>CM061142.1:767707247-768307247 GCA_030789695.1 Scilla litardierei | reverse complement strand
ACTGCCACTAACAAATCATAAAATATTGGTCAATTTCGATCATGTATATTTCTTATTTAGCGAGAGAAAGGCATACAAACCCATGAATTGATGCCAACAACGTAATATGCGTGTCCTTTTACTAAATCCATCACATAGTTGACAAAAGCGCATCACTTAATATTAGTGTTTACGGCTCAATCGCCACTGATAACCATATAATTTGTACAAAGTACTCTATATATTTGAAATAACAGAGGTTTATGGATAATTCTTAAAAGAATTTTAAATATAATATAGACTTGAAATAATTGGAAAAACTAAGTCATGAAAATTACAACTAAATTTAAAATTTATTCTAATCAAACACAGTAAGATGAGTGGGGGTTTTCCATACTTGAATCACCAAGTCACGTTCTTTAATTAACTAACTATTCAAAATACACCTTTCTAAGAAACCAATATGAAAAGCAAAATTAAAATCTAACGCACTCAAGAATACTATTGTAATTTCAATATGAAACCTTTGTTTTTCTTCTCTACTAATTAATCCAATTACTTATGTTATTTTTATTTAGAATAATTTGAATTATCTAGCAAAAACTCGAATCTCATTATTTTTGATTACTAATTACCAAGGTTCTAAAAAACTCGTCACGGCGATGCCATGGCGCGCCATGGCAGCAAGGTTCCACCCTCACGCATCGTTAATACCCAAGTTGGCTCTTTGAGGCTGCACGCCGCCATGACGCGCCATGTCGACACAAGGCCCGCTACAAAACATAAGGCGCGCCTTTAAAAAAACCAACTGGGTCCACGGTACATATCATGCATGGTTAATAATTTTAATTCTCTCATTAAAGAACTGTAGTGCATACATTGGGTGGAAACATATGAATGTTAAATTAATGATTAGCGCAACTAATTAACCTGCAAGCAACTTCTTCCGACTTTGCTCTAACTCGGTCCCTAGAATAGAGCGGCCACAACCGACACCCAGGAAACAAGTGGGTTATCTTCAGCCCATCAGCCGCATTGCAAATTTGCAACAGACATTGGCTAACGTGACAAGCTGTGGCACTTGGATCACACCCTTTCTCTTGATGAATGTGGGTGTCCTGTAGTGCACAACCCGACCCGTTCTCATTATTTTAGGGCTCTTTTCGTCTCATATCTGCCCGCAGTCAATTTGGGGCTTTTCATTTCTCTCGCAGGGCGCCTTCGTCAGTTCGTCTTCAGTTCTTCGTCTTCAGTTCTTCGCGGCGCCTTCAATTCTTGGGTAGTACCTCTCTAAGTTTAAGATTTGAGAAACTAGATTTTTTAGTAAAAGAAGAATGATAATCTGGGGATGATGATATGCAGTCTCTTGCTTGCATTTATTTTGAACACTTAGAACTTTTTAGTTCATCTATCTATTAGCATCTGCTTCCAGCCTTCCAAGACTATCTTGCTGACGATATTTCTAGTTCAAGGCTTTCATAGACCAAAATGCTTTCATCAGTTTCAAATTTTGCTTGCTTGCTTACTGCTGGCGTATCTGGCTTGAAAGGAACAGCTGAAAAAGTTAATATCTAGGCATACAAAATTCATTTGCATTATTTTTTATTTTATGTTTATTTTGTGTGCTGCGGGAAGAGTGAAGTTCCCACTGTGCAGATGTTTTGTCACCTTGCCAGGATTCTTGCATGTAGAGGCTGCCATGTTTTTGTATGTTGCTATTATGGAATCAGGTAGGTTTGTGCCTCTTCTGCTAAAGCGCCTTCATGATTTCTTTGCATCTTCTTACATTTTGTTACTCTTGATATGACACTTTTTGTTAGCTCTATATAATACTTGATTTTGTTTGCCTTTGATATTTACAAAGCATTCATTACCTTTTTGAGGAGGAGGATGTAAGGCTGGTAAGAAGAAAGTTAGTGACTTGGAATGTAGGGTTTGGGGCAGAAGCTATGCACTGATACTTTGATGATGGTTTCGTCAAATATATGGCGTCTACTCCAAATCTGAGAAGAAGGTTAATGAGCTCAAACTGCATTTACCACAAATAAGCTTCATTTAACGATTATATGCATTATGCATAGTATGGTGTTTGTTTACTTGCTTGGCTAAAATATGTCCATATGCTGTATCAATAGTCAGTATTATTCCTTTTTTGCCTTTAGACAGCACTTGTGAACAAAGTTTATTCAAGATGTTGAACTAGGACATGCAAAAATCAATGTTCCTTCAAGTATCAGGCTATCAGCAAATTTCGTTTAGATCCAATTATCCAAATAGCTTTAACAACTGTGTTAATCGATTGCTTTGATATTGATGACGTATTGAGGTCACATGCTTATGACATTCATCTCCTCATCAAGACGAGCGCAATTAGTGGGGGTCAACACTTCCCACATTTGCACGTCCCCATGAATGATGGCCATGATGTCACATCATGGCACATTATTAGGACGAGTCGCCTATATGAGGAGGGGGTTGGCATCATCCAAAGGGAGGGGGGATCTTCGTGATCTGCAGGGAAAAAACACCCGTAAACATATGGCGCCGTCTGTGGGAATCGAGTTGACATCCACGTCATAAACCACATCGGCGATGACTCGTTCCCGAAATCGAAATCTAGCCCCCACTCAAGTCACAGACGAGAGGTCAAAAGCGAAAGGATGAGCTGGTTGGCATCATCCAAAAATTTTGTTCGCGTGCCTATCGAGCTTTACATGGTCTCAAGCGGAGAAGCCCCTTGCTCGGATCTAATCCGAAGGGGGAAGTTCTCTGACCAAACGTGAGGAGATCGAGTTTGAGGACGGAATCGAACAGGGAAGCTTCGCATGGCATAGGGTATCCAGCTAGCTCGATCGAAGCCAGGCAAGCGATGACGACCTCCGAAGAACTCTTGCGGATCTCTCTAGGAGATCGATGGCGGTATCCAGGGGTCATGCGAGATCCTTCCAATCTCTATATGCCGGCTCAACAATCATCGCCAGGGGTTGTGCAACTCTCTCAGATCTCCAGGCAAGTTCGATCTGAGCTCGCAAATGCCGTACGATCTCTGTCTCAGCTACTTGACACCATCTTTGACCAAGCTAAGGAGTCTTTCTTGAGGCCTCAAATTCTTGATGCTTCAACCCAAATTCTTGATGCTTCAACCCTCGGCCCAACAAACTCAATTTGAGCTTTGGTGCACTGATTTGAGATTCCTCAAGCCTAGTTCAGGCCTTGCGCAAACCAGATCTAGTCTGCCTGAGCATCAAACCTATCATCCGAGCTCTTTTTCTCCAGCTTGACTCGCCGCCGTCAAGACAGCATCCCAAGTTATGTTCTTCTTCGAGATCGGAGCTGCATCGGTCTCCAATCGCCACCGACCCGAGTTCCTAGCCTCGTCAGGAAATCAATCTGATCTTGTAATGAGTCGTGCGACCTCACCATGCCTCGTCGAACCGATCTAAGTTCGTTGTGGGGGAGGAAGCAGAGAGCCGAGCTCAACCCAGACCGTTGCCAAGAAGACTTAAGCTTGACCCAAGGCCATCGAAGCTCGCAATTCGCCGCCTTGCCTGAGTTAGAGCCAGCTTTGTTGACCACGCATCGGCAGAAGGATGGTTTGAGCGTCGACCCATCTGAGAGACACAGATCCGTCGATCCTCCGACCCGCCAAATCTTAATCCAAAGCTCGTCGAAGCTCGACCCTGGCAGACTTCACCGGAGCTCGATCCAAGCCTTCGACCCAACCTCGTCGTCTTCGGAGGAGATCCGTGCCACGAGGCTTTGTCGGGGTTCGATCGGAGTCTTCAATCTAACCTCGCCGTCGTCAGAGGTGATCCGACCTGAGGCAGCGTCGACCAATTACTGACGCTCGACTCAACTCCCAGATCCGATGATGAAATCTCCGTTCGATCCCACCGAACGATCCCTACTCGGACGAGGTTCTCGATGGACCCTGCCTCAATCAGAACCCCCGATCGATCGTCAATTGTCCAGCCTCACCAGAGACTGCCTGGGTCGTGTAGGCAAAACCCCAACAGGTCGATCCCCCCTCATCCGACCTTCCACCACATCGTACAGAGCTCGACGGCCTCCGATGACCCAAATCCGAGCTTCGACCAAGCTTGATTGAAGCTGGACGATCATCGACAACTGGGATCCGAGTCCTAGCTAGTTGATTGAGGAGGTCCGGTGGCGACATGGGTCAGATATCTGGCTAGCTCGGTTGAAGTTTTGTGAATACAGAAAACGTGGATCAGATCTCCCTCCAGCTGTGTTCGACCCAAATCGAGATTCTTAAGCATCGGAGCCTCCACATGTTCGATGTTTCTCAGACCATCGGCCGATCAGGATGCAAGTCGCCAAAACACCCGCCAATCGACAGATCACCGAGCGTCGAAGCCAATGGCTGTCGACACACGGGAGCGCAGGGCTCATTACCGAGCTTCGTTGGAGGTCAGGGCTTGCTTCCTGGGACACGTCAGGGGTCAAGTCTTGAAAGAGCACCCAGCTCGCGGCCAAACCTCGCCGACTCTCCTCGAGGGTCGATCCAGGTCTCCAGCGATCAATTGATAGAGCTCAACGATTGAAGCTCGACCCAGACTTCGAAGCCTCGTCGAAGCTCAATCCGGGAGCCACGCTGGAGTTTGACAACCAGTGCGGCTCGACGCCTCTCCAAAACTCTGAGTGGTCGACCCGGCACCGAACGGGGCCTGCTCCTCGAGCTTACCAAGCTTACCGATTAGCAGAGCTTATCGAGCCAGCAAATCCAAGTCATCAAGCCTCACCAAAGCTCGCCTTGGGTCAATCGGAGTCGTCGCGCCTCGACCGACGCTCACCATGTCCCGCGGGGGATGGATCCGAGCCTCCGACCAGTGGTAATCGGTTTCTAGCTGGCGATCGAAGTCAATCTCTCTCTGTGAAGATCCGAGCTCGGCCCAGCAGGGCTCCCTCTGATGGGGAGATCGATCATGAATAAGCTCCGTCAACTCCCCTGCCGAACATCCAACCTCCTCCAGTGCAGCGTCACTGATAATCTCACCCTCCCGGCGAGATCCATCCAGGCTAGGATCATCAAACCCCTATATAGGTGAGCTCGACGTCTGCCGATGTTCGAGGCCATGAGGACTATGCCGAACTGACAGCCATGTTGGGCGACCGTGCATCTGAGCGACTCCTCGCCGAGCATCGAAGGTGCCTTACTGCCATGCTACCAAGAACCAGACAAAATCTGGAGTTGGAGCTGGAGCTGGAGTTGAAGCAGGAGATACGATCCAGACAAAAGCTAAAGCTGGGGCTGGAGCTGAAGCTGGAAATGGAACTGGATCTGTGTCTAGACGAGGCCGACCCATCCAAGAGGAGGCCGACCACACCAGTTCAACCGACCCAGGAGCAGACCTACCTCAGTCCGAGCCCGCCGACTAGCGCCAACTTGATGAAATTTCCGACGGATCGAGTTTGCCACCTTTCTGGGCAAAACCGAGCCGCGGAGGGGCAAGGATAATGTGCGCAGGGGGACACTGACTACCTCCGCCTTCCAGGATCACTCAACGGCATCGGAGCAGAAACCGAGGCGATGACGCAAAACCTCCGCCTTCCAAGCAGACCAGTACAAGCTCTCCCAAACGACACTCCATCATCAACACTTCAAGAGGCGTCTCAAGGTTCTTGAGCATCTTAGCTTCAAGATTCGCCTGACCGGGGAGATGCTCGCCGCCGCTCATCTCCAAGATCAAACCTGAGAGATACTCATGACCTCAAGATGCGAGGAAAATTTTCGAGCATTCAGACCGCTCCTCCGACCGTGGCTGAGCCGATCTGGCCGAAGCACCACCGTCCAAGTTTGAGCATCTAGACCACTCCTTCGACCGTGGTCGAGCCGATCTGGCCGAAGCACCATCGTCCGAGTTCGAGCATCCAGACCGCTCCTTCGACCGTGGCTGAGCCGATCTGGCCGAAGCACCACTGTCCAAGTTCGAGCATCCAGACCGCTTCCCCGACTGTGCTGCTGGATCCCCGCTTGCCAAATGGCTCCTACATCCACCCGAGCTGGACGAGGTAGTGGCAGAGCACCACCATGGAATCTTCGAAAGACTTCGCATGGTCCTCACCCCTTTCATCGGCCATAAGTCGAGGGGCAACCCCCTCGCAACCGAACGAACGGGTCGGCCAAATGGCTGGGGCAACCCCCCAGCAGGCCGATCACTCATATGTCGGCTGTAAGTCGAGGGGCAACTCTCCTCGCAACCGAATGAACGAATCGGTCGAAGGGCTGGGGGCAACCCACCAACAGGCCGAGCACTCCTACGTCAACCGTAAGTCGAGGGGCAACTCCCCTCGCAACCGAACGGATCGGTCGTAAGGCTGAGGGCAACTCCCCCAGCAGGTCGATCACTCGATTAATCCTAAGACTGGGACTAGCTCCCCAGCAGGCCAATCGACCCGTCGATCATAAGGCTAGGGGCAACTCCCCCAGTGGACCGACCAGATCGACTGTAAGGCTGGGGGCAACTTCCCCAGCTGGCTGATCAATCGATTGACCATAAGACTGAGTGGTAGCTCCCTCAGCAGGCCAATCGACCCACCGACCATAAGGCTGGGGGCAACTCCCCCAGCTAGTCGACCCACTCCTTCGTCGGCCGTAAGTCGAGGGGCAACTCCCCTTGCCACCAAACAAACGAGACCGATCATAAGGCTGGGGCAACTCCCCCAGCTGGTCGACCCACTCCTTCGTCGGCCGTTAGTCGAGGGAAAACTCCCCTCGCCACCAAACGAACGAGACCGACCATAAGGCTAGGGGCAACTCCCCCAGCTGGTCGACCTACTCCTTCGTCGGTCGTAAGTCGAGGGGCAACTCCCCTCACCACCGAACGAACGAGATCGATCGTAAGGTTGGGGCAACTCCCTCAGCAGGTCGACCCACTCCTTCGTCAGCCATAAGTCGAGGAGCAACCTCCCCGGCACCGAACGAACGAGATCTGCCGTAAGACTTTGGGCAGCTCCCCCAGCTGGCCGACCAGACTCCTTCGTCGGCCGTAAGTCGAGGGGCAACTCCCCTCGCAACTGAACGAATCTCGATCAGACAATCTATCGTCCCTAGCCAACTCCGCAAGACGGACCAAGTTTGCAGAGAGAGCAACTTCTTCCCCATTATACTACATCTCCCAACCTCCACCTCAACAATGGTAGAGCTCAGACGATGGGGGCAATTGATATGACTATTTTGACCGGGCCTGGAAGAGCCAAGTCAACTACGACCGGTCAACCGGCCCACTACGGCCTTGGGGCCCCGGCCCAAGGATCTCACGGGCGGGCCGCACTTCTCCGCCCAAGGCGAAGGCCCACAAGGCTGCCCACTTCAATAGGGGAGGAAAATATGGCCCGACTTAATGGCCCGACTTAAGTGGCCATCACTCTCTAGCCATCATGGCCCGACTTAATGGCCCGACTTGATGGCCATCACTCTCCAGCCATCAAGGCCTGCCAAATATGGCAACCGCCCAAGTCCATCACTCCAGCCATCATGGCCACCTTTATGACATTCATCTCCTCATCAAGACGAGCACAATTAGTGGGGGTCAACACTTCCCCCATTTGCACGTCCCCATGAATGATGGCCATGATGTCACATCATGGCACATTATTAGGACGAGTCGCCTATATGAGGAGGGGGTTGGCATCATCCAAATGGAGGGGGGATCTTCGTGATCTACAAGAACGGTACCATATACTTAACACCTTCTTCCACCTTGAATATTTCTCCTCCAAAGCTCGGTCCGAGGATCGGGGCTTGATCTCTCCGTGAACCAAGTCCGATCCCGCCGAGCATCTATCAGACCCGATCTGACTTTGGCATCGGAGGGGAATCGATCGGAACCAAGGTCTGACCCCCCTGATGAGCTCTCTCGTCTATTCAGGTCTAGGAGATCCAGCGACGCCGAGGCTACCCCTCAGCGTCCTCCCAACTGGAGCCGGGCGCCCTCGACCTCGATCCGCTCATCTGCACCACCAGGAGGCCACCGTTCTGCCAAGGCTACCCTTCGGCGGGCCGACGCGAAGATCCACGTGTCCCTCATCGAGCGATCCCGCCTTCGACCGATCCCGGAAGTTGTCATCCCGTCGAGGCTACCCCTCGGCCTGCCGAAGAACGGAGCCGCGCCTTCCCGCTCAAGCGAACGCGCCATCGGCCGACCCCACGGGTCATCTCTGTCTCACGTGACAGCCACGACAACACGGGGTCCCGCGTGTCCCCTTTGACCGCGTTGACCCCACACCCTCCATACTATCGATATGCGGGGAAAACACCCGTAAACAGATCCAATTATCCAAATAGCTTTAACAACTGTGTTAATCGATTCCTTTGATATTGATGACGTATTGAGGTCACATGCTTATGTAAACAATTGCTTTTTAGTAAAGTAACACTTTAGTTAATTGTAAGCAGTAAGCACACATCTCAATGTAGATGGAAGGCTATGGATTTGGTAGGATTTGGAAACTAATCCATCTAAGTGGAGCATAGTTTACTGTCTACATATATATATATTATATATTATATACACACATTTACCGCCTTAAGCCATGCCTTGAAAAACGCCGTGGCTCCGCCAAGTCTCCTAAGGCTTGAGGCTTGACCTTGCCACCACGCCACGCCTCACGCCATGTAGAACCTTGCTAATTACTTGGACCACATGCAACGTTTTATGCTATTAAGTTAGGTAACTAACAGTATAGCGATCATAGTATCCTAATAATTATTACAGATATAATCAAATTATAAGCATAAAAAGTATAAAAATAATAATATAAATTTCCATACACAAGCATGTTTCATATAACAATAAATTCATGAAAAACTTTAAAGCTCAGTTAAAATAATTCTAAATATATTTTAAAAAAATATTTTAGCTATTAAATTTTAGTACATAAAATTTTTTAGGTTGCATTAAAATTATTTCTAATGCATGGAATTAAATTTACATTCAAACATGTATATTAAAATTTGATTAAAACAATTCTAAATTAAAATTTTAAAATTATTTCAATTTACTAATTTATCTCATAAATTATTGCAAGAATTATTTTACATAAAAATCTTCTTATCTCCTAACAAAAGCATGTAAATTAAAAATCTAAAATTGCAACCCTATATTAATTTTCTAACATTGCCCAATTTTTAAATTTCATAAATTTTAAAATTACAATGAATTAAAAATTAATCGTTAGCAATTTTAATTAATTTGCCAGCGCTCTGATACCATGTAACTCTACATGTCTAGGAATTCTAATCTAATTAGAATAGTGGAAGTAGTAAATTTCAAAATTTAATTCCTAGCGTAAATACTCATTATTACGTAATACATAAATTAATACTTAAAAACATAGACATACCTTTGCACAGATATTCTTACACGCTATACGCTCTCTAAAAATTTGTTGAAGATGCTGGATCTTCTCACCACACAGCGCGATAGATGTTTCACCTTGATGATGAAACCCTTCACAGTCCACATGCTCTTTGATGAAACTTGAACTCAATCCCAAATGTTGCTAGCATTTGAGAGAAGGAGAGAATAAAAAACTTTTTCTTTGAGTTCAACTCTAAGATTTTTTGTTGATGCTTTGAAAGGATGAGAGTGAGCCTTTATATGTTGATGAAATCATTAGAGTTCTCTAGTCAAATTAGATGTGGGACTAAAAGAAGGATTCTTAATAAACATCCCTTCTCATTAGGGAGACTAGTTTGAGACAAACTCTAACTTTAGTTTAAGTCATGATCTAACCATTGAATCTAAACCAAACAAAACTAGACAAAATGAAGTTGAACGAAACTAGACCCAAAGATCAACCAACTTGAACGAAACTTAGATGGTGGCTTGCTGCAGTTACCCATTGATGTGAACCATCGCATCAACTTACAAAATGAAGATCTAATTCTATATGAAGGCCCAATGACAAGAGGAAGGCTAAAAAGAATGTTGTAACGTCCCCATGATACCCGAGAAGTACGAATCCGTCTCAGGGGATCCCAGAGCAGCGAGTGTTACGAAGGGAAATACAAAAAGGAAAACACAAAGCAGGTCCACTGCGCACTGCTGGGATAGTACCTATAAGTTTCCCCACATCAAACAATAACACAGAACACAGAGAACACTGAAACAAGAAACACTGAACTTTATTTATCTAATATCATCCACACACACACATCATCATCATCATCATCTCCTCATACACCAGCTCTACCCCACCACAAAAGAACCCAAGAGTACATAGCTCTCTCTCCTTACCCCTCATCACCCCAACCAAACTCATCCATAGAACTCCACTGCTCCACCTTATAGCCACCAACCAACTCCAACACCAACACCTGAAAAGACAACGGTGGGGCACGTCAATGCGTGACCCAGTAGGATATCAACTCCGCCCCAAATGCCACTACTACGGGCATGAGGATGATGCATTGCAACATGGCATGGCACGAACAAGGTGCTAAAGGTAAACACAACCATAAGAAAGGGTACAGTGGGAGGGGTTACGATAATAACCGAACAACAATAAATACAAGCTGATGAAGTAAAACAATTAAACTACAATTATGAACACACTTGAGCGCATAAAAGAGTAAATCAAGCAAGTCATTGGTTAGCGTTTTGGAACCTAGGTAGTGTGTATGACCCTTTTGGGACTGGACCTTCCCCCCCAGTTGGGGTGGAACTAGAACTCCCACAGACATGCTATGGACTGAGCCAAGCGTGCAATGCTGTTAACAAATGAGCCATTTCCTCATTTCTCCTTATATCCGCCAATCCTCGCCTCATGGGCTACGTCAGGAGTGCAAACCACAAACGGTCCATCCCTCATGTCCACCTACTACTTTTGTTCCCCCAAACCCCGTGTCACCCTCCCTTGTTGAGGACTAAACAATATCAATAAAGACATAATGTTGCATAAATGAAACAAACACATCTACTTTGCCTTTCATTCTCATCTTCATTTCTTGCCATGAAACATTCAAACTTCCATGGGTAGGAATCACAACTTCAACAAACATTCCTCTTCAATACCAACAACATCAACAACAAGAGCAACTTTAACAATAAGGTTAACAACATGCAAATACAAGGTGAATATGGTTGAAGAGGAGAAACTCCAGTAATCATAAGTTGAGTATTACCATAAGAACATGTTTAACCATGTGTCATTTATAATTTGCAACAAGGAAAACATAGAAATCCATAACTAGAACCAAATCCCATACTTGTGCATTTCTGGTTGCTAGAAAATATCACAACAATCACATACAGAGGTAATTTTCACCTTCTTGGATACTGGACATGACCATGTAATACAAATGAAAGTTGTAGATATATGTGTTGTGGATTCACTGATAAAATTTCAATAAGAAATTCCCACCGTGTGATTTATGATGAATTATTTGGTGAGACCTATCAAAATTGTTTTCCTGACAAATCCTAAGAGCTGTAAAGATTTCTAATTTAAGTCATGTTGCAGTTAGAATCTCGAAAATGTGGCCGATGTGAAAGTTGTAGAAAATATTGTTATCTTCTCAACGAGACCAAGAACATCAATTTTTATGGAGTGTGAAGTGACTGATCTCTGTTTTGCCAAATTGTGTTCAGACTGGGTAAAGATGAGACGTACTGCAAAGACAAAGTTTTTACCCCTAATTCCAATCCGAATTAGTAAAAGTGATCAACTTGAAAGTTGGAGATTAAAATCCACTCTGTTAGCCATAAAATTTTCAGACTCTTAGCAGTTATAGATTAATAGATTTAAACTAAACAATGAGCATGACATTCTGTCCCAATTTCCAGCAACACCAAAGAAGCAACCACACATCATTAAACATGGATTAAGTTAATCAATCAAGCATGGCATGCCAGGACACTAGGTGGAGATGGAATCCTACCACCTGGGTGATGAGAGACAAGGGGGTAGCCCTTGGCCCTATGGCTCCACCTTCTTCAAGCTCCTTCCTCTCCCTCTCCCTCTCCCTCTTCTTCTATTCT
Source organism: Scilla litardierei (assembly GCA_030789695.1). NCBI lineage: Eukaryota > Viridiplantae > Streptophyta > Magnoliopsida > Asparagales > Asparagaceae > Scilla > Scilla litardierei. Next base: position 768,295,263 of record CM061142.1, on the reverse strand, counting down.
TTTCCTTTATCTTTCCTTTTCTTTCGTTCTTTCCTTTGTTTTTTGGATGAAACTTTCAGCCAAATAGGAGGAGGAGAGAATAAATGAAAAGAAAAGAGAAGAAAGAAGGAGAAGTTTGTAGAACAGATGAGAGAAAATATCTCTTCCAAGGTTCCATTTATTTACAAGTTTGCCATTCCTTCCACATGTCATCTTCCTTTACACACACCCGCACTTAATTACTAAAACCCCATTACTAAACACTCACTCACTCACTAATTATTTCTTAATTCTTAATGGTCGAAGTTCAAATGGCTAGAAGTTGACATGATGGGTAAAAGACCCAAATACCCCTCTTACAAAATGCCCCTAAACTTGGATGTATAATTACACATTATGCCATCCAAACATCCCATATAAATACCCTCCATCTTGGGGTGTTAATTACAAATGGATGTCATCCTACTAACTCCTACACAAAAGCCCTCTAACATGTGACTATAATCACAACTATGCCACTCCAAGACAATTCTACATAAACACCCTCTAACTTAGATAACTAATTACACCCTTTGCCATCTATATAAAGCCAATACACTTACATACATTATACATACTAGCACACAAATACACTCAAGACAATTTGTGTCACACAATGTACTCACTACAAATATTCCATTCATTAGTCATTTAATATTTCCTACAAGTATACACACTAATACACCAATAATAATAATAATAAATGAATAATAACATAGAAACCAAGATCAAAACATTTCACACCACATACAAGAGCACAAACAATACTTTAAACACAATATATTAGTAGTACATAAATACACTACATATACACCATAGTCAAAACACCTCAATATCTACTAATGCACTCCATTTACCATAGGATCATTCATAGTAATACACTAACATAAGATATACAACAAGCCACTCCTAATATTAACACCAATAGGATCAATCCAATACCAATACTTAATACATCACAGATACTCACTACATATCACTACACATCTGTTAGTAGCTAAAATAACCAATATTCACTTCAATTATAGATAATACAATAGGCCACACATTAGTTATCCAAGACATACACGTAGTTACTATACCTACTACATAGGTACTATATACACTACATAAGTATACATGCATATACACACTGTATACCACACAAAAATACATACCCTACCGTATCTGGCACTATGGGCCATTACAAATGCAAAATCCAATTGGAGCCCAAGTTAAAGTATTGATGGCCCAAGAAAGTTGTGCTCACAATGAGGCCTTAGTCTTTGCTAATCCAAGCCCAAGAAAATTAGGGCCATAAATCTGAATGAATGCATGTGGAAGATCAAGAGCCATGTGTAACCATTAATTCTGAATTCATGGAAAAGATCAAGAGTGAAGTGCAACAACCATTAAATCTGAATTCATGGGAGAGATCAAGGGCCAAGAATCACAAAATTATGAATTATAAATGTAATTTTCGTGCATGTCATTAGGCATAGATTTTCAGGTTGTCTTTTGGTTTTCCCTAGGTGACATTTATGTATTGTACTTATTCTAGGTCATTATGGTAACTAGCGGGCTACCAAAAGCCATTAGTTGCCTTTAATTAGTGTCTTTAAGCCTAATGGGTCCTTTAAGTTTCCAAGCTCTATCTACAAATAGAGCAAGTATTCCTTTGCAATTAGGATCAATCAGATTATTAATCTAGAATCTGAGTGTTTCTCATATTGTGTGATATTTCTATCTTCTTTTGCTCGTGTGGAACCTTGCTGTGTCAATCTTTCTTACAAGATTGGTGATCCAAATTAGCAAAAACCCTCAATTTGTGCTCTAACCCAAGTGTGTTGCTGTGTGGATTTGTTAAACTCGTGTTCATGGTTGGGCAAGTGGTCTAAGTAGTAGGTTGCGTTCCTTATAACGTTGGTGGGCTATTTGCAATTTTTTGGTCAGTCAACCACCATTACCCAGAGCTTATCACTTCTTATTTCATTTCACTAAGTCTAGAGTGTGGCGTTCATATCCTTCTTTTAAGTTTGTTTCGAGTTTCTTGAACAACCGATGTCGTGAAGATCGGGCCACCCCCTAGTTTCACACCACCCATCATCAGACGATGATCGCTAGCCATGATCGGTGGCTGGTGGCTTAGCTAGCTAGGCACTGGTCGGCTGGCAGACCCCAACACATGTAGACATAGTTTTGGTTGTTTAGGTGTGAAGCTAATTTATTTAATTCTTCTTCTTGAATCCAGTATGCGTAACAGACAATTCATGCTCACTTAATAACACTTTATGGTAAGTTCCATTCTCTAAATAAAAAACGATCACAACTCCTAGTGATTGTTTATCTTATGTATATCTCATATATATATTCTAATTTTCTCATTCATTTATCCTGACGAGTCTATCATTTTGAGATTTTAAAATCCTGATTCATACATCGAGTAGTGATTGATTGTACTCTACGATCAAGTCAGATCAAGTCACATGTACAATTGTAATGCTAGCTACATATGAAGACCACCCATTTCAGTGTAATTACCGTGTTGGTGTGATACTGGATTTTCCTCCATGCAAATCTAGTCCATTCGACATTAGCTATAGTGCAATCCCATCTTTTCATCATAACTATGTTACTAACTCTAAGTATGGCATGCAAGTTTATCAAACCCTAATGACATCTTAATATCATAAGTTGAGTATGTGATGCCATGGTTATTATGGATCAAACTTATTACTTCAATAAGTTTATTCATTCTATCTTAGCCAAAAATTTACAGTGAATCCATGTCAGCTTTCTGTGATACTAACCTTCTATATATGAGAAAATAAATTTCATTTTGATCATTTTATCCCTTCACACTCTTTGACTGCACCTAGTGAATACCTACCGACGACTTCATCGTTGGCCAGTAAAGGTCAAATTGTGAGCTCCTATGTGCAATGTTGTTTAGGGTGTTTCAGGTTTAAATATGGACATGCAACACTAGTTCCGACAACTTGAGAATTTTTTTTAACAATGTGAGTAAGCTACCTGTACAAGTTTCTTCATAAGTTGTTCTATGAACTTGTTCTCCAACAAGCATATATGCACAGTCGCACAATTGTTGAAAAAAGTGCAAAATAAAAGTTGCGGTGCCCCCGCCCCGAATGCCTGCGGGACCCACAAGCTAGTCTTGCCACAATACACATTAAAGCCATGAATTGTGCGTCGCGGGGTCAAAAGAATCTTAATCCAAGTTCACTTCCAATGAAACAAAATTGCTGCAGAAATTTGTGAAAAATTCTTCCCCGAATCCATAAACAATGCCCATTTCACGCCGAGACTACTTTCTTGGCCACTTTCTGAGAAACAAACATGCCCTTAAACGAACTGTTAGCTCATACATACAGTCGTACCAATCATTTCCAAATATAAAAAACTGGCTACTACGGTCTTGATTCACAACAGTCCACACAACAATGCAAAGAAGGGAAAGAAAGCTCGGAGTTCCTCCAAATATCTCAGGAGCAAAACAAAATTTGTACCCTGAAGATAGTCATTCCCATGAGCACATGTTTTCAGTTAAGATTGTTTAAGAAGAAAGCAGCAACCAAAATGAACACTATGTAGACATACCAAATTTGTATTTGGAATCATTTAAAAAGAAAAAAGGAAAACAAAAATGACATAGGCTTCCAGAATCGAAGTGCTAGCATATGAACTGAGAATTGTAATCTTGATGTCAAGCAGTATCATCTAGGCCTCCTATAGTTCTATCCAAAATTTGCGCATGGACCTTAAAAAGAACATTTGATGGAGCCATCAATGAAAACCCCATCATCGTCCAGGTCATATCTTCGCACAAGTCACATGCTTAAACCGGAGATCCATCTGCAACAACGTCCCAAAGAAAAACACGAGTTCCCCAAACAGAGAATACACTGAAAGCAGAGATTGAGAGGAAAGCTCTTAAAGCACATCCCCGCATAGATCCGAGGCCATAAGCAGCCATAAACCCTATTCATACGAAATGGGCTAGAAGCAGTAGTCGATGGGATGTGCAACCAAATCGGATAAACTCATCATAATCATCGTATTCCTCGTAGGCATCAGAATTCAGTCAGCATATATAAATATATACACACACATCATCTTAGTTATAAAAAATCCAACTCTTCATCAGAATCATCGTGCAGAATGTTCTGCTCCTCCCACAGCGGGCAGGAACAAGTCGCCTTTTTATCCTTCCATTCCTTACCACATGTGTAGCAGAATTCATACCCGCACCTGCGATAAAAGGAGAACGAATGGCACATGATATAAATGTTCATGTAAATGTCCATTTGGATGCACATCTAAGTATATTAATACCGGGAATTAACACAAGAATGACTAGCAAAATATTTAAAAAATGATTAAACAAAGGAGATACATACAAGAAGCACAATATAAAACATCCATATCTCTGGATGCATATGCTGCGGCAGCTGAATTCGTTGTATAATAATTAATAAAAGGTGCAAAAGATGCAACAAAGCCTAGGTTTACCACATGGACGGTAGCTTGTTTGATCACCAAAAGGCAGCCTGTAGCTGAAAGACAGCCTTAAATTGGTGGATGGATTTCCCTTCTTCGCTATTTGAATATGAACGACATGCCGGCACAAAAGTATGCACAAAGCAATGGGGCACTGCATGAAGTAATGTCATCCGACATGAGGTGGATTCAAAATTGAAGTGTCAACATGATGCTGTCGTGGTGTACAAGAGGCGCGGGAGGCGTGCGCGAGAGCAGCCAGGCGAGGGTGCGGGTGCGGGTACGGGTCCGGTCTCAGATGGGCCCATCGGGTGACTTCTGACTTATCACTTCTCTTAGTAGTTGGCTTAGTATTCTGTGGTGTGTTTAGACGATTGTTAGGGTTTAGTATTTAAAGGAGTGGCTACCCTAATTATCTTTTTATCGAATATTTGTGATAGAAATCATTGTGACGGCTAGGGTTCTTCAAGAATCCTACTTGGTGGATTAGCCTTGTTCCATTAACACGGGATTGGAGAGATCCACTCCAAAATGGATCAGTCTATCATTTTTATTCCAGAAATCAATAAAAAGTCCACTTCTATATTTCTTTTCCTTCCTCAAATCTGAATTTTATTGTCATTTGGGTGCAAAACGTATCATTAGAGCTCTCGATCCCATGGCGAACATGCGAGCTGCGGCAGTAAAAACTCTGGACGAACGGCTCGATGTGGAGATCTAGGGGCTGAGGAAAGAGATGACCGACCTAAAGGTAGAGTTGAAGGCAGAACTAAACGCTTCGTTGGAGGCGAACATGAAGAGGATGACGTAGCAAAATTCCAAGGAGATGAAGGAAGTGTTTGCTGACATGGCGAAGATGTTCCAACAACAATTTTTAAGAAGAGATTTAAATCTGAAAACATCGGGATCATCAGATCTGGCTTCTCAGACCAATCTAGGGCTGAAGTGGAAGGTGGTCAATCTTCGTGGCAGGAAAATCATAGAAGAGGGGTTGGAATCCGAGGAAGATCGTCAGATCATGGGCTGGGAGGAGGAATCGACACGGCAGGAAGGAGCCCATACTCATCGAAAAGGGACGACGTCCCAGATGGGGGAACGAGGACCCCATGCGGGGGTTCGCAGGTTCCTGGCGGGCCGCCATGGCCCTGCGAGCCACCCGACGGCCCGCCAGGTGGGCGCGGGGGTTAGGCGAGGCCACCGAAGTAGCGACGAATGCTAACTGCCACGCCAGGGAGCCGCGGGAGGAGATCCCTGATGAGATCATCACATATCAACGAAGGCGTCGCAAGAAGAATTTCAGGATGAAGAACTAGGCCGGGAGCAATTTTGTGATATTTTGGGTATTTTTGCAATGTTTGGGCTTGGGATGGGGTTTTGTGTAATTGTGGCTTCGGCTGCCCTTTTATGTTGGGGAGAGTCTTTTCATTGTCTCTTAGGAAAAACTTGAGTGTTTATCCCTAGTTTAGAAGAGTAGAACCCTGGATCTAGTGAGCGTAAGCTTGCCCTCTTAGATTCAAGCTTGGAGAGTTGGCTTCCTCTCAAAAGAAATATCTATCTTATATTTCTCTTGAAGATCTATAAAAATATCCACATTTATCTTCTCCAAACACAAGATCCATGGAAAAGGATGCCCTAGATGAGAAAGTTGGAGAACTTGAAACAACTCTAAAAGAATCCATCAAAGAGCTACAACAAAGAAGTAGTGATGAAAGGATCTCATCCTTGGAGAGCATGTTTAAATCCTTCATGGAAGCTCAAGCAAATCAACGAAACGAGGGGCCAAAAAGCGACGAGATCCCGAGTAGTTCTTCAGATCTGAGCCGAAAAGAGCCATCTTTGGAGAAAGGGAAAAGATAAATGGTGCTCGTGGAGGACGTGCCGTCGGAGGATGATGACGAAGCGCGCGCCTAGGGTTATTTCACCTTCCAGCTTGGGAGGGGGATCGACAGGCCCAGGAGGACCCGATGCCCCTCCAAACCCTAAATGGGGGGTCGGCGACGCGGGACAGGGACACGCCGGGATCCGAGGAGGTCCGACGCCCTCGTCGAGCACCTACGAAGGTCCGGCGACTCACCTGGACCCTCGCCAGACCACGGCGAGCACCTGGGGGCGACGAGCCCCCAGCGGCCAGTTGGGGGGCTCTCGAGACCCGATCGACAGTCTGGGCCTCGCGAACCCCAACAACTGCCTGGGGGCCTCGCGAGCCCCCAGGGGACTTTGGGAGGGGGCATTGGCCCCCGTCGACTGCATTGAGGCATCAGTAGCCCCCGACACAGCCGTAGAGAGGCATAAGGGGTCCCCGCACTTCCAGCAGGGCACGGGCTCCTTCCCGTAGCACACAGAGAGGGATTCTGGGGTTGTCGCATGGCGGCGGCCCTCCACTGCCTTCCAGGGTGGCAACGGGCCATTTTTGGTACCTCCAAAGGCCGATGAGACATACAGAGGAGACTTTGGAGACCGACGACCTACTGGGATGGTCGATGATCAATTTCGGAACCATGGGGGCACTGGGGGAACACGTGGGGTGCAACAGGTTATGACGGAGGACCTGGGGGACCATGGGGAGATGGAGGATCTCCACAGAATGCTTTTCAATAATATCACTACGATCAACATAGGGCGAGAGTGGATCAAGGAATAGGTGGACCTGAAAACAAAGTTCGGAAGCTAAAGATGTCGGTCTTCGATGGGGAGGACCCTCATGGTTGGGTCTCACGTGCGGAGCGGTACTTTGAGGCTTATCAGATGGAGGAGAGAAGATGCAGGCTCTGGGCGTATGTTTGGAAGGGACGTTGTCTTGGTACTTGTGGAGGCAATGGGTACAGTCTTGGGCAGAGTTCACATAGTGCATGCTGCATCGTTTCAGAGACACCTAGGATGACGACTTACAAGAGCAGCTTTTGACACTACGGCAGGTGGGCACGGTGAGAGACTATCGGGAGAAGTTTGAGGCACTCTCTGGCCGTATAGGTGGGATGATGACCGAGAAGACCTTGGTGGGGAGTTTTATGAAGGGGCTGAAGACGGAGATCCGGGAGGAGCTACGGGTGCAGAGGCCGAGTGGACTGTTGGAGACATTGAAACTCGCTCAGATAGTGGATGACAAATTGGCAGCGGATCGGCGAGCCAAGGGAGTTTGGGGCGAATCTACTTTTCGGGGGTTGGCGACCCCAGGTGTGCAGTGGGCTCCTGCAGGAGGGAGCCAGGCAGGAGGGGCTCAGGGGAGCAAGGAGAAGAGCAGTGTTCCACCGCCTAGTGGACAGTATCGACGTATGACTAAGGCGGAGATACTGAACAAGAGGGCAAAGGAGCTGTGTTTTCGGTGTGACGAGAAGTATGCTCCAGGCCACCGCTGTCGAGATCGTACGCTTCAGATGCTGTTGGTAGAGGATGATGAGGATGTGGAGGAGCAGAGTGAAGAAAAGGTGGAGCATGAACCATCTCATTTAGACGTGATGGAGGTGTCACTCAACTCCGTAGTGGGGTTCACTTCGAACCACACTATGAAGTTAATCGGGAGGATCTTAGAGCAGGATGTGGTGGTGCTGATTGATAGTGGGGCCACCCACAATTTCATTTCCAACCGGATCGTGGAGCAGCATGTGTTGCAGTTGGTTAATACTGGCAGTTTTGGAGGGATGATGAACACTGGGCAGTTTGAGCAGAGTGGGGGAGTATGCAGAGGTGTGGTTTTGACCCTCCAAGAGATACATGTGGTGGAAGATTTCTTGCCGCTCGACCTTGGTAGCACTGATGTGATTCTAGGCATGAAGTGGCTGTAGTCACTGGGAAAACAAAGACCAACTGGAAGTTGTTGGGGTGGAGTTCAGACACAGAGAGGGTGGTGACACTTCAGGGGATCACAGTTTGTGCAGATCCATGGTCTCCTTGAAGACCATGGCAAGGGCTTTTCAGTCCGCAGGGGATGATTTTTGGTAGAGCTACAGGGCCTGGCGGTGGATGAGGCTGAGCAGGAGCAGGGCATACCATGAGAACTACAGTAGGTCCTTCCCAGTTTGAGGGAGTTTTCCAGACACCTCACGAGCTTCCTCCCCCACGAGACCACGAGCATGCTATTGTGCTATGTGAGGGTGTCTCCCTTATCAGTGTATGTCCCTCCCGCTATCCACAGGTGCGGAAAGAGGTGATTGAGAGGATAGTGGATAAGATGATTCAGGCAGGGGTAATACAGCCGAGTGTGTCCTTTCTCGAGTCCGGTGTTATAAAAGAAGGACGGCAGCTGGAGATTTTGCGTCGATTATCAGGCATTGAACAAGGAGACGTGCCAGATAAATTTTCCATTCCCGTGATCAACGAGATGATGGATAAGCTGCATGGTGCGGTGGTCTTCTCGAAAATTGATTTGAAGTCTGAATATTATCAGATTTGGATGAGAGATGAGGATGTGGCGAAGACTGCATTCAGGACACACGAGTTCCACTATAAGTTCATGGTCATGCCATTCGGTTTGACCAATGCCCCTGTCACGTTCCAGGCATTGATGAACAAAGTGTTTCGACCATATCTGAGAAAGTTTGTTGTGATGTTCTTCGATGACATCTTGGTTTACAGCCGAACGATGGAGTCACATGTGGAGCATTTGACGAGGGTGTTGAGGGAGTTGCAGGAGCATTAGCTATTTGTCAATCGGAAGAAGTGCATGTTCAGCCAGCGGAATGTGAAATACTTGGGCCATATTGTTTCTGCGGAAGGTGTGGCGGTCGGTGGTTCGAAGATAGCAGCCATGGTGGGGTGGCCGCTGCACACTACCCTTCGGGCCTTGCGGGGATTCTTGGGATTGACGGGCTACTACATGAAGTTCGTTACGAGATACAGCACCATTGCGTGCTCATTGACTGAGCAGCCGGTTGACGGGCTACTAACAGCACCATTGCGTGGTCATTGACTGAGCAGCTGAAGAAAGACAACTTTCATTGGAATGAAGGAGGCCACTCGAACTTTTAAGGCCCTAAAAGGGGCCATGACTAGTGTATCGGTTGACGGGCTACTACATGAAGTTCGTTACGAGATACAGCACCATTGCGTGGTCATTGACTGAGCAGCTGAAGAAAGACAACTTTCATTGGAATGAAGGAGGCCACTCGAACTTTTAAGGCCCTAAAAGGGGCCATGACTAGTGTATCGGTTATTGCACTTTCGGACTCTTCACGACCATTTGTGTTGGAGACGGATGCGTCAGGCTATGGCTTGGGTGCGGTGTTGATGCAGGAGGGCCGACCGATGGCATACTTTAGCCATGTGTTGTCGGCGAGGACTCGGCTCAAGTCTGTTTATGAGCGCGAACTGATGGCTAATGCATTGGAAGTGCAGAAATGGCGACCATATCTCCTTGGTCGGCGGTTCATAGTGAGGACAAACCAGCGGAGTCTCAAATACCTTCTGGAGCAAAGGATGGTCACAGAGGAGCACCAGAAGTGGTTAACCAAGCTGTTAGTCTACCACATTGAGATCCAGTACAGGCCCGGAATTGAGAATAAGGCGACGGATGCACTATCACGGAGGGAGGTTGATTCGCATTTGTCGGCTTTGTTGGCACCCATTTTACTGGATTGGGAGCCTTTATTGCAGGAGATTGGGGAGGATGAAGGGCTAGCCTAAATTCGAGCGACACTGGTACAGGATCCAGCAGCGCACCCCGGTTACTCGATAGAGGGATGTCGTCTCTTATACAAGGGGCGTTTAGTCGTACCGCGGGGGTCGGTTCATATTCCGAGGTTGTTGTAGGAGTTTCATGGGAGTGCGATGGGTGGCCACTCTGGGGTCCTGAAGACCTGCCAGCGTTTGGCTAGGGAGCTTTTCGGGAGGGGATGAGGAAAGATGTAGCGAATATGGTGGAGAAGAGCGATATATGCCAAAGGCACAAGTATATATCGACCGCTCCAGAGGGTTTGTTGCAGCCTCTCTCGTTGTCTAACCAAGTATGGGAGGAGGAGACCATGGATTTCATTAACGGCTTGCCGAAATCAGAGGGGTAATCGATCATCATGGTTGTGGTGATAGGCTGAGCAAGTATGCATACTTTGTGGCACTACGACATCCTTACACCGCGGTGACCGTGGCAACGACATTCATCAGGGAGATAGTGCGCCTTCATAGGATTTCTAGTTCTATTGTGACGGATCGGGATAAGGTCTTTCTTAGCACATTCTGGAAGGAGTTGTTCCGGACGCTGGGGACAGTTTTGAAGAGGATTACCGCTTACCATCCCTAGACGGACGGCCAGACAGAGGTTGTCAACCGGACCCTTGTGACATATCTACAGTGTTTTGTCTTGGAGTCGCCGAAGCAGTGGGTGAAGTGGCTTGCGTGGGCGGAGTATTGGTACAACACATCTTTCCACACTTCTGTCCAGACCACTCTTTTCAGGGTCATATACGAGCGGGACCCCCGCATCTTATTCACTATGGTGACCGCTCTACTCCAATTTTCTAGGTGGATCAGTATCTAGATGAGCGGGACTGCACTTTGGAGGAGTTGAGACGACACCTGACGAGAGCACAACAGCTTATGAAGAGACGAGCAGATGAACACAGGCGAGACGTGCAGTTTGAGCAGGGGGCATGGTGTATCTGAAACTGCGACCCTATCGACAGTGATCCCTGGCACGTAGGTAGAACGAGAAGCTGTCCCCCCGTTACTTTGGGTCGTACGAGATTGAGGCCAGGGTTGGCCATGTGGCATATCGGCTGAGGTTGCCACCAAATTCAGTGATCCACACTGTTTTCCATGTGTCTCAACTCCGTCGGGCCATTGGGGATCATACCGTGTCTTCATCACTACCACCGACACTTACGGATGACATGGATGTGATGCTTGAGCCGGCAGAGCTTAAGAGGATTCGCCATGGAGCACAGTGGCACAAGAGGTACTGATTAGATGGACGGACCTTTCGGATCATGAGACGTCTTGGAAGCCGTATGATGTGATTGCACAGCGTTTCCCAGTATTCTGTGGTGTGTTTAGACGCTCGTTAGGGTTTAGTATTTAAAGGGGTGGCTAACCTAATTATCTTTTTATCGAATATTATTGATAGAAATCATTGTGACTGCTAGGGTTCTTTAAGAATCCTAGTTGGGGGATTAGTCTTGTTCCATTAACACAAGACTGTGAGATCCACTCCAGATTGGATCAATTAATCATTTTTATTCCAGAAATCAATAAAAAGTCCACTTCTATATTTCTTTTCTTTCCTCAAATCTGAATTTTATTGTCATTTGGGTGCAAAACGTATCCAACGCCTCCTCTCTTTCATCAAATTGAATAGAAGCTGGCGACCGTTTCATCAAATTGAATAGAAGCTGGCAATCACAGATGTCTTCAGACCAAGCAACCAATGACTCAATCAATACAACCCTATGATTTTTCTGGTTGAAACGGTAACACTATGGAAGGTTAACCAAAAATCTTTTGGGCGGGTGACGTTGTCCAACCATTGCCACCATCGATGTTGTCGAACAACATCCATCATCGTCAAATTGGACCTCTACCGTCAAACCATCTTCATTGTCATCGTCATAGCCATCATTAGGTGACCGATGCCATCATTGTCACACTGCCTTCAGTAGTATAAGAATGACATTGTTGTCACCACCATCATTACCTTCGCCATCAAACCAATGTTACTACCGTCACCATTAGACCACATTTACTACCGTCGCTGTTGAACTATCATAGTATTCACATATTCTTAAGAATCATTTAGACGCATCAAACTCAGGAAAAATAGATTTTTAGGAATTTTCTTAAATGTATCAAAAGTTGTATTATAATATTTTAGAAAATCTGATGCATGAGAATTATATTCTTGAGAATCACATTCTAAAAGAGTATTAGTTTTCATACTCTTAAATGCACCCTTCTTGTTCCATCCAATGTAGTATTTTAAATACAAGGAAACCTAATACTATGTGTGAAATACTGTTAGGATATCCGTATATAAACTTATGAAAACGTTATTTCATTACATGCATGGAAACAGTAGTCCAAAAGCTCATGAACAAAAGTACATATTAGCAGTCGGAACATGCTACCAAACTGAAATTAGCATATTAGCCTAAACTAAATAACTACAGAATGTTAAGAGGAATTAGAACTTAATTAACTGGAAACAAATCATTACAATCATCGTCATCGCTGGACATCTACCGTCAGACCACCTTCATTGTCATCGCCATCGCCATCATTAGGTGACCGATGCCATCATTGTCACACCGCCATTAGTATTATAAGAACAACATTGCTGTCACCACCGTCATTACTGTCGCCATCAGACCAATGTTACCGCCACTATTAGACCATTGTTACTACCGTCGCTGTTTAACTATCATAGTATTCACATATTCTTAAGAATCATTTAGACGTCGCTGTTTAACTATCATAGTATTCACATATTCTTAAGAATCATTTAGACGCATAAAACCCAGAAATAATAGTTTTTTAGGAATTTTCTTAAATGTATCAAACATTGTATTATAATATTTTAGAAAATCTGATGCATGTGAATTATATCCTTGATAATCTGATGTGATTAGCTCGCACAAACAAGTAAAACAGCGAATAATTTGTGGAAAATATGAAAAGAGTGGAATTTGTAGATTGAATTTAACGAAGAATAAGATAATGAGTCTCTTTGAAGAGCAGACCCTCTCTCCTAGCTTTAGACGAACGGACTAAAGCCTAAGCACCGTCGAAGATGACGCCTAATTGTTCTTCACAATAATAAGCATAACCACCTAATGACGGCTAGACCTAAAATATAAAATAAGGGAAAAGTACAGAGCTGCATTGAAAGACCAAAACGCCCCTCTGGAAGCTAAGTCGCATCCCCATGTCTCCTCCTGAAATAAGTCGCCAGCCCAACTGGTGACTCGTTCCGCGTGATCGCATCGTGCGTGGGGCCACCCCCGTCACGCGGGTTGGGCGACGAGAGGCCACCCCGTTACGCGGGTTGGGCGCCTCTGGTGGCTCGTCCGCATCAATACCCGCCCGTAGAAGAGCCACCTTGCCCTCAAGGTGGAACTCTGGGAACTGCTCCTGCATCACGTTGAATGCCTTCCATGTAGCATCACAGTCAAGTAAGCCAGCCCAATATATCAGCACCTCCCTCCTCCGTCCCGGACCATGGCGTATAGCTCTTACATCCAGCGGTTCTAACAGCACATCCATGTCCTAAGTAAGCGTGGGGGTAAAGCTGACGATACCATCTGATCACCAGTCGGCCTCCGTAGCTGGGACACATGAAAGACCAGATGTATCGACGACGAAGAGGATAACCGCAGTTTGTATGCCACCTGTTCAATCCTAGCCACAATCTCATAGGGGCCATAATATCATGCCGCTAGCTTCTTATCCTCCTCTGAGCTAACGATCTCTGACGGTAGGGTCGCAGCTTCAAGTATATCATGTCGCCCTCCTGAAACTGCATGTCCCAACGGTGCATGTCGGCCTTAGCCTTCATTACCTGCCGCGCTCTCGTCAAGTGCCTCTGCAACTCCAGCATACCGTCTCTCTCCCCCATATAATCCTCCACATGTGACACCGGAGTCCCTCTGTGTCCATAACGGATCAACTGCGGCGAATCGGGACCATATAAGATTCGGAATGAGGTCATCCCTGTTGAGGAGTGGTATGAGGTGTTATACCAGTACTCTACCCAAGCCAACCACCTGTACCACTGACGAGGTGTCTCCGAAGCAAAACATCGTAGATACGTCTCGATGCTACGGTTTACCACCTTTGTCTGTTCGTCCGTCTGGGAGTGGTAGGCTGTGCTCCTCTTGAGTATAGTCCACTGCACTCGAAATAACTCCTTCCAAAACCCGCTCATGAACACCTGGTCTCTGTCAGACACTATAGCTACAGGTATCCCATGTAGTCTAACCAACTTCCTGATAAAAGCGGCTGCCACCGACACGACCGTGTAAGGATGTTTCAAAGGAATGAAATGAGCATACTTACTAAGCCGATCCACCACCACAAAAATCACGGTGTACCCTTCTGACCGTGGCAACCCATCGATGAAGTCCATCGTGACCTCCTCCCAAACTCTCTCCGACAATGCTAACGGCTGCAATAACCCCGCCGGCGCCATAGCCATGTATTTGTGACACTAGAAAACGTCACAAGAAGCTACCAAATGGGCTACCACCTTCCGCATCCCTGGCCAATACACCTCCCTGGCCATCTTCATGTACGTCTATTGTACGCCCGAATGGCCCCCACCACTGTGCCATGGAACTCCTGAAACAGTGCCGGGATGAAGACTGACGTCCTCGGTAACACCAACCTCCCCTGGTACAACAATCCCTCCAATGAATATCCTTTCGATCCTTCTCCTCCTCCCAGTAGCGCCTCCCGGATCTGCTCAACTCTGGGTCTGACTCTGCCTCCTGTAGCATCGGCTCCCAATCCATCCACATAAGCAAGGAAAGAGCCCTCAAAATAGCTCCCTCCCCTCTGCGAGACAAAGCATTTGCCGCCTTATTCTCCAACCCCGGTCTGTACTCAATGTCAAAACAGTATCCCACCAACTTGGACAGCCATCGTTGATGCTCCTCGGTCACCAACCGCTGCTCTAGTAAGTATTCCAGACTTTGCTGGTCCGTCCTAACCACGAAGTCTCTCCCTAAAAAATATGGACGCCATTTCTGGAGGGACAGGACAATCGCCATCAGCTCTCTCTCATATATTGACTTCAGTCGTGCTCTAGATGACATCACATGACTAAAGTAAGCAATCGGTCGTCCCTCCTGCATCAAGACCGCTCCCAAGCCATAACCAAACACATCCGTCTCTACTACAAATGATACACTGAAATCTGGTAGAGCCAGGACCGGTGCCGTCGACATCGCCACCTTCACGGCCTCAAAGGCCTTGATCGCCTCCTTCCCCCAACTTGAAGGTGTCCTTCAGCTGCTCGGTAAGGGGCCAAGCTATGGTGCTATACCCCCTTCACGAACTTTCTATGGTACTCTATCAAACCCAGAAATCCATGTAATGCCCTCAGCGTCGTCGGCAGTGGCCAGTCCAGCATCGCCTCTATCTTCGCTCTATCCGCCGCCACCCCTGCCTTAGAAACATGCCCCAGATACTCAATCCGCCTCTGCCCAAATCTGCACTTCTTCTGATTCGCATAAAGTCGATGTGCCAACTCATAAAAAGCCAACTCCAAGTGCCCTAAGTGCTCCTCCATAGTCCTGCAGTAGATGAGTATATCATCGAAGAACATCAGGATGAATCTCCTCAAAAACGGCTGGAACACCATGTTCATCACGGCCTGAAAAGTCGAGGGAGCATTGTTGAATATTGGACTCACCAGATTTGGTTTTGATGATGAGCAAACATAAATAACTCATGAACTAACAATTTGTGAGCGCAGTATTGGAGATCGTCGCCAAATTCACGAGAACATTCAAAGCGACATCTCAACACTTCCCAAAGCTCGTATTCATGCCTAAAGCTTCGTTGAAGCTCTTGCGCCGTTTTGGAAGTTATGAAGATTTAATCGAAGCTCTCGAAGACCGTTCTTTAAGGTTTATTTATAGTCTTTTAAGCTTCGATCAATAGAATGTTAAGCCTTGAGTATATCTTACGTTTCTATCTTCGTTACGCTCATGTCGTAGCTCTAGGATCTTAGTACAAGTTCATTCTATCTTCCTCGAAGCGTCGCGCTTCGATTCGGACTTGTATGTGCATGTTAGTTGGTACAAGAAGAAGTACTGACCGACTAGATGGTGATCTAATCGGTCAGCAACTCTTCTTGGACCGACTAGTTTGATTCCTTAATTTCTTGGACTTTACTGTTTACAGTTAGTCGGTCTACGTTGACTCACCGACCGACTAGTTTGTGAACTAGTCGGTCAGTGATGCTTCTTTGACCGACTAGTTGTGACTTACTGTTCATACTAAATTTCTCCTAGGCTACTGTTTATCGTTAGTCGGTCTAAGAACGTTTGATGACCGACTAGTTGACAATCTAGTCGGTCAACTTTTGTTCTTGGACCGACTAAGTCAATTTGTATTCAGACTATTTCACTTTGCCTCTTAGTCGGTCTACGTTCACTGACTGACCGACTAGTTGTGAAACTAGTCGGTCAGAATGTCTTCTTGGACCGACTGGATTTCTAGGTCTGAAATCATATCTCTTCTCAGTTCCTCACTTAGTCGGTCCATGTTGATTGACTGACCGACTAGTTGATGAACTAGTCGGTCAGTGGTTGTTCTTTGACCGACTAATTGTCTCAGATTTCTATCCGTTGGAAATTGACCTAACTTGTTTTTATGGGACCCTATAAATACGAACCTAGGTCATTTCTATCTAGGTTAGAGCTGCCATTAAGAGATTCATTGAGATCAAAAGAGATAGATATTCTCACTCTTTTCTAAAGCTCTCTTCCTCACAAGAAACTCATTCTCTCACTATTCTAGATCTAGAATCCATCTTGAGAGAAGCTTGTTCTTGGTGAGCCCTTCAAACCCTAGCTTGAATCAAGTCTCCAAATCTCTCCTAGGCACCTATTGCTGGTCATTTCCTTGGTGCTAGGTCTTGGTGACTTCATCTTCCTCAAATCCTTCATTTCACCTATTGGGTAAGAAAAACTCAAGGTATAGGATTTTGTGGTAAGATTGTTTATTTCATATAAACTCTTTTATATTGCTTATTGGTTCTCTCGGTTGTGAGAGAAGGTTGTGATCCCGGGTTGTGGGATTCACTATTGCCATTGCATGTATGATTTGATCTTGTGAAGGTTTTTCACAAGATATTCATAGTGGAAATCTTGGGTTAGGGTTTCTAACCTAAGTATCCGGAGGGGATCCAGGTGGTTGGGACGTAGGATCACCGGGAACAAGTCGGGGAGACTTGGGTGGATCCGAACCCATTAACATCATTTGTTAGCATTGTTAATTTTGTTGTTGTCATTCAATTTAAGCTTCCGCAAATTGATTTGGTAGTTGTTTGCACTATAATTTGGAATTATACTCCTTGTTATTTTTAAAGTACTATTCACCCCCCCTCTAGTACTTGTGCAGTAGCTTGTAGGGCATTACATTTGGTATCAAAGCCAGATACTTAGCTATGTCTGCCAACGACAACAAGACCGTGCGTCCACCTTCCAACTATGACACCTTCAAGAACCGTGAAGGAGCATCTTCGGTGATGGAAGGACATTCCTCCACGAGGCCTCCATTCTTCAACGGTACCAACTACGGGTACTGGAAATGCCGGATGAAAACCTTCCTCCGGAGTGCATCTTTATGGAGGACTACAATGAAGGAATACATCGAGCCCGAAGAAGAAGACTTTGAGAAATGGACTACCGCGGAGGTCGCCGCGGAGGTAAGCAATGCCAAGGCAATGAACGCCTTGCAATGCGCATTGGAGCCCGAGGACTTCAATAAGATATGCACATGTAAGAGTGCATATCAAATTTGGAACTCTCTCCTCATTCTTCATGAAGGGACGAGTAGGGTGAGAGACTCTAAACTCGTAGTCGTAAACAAAGATTACGAAATGTTTCATATGCAACAGGGCGAGAAGATGAAGGAATATTACGCTCGCTTCGTTGACATAATAAACGAGTTAGAGGCCCTCGGCAAGTCCTACACTCAAAAGGAGAAGTGCTCAAAGCTTATCGAAGGACTTCCTTCTTCTTGGGAGAAACGTACCTTCGCCATCGAGGAAGGTAATGACATGAATAAATATACCGTAGTTCAATTAATGGGTACTTTGATGTCATACGAGGTACGCAAAGATAGCAAGGTGAAGTTACAAGAAAAGATGAAGTCCTATTTGAACCAAGACGTGCCTAAGAAAAAGGCGATTGCATTCAAGGCGGCTTCATCCACCTATACCGATGATGAGGACTCGGAAGAAGAAATGGACATGGAATCCGTAGCACTCATGGCAAAGAAGTTCAATCGCTTCTTCCGAAAGGGTAACTTCAAACAAAAATCTAAGTTTACTTCTACTAACGCCTCTCCACCTTTGTGCTTTAAATGCAATAAGCCAGGACACATCAAAGCGGATTGTCCTCAAAACAAGCAAAAGGAGAAGTGGAAGGCGCCGAAGTTCGACAAGTCAAAGAAGTACAAAAAGGGGTACAAAAAGGGACTTGTCGGAACAACATTCACCGACTCCGAGGATTCCTCAAGCGGAGAGTCGGACGATGAGAAAGTGGAGCAAGCGCACATGTGCTTCATGGCAAGAGAGGAGCATGATCAAGGATCTTCCTCCTCCGATGATAGCGACGATGAAGGCAATGAGGTAACTATGGATGATCTTAGGGATGCTAACTCTCATTTATGGTCTAAATACACTAAGTTAGTAAATAGATATACTAAAGTAAAAGATGACCTAGCTAGCATTCAAACCTCGCCTAAGACTATCATCACCAACAACGACACCGTTGTTGAAGAGTTAAGAAATGAGATTGTTAATCTCAAATCTAAACTTGAACATATTAGCATTGATGATCCGGAAGAACATAGGATAGCGGATTTAACTTCTCAAAACTCGACTTTGAGTATTGAGAACGAGAATCTTAAATCTCGTGTTTATGTGCTCACATCGCAAGTATCCACATTAGATACTTCTATGCGTTCTCTCAAAGAGAAATATGAGAACACATTAGGCCGAATCAATAGATTCAATAAGGGTAAGGACCATTTGGATAAAATCCTAAGTGACTTACTTCCGACCAATCACCACATTGGTTTGGGGTATACGATGGGATGTCCATCCAAAACGGCCACTACTTTTGTTAGGCCAACTTCCGGTGACTCTACGAGTGGTAGCAAACACTCTATTGGTAGTTCATCTACCAATGGTGCTTCCACCTCGTCCACACCCTCTTTTGGAAAGAAACCCACTTTGGGTGGACCTCCAAAGAAGGGGCATGCTTATATGTACACCAATACCATGCCACGTAGGAACACACGTCCTACTCCACCATCTCACACATATGATGATTTTTATGCAACACATTCTCGGGCACGTGCACACCATGTGAGACACCCTCACGCACGTGTTCCCACACATGCATATGTTCACCCACGACATGCATCACGTAGAAACCAACAACGCATGCATGCACCCAATAGGATGATGGCTCCCAAAACTTTCACTATTTGGAGCCCAAAGGACACAAGCATGGATGAAAAACAAGTGTATATGAATGCTTATTTTTCGGATGTTGTGCATAGTAGAAATTATGTGGGGAAGTCTAAGTCCAATTGGACTTGGCTTCCAAAGGTCTAACCTTTGAGGACCCAATGACCTTGGGTACCATGATATGAATGTTTCTATCTTTAGGTACTCAAGGAAAAGAAAAAGAAAAGGAGCAACAAATTTAAATTTAGCTCCAAAGGGAATTGGATACTCGATAGCGGGTGTTCAAAACACATGACGGGTGACGCTCAATTGCTCTCCGAAGTGGTTCCCATTGCAAATGGAAATCGCGTCGTATTTGGAGGCAATGAGAGCGGAACAATCGTCGGTGTTGGTAAAGTGGGTCACCCTTCTAAACCCTTAATTAGTGATGTTTATCTAGTTGATGGTTTAAATCATAATCTTATTTCAATAAGTCAACTTTGTGACAAAGGTTACAAAGTTAGCTTTGCGAAAGGATTGTGTCATATTTCAAATGATAATAATAAATTATTATTTTCCGGCACACGCCATAAAGACATTTATATTTTGGATCTTCCTAAGTCATATGAACAATGTCTCGTTGCCAACACAAGTGAACAACACTTATGGCATCGACGCTTTGGACATGTGAACTTTGGAACACTTTATAAGCTTTCGAAATTAAATTCCATTAAAGGTTTTCCGAAACTCGTTTTTGAAAAGAAAAGTTTTTGTGATTCTTGTCAACGTGGCAAGCTTCCTAAATCTTCATTTAAACCTAAGAAAAGCATTTCTACGAAACGGCCACTAGAGCTATTACATCTAGATGTATTTGGGCCAACTAGAGTTGCTTCCTTAGGAAATGCAAGATATGGACTAGTCATTGTTGATGATTATTCAAGATTTACATGGGTATTTTTCTTATGTAATAAAAATGAAGCTTTTGAAAACTTCACAATATTTGTGAAGAAAGTACAAAATCTCATCGGAACCACCATTGTCACTATTCGTAGTGATCATGGGGGTGAATTTGAGAATGAGTCTTTCTCAAATTTTTGTGATGATCTTGGAATTACTCACACGTTTTCTTTCCCTCGCGCACCTCCTCAAAATGGTGTTGTTGAGAGGAAGAATAGAACGCTTGTGGAGTGTGCTCGCACTATGCTCGAAGATAGTCAACTTGGTTATCAATTTTGGGCGGAAGCGGTACACACCGCTTGCTATGTGTTTAATAGAATACTTTTGAGGCCCGGCACCAAACAAACTTGCTATGAATTGTTGTTTGGTAGATTGCCTCAAGTTAAACATTTTCGTGTTTTCGGCGCAAAATGTTTTATTAAAAACACATATGATAATTTGGACAAGTTTGATCCGAGATCGGATGAGGGGATATTTGTTGGGTATTCCTCACGTAGCAAAGCCTACCGGATATACAACAAAAGATCCTCTACGATCGAGGAATCACTTCATGTCTCTTTTAATGAGAATTTTACTAATACTAGAATTTCAAATGATAATGATTCTATGGATGTTTTATGTGATTCGTTTGAAAATTCTAAGTCTATTGATTCAATTGATTCTATTGAGACTAACCCGACTAATGAAGTTGTTGAGAATGTGCCTAGTGATCAAGGTATTCCCAAGCGGCTTCATACCGTCGGCGACCATCCCCATGAGCAAGTCATTGGCAATATTCATGATAGTGTCAAGACGAGATCGCAAGTCCACCACTTCGCCAATAGTGCCTTTGTCTCATCAATAGAGCCAAAGAATATAGTTGAAGCGTGCGAAGATAGTGCTTGGATCCTTGCCATGGAGGAGGAACTCATTCAATTCGAGAGGAATGAGGTATGGGAGCTTGTTCCTTTGCCATCGAAGAACCACACCGTCATAGGGACAAAGTGGATCTTCAAGAACAAATCCGACGAAAATCAAGTCGTCATCCGGAACAAAGCTCGGTTAGTTGCTCAAGGCTATCGCCAAGAGGAAGGTATCGATTTCGAAGAATCCTTCGCTCCGGTAGCAAGATTAGAATCAATTAGACTTTTATTGTCTTATGCATGCCATAAAAATTTTAAGTTATTTCAAATGGATGTTAAAAGTGCATTTTTAAACGGAGATATTGTTGAGGAAGTTTACGTTTCTCAACCTCCGGGCTTCATAAATGAAAAATTTCCAAATCATGTTTTTAAACTAAAGAAAGCTCTTTATGGTTTGAGACAAGCTCCTCGAGCTTGGTATGATCGCCTAAAGAATTTTCTTTTGGATTTGAATTTTAAAATGGGCGAAGCCGATTCTACACTTTTTGTTAAGCATGCGAATAATGATATTTTATTAGTTCAAATTTATGTTGATGATATCATTTTCGGTGCTACTAACTTCACTCTTTGCGAAGAGTTTTCTAATGTTATGAAGGAACAATTTGAGATGAGCCACATGGGCGAACTCAAATATTTCTTAGGTCTCCAAATTCGCCAATTACACGATGCAATCTTCATCCACCAAACAAAGTATACGGTGGAGTTGCTAAAGCGATTTGGAATGGAAAGTGCTTCCGGGAAAAAGACTCCAATGGGCACGACTACGCATCTTGACAAGGATACGGGCGGTAAGGATGTAGACATTCGTCTATATCGAGGTATGATAGGTAGTTTACTCTATCTTACCGCAAGTAGGCCCGATATTATGTTTGCAGTATGCATATGTGCTCGTTATCAGTCTCAACCTAAGGAGTCTCACTTAGTAGCGGTAAAACGTATTTTCCGTTATCTAAGTTATACACTTGATTTTGGATTACTTTATCCAAAATCTAGCACGTATGAGTTAGTCTCATACAGTGATGCCGATTATGCGGGATGCAAATCCGACAGGAAAAGTACTAGTGGCACTTGCCATTTTCTAGGAAATTCTCTTGTCTCTTGGTTTTCCAAGAAGCAAAATTCCGTATCACTTTCAACCACCGAGGCGGAATATATTGCCGCCGGTGCCGCTTGTGCCCAGGTTCTTTGGATGAGACACACTTTGAAGGATTTTGGTATTCACTGTGATACTAGCCCTATCATGGTGGATAACCAAAGTGCTATCTGTCTTTCAAAGAATCCGGTGCACCATTCCCGATCAAAACACATAGATGTCCGACACCATTTTTTAGATGATCATGTTGCTAAGAAGGACATCATTTTAGTGTACGTTGAAACCCAAAAGCAAATCGCCGATATTTTCACGAAACCCCTAAAGGAGGACTCCTTTGTGCGGTTGCGTCGAGAATTGGGGATTATGGGTGAATCCGAGATATAGGATTCATATTTCATTCAATTATCTTGCATGCTATTCGATTTCGCGATATTTCGTTCATGCTAGATTTATTGAATTTTTGGGAATTTTATGTGATATGTTTGAATTTATGATCGAATTCTAATTTGAATGTCGTATTTAAGATTTCGACGTTTTATGGGGTAATTTAGATGACTAATGAGAGTGTTAAGATGTTTCATCCAAGTGGTTTATGAAGAAAACTCATTTATTAATTTTTGGACTCTTCTAGTCGGTTTCAGTTCATTTGTCAACCGACTAGATGCTCATCTAGCCGGTCAGCAAGTGCACTCAGACCGACTAGTTCAAGCTTTTAGCTCTCTATTGTCATTGACTTCTTTTAGTCGGTCACAGTACACTTACCGACCGACTAGATTGAAAACTAGTCGGTCAGTGAGTATACTGCGACCGACTAATTCTTGCCCTAGAAATCTCCTGTTTGCCTCTGTTTCGACTTAGTCGGTTCAAGCTCATTGACCGACCGACTAGATCGTAATCTAGTCGGTCAGTGCTTGAACTGTGACCGACTAAGTGTGTTAGGGCAAACAAGTCATTTTGCAATCCCGACCGACTTAACTCAATTCTATTCGACTAAAATTCATTTTAGTCGGTCTTATTCTCTACTCCAGCCCGATAACTCCCAAAACCCTATCGAAACCCCTTCAACTTCCGTCGATCTCCGGCCTGTTTCCCGTCCATCCGCCGCCGCCGATCGGTCTCCTAGGTATCCCTCCTCCTCCTCCTTGGTCGATCTCCTATTCTAGGGTTCGATCTTGGCCGATTTCTCCTCTAGGGTTCTAGGTTTTGAAGTTCTTGTGTTAGGGCTTGTTTGTTTCGATTTCTTTTCAGCTCTTAGGGTTTGTTAGTTTTCAATTCTAGGGTTTGTATTAGGTTGCTTGATCTAGACCCGTCGTTTGATTGTTCTCGTCGTGCCTCGATCATGGCAAAGACGCGGATCCCTATCACTCCATCTGGGGCTTCTCCTATGTCTATAGAGCCTTCCAACCCTAGGAATCCATCTAAGCCCAAGCGTCGTGCTAAATCTACCCAAGCTTCTCCATCTTCGCCTCCTCTGAAGAAGCCGAGGACGGCGACAGTCAAACCAAGAAAATCTAAGTCCAAAAAGCCCATTCTCCACACTCCTGCTACTCCTCCTGATTCCGACACTGAGTTTGTCCCTGAGGACGAGTCTGGCCCTAGGGAACCTACTCCTCCACTTCGTCCTAGGACTCGCCAGCCTAAGGGAAAGGGCCCAATGCCAGCGGGTGGTGTTGACATATCGTTGTGTCGCGACGACCCTCTGTGTCTCGCGGCCTACAACCGTATTGAACACTGTCCGATGCTATTGGAGCACTATGTTCAGTTTTCAGATTTCCTTGGCTTAGCTGACCTCATCTCCTATAGTGGCCTACTTGATTATCTTCGCTATGACCCCAAGGCGAATCCTAGACCATATCCTCGCCTGGTCAAATTATTCTACGCCAATCGTGTCCGAGGCCTGTACGATGAGAGTCACTCCATCGAGACTACTGTCTTGGGAACTCCTATAGTTCTCACGGCAGAAATCTTGGGGGAGATTCTTGGTTGCTCGTCGTCTGGTCTTCTTCCTTCGGATATTTCAGTTGATGATATCACTTCCTTGGATCAGTCCGTTCTTGCTGATATTTTCCATGTGATCCCTCCTGCCCTCATTGGTGTCCCTTCGAAGTCTTTCAAGCCAAATGCATGGGTATTGAATCTTATTCTGAAGTCGTGCTTGCTTCCCAAGTACGGCTCATCATCTCTTCCATCCCAGCCATTTTTGAAGCTGATTTACGCTCTTTTCTTGGGATACGAGATTAATTGGGCTCGCGTTATACTCGATAAGATGGACTCTTTCGAGTGTATACGCAAGACCAATAAATCTGCGCATATCCCTTACCCGTGTCTGTTGACCCTGGTTTTCCGTCATTTCCAAGTTCCTCTCCCTCCTGACGATGAGCGTCCTTTGGGTCCTCCTCTAAACGCGACAGCCGTTAAGAAATCTCTAGCGGCGCTTCGTCACGTGCAGAGGTCAACCACATCTGCTTCCCAGGCTACTCCCTCAGCTGCTGCAGCCTCCACTCCTCCTGCTACATTAGATGATGGCGTACGCCTTCTTCGTCGGCACGAGTCGCGTTTGGCTCGTACCGAGGAGGTCGTCTGCCATATAGCTCGTATGATGGGGATTGATCTTCCTCCTTCAGTTTCTGAGGCCGAGGAGATGGACGATGAGGAGATTGACGAGCTTGTCACTTCATTGGCTCGTGGCGATGAGGCCACTGCTGCTGCTGCTGCTACCACTTCTGCTCCTGGAGTTGGCACCACTTCCGGTGCTCCAGAGACTTCTGCTTCAGTAGTTCAGACTTCTGAGCCTGCTGCTGATCCTGTTGCCGAGCCTGCTGAGACCCCTGCTGTTGAGCCAGTTGTTTCCACACCTGCCCCGACGATCCTGTCTGTTGAGACGCCTCTACTCCCTGCAGAGCCTGAGTCCACTCCGTCGACTGGACCCACGGATACTGCAGATCCAGCCACTTCCTCGTGATCGTCTGTTCCGAGGACTCTCCACTACTCTTTGGATGATATACCTTATTGAGAGTATTTTGGGTTAGGATGGAGTTTGAGGGTTGTTTTGATGTATTTTTGAGTTTTCTGGATGTCGGTGTTGGATATTTTGATGTACTTTGGATGATGTTGATGTTGGTGTTATATTTTGATGTGGATGATGATGTTGTACTTTTTGATGTTTATATAGATGATGTGTCGTACTTGATATGATGTACTTCTTGTATTCGATATCTTTTTGGATGTTCTCATGATGTTTCTATCTATATATACATCGATGTTCACTTTGTCTTTAATTCGTCGTGCACATTAATTCTCATTCAATGTCCATGCTATATGAAATCGTCGCTCGACGATTGAAAAACTTGGTTAAATAGATTTAAATTCTATAATTGTATAGAATTGTTTTCCATGCACAAAATTAACCAAGAATATTGAATATTGAAGAGTATGTTTCTTTATTCAACAAATGAATAATTATTTGGTCTTTTTGATGACTTTGATTATTTTTTTGATAATGGACATTTTGGCACACCTTGATTTGATTTCCACATTTTTCCCTTGGTGTCAATTTGGTCCATCGTCATTGTCTACGACTCCCGATGTTGGATTTTCCATTTCCTAGTTGTTGTCGTTGTATGCCCCCCATTTTTGGGATAATGCCAAAGGGGGAGAGATAATGATAATAAATAGAGCAAATGAAAATTTAACTCAATTTCCAAGAATCTAATTTGATATGTTAGATTCAGGGGGAGTTAAGATATATATAAGGATTTTCAAAATCCGATATTTCAAAAATCGATTCTCTTTATTTATCTTACTCGTCTGATTGATGCAATTCATATATATTCTTTTTGGAATTAACGTGTCATCAATGCAGGGGGGTAAGTATTTTTCCTTTGAATCATTATTTTTGATTATTATTTATGTTGGTTTGTCATCACCAAAAAGGGGGAGAATGTTGAATATTGGACTCCCCGGATTTGGTTTTGATGATGAGCAAACATAAATAACTCATGAACTAACAATTTGTGAGCGCAGTATTGGAGATCGTCGCCAAATTCACGAGAACATTCAAAGCGACATCTCAACACTTCCCAAAGCTCGTATTCATGCCTAAAGCTTCGTTGAAGCTCTTGCGCCGTTTTGGAAGTTATGAAGATTTAATCGAAGCTCTCGAAGACCGTTCTTTAAGGTTTATTTATAGTCTTTTAAGCTTCGATCAATAGAATGTTAAGCCTTGAGTATATCTTACGTTTCTACCTTCGTTACGCTCATGTCGTAGCTCTAGGATCTTAGTACAAGTTCATTCTATCTTCCTCGAAGCGTCGCGCTTCGATTCGGACTTGTATGTGCATGTTAGTTGGTACAAGAAGAAGTACTGACCGACTAGATGGTGATCTAATCGGTCAGCAACTCTTCTTGGAGCGACTAGTTTGATTCCTTAATTTCTTGGACTTTATTGTTTACAGTTAGTCGGTCTACGTTGACTCACCGACCGACTAGTTTGTGAACTAGTTGGTCAGTGATGCTTCTTTGACCGACTAGTTGTGACTTACTGTTCATACTAAATTTCTCCTAGGCTACTGTTTATCGTTAGTCGGTCTAAGAACGTTTGGTGACCGACTAGTTGACAATCTAGTCGGTCAACTTTTGTTCTTGGACCGACTAAGTCAATTTGTATTCAGACTATTTCACTTTGCCTCTTAGTCGGTCTACGTTCACTGACTGACCGACTAGTTGTGAAACTAGTCGGTCAGAATGTCTTCTTGGACCGACTGGATTTCTAGGTCTGAAATCATATCTCTTCTCAGTTCCTCACTTAGTCGGTCCATATTGATTGACTGACCGACTAGTTGATGAACTAGTCGGTCAGTGGTTGTTCTTTGACCGACTAATTGTCTCAGATTTCTATCCGTTGGAAATTGACCTAACTTGTTTTTATGGGACCCTATAAATACGAACCTAGGTCATTTCTATCTAGGTTAGAGCTGCCATTAAGAGATTCATTGAGATCAAAAGAGATAGCTATTCTCACTCTTTTCTAAAGCTCTCTTCCTCACAAGAAACTCATCCTCTCACTATTCTAGATCTAGAATCCATCTTGAGAGAAGCTTGTTCTTGGTGAGCCCTTCAAGCCCTAGCTTGAATCAAGTCTCCAAATCTCTCCTAGGCACCTATTGCTGGTCATTTCCTTGGTGCTAGGTCTTGGTGACTTCATCTTCCTCAAATCCTTCATTTCACCTATTGGGTAAGAAAAACTCAAGGTATATGATTTTGTGGTAAGATTGTTTATTTCATATAAACTCTTTTATATTGCTTATTGGTTCTCTCGGTTGTGAGAGAAGGTTGTGATCCCGGGTTGTGGGATTCACTATTGCCATTGCATGTATGATTTGATCTTGTGAAGGTTTTTCACAAGATATTCATAGTGGAAATCTTGGGTTAGGGTTTCTAACCTAAGTATCCGGAGGGGATCCGGGTGGTTGGGACGTAGGATCACCGGGAACAAGTCGGGGAGACTTGGGTGGATCCGAACCCATTAACATCATTTGTTAGCATTGTTAATTTTGTTGTTGTCATTCAATTTAAGCTTCCGCAAATTGATTTGGTAGTTGTTTGCACTATAATTTGGAATTATACTCCTTGTTATTTTTAAAGTACTATTCACCCCCCCTCTAGTACTTGTGCAGTAGCTTGTAGGGCATTACAAGCATTGGTCAAGCCAAAAGGCATGACCAGGAACTCGTAATGCCCCTTATGTGTGCGAAAAACCGTCTTCGGCACATCCTCCAGCTTCATCAATGTCTGATGGTATCCTAATCTCAGATCAATCTTCGAGAACACCGATGCCCCGTGAAGCTCGTCCAACGCATCGATCACTGGAATAGGAAACTTGTCGGGGACAGTTTCCTTATTCAGTGCTCGATAGTCTACGTAGAAACGCCAGCTCCCGTCCTTCTTAACCAGTAGCACCGGACTAGAGAACGGGCAAACACTGGGCTGGATCACCCCTGCATGTATCATCTCTCGCACCATCCGCTCGATCTCATCCTTCTGCACATGCAGACACCGATATGGCCATACACTCACCGGTGCTACCCCCTCATGCAACACTATCGCGTGCTCATGTCCCCGTGTCGGTGGTAAACCCTGCGGAGTCTGGAAGACCTCCTGATATTGCTCTAACAACAGCTCCACCTCTGCTGGGGTTTCCTTCTGTGGCTCCTCACCCTCTGTCATCATCCCCTGACACTCCACCAAGAATCCCCCTCCCGACCTTTGCAGGACGCGTAACATGGCTTTGAAAGTCACTAAGGAGAAATAGAGGCTAAGGTCCCCTGTCAGAACCACTGTGCGGTCCCCCACCTGGAATTCCATCCTGAGCTGCTTCCAATTCACCTTGACCTCGCCCAAACCCTTCAACCACTGTACGCTCAAAATCACATCGACGTTGCCCAACTCCAGGGGCAAGAAATCTTCCATGATCTGAACCTCATGCAAGATCAAGCACATCTCACTGCTCTCCTCCACCCTCCCCGTCCCTAATAGCACCGTAAACTTCTCTAAGGTGCTCAGCTGCAGCCCATGACGATTCACTAACTGTCGAGAAATGAAGTTGTGTGGCCTCACTGTCTATGAGCACCGTCATTGTCATGTGGTCCAACCGTCCTGACAACTTCATGGTGTGGTTCGGGGTGAACCCTACCACGGAGTTTAGAGACACCTCCGCTACATCCAGATGGGACTTCTTCTCTACCTCATACTCCTCAGCGCCAACATACCCCTCATCTGGAACGATATTGATCTGTAGCAGGCGGTTAAGCACATCGATAACCGGGGGTAAACCGCTCATCACAGCGAAAACATAGTCCTTTCACCCGCTTCTCCCGCACATCTGCCTCTGTCAGTCGCTTCCCCAATGTAGCTGGACGGGTCTCTCTGGTGTCTGCTGCTCCCGTAGGAGCCCTCTATGCTGTTGCCGGTGCTGGGCAGGGGTTTTGGGCCCCCCAAGCTCACCGTATCCGCCTCTCCTCCGCATGCTTCTCCACCGCCTTCTATGCGAGGCAAATCAAGTCTTCCAAGCCCCCGGGAATCTGAATCCTCAACTTGGCACGTACGGAAGGCTTCAGCCCCCCCATGAAGTTCCCCATGAGTATCTCCTCCGTGACGCCATGTACTCGGCCCGACAACAACTCAAACTTCTTAATGAAGTCACGCACAGTTCCCTCCTGTCTAAGTGCTCTGAGCTGCTCGTAAAAATCTCCACCTGGTGTCTCCTGAAATCGATCCAGCAGGTACGATGTCAACTCTGCCCACGAGTAAAACGGGTTCTGGGATATTCTCCACCGATACCATGACATCCCACTCCCTCAAAGTAAATGCCAATAGCATGGAAGACCTCTTCTGTAAACCCCATCACCTGGAAGTACCGCTCCACTCGGTAGATCCATCCATCAGGATCGATTCCTTCAAACACCGGCATCTTTAACTTCTTCA
Organism: Scilla litardierei; assembly: GCA_030789695.1. Classification (NCBI taxonomy): domain Eukaryota; kingdom Viridiplantae; phylum Streptophyta; class Magnoliopsida; order Asparagales; family Asparagaceae; genus Scilla; species Scilla litardierei. The sequence goes on along the minus strand of CM061142.1, from coordinate 768,265,205 downwards.
ACCTCCGGTCAGCATTGATGTCTCCATACGCCGCTCCTTCTGCCCTCCTATCCTGTGGTACATATCCTTGCCCAACTCTTTCGTCGCCGCGACCCAAAGGTGGGTCAATCTCCTCCCATGCCAAGCAACATGGGTCTGCCTTCTAGTCCCAACCCATTAGTTCCTCCAAAAGCTCCATGCGTCGGTGGCTGTCCAATTCGACCTCCAAAGCGCCCCCCGGGCCGCGACCACGCCTCGTAAAGCCCGTAAAAGTCTCTCGGGGTCCACCGTCGCTGCTCGCCCCTGGGGGACACCTCCCCGACCCCCAACCGGCGCGACAGGGGGCCCCAAGGGCCAAACAGGGGGCCCCTGGCCCTTGTTTTGCAGGAAGAGCCCTGCACGGGCCTCTTGCGGCTGTCGCAGGGCCGCGCGCGGCCCTATTTGCTGTCGCGCGGCCCCGCCACCCTGCTGGGGGCAGCGAACCTTCCAGGTGGTTTGTCGCCCCCCGCCGCCCCTCCTGGATGGTGAACGGCCCCTCCTCGACCACCCCGAGCCCCCTCGTTGTCGATCCCGATGATCCTGGAAACATTGCCGCCATCTTTGCTTCGTGGACCCTTGTTGAATTTCCAGGTCTGAATCGTCAAAAACCTCTTCCGCGATTTCTTCTTGGGTCTTCTTCCCCTTCTTCTTCTCCTTTTTCTCCATTAGGGTTTGAAAAAATTGTCCTATTTGACCAATCTCCGTCCTCATCGCTCGCAAGTCGTTCTACAGATCCTCTTGTGTGTGAGCGACGTCCTTGAACCCTATATTGATTCTCTCATTTGTAGCCTCCAATTCTTTATTGATCTCCTTGCGCAATCCTTGAATCTTTTCATCCACGGAATCTGCCTTTGATCTCGTCCCCGTTGCCATTAGATCTCACCGCTCTGATACCAATTTGATGCGATTAGCTCGCACAAACAAGTAAAACAGCGAATAATTTGTGGAAAATATGAAAAAGAGTGGAATTTGTAAATTGAATTTAACGAAGAACAAGATAATGAGTCTCTTTGAAGAGGAGACCATCTCTCCTAGTTTTAGATGAACGGACTAAAGCATCAGCACCGTCAAAGATGACGCCTAATTGTTCTTAACAATAATAAGCATAACCCCCAATGACGGCTAGACCTAGATTATAAAATAAGGAAAAAGTATAGATCTGCGTTGAAAGACCAAAATGCCCATCTGGAAGCTAAGTCGCGTCCCCACGTCTCCTCCTCCTGAAATAAGTCACCAGCCCAACTGGTGGCTCGTCCAACACGATCGCATCGTGCATAGGGCCACCCCCGTCATGCGGGTTGGGCGCCGAGAGGCCACCCCTGTCACGCGGGTTGGGCGCCTCTGGCGGCTCGTCCGCATCATAATCACTTCTAAAAGAGTATTAGTTTTCATATACCAAATGCACCCTTATGGTTCCGTCCAATGTATAGACAAAGAAACCTAAATACTAAGTGTGAAATACTGCTAGGATATCCATGTATAAACTTATGAAAACGTTATTTCATTACACGCATGGATATAGTAAACCAAAAGCTCTTGAACCAAAGTTCATATTAGCAGTTGGAACATGCTACCAAACTGAAATTAGCATTATTAACCTAAACTAAATAACTACACAATCTTAAGAGGAATTAGAACTAAATTAACTGGCAACAACATGGATGAAAAATCCATGTTTGGCAACGACGCATACTGCATAAGACAATAACATCAAAATGAAATAATCAAAATACCATAATAGAGTTTGTGATGCTGCAACAAATAAAAAAAACTTCAAAGATAGATAGCAAACCCCCTGAATCCATCTATATCCCCCCCATCAAAACTTGGCAACAGCGAACAATTATTTTTAAAAAAATTCTTGAAAAAGATGTAAACTATATTACCAACATATCCTTGCCTCTTCTTCATTCATCCATCTAAAAACACAATTGCCATCATCATCATTTTAGCCTTTATCCCAAAAATTGAGGCCAGCTTCATGTACCAAATAGAAAGAATAAAAGATGATGATGATATTAGATCGTGCTGTTAGGTACTCGTTTTCTACGTATTACAATCTAAATCTTTCTCTTCCATTAAACCAATATCTTTCATATTCTTCCGTGTCAATTCCATCCATGTCGTTTTCAGTCTTTCTTTCTATCTTTCTTTCTCTTGATCTCAATATTTATATATTCTGTCTTTCAAACAAGTCATTAATACGTTGATTCTATGATCAATATCTTCGTTAATTCCCACATCCTCCTGAATAACCGACCCAAGATACCTACGGTACTAACTAATATACTTTCGACATCCAACTTCATCATGCTATAATCTTTATGTCTCACTTGACTAAATTGACATTAAACATACTCGGTCTTATTCCTGCAAAGTTTAAAACCTCAACTGTCAAAAAAAGAGAGAAGCACATGCTCCCCTTCTCTCGTCACCCTTTCTTCATCTTCATATTATTCTTCCTTAAACCCATCAACAAAGAAATCAAAACAATCCAAAAAAGAAAAGAAAAGAAAAGAAGGAAGAATTGATGATACTCATTGTCTCAAGCCTAAAGTTAAATCAGACGTGACCCCATGTCATACCAAATAATAATAACAATCCAACCCTAGATCTAACTCAAACCTGAAAGTTGAACCAAAGCTCCCCAGCGTTTCTATTAAAAGTTGAATCGAAGCTCCTCGCCATCTCTATTGATATTGTTAGAACCTAGGTGAAGTTCTTAAGGAGTTATTGCGATTAGTTAAAGAGAATATGCTGGTGTTGCATGTAGAATGTTTTGAGACTTGTTTCAAGCAAAATGAGATTTTAAGGTGCCAATATTAGGTTTTGATATCAATAAAGCATGAGGTTTTTCTTGGTTTCAAAGTAGGAGGATTTCAAGAAAATTTTGATAGAGTTTTCCATTGATGATAAAAAAGCAAAATCAAAAGAAGGATTTTAAGAAAATTTTATCAGAGTTTCCCATTGATGGTAAAAAAAGCAGAAAGAAGAAGCAGAAGGACCGAAGCTCCGCCAATACCAACATCGGATGCAGCCAGACCCTGTCCACATAAGCCAAACATCAGGGTTAAGCTCCTCCTTACCACTATGAACCCTACACCAACCTTATTAAAGACCTCTACCAGAGCCTCGTCTCTCAATGAGCCCCCTTTTCCACCTCTCGGCCTCCTCCTTTCAGCGAGTGGGATGAGCCCATCAAGCAGGCTCCCGATGAGCCCCTTTCTCCTCTCGATCTCCCAACGAACAAAGCTAGGTAAGAGGGCCCTCGACAAGCCATCTCATCCTTCTAATACGGGTTCAGTAAATGAGCCCCCGATGAGTCCCTCTTCCTCTTAACCTCCTACAATCATGAACCAACACCTTGCAGATGAGATCTCGCACTTAATGTTCATGCCTGTAACGATGTTCTGGCGCCTGAGCCACTGGCGAGGGCTGCATGGATTCATGGGGTTGGCTTTGCAGGGTTTCTTCTTAGTAGGGAGGAAGGAGAATATTGGGATGGATAAAATGGAATCAGAAGAATGAAACATTCATGTGACTGCCACATGATCATAAAACCACCAGAAAATTAATCAAATACCAACAGAAATATTTCAAGGGTTTGTTGTCTAGTTTTAACGTTCATGTGATTGACTAAGATTTGGGATAAATTAAAGGTGGGTTTGTTGTAGTTTACTCTTAAAACAAAAATGGTTATCGTCGGACCTGTCAATGAAGGTATTGATAGGGGTAAACAAATCATTTGTTATGGGTACATAAATTTCTAAATTTATGAACTTGCATATCAAATTTTGATAAGTTGTATAATGTAAAGAATTACTATTAACATCTTGCAGACAACAGTCACAAAAGCAAAACTAAAAACAACAACAAAAATACCTGCATGTCATATGGAAGCAGCCTTCTGCCAGTTCAATCATATGGTTGCATTTGATACATTGGCGCCACAACTTCTGTCTAGCAAGAGCCTTCAGCTTAAATTCCTCTCCATGATTTTGTGGGTTAAACTTTTTATAGTCCATGCATGACATTCTATCATGCCAAGGAACCTTACACCTAAAACAGAAGGATCCCCTGCATTGGATACATTTTCTGAGTCCAGAAGTACCATAAGCAGGCCACTTAGAAGAAGATGCTTGTTGAGGACGTATTGCTTCTTCCAATGACATTAAAGCTGAGCACTTGGGGTAAGGGCAGTAAATTTTCTGAGTTACAGGGATCGATTCCTCCTTTATGCGCTGGACCATGATATTCAGTAGCGTCGGTGACAAGAATTTCCTACAACTTTCCATGTTAAGCCTTAATTTGCAGCCCTCATGTGGGCAAGCAGGGAGCAAGCCGTGGAGTAACTTTACTTCCACATGTTGTTGCATGCAAGAATAACAGTAACGATGCAAGCATTCATCAATTGCAAACATGTTTGATGGCTCATTATCCTCTAAACAGATAAGGCAATGTTCCTTCACATCCTTATCTTTAAGCTCGACACTCTTTGTAAGCTGAGAATCTATTGCATCCCATGCTAGCTTGAATGCAAATTTAACATCGCAACGGGGCACAAAAAAGTAATTGCATTCATCAAAACTTCGCTTAAGCAACTCTACCTGATTCATTAGGTTCCAAAGCTTATGCTGTTTCACCACCCATCTTCCGGTAATCTGCAATCAAGACAAAAAATCAAAAATCAAATAGCAGTGAAAGGAAATACAGTAATTACATAGTGTTAATCATGAACGTTTTAATCATTAAACACTAGATCTTCTCTCGACCTTTTCTACTTTAACACAAGTATTTTTTGCTCCAGTCAAATCAACAAAAAACAATACTGCATCATAACCGATGAACCTACCTGTAATACACCTAGGATGTTTACACATGGTTAAAATGCAAAGAGATAAGAACTCAAAAATATACTTAATATAAGTCTATAGTGATAGAAATGCATCTATCTTTCCTCTAATTGTTCTAGAACTAGTTATTGAGTCAAAGATGTCTTCAATAACATTTTTGCAACTATTAGACAGTTGTTTCTTTTATGCAACCACCACAAAAATATTCACACTGATTGTAACATTAGCCTTTCCAGATCAATGAATAATCATGTGAAACTTCTTCCCTCTCTCTAAACCTTCAGTCATCTTAATAAGTATGGGGCTTTCATGGTAAACGTGCCCAACGTAAAACCGAATTATTTAACCATGTGACCTTATCTTCACTAATCAAGGAGATGGTCTTTTAAAGAACTGAGTGGAAGGTTTCATGTAAACACTATTAAAAGCTTAGGATAAAGTAGTCATTTTTGTCTCCTTAAATTCAACTCGAATTTTGTATTGATAATACCTGGCATACAATGACTTGAATAATTTATTTCTAACTTGCATTATCTTGCCAGCCATCTGTAGATAACTAGAGAAAAATAACCAGGGTAGTATGCTATGGAGAAGGACATTCAACTATAAGGCAAAATATAAGGCACATACCTTTGTTACCCAGTAATTTCATACATTATCATTTACAGTTCAAGCATGCTAAATGCAATGTTCTTAATATCAGATATCAATCTCTTATATGCTTGAAAAATATGACATCAGATAGCCTATATTGTGGATATATCAAAGATATTGACTAAATATCAAAGTATCATATTCGATGTTAAAAATAGACATAATATGCATGCCGTGTTTATATCTAGTTATTTATATAAACTATATAAACTCACATCACAAATTCTATTCATTACATGTCAAATAAGAGACTTTGAACAAGATTAACAAATAAAATGAACAAGAAAATATGAATTCAATTCACACCGATGAAGATCAATAAAATAATGTTTATTCAAAAGAAAATATACCACAAAATCTCACTTAGCAACTATTTTTTCCAGTCAAACGTAAAATTTCAAACATAATTAAACCACAATTAAACTACAGAAAATCTTTTTCTTCGTCATCATTATCATCATTATCATCATCTTAGCCCATATTCCAAAAAATTAGGGTTAGCTTCATAGACTCAACTGAAAGAATGTCGGATCATGATCACGTCAAATCGTGATGTCGAATACTCGTTTTTTCACGTATTACGATATAAAGCTTTTTATTCCGTTAAATCACAGTTTCCTTATTACTTCCATACATATCTTCTTTGGTCTACCTCTCTTTCTCTTGATCTCAACATTTATATTCAATCTTTCTAACTGACGCGTCAATAGGTTTTCAACGTATATGACCAAACTATTTCAAGCAATGTTCGCTCATCTTATCCTCTATATGGACCACGTCTGCCTTCGCTTGAATATCCTTGTTTCTTACCGTATCTTTTTAAGTATTTTCCATCCATCATAACATTCGCATATTTGTCACACTCAAACTCTGTTCATACTTCTTAATGATAATCCAACACTATATGCCATTTAACAAAGCTAGTCTAACCACTTACTTATAAAATTTACCATTTAACAATAATGATATATTTCGATCGCACAACACTCCCATTGCGACTTCCCACTTCAAACATCCTGATTTAATTTTATAATCAAATCTTTTTAATTCCTACATTCTCTTTAATAATCGATTCGAGATACTTAAAGTACTGATATGCTTCCCCCATCCAGCTTCACCTGATATGATCTTCATGTCGCAATCTACTAAAGTTACATTTCATACTCGATTTTGTTCATGTAAAGTCTGAAATATCTAGTATCTAATGTCTGCATTTACAAATCTAATTTTACATTTACACAATTTTTGGTCTCATCTATCAAAAAATATTATCTGTAAATAACATATACCAGGGCAGCTTGTCTTGAGTAGCCTAATGAGCTGATCCATCATTATAGCAATGAGGAGGGCGCATAGAATTGAGCATTGATGTAACCCAATAATGATCGAAAAGTTATCTATTATCTCTCTGTAAGGGACCCTGCGGGGCTACACACACTAGAGGGGGTGAATAGTGTAATGGCAAGCAACGTGCTTAGTTAAAAGTTACTAAAATTAAAGCACAATAAGCAGTGGAAATTAACAGAGTGCTCAACAACAATCGCAAACACAAGGATTTTACCCTGGTTCCCCAAAACTTGGGTACGTCCAGCCACACCAATATTCACATAATTCCCACAAATAGAAGTGAATACAACTTCACACAGAGATACCTCGCACAGAGGATTTTGTCCTACACAAGGACCTAACCAACCCTACACAAGGGTCAAACTCTCATACAGAGAATTAGGGTTAGTCCTACACTAGGACACCAAACTCCCACAAAGAGAGTATCTAATTCCCACAAAGAGAATTAGGGTTTCGAACATAAAACAAAACGAAACAACACTTACCTATGCCTTACCTATGCCTTAATATGATTTTACCAATGTGAAGAAGAAGGCATGCAAGTGAATGACCAAGTGCTTGAGATTAGCTTTGATTGCACTTGTCGATCTTTCTCTCTTCTAGGAATGAATCCTAACACTTCTCACTTGAGTGTATGAAAAAAAGAGAAGAAAGATGTTCTCCAAGAAAAGGAATGAGATTGAAATCCCTTGGGGAAATTCCCTAGAGCTTAGATGTTATAGCATAAGATTGAAGCTCTAAATGAGGGAATGGAAGAGATTAGGAGTGGCTAATGATTCTCAAAGGTATTCAATATTAACTAAGAGTTCTAAATAAACTAAGCCATCTCCTATATATAGGAAGCCAAGAAGAGCCCATAAAACTAACCAAAAACTCAAAGGAAAGAAATCTGCAACGGCTAGATTTTGGCAATTTACGGCACAGACAATCGACTGATGAACAAATGACGGTCGACTGTTCAACGGCTAGAAAAATCCCAACGGCTATAATCTGAGCCAGGACAGTCGACTGTGGAAGACTACACAGGCAACTGAAAAACAAACAGTCGACTGTATATCCTTCATCAGGCGACTGCTGCAGGGATGGAAGAAAAACAGAGAGAGATGCAATTTTCACACTTACGCCTTTCAGACGACCGATGACCATTTCACAGGCGACTGTAAATATACAGGCGACTATAAATACTTCATCAGTCGACTGTCTTGCAAATTGGGATGAAGCCCAGAAAATGCAAGATGCGCACAGTCGACTGTCGACCAATTCACATGTGCCTGTATAAACACGAGCAACTGTAAATTGAACATCAGTCGACTGATGCAAAAAGCTCAAGAAGAGTCAATAAAAATGTTGACTTGAGCTGAGCATACCAGTCGGCTGTAGAAGGCTGACCAGTCGCCTGGATGTCATCCAGTCGACTGTCGTGTCTTCATCAGTCGAATGTGGGAGAGCCAAAACTCCAGTAAGAGTTTAAGGCATACTGAACCTAATGGGATGATATCTATGATAATCCTAAGGCTCACTAATATGGTTAAATGCATATGCATGAATGAGTATACCATCTATCAAGGCATTACAATAATCCTAAACTCAAAAAGAGAAATGCAAGTAATTGAAATTACATGTATTACATATTGCATCTCCTAGAGTCTAAGTCTTCAAGCTCACGATACATTGATGCTCCCCAACATCATCCAAGCTTTGGCACCTCTTGATGAGCTTCCCTTCATCAAGCTTCAAGCATTGGTAATGCTCCTCTAGATGTCCATCCATCATCATGCTCCAAGCTTTGGCTTCATTAGATGATCTTCATGACTTCATCTAAGCTTGAGCACTTCATCACTCTTGGAGGTCTTTAAGATATCCCTTGTAATATCCACCAAGCATTATACTTTGTCTCATCAACATATAATCATTAAGATAAACTGAGACTAAAACATAAGATTGATTATCACACTAACACAATGTATTAATCATCATCAAAACAACATTAGTCTTGAACCCAAGAACTGACACTCTCCACAAGTCTTTACTTTAGTGAATGCTCTTTGATGCAAATCTTCAATTAGAGTATCATACTTTAGAGGAACACTTTTCCTCAGTAAGACCCATCATAAAATCTCTCTAAATACTTTATCGTGAACTTTCTTTAGGTCAATAAAGATCATATGCAAATTTCTTTTTCTTTCTCAATATTGCTCTATAATCTTCCTGAGGAGATGGATTGCCTCGGTATTAAACATTCTGATATGAAACCAAATTGATTTTATGATATCGTGACATTCTTTCTCAACCTAAACTAATTCACCCTCTCACAGTTCATGGTTTGACACATTAACATGATTCCAGGATAATTAGAGAAACTTCATATATCACATTTATCTTGTACAAGGATACCAACATTACTACTCATCTATTCCTTTGGTATTTTATTTGACACTAAAATTTTATTTAACAGCTTTGCCAGGCCTATAACAACTATATCTCCTATGCATTTTCATACTTCAATAAAATCACATCCGATCCAAATGCTTTTTCGGTTTCATTCTCTTTAAAGCTTCGGTCACCTCCCATACTTCGATTATTCGCATAACATAATGATTCAGCTCTCCCGAAAGAACCTCACTTTCGTATATCCTGGGTATGACTACCATGAAAAACTTTATTAAATTACTCTCTCCACCTACATATCATGTCCTTATCTCTAACCAATTTTTTTATTTTCATCTTTAATACACTCAACTGCACACAATTCCATTTCCTATTTTCCTTTATTCGCGATAGTCGATAGATGTTCTCTCCCTCAACTACATCTATTTTCTTAAAGCATCGGTATATATCTTGTATCTAGCCTTTGGATAACTCTTTTATCTTTCTTCATAGATAATTTATCTCTCTTTAAGGTATTATCATCCATACATCTTCCTAGATTTCTATAATCTTCATGTTTAGCTCCAATAGTCACTTCCGCATTCCACCAAGATGTCTCATTACCTGACGGTGCAATTCCTTTAGATACATCAAGTTCTTCTATAGCTATTGTTCTAATACATCAGTCATCTTCTTCTACATAGCACTCTTGTCCTCCTTAAACTTCCCGTCGACCTTCTTAAGAATTCTTTTTGTGCATCTTCCTTTATTCACTATTTAATCCTAGAATCTATATTAACTTTGTGACTCTTTTGTCACTTCGTAAGATGCACATCTAGGATCAAAATTCTATGCTGAGTAGTTACGCTCTTTTCTAGCATTAGCTTACAATATTTACCATATCTCTTATTTACCTTCTAGTCGAAGAGAAATCCATTGACTGACATCCGTTCTACTCTTAAAGGTTATCAACGGTGAGTCTCTTTTGTCAAACCAAGTGTTGGCTATCATCAAGTCATAGGTAAGGGAGAAGTCCAAGATAGATTCTCCAACTGCATTTCTATCCACAAATCCAAAGCATCCATACACTCTCATAACTCATCATGTTTGAGCTTACATGACCATAAAGTTAACTCCAATAAAAAGTTTTTCTCCATCAGATATCTTTTACATTGCATCCTTTAAATCCATCGAAAATTGTTATTTATTTGTACCATCTAAATACTGTTTGTAGTACATAAATGCTAATAATATTCATCACTTCCTCCTTTAACATCAATTTAACGTGCATAATTATAACACTTTTTCTTCTTACGTCTACTACATTCTTTTGCAATTCTTTATCACTTATTATTACAATCCAATTTCGATTCTCTGCTTACTGATATACCAAAGCTTATGACCACATGGCATGACTACTCTAGTCTTCTCACATATCCACTTAGTCGCTTGAATGTATAAAATATTAAATTCTCCTCTTAAACATAACAGAAAATCTCTTTCATTTAAAACATAAATTAGTTTTATTACAAGCCCTAAACATCAACTAATAAGGAATTCATTCATCTCAAGATTTTAAAATATACAAGAAATGAACTTAGCCATCAAATAACATAAATAATGCGAAAAACCAACACATTGCTTAAAAACTATGATATGATAGAGAAAATATTACCAAAAAAATCAAAACAGATCTCAGTTTGCAGAAAAAATAAGACATGAATTTATTACCAAAAGAGAAGATGTTAGTCATCATTTTATACTCTTTACAGCAGCTAAGATTACCAAAAGGTAGTATAAGAGCTAAAAATCAGTTCCACATTTTGGGCGAACACATGCACTTAATAAGAAAATCAAGCAATTTTTGATCCAGTAAGTGTTCGTAAGTGTTGTGTACTAGATTCAGTAAGTGTTGTGTACTAGATTCCCTGATACATATTTTGATGATGTGCAAACATAATATTTTCACTATTACGTTTGTTAAGTTGTTTAAAAAAGTATTAATCATGGTCTAAAGTATCAAAGAACAAAGATCAAGGACCAAGTAAAGTTTGCTCAAGCATGGGTGACGACGCAAAGATCAGAAGACAAGCTTAACGAATTCACGAAACGGTATAATTCCAAGGTAACAAATGGACTTGAAGATTTCTATAACAAGAAGATGGACTAAAAGGCTACATCAATGGGATATTTAAAAAATTTATATATCTGATGTAATGTTTAATTTCTTATCTTAGAATCTTTGTTAATGCCTTATTGCCTTGAAGATGTCACACATACATGAAACCCAAGAAAAATAGATTAGAATTAATAGGAATCAATTCATAACAAAATCCTTAGGTTTCATACTCAAAAGTATGAATTTAGAATCCTTCTGGTCGACTAATATAGGGCCTTAGTCACCTAGTATATCAGAAATAAACTACCTAGATTTTGGCCTATTAGTGGACTAGTGAAGAACCATTACTGCACGATGACAAAAGTATTAGTCGACTAGAGGTTGCACACTAATCGACTAATTGATGGCTGAAACATGTTGAGACTCTGGAATGACTGAATATTCAACCAAAGCAGACTTTCTAGTCAACCAACAGCCTATTAGTCGACCAACAGTCTATTAGTCGACCAATGACATTACCTAGTTGACTAATGCCTGGCACACAACTGACTGAGCTTCCGGCTTGCAAATTAGCCAATCACTTTAGTTCTCCTAGTTGACTAAAGAAAAGTTGGCTCTAATAAGAGCTGAGCTGCCTCGCAAATGATAATGGATTTGATTTTATATAGATAAGAAAAGATTATAGAAAACTACCTTGCATGAATGCGGAATGAACTCTAGTTGACTAATCAACTAGACATTGCACAGAACATAATTTCCACACATATCCATTTTCTAGCCATTGGGATGGACATTTTGGGTATTTTCTCTCACAGTTGTTCATGTCTATACATTGGGATTAATTTAGGGTTTTCATATCAAGTGTTTACATGAAAAGTACATGATAAAAAGACGGAAAAGAAAATCCAAAATTGTCCCAAAATCTCTAGCTTTCATTTTCTCATTATCTTGAGTCTAGACTGTATTCCTTTATCAAGATCATATCTTAACAAATTGAAACCATATCCCTTAGCCACATTATATACACGAGCTTCATCTGCAAAACTTATGGATTTGTACTCAATTGCTCTCAAAGTTCACCTCGGTGCGGGAAGGTAGCCTCAAGTGTAAAGAGGTGGTTGTGCTTGCCTCAAGTATTGAGGTGGTTCGCTCTTTGGTTGGAGAGGGTTACGCAATTGGCGAGGCTTGTTCGTCAAGTTACAGATTGTACTATTCTTCCGATTTGGAAGTGAATAGTGGAAATCTCTGGCGAGACTTGGGATTGGATGTAGGTCAGGGAGTTGAACAAACCAATATAAAATATTTGTGTTTGTGATTGGTCTTTATGGTTTGATTTTCTTATCTTGCGTTATATTATGAACGTGTTTTCTATTTTTTATAGTTTTTTCCGATGCATTTTGTTATACTATTATTTTGTTAAGAGCTTACGCTAACCGTAACTGTTTAGTGTTAAGCATCACATCCACATGCACCGATATTGTCATTTGGTATCAGAGCAGGTTTTGGATGGCATCAACAAACTTCACACTTCCCAAAGGACATTCTATAACTATACCTCCAAGGTTCGATGGCTCCAACTACCAATATTAGAGAACACGAATGATATTCTACATTCAATCCATCGATATGAATTTGGATAGTCCCATGTAGATGCCATATCGCAAACGTACAACACTCACCTCAAAATGGACGAATGAGATAAAAATGGCAAACCAAAATTCAAAGGTAAGGAACATTTTTGTCTTCATCCTTAAATAACACTATTCTAAATTGTGTCAGGAGTAACAACGGAAAATCAATTATGATACAAGATTGAGGGGCATGAAGAATCAACGTCCAATGCTTCACCTTCTGACGAAGAAAATGAAGAAAAAATAGGAAGTGCAAATATTTGGTTGATGGCACACACTAGACCTGAGAAAACAGAAGCCCGAATAAAGAAGCGAAAAAGAGGTTCCTTGACTCTGAAGGTGTTAGTTTATTAGATGCTTTCAATGACTTATTAGAATAGCATGAAATTCTAACTATATAAATCTTTTAAAAAAATGAATAAATGTTTGAAAAATGAACATGACTCATTAAAAATGAACAAAATGAATTGATTTATGATCATGAATTTTTGAAGAATAAACATGATATATGTACAACTAAGTTGAAAAATGTGAACTTGATCAATAAAAACTTAGTTGTAAAAAATTCAAAGCTAAGTTTAGAAAATAAAAATCTTGAGGAGAAAAACTTGCTCAAGAATGAATGTAAAAAATTTGAATACTAGAACTGAAAATCTTAGCAAGAATGTTTCCTCAATTAAACTAGCTTATGATGAAATAGCTTATAATGTTAACAAGCTTAATAAAGGAAAAGAGAAATTGAATATATCAGTAAGTAACTAACATGATTCTAAATCTAAACAAAAATTAGTAGTAACAATGAAAAGAAACATGTTATTTTGCATGCTAATCATGATAAAAAGAAAAATCATGCTTATATGTATTGCATGCAAAAATAATGCTTAAACATTGCTAATAATCATAATGTGCATCATAAACATGTTGAGAAACCATATAGAAAGCTTTATAAACATCATGATAAGAATCATACGATTTCTATGTGGGTTCTAAAGAATGCATGTAATTTGGAAACTGCATATATCAAAAATTTTATGAATAATGTGAGTCATTCTAAAAATTAAATGCCTTCTAGGATTTCCAAATTCTAAATGGATTGGGGATTTGGGTTCCTATTGATTGATTATCTTAGATTCCAATAATGTTAGGGTATCCATGCTTAATGTTTATCTTATAGGATACCCAATTTTAATTTAAATAGAATTAAAAATAAAATCTCATTTGATAGTCTTAGATAAGATCAATTTATTCAAAAAAAAAATGAATTGAATAATTTAACCCCTAATGACTAACAAAATGATCCAAAGTTAAAAGGTTAAAAAGTTTCATGAATACCTTATTTTCAGGTATCCAGTTTAATAGGTGGAGCATACAATTTGATGTGACTTCCAAAAAATGAATGGAAAAAATGCATACAGGTAAGCATACTCACTCCCATCTTTTTGCTGATGCCAAAGGAAAAGAAGAACTTCAAAGAGCATCATCAAAATCAAAGAGGAAGCATCAAATTATGGAGAGTATACATATAGTCAGTGGGGGTATAATTTAAATTTTAATAAATTTATTATGATTTCTATTTTGATAATGATGAGACCACATCCTAGAAGAAAAGGGCCGATTTGACGTTTTCGTAATTTTTAGTTTTTAGGGAATCTTTTTGTAATTTTCATCTTTAGGGTGATTTGTGCAATTTTGTATTTTTAGTTTATTATTTATATGGGGCTAAGGAGATTAGAGAATGTGTCGAATATCGTGTTGAATCTTAAAAGAAGAAACTATTTGTGAGATGTTACGGTTCGTCTCGAGTAGAGCTTGGGAGAGTGGTCCACCTCTCGAACGTAGTCAAAGGAGAGCGCGTTCCTCTCAAAAAAAACTTAACTATCTTTTGTATCTCTTTATATTCAGCCTATTATTAATAAAAATCACATATTTCCCAAAATCCATCTTTTTAACCCTAAAATCCCTTTTTCCCATTAAAAATCTAACCTTTCCACCAAACACATTAACTTTCTACATCAGAAGCCTAACGGATCCTATCAATTTGATACCAAAACCGTACGATCCATAGTAACAGTGATGGTGTCAAGAAAGATCAAAACTTCAGAGGATGAATTTGTTCGCAAAGTGGATGAAGTGATAAAGTTCATCGAAGAAAGTTTTTCAAAGTTCAGATCAGAGATGAAGCAAATCCATGAGAAGCAGCTCCACAAAATTGATGCACTTTTCCATCTTATGAAGGAGACTATGAGGCTGGATCTGAAGGAAAACAAGATCAACAATGCAGATCTGGAATAAAAGGTGCCTCCTTTGAACAGAAAAGGTAGAAAAGTCGACAGCTTTGACGCAAATCTGCTTTCAGAAGGTGAGCATCAACGCAAGGAGGTAGTGACGGGGAGAGATAGTCCGCTAAATGGTCACTAAGGGCTGCAAGCAATCCCTGCAAGCCAACAAGACCTACAAGCCCAGGCCACAGCCCTGCAAGACCTATAAGGCCAGCCTGCAAGCTTGCATGACCTGAGGCCCATGCCGCAACCCTGCTAAGAAGGGCCAGGCCACAGCCATGCATGGGCCGCCTGCAGTACTACTAACCTGCCAGGCCCTACCAGGAGCACTATTGGGCCCGCCATGGCCCAACGACACTCATCTGGACACGTCATGGCCCGTTAACAATTTTGCAGTGTCCCATGGTCCATGGTTTGCACATGGACGACCTCACGAGCACGGGCGTTTCTGCTTTTGGCGTGGAGGGCTTTCAGTCAGGCTACATGGTCACTGTGACACCTATCCAAACGTCGTTGAGAACGGTGGAAACCGATCTTATCCTTTTGATTCGGAAGGGGACGAGCACCATCTGTTAGAGAGTAGTCAACGCACTTCATACACCACCTTGAGGACAATGTGGTTCTTCAGGGACAGACCACTGACGAGACCGCATCTTAGAAGAAAAGGGCGGATCTGTAATTTTGGCCCATCAGTGACATTTTCATAATTTTCAGTTTTTACGGGGTCTTTTTGTAATTTTCAGCTTTAGTTTTATTTCTGTAATTTTGCATTTTCAGTTTATTATTTACATGTGGCTCTAGAGATTAGAGAAGGTGTGTCGAATATCATGTTGAATCTTGATAGAAGAGACTCTTTTGTGGGAGATTGCGGCTTCGCCTTGAATAGAAGCTTGGAGAGCGGATTACCTCTCGAACATGACCAAGGGAAAGGGAGTTCCCCGGGAAAGAACAACTATCTTTTGTATCTCTTTATTTTCAGCCTATTATTAATAAAAATCCCGTCTTTTCCCCAACATCCCTATCTTTAACCTTAAAATCCCTTTTTCACTAAAAATCACACATTTCCATAAAACCACTTTCTACATCAAAACCCGAGATCTATCTTTTGTATCTCTTTATTTTCAGCTTATTATTAATAAAAATCACATCCTTCCCCCAAATCTATATATTTAACCCTAAAAATCCCTTTTTTGCTAAAAACCCACCTTTCCATCAAAAACCCTAACTTTCTAATCAAACCCCTAGCGGATTGGGTTTTGATGTAGAAAGTTAGGGTTTTTGATGGAAAGGTATGATTTTTAGCGAAAATATGGATTTTTAGGGTTAAAGATGGGGATTTTGATAGAAAGATGGGATTTTTATTAATAATAGGATGAAAATATATAGATACAAAAGATAGTTGAGTTCTTTTGAGAGGAACTAGCTCTCCCTTGGCCACGTTCGAAATGTGGACCACTCTCCCAAGCTTATTTTCAAGGTGAAGCCGCGATCTCCCACAAAAGAGTCTCTATTCTCAAGATTGAATACAATATTCGACACCCCTTCTCTATTCCCCTAGCCACATATAAATAATAAAGTGAAAACGTAAAATTGCAGAAATACCCTAAAGCTGAAAATTACAAAAAATTCCTAAAACTGAAAATTACGAAAACGCCCCTGACGGGCCAAAATTACAGATTGCCCTTTTTTCTAGGATCCTGTCTCATCAGATATATAAATATTTGTCATCATCCAAAAAGGAGATGAATGTTGAGTATTGGATTCCCCAATACATGTTTTGATTATGAACAAACATAATGCTTCCACTGATATGTTTGTTAAGTTGTTTAGGGCAGCATTAACCATGGTCTAACGCCTCAAAGAACAACTATCAAAAGACCAAGTGAAGTTTGTCAATCATGGGTGACAACACAAAGATTACAAGACAAGCGTAACGAATTCACGAGATGGTGTGACTCCAAGGCAACAAATAGACTCGAAGATTTCTATGACGAGATGGACTCAAAGGATACATCAACATGATATTAAAGAATTTATGTATGTGATGTAATGTTTTATTTCTTGTCTTAGAATCTTTGTTAAGGTCTTGAAGATGTCACACATATAAAACCTTAGGAAAATAAACTAAAGCTAATATGAATTAATGATAACAAAATCCTTAGGTTTCATACTCAATAGTGAGAGTTTAGAAGCATTCTAGTCGACTAATGTATGGCCTTAGTAGCCAAGTATATCAAAAATAAACTACCCAGATTTTGGACTAATAGTGGACTAGTGATGAACCGTTAGTGGACTAATGGCAAAGCACTAGTCGACTAGAGGTTTTACACAAGTCGACTAATTGGTGATTGAAACATGTTGAGACTTTGGAATGACTGATTAGTTAACCAAAGAAGACTTCCTAGTCGATTAACAGCATATTAGTCGACCAATGACATTACCTAGTCGACTACTGCCTGATGGAAAATTGGCTGAGCGTCTGCTTGCAGATTAGTCGATCAGTTCAATTCTCCTAGTCGACTAATGGATGAACTCTAGTCGGCTAATCACTAACTGTTGCACAGAATGCAATTTCCGCAACCAGTCATTGGGATCGGTATTTTGGGTATTTTCTCTCAGATTTTCACGTTTATATATTGGGATTAATTCAGGGTTTTTCATATCAAATGTTTACATGAAATTACGTGAGAAAGAAGAAAAAGAAAAAGAAAATTCAAAATTGCCCAACATCTCTACCTTTCATTTTCTCATTCTATTAAGCCTAGTTTCTATTCCCTCACCAAGACCATATCTTAGTGAATAGAAACCATTTTCCTTAACTACATTATATACACAAGCTTCGTCATCAAGGCTTAGGAATTCTGTACTCAATTGCTTTCAAAGTTCACCTAGGTGTAAGGAGGTTGCCTAGTTCACCTAGGTGTAGGGAGGTTGCCTCGAGTGTAAAAAGGTGGTCGTGCTTGCCTCAAGTGTTAAGATGGTTCACTCTCGGTTGGACAGGGTTACGCAATTGACGAGATTTATTCGTGTCAAGTTACAAGTTGTACTATTTTTTCGGTTTAGGAGTAAATAATGGAAATCTCAGGTGAGACCTGGTAACCGGATGTAGGTCAGGGAGTTAATCGAACAAAGATAAAAAGATTTGTGTTTGTGATTGTTCTTTGTGATTTGATTTTCTTATCGTGCTTTATATTGTGAATGTGTTTTTAAATTCTCATAGTTTATTCTACTGCTGCATTTTATTAGAGAATTATTTCGTTGAAAGCTTACGCTAACCACAACTATTCAGTGTTAATCGTCCCATACATGGTCACTGATCCTGTCAGTGAGGCAATTTAATCTATTTAAGAAATTAAGATGCTTAAAAAGCATATGTTTAAGTAAGTTGTATCAAATAGGTTGATCCCAACTAATAGAGATCAATTAGAAAAATATAATTTTTTAAACCTAAAAGGTTGTAATTGGTAACAGCTTAACTTTTTGACTAATAAAAGAAAACATGTATTTTTTAATCAATATTTGCTTTCGATCACATTATAGCGATCTAATTTAGCATCATTAATCCGATTAGAAAAAGAAAAAAGAACAAACACTGCCTCTTTAGGACTCTTGATAGTAGATTTCATTATGTTGTTTCACTGATGTTGTCGTCACTGATGCCACATGGTACGGCGTCGATATCAAAAGACTGAGAGAAAGGATGATATGGAGTCTAGTCAAGAACAGGATCAAAATAGAGATGCAGAGTCAAGATCAAGATTGAAAGGGACTGCAAGAGAGGACTACAGAGTCAATTCAAGCATGAGATCGAGATCAACAAAAAGCTATGGAGTTATTATTAAGAGCAAAACAATGTGTCCGAGTAAAATTGGGGCAAAAATGAATAAAATTATGGTAAAAATATTTAAAAGCTTTAAGGTGTTATCAGGTCAGATCCAATTAATTGGATCTGGCCCGAGTCAAACGAGACATATTAGCTAAAAATAACAAATATCGTTTGAGACTTGAAACCGTAATAACAACTGAAATATTGGCCGATATCTGATCTGACCCGCAATTGGGTTTAATATCATAACCCGCTACAGAAGCCTTAATCAGTGGCAGACATCCTAAAAAACTGTAATTATGGTTAATAGTGCGGATATCAGACCGATATTTGGAACACTAGTTAAATGAATATTTCATATATTCAAACTCTTCATAAATATGCAATCTTAAGAATTTTCATGAGAAGCCAATCTAGAAAAAGGTACTAGGCGCCTCTAGTTGTTAGGCCTAACGCCTAGGCAGTAGGTAATTTAAAAATGAAAACTTGGGTTAAGCACCTAATTAAAAACTAATATGGATTATGGACCAAGCCACACATCTAAAGAGTTTATGGTACACCCTTAGTCTCAACGAAATTTTGGAAAAATCTCGTAGCTCCCTTCCCTTGTAGTTGTCCTGCTTATCCTCAAATATAGGATCATATAAATAGAGCCTTATTTCATTTGGACATACATTAGTACCTTAACCTTCAAACACAGAGGGGATATTTCTGAAGGACAATTGTAGAAATATCAAGGTAATTGTAAATACACAGATATTTCAATTAAAAAATTGAAGTTATTGAGTTAATATCAACAGTATTATTTATACAAATATTTCTTGTCCAAATTGAAAATATAAATCAACAATGATATATGAACAAGTCATAACCCGTGCCCGTAGGACACGGTTCATTTAAATTCCCCTTCCCCCCCAAAAAAAAGTGAATTCAAAGTTAAATATTCCCCCCTTTAGCTTTTCCCACCAACACAAAAATCAAGCATCATTTAAATTTTCCCCCCAAGTTTTAATTTTCACCCCCAATATGTCCCCCCCCCCCCCAATTTCAAATTCAACATTTAAATTTTTCTGCCTAAAAATTGAATTCAAAGTTAAATATTTCCCCCCACTTTAGCTTTCTCCCCAACACAAAAATCAAAACTCATTTAAGTTTTCCCCCCAAGTTTTAATTTTCCCCCCATTATGTTCACCCCAAATTTCAAATTCAACATTTAAATCATCCAAAGTGAATTCAAAGTTAAATATTTCACCCCAACACAAAAATCAAACCTCATTTAAGTTTTCCCCCCGAGTTTTAATTTTCACCGCCCCCCAATATTTTCCCTCAAATTTCAAATTCAAATCATTATTCCTATTATCATTGTCCTAGTCAGTATCCTAGTCACCCCATGTTTGTCCTAGTTATACTTTGGTGTCCACGTATGACAAAATTCAAAAAAGGCCATCAAATGTATAATAGATATCTCATATATGAGAATAAAGATACTAATTTTCAAGAAAACCGGGCTAAATGAGATTTTTCCTCTTTTTTGGACTTACGGTGTACCCCATAAATTCCTTCGATGACAAGCTTACTAAAGTAGACTTCGTAACTTGAATTAAACCAAATTTTCCCTTACTCTACCTTCTTTCAAAAGCCAATCAAGAAAAAAAAGTAAGTTGTAGGCGCCATTCATCAGAGACCCCGCCCGGAACAATAAAGGAAACCAGTGTGTCGGCATCATTGCCCTTTGCTACCACCTTTACCTTGCTTGAAACCATTTGTCGTGCCCAACCAGATTCTTGTAAACGAAGTGATAGGACATCCTCTCTCCCCCCCCAACATTGCGATGGCGGATACGAGCATGGAGGTGGCAATGTATGTTTTTCCTTTGATTGTGTACTTTGTCGTCGATTTAGAAGCTTGGTCACATATCATCACATTTGACATACTTATGAAAAACGAAACGACAATGTTCTCATGGTAGTGAAAGAATATAGCTCATTAAGTCCACTGGTTACTACAATTCCCTTACATACACTTCCTAGAAGTAGATATTCTTCTTAATCCTTACCCTTTTAAAACACAATAATAGTCTCCTTGTTTCTTTAATCATATTTGGTTTAGTTTGGTAGCAAAAGAGCTCGCTTTGCAAAGTTGTATATTTAGAGTAAGTAGATAATAAAATAAATCTTTAGGAGTTATTGAAACAAATTAGATTAAAAGAACTAAGGAATCTTCAAAGAAACTAGTAAATTCTTATTGTGGTCACATGAATTATATCACTGGGTGATTCACGCCATGATGTACAACAAAAGTACCTGTTAGACCCACGGCCTGGGGCCGGCGCCCAAGCCACGCGCGCAAGAGGAGGGAGACCGACTTAAGGGTTTTTGGTCTTTTTCTTATTTTGAGGGTTAGGAGAGGATTTTTCTTATTTAAACTAGGGCTAGCCGTCTTTTGTAAGCATGCGTGATGATTGATATTTCTCTTGAGCATCCTTAGGTAGATTTAGATTAAACGAGTACGGACGTCCTCAATTGGCGTCTTGGGAGGAGAATACACATCTTTTGTATTCACTTATCTAGATTTGTGTTATTGTTTTCTATAAAAATTGCATCTTTTTGTTGGATCCTAACAATTTGGTATCAGAGCGTGACAATCCATGGCGACGGCGACGAGATCGAAAGATAAAATTGAGGCGTTGGAGGAAAAATTCTTGGGGTAAATTGAAGGGGTAAAGAAATCGGTTAACAATTTGGCGGAATCCATCGATCAAATGAAGGCAAGTCAAGCAAAAAACGACGAACAATTTGCAAAGATCCTCTCCCTCTTGACGGCTATTCCACAAGGTGAAGGAAACCCTAATTCGACACCAAATGTGGCAACTTTGAAGAAGGAAAAGGAAAAAGAAGAGATTTTTACCCAAAATCAACCTTATTCGTGGAAGAATTAGACGAGGAAGAAGATGAGGGACCGGGGAAGGTCGACTACCGCGAAGAATTGCGGCGAAGGGCAGAGGAAAGGTGGAGGGGGAACGGCGGCCCAAACCCTCCCCTCCAAACCACGGCACGAGAAGGATTTGGGGAGGCCGGGGGTTTTACGGCTGCACCCCCCGGACTTCCCCCGAGGAGGCGACGCCCCCCCCACAGACTCGCCCAGGGACAGCGAGGGTGGGAGGGGGTCCGACGACCCCTCCCGAACCCCGGCGAGAGCTAGGGGAGGCCAGCGGGCCCTGGCGGCCTCCCGCCTGGCCGCCAAGGGCAGGCTGCAGGCCTGCGGCTAATCGGCAGCAGCCCGCGGGCCCGGAGGGCAGCAGCCGCATCCCCGAGGCTTGCCTGGGGGCGACCGTGGACCTGTGGGGTTTCGAGGTCAGGAGAGGAAAACCGAGGAGATCCGGGGGGTTGGTTTTCAGCCCTATTTGGAGGACCCAGCGCGAGACTTTGGAGGTGGATTCGACCCCGAGAAGGGTCAGGAGTACTATGATAATGGGGGAGGCTATGGGGCTAAGTTTGGGGATGATGCAGGATGGGAGGACTTTGAGGGATAACGTGGAGGCCCTCGCGGGAGGCAGTACGAGACGCAGGACGAGAGGTGGCAGCACTATCACCAGCCTCGCCGTGCAGAGAGGAGGCCCGATCAGGAGCACTTTGGAGGAGACTGCAGGGTGCAGAAGCTGAAGATGCCGCTGTTCGGAGGGAAGGATTCGCATGCCTGGTTGTTCACCGCGGAGAGATATTTCGCAGCGCACCACATGACAGATGCACAGAAGCTGGAGGCGGCAGCTATTTGCATGGAGGGGAGAGCATTAGGGTGGTATCAGTGGACGGATAAGAGACATCAGATTCGATGCTGGGAGGAGCTGAAGGATCTTATCCTGGAGAAGTTCAAGGACCCCGCCTGAGAAACTTGCACGAGTAGTTATACGCTCTCAAGCAGGAGGGACCGGTGAGGGAGTACATTGAGAGGTTTGAGACCTTATCCGGGAGAGTACACAGCGTGTCAAATGAGTCTCTAGAGTGCACTTTCCTGAAGGGGCTGAGGCCCAGTCTCCGAGCTGCAATGAGACCCTACAAGCTCAGGGGGCTTTCCGAGGTCATTGAGATGGCACAGCTGGTAGAGGACTCACAAGAGGATAGGACGCCAAGAGTGGCTACATTGGCCAGGTACAGTGCGGCACCTACTCTGGAGCTGGCGGGGCCGAGGTCACCACTGAGGCAGACCAGACGAGTTTCGAGAAGACGGGGGAACAGATTAGCACACCATCGGCTGGGGGCCAATTCCGGAGGATGTCCGATGCTGAGATGAGAGAGAATCCGCAAAAGGGATCTGTTTCAAATGCGATGAGCGCTTCACCCCTGGACACCGCTGTGCAAGTCGCAAGCTGCAAGTGTTGATTGCAGAGGCAGACGATGATGAAGATGTGGAGGACGAAGTGATCGAAGGTGATGACGACTCCCCCTCAGAGTAGCACCGCCAGTGATGTCAAGCACCACCTTGAGGACAAGGTGGATTTTCAGGGGCGGAGTAGTGTTAGACCCATGGCCTGGGGCCGGCGCCCAAGCCACGCGCGCAAGAGGAGGAAGGCCGACTTAAGGGGTTTTGGTCTTTTTCTTATTTTGAGGGTTAGGAGAGGATTTTTCTTATTTAAACTAGGGCTAGCCGTCTTTTGTAAGCATGCTTGATGATTGATATTTCTTTTGAGCATCCTTAGGTAGATTTAGATTAAACGAATGTGAACGTCCTCTATTGACGTCTTGGGAAGAGAATACACCTCTTTTGTATTCACTTATCTAGATTTGTTCTATTATTTTCTATAAAAATTGCATCTTTTTGTTGGATCCTAACAGTACCCTACACAAGTGTCTGAACTTTTTCCTTCTTTTCCATTATGCTGGGATGTTGGTGATCTTAATTAAGGTAAGCACACACACTGAATATAAAGGTTCACTCCACTCCCCCGAACTAGATTTTGTAAGCCATATTGAACAAGTGTTAATTGCATAAAAATACCCTCACGTTTGAGCCATTTTTACGTAAATACCCTGAGGTTCATTTTGTGACAAATTGATACCATGTGGCGGAAAATGGGCTGACGGTGTTAAATTAGACCGTTAGATTCTCTCTCTATCTCTCTTTATCTCTCTCTACCGATTCTCTCTCTCCTCTCTCTCTTTCTCTCTCTACACTGAATCTCTCTCTCTCTCTCTCTCTCTCTCTCTCTCTCTCTCTCTCTCTCTCTCTCTCTCTCTCTCTCTCTCTCTCGGGTGGGATGGTGCATGGGGTGGGTGTGTGCGTGCGTTCGTGCGTGGGATGGGTGGGTTGTGTGGTGTGTGTGCATTGGAGTGTGTGTGTGCGCGTTCATGGAGTGTGTGCGTGTGGGAGTGTGTGCTTGGGGGTGTGTGTGCGTGTGCATGGGTGGGTGGGTGGGTGTGCGTGGGGTGGGTGTGTGAGTGTGTGCGTGGGGTTTGTGTGCTTTGGGTGTGTGTGCTTGGGGTGGGTGTGTGTGTTTATGGGTGGGGGTGGGTGTGTGTGCGTGGGGTGGGTGGGTGTGTCTGCGTGGGGGTGTTTGTGTGGGGGTGTGGTTGGGTGTGTGTGTGTGGAGTGGGTGTGTGCGCGTCGGATGGGTGGGTGGGGTGTGTGTGTGGGCATGGGTGGGGGTGTGGGCATTGGGGTGGGTGGGTGTGTCTGCGTGGGTGGGTGTGTTGTGTGCATGTGGTTTGTGTTCATAGGGGGCGTGTACTTAGGGTGAGTGTGTGCATGGGTAGGGGTGGGGTTGTGTGGGGTGTGTGTGTGTGTGCGTGTGTGTGGGTGGGTTGTGTGCATGGGGTGGGTGTGCGTGCATGGGTGGGGTGGGGTTGAGTGGGGTGTGCGTGTGTGCGTGGGGTGGATGGGTGCATGTGCGTGTGTGACATGTTGAAGTATTGGCTCAATCTGGGCACTACAAGGTAGACAATCACACATGCACTAACCCATCCCAATGCACACACACCCAATACACCCACCCACCCACCCCATGCCCACCCACCCCCATGCACCACCCCACCCCAATGCACACACCCACACACACATGCACACACACTTGCACCCAATGCACACACCCACCCACCCCATGCACACACACCCATGCCCACACCCACCCCATGCACGCACACACCCACACACAAACCCATGCACCAACCCACCCTGATGCACGTGCACACACCCCCCATGCACACACACATCCAATGCACACACCCACCACATGCACACACCCATGCCCACACCCACACCCCATGCACGCACACCCACACACAAACACATGCACCAACCCATCTCAATGCGCACGCACACACACACCATGCACACCCACCCCATGCCCACACACCCCATGCCCACACCCACCCACCCATGCACACATCCACCCATGTACACACTCACCCACCCCATGCACACACCCACCCACCCACGCACACGCACACACCCTATGCGTGCACGCGCGTGCACACACACACATGCACCCACCCACCCGGTCCAATGCACACCCCCCACCCATGCACCCCCCCACCCCAATGGACACACACACCCAATTTAGGGTATTAACTTATAAAAGGCCCAAACGTGAGAGTATTAACTTATAAAAGGCCCATTCGGGGGTAAATTTGTCCAAATTTCTGTCTTTTGGACGGAAAATTAAAAAAAGTATCAACTTAAAAGCTTCGGAAAACGTTTGGGTATATATTTTGATGAAAATAAACCTCAGGGTATTTACGTAAAAATGGCCCAAACGTGAGTGTATTTTTCTGCAATTTACCCTATTGAATAATAAAGAGCTAATACCGGCTATATGCTCTGGAAACACATAAAAGTGAAACCAAATAATATGTGGTAAATTCTTATTGGGTCTCATGAATTATTCCATTGGGTGCTTCATGTGGTGACGTACGGAAAAAGTACCCTACAGAAGTATTTGAAATTTTCCTCCTTTTCCAATATTCTAGGATGTTGGTGATGTTAATTAGGGTAAGCCTACACTGAATAAAAAAGTTGTCTCCACTCCCCTGAACTGGATTTTATAAGCCACAATGAATAACAAAAGGCTAATACCATCTATATGCTACGGAAACACAAAGTAAAACCAAATAGTATGTAGCCAGAAAATGGCTTATATCTGTCAAACACAACCACATTTATAACAAAGCCAGGCAACCTTTTTTCTGGTTAATGTAGAAACATAAAATACATAATGGTGGCTGTCAAGAATTTAAACATTCTTGAGCCCGAAGAGAAAATCTAGCTCCTCTAATCCTAAGTTAATGCCACTAATCTGTTGAAGAATATCCATTTTTAACATGCACGATGTAGACGACCACTTTACAGACAGTTTCCTTGAATTAAAAAGACTAGTACATCTGGTTATATGAGTTTATTAAGATGTGACAATATTATGAGATTATATTCATTAAAATGTAGCATAGTCTCAGGAAGAGTAAGATTTGAGGCAATTATAATGGCATGATTAAGAAGAGAAAACAAGTGGATGAAGAGGGGTTGAGGAGGGAAGATAATAGAAGATGAGCGGATGTGGTGGAAAAGCATATAGAAGCAAAGAAAAAGAAGAAAGGGGGAGCTGGGCTAATAGACACATGGCACCAAATGACAGCAATTATCAGTAGTAAGTAGCAATATTGGCGCTCTCTAATTAATGTTGGATATCCATCCAAGGGAAAAAAAACTCTGAAAAGGAACATGCATATTCCTTCGAAGAGTCAAATGGTGAGGAAGGGACAGGTTCTTTATTTGATGGTTTTGTTCAAGGTTTTACCTATCGAATATCAAAATCGTATCGGATTACTGATTTTCGTCGGATAACAGATATCAATGGATTTTTCAGGGATCCGTGTCAATATCAGGTTACTCATATCAGACATTGCAAATATATAAATCGTAATAACTAAAGAGTAATAACTAAAGAGTAGTTATAACATCCTACATGTCCATATTTGATTATATCACGAAAATATCATTAATAGGATCAACCAACATCACACTGAAGCAAGAACATTATTTAATTAAAACGCATGAAACTGATATGATCATTACGTATAAGAGAAGAAGGACGATCATTACGTACAAGAGAAGAAGGAGGCGCAAGCACGAGGTCCACGAGCAAAGGAAGCCCAAGGAGTAAAATTGTTATGCACACTACAAGTCAGTGAGTATTTACTTTATGCACTACGGGGTGGGAATAAAAGCAGTCGGCCCTAGTTTTCTTTATCGAACATTTTAAGAGATTGTTGGCCATCATTTCCTAGAGAGAGATCTATAAGAGGTTTAGGCTTTTGCATATAAAAGTTAGGAGAGGGGGATCTACTCTATAACAAGAGATCTAGTTATCTTTATTGTTATCTTCGAGTGTTTATCAAAAAAAATCCCATTTTATCCACGTTTGTGCCCTAGTTCGTATCAATTTGGTATCAAAGCATAAGATCCATGGCGAGTAAAAGGCAAATGGAAAGGATCGAGACGTTGGAAGAGAAGATCGGAGCCGAGATCGCAGAACGCAAGAAGGAGATCGAAGGATTGAGGGCTGATTTGAAGGAGGATTTTAGGTCTTCATTGGAGACGACCAAGTTGGAATTCAAGGAAGCGATTGCAGAAGGTACAAAGGAGATCTTGAGGGCTCTTTCGCAACGAGATCCATCGTCATCTACTTCAGATCTGAATCACCAATCAGGTCTGCTTCGAAGGCTCATCCAACCACGAAAGACAACGGGAAGCACGAGATCTTGAAGGATGGGGATGTCTTGGAAGAGGGATTGAACTCCGACGAGGAAAACAACCTCATCATGCTCGGCGTCAAGACCCATCGACACAAAGGAGCACAAAACGACGCGCGCAAGTACGGAAGGGGAAGAACGGAGGCCTGGCGGTTGCGTCAGGGCATTCCACTGGCCCTGGCGCACTGCCAGGTCACCGGCGGGGACCTAGCGAATCCCCAGGACCCGTGCGATGCCCTGGCGGCTCACCAGGGCCATCGCGAGGCCCTGGCGAGAACCGCCAGGGCACCGACGGCCCTGGGCGAACCCGACAGAGCCCTCGCGGGCCCCAGGCGTGCCGCTTGGGGACAGGTGGGGCCACAGCTGACCGCTGGGGCCCTGTTGATGGCGCAGCAGGCTTCGTTGGGGGCGTGGAGGACTTTGGCGAGCATTGGGAGCATGAGCAGTGCACGAGGCTTCGTCGACATGAAGGAGACGACTTCCGGGTTGCTGATTTTGAGTTCGGAGAGCGTCATGGATACCGGGGAGCTGATCTGGTAAATGGCAGTGGCCGAGGACAAGGGCGGAGTATGAGGAGTTCACGCGCTACCATGAGTATGGCGATGGGGGTGTTGATGACATCGACGGGTACGAATGGAGGGATGTGGGACAATTAGCCAATGAGAGGGCTAGGTTTGGAGATCCCCACAGACAGCGGCACCAGGATCATTATGCAGGAGGGGATCCCCGTGCGGATGAGAGGATACGAAAACTGAAGATGCCCATCTTCGAAGATAGTGACGCATCTGGGTGGATCTACAATCCGGAGAGATATTTTGAGATGACAAGGCTGGCGGAGGCGGAGAAGCTGAGGGCTATTGGTATATGCCTAGAGTGAAAGGCATTATCATGATACAGATGGAGGGAGCAGGAGAGACCTGCGAGGACTTGAGAGGAATTTAAGGAGACCATGTTGCATCGTTTCAGGGAGACACAAGGGGGAGGTGCGTACGAGCAGCTGCATGCCATCAAACAGTTAGGTTCTGTGCGTGACTACATTAAGCAGTTCGATGTGCTTGCGGGCAGGGTGCACGGGATGCATGCGGAGTCTATGGAGGGGTTTTTCTTGGATGGTTTGAAGCCTGCTATCAAGTCAGAGCTTCGAACCCATAAGCTTAGAGGGTTATCGGAGAAGATGGATTTGGCACAGTCTGTGGAGGATAGAGTGACCGAGGATCGCCTTACCAGAGGGACTTGGAGAGGCAATTATACTCGTCCCTAGGCCGTGACAGGAGGGCAGCAGGGAGCGTCATGAGGGACCTCGGCTGGTAGGGGAAGGGCCGACGAGGCGAGGCTGGTATGGCCCTACAAGAGGATGACAGAGGCTGAGATGCGGGATAAGAGGACAAAAGGGTTGTGCTTTAAATGCGACGAGCGGTTTACTCCGGGCCACAAATGCCGCAACCATGCTCTTCAGGTGTGCGAAGTATTTGAGGGAGAGGTAGAAGAAGAAGAAGGGGTGAAGTTGGAGGCCAAAGGAGAGGTGGAGGTGGAGCCACTACTGTTGGAGGCGGCGGAGGTTTTGCTCCATTCTATAGCAGGGTTCACACATGTGCACACCATGAAGTTGGCAGGCAGGCTTCGAAACTTGGATGTGGTTATCCTTATTGACAGTGAGGCTACACACAACTTTGTGTCCCCTCAAGTGATTGAGAAGGGCTACATCTCGCTAGTACGAAGGGATTTGGAGTTATGTTGGGGAATGGCAAGGTGGAGCATAGTAGAGGCATATGCAAAGATCTGACAGTTCCATTCAGGTGGTGTTGGTGACTGGAGACTTCCTGCCCTTAGATTTGGGTAATGTTGATCTGATCTTGGGGATGTAGTGGCTTCAGACGTTGGGATAAACTAAATTCAATTGGAAGCTGCTAAGAATGGAGTTCCAAGTCGAGGGGTGGAAGGTGGTGTTGTTGGGGGACCAGAGCCTATGTTGTTCCTCAGTGTCATATAAGACCATGGCCGGGCGGGACCCTCCAGATGGAGGGGGATGCTTCTTAGTGGAGCTTCAGGGATTGACTGTGGAGGATGCAGCGGGCGCGACAGAGGTGCCCGGAGACATAGAGCATGTGCTGAGCGGTTATGATGAGGTTTTCCAGTCCCCTAGCGGTCTTCCACCATCGCGAGATCACGAGCACTCCATCGTTCTAAAGGAGGGAGTGTCTCCTATTAGCGTGCGTCCTTATCGGTACCCCCAAATGCAGAAGGACGAGATTAAAAAGCTAGTGGAGGAGATGTTGCAGGCAGGCATTATACTGCCCAGTGTCAGCCCATTTTCGAGCCCAGTGTTACTAGTAAAGAAGAAGAATATGAGCTGGCGTTTCTGTGTCAATTACCGAGCTCTGAATAAGGAAATTGTACCAGACAAGTTTCCTATTTCGGTGATAAACGAGCTGTTGGAGGAGCTACATGGGGTTGCGGTGTTCTCCAAACTTGATTTGAAATCTGGCTACCACCAGATATGCATTAAGGTAGAAGATATGCAGAAGACAGCTTTCAGGACTCACGAGGGCCATTATGAGTTCATGTTCATGCCATTTGGCTTGACAAATGCCCCTGCCACCTTCCAGTCCCTAATGAATATGGTATTTCGGCCCTACTTGCGGAGGTTCGTGCTCGTCTTCTTCGACGATATCTTGGTGTATAGTAGGTCCCTACAGGAGCATGTTGAACACTTAAAGGTAGTAATGAAGGAGCTACAGAGGCACCAGTTGCATGCAAACCGAAAAAAGTGCCTTTTCGATCAGGCTCAGGTGGAATACTTGGGACATATTGTGTCCGCTGAGGGGTGGCTGCAGATCGGGGGAAGATTGCCGCTAAGCTAGATTGGCCACGACCTATGTCCTTGCGGGCCTTGCGAGGATTCCTTGGGCTGACTGGGTACTATCGGAGGTTCGTTAGCGGGTATGGGACGATTGTGTGGCCGCTAACGAAGCAGCTAAAGAATGATAGCATCAATTGGGGGGAGGAGGCTACCAGTGCATTTGAGGCCCTTAAGCGGGCAATAACGACGGTCCCGGTCCTAGCACTTCCTGATTTCAGCAAACCATTTGTCGTAGAGTCGGATGCTTCAGGATATGGGTTGTGGGCCGTCCTGATGCAGGAACATAGGCTCATTGCTTACTTCAGCCAGGTGTTGTCCGCCAGAGCACGATTGAAGTCTGTTTATGAGAGGGAACTGATGGTGATTGTCCTCGCAGTGCAGAAGTGGCGACCATACTTGGCAGGGAATTTATAGTGAGGACAGATCAGAGGAGCTTGAAATACCTATTGGAGCAACGTATGGTGGCGGAAGAGCACCAACGATGGTTGTCTAAGTTGAGCTGGTACAAGTTTGAGATCCACTACAAATCCTGCTTTAGATAACAAGGCGGCCGATGCGCTATCTCCAAGGAGGAGGGGATACAGATTTTGGCTATGTCCGTGCCAGTGGTGCTTAGTGGGGATTCCCTCTTACGTGAGATTGAGGCAAATGAGGAACTACAGCGAATTCAGGAAGCTGGCACATGACTCTGGTGACTACCCTGGTTACTCAGTAGAGGAGGAAAAGTTGCTGTACAGATGGCGTTTAGTGATTCCACGGAGATCGTCGCATATTCCGCTACTGTTTCAGGAGTTCCACAGTAGCGCAGTGGGAGGACATTCAGAGGGTACCCGACGTACCAGTAGGTGGCACGAGAGCTTTATTGGCCGGGAATGCGAAAGGATGTGACACAGCTCGTCGCAGGTTGTGCCGTTTGCCAACGTCACAGGTATCAAGTGACTGCTCCCGCCGGACTTTTACAACCATTGGCACTGCCAGAGAAGGTGTGGGAGGATACCTCGATGGACTTTATTGATGGGCTGCCAAAGTCTGAGACGTATACAGTCATTTTTGTTGTGGTTGACTGCCTCAGCAAGTACGCTCATTTCGTGCCTCTGCGACATCCATACACAGCAACGACGGTTGCAGTAGCATTTCTGACGAAGGTGATTAGGTTACACGGTATCCAGCTTCTATTGTCTCTGACAGGGACAAAGTCTTCATGAGCTCTTTTTGGAAGCTGTTCCGACTTCAAGGGACCGCTCTCAAGCGGAGCACGGCGTACCATCCGTAGACCGACGGCAGACGAATGTGGTGACTAGGAGCGTGGAAACTTACTTGTGATGCTTTGCATCGGGGTCACCTAGGCAGTGGGTGACATGGCTTCCGTGAGCAGAATATTGGTACAACACCTCGTACCATTCCACTATACAGATGACTCCGTTCAGGATCTTATATGGCAGAGAACCTCCACACTTGGTTCATTATAAGAGGGGAGGTACACCGGTGTCTGAGCTGAAGCAGCAGTTGACGGAGCGTGACAGAGTGCTGGAGGAGTTGAAGCAACATCTGAGGCGGGCCCAACAAATCATGAAGGGTAAGGCGGACAAGTATCGCAAGGACATGGACTTTGATGTGGGAGACAGTCTATTTGAAGCTACGTCCTTACAGGCAGAGTTCAGTAGTGCAGAGGCGTAACGCAAAGCTAGCAGTGCGCTATTATGGACCTTATGAGATTGATACTATGGTGGAAAAGGTAGCTTACAGTCTGCGGCTACCTCCCACTTCTGTTATACACCCGGTGTTTCATGTGTCGCAGCTACGGAAGGTGAGTAGGGACCATTCAGCATCAGTGACCTTGCCATGTACGTTGACAGAGGACATGTAGGTACTGCTAGAGCCCGATGCGGTCAAGGGAGTGCGACATGTTCGACCGGGATCTTCGGAGGTGCTGATTCAGTGGAGTGGGCTACCAGATCATGAGGCGACATGTGAGCCTTTCGATACAATCTACAGGCAGTTATCAGACTTCCACCTTGAGAACAAGGTGACGCTTTTGGGGGGAGTAATGATACGATCATTACGTACGAGAGAAGGAGGCGCAAGCACGAGGTCCACGAGCAAAGGAAGCCCAAGGAGTAAAATTGCTATGCACACTACAAGTCAGGAAGTATTTACTTTATGCACTACGGTGTGGAAATAAAAGCGGCCAGCCGGCCCTAGTTTCCTTTATCTAACATTTTGAGAGATTGTTGGCTATCATTTCCTAGAGAGAGATCTAGAAGAGGTTTAGGCTTTTGCTTATAAAAGTTAGGAGAGTGTGATCTACTTTATAACAAGAGATCCAGTTATCTTTATTGTTATCTTCGAGTGTTCATCAAAAAAATCCCATTTTCATCCACTTTTATGCCGTAGTTCATATCAGAAACATCAAGAACATCTATTATACAATAGAAGATGTTTGTCCTATGTGGCATATGTGTCCCATGTGGCAA
The DNA here is from genome assembly GCA_030789695.1 of Scilla litardierei. NCBI lineage: Eukaryota > Viridiplantae > Streptophyta > Magnoliopsida > Asparagales > Asparagaceae > Scilla > Scilla litardierei. The sequence goes on along the minus strand of CM061142.1, from coordinate 768,232,036 downwards.
TGTCACATCGCCACATGTGATGCCACCTAGGACAAAAACCACATCTCCCCACTTATTTACATGGTTGGCATTCCTCCTCATCCCCAAAAATCACCCTCACATCTCACTTATTTACATTTTTTGCCCTAGGAGGTTTTTCCACTATAACCTCCAAGGTTTTTGCATTTATCATTTTTACCCCGGCGATGCTGACACATACACCCGCACTTCTCATTCCTTTTCGTTTGCACGCATGCACCGCATCCTGTCCGTGGGGGGGTTTTTTGGCTCCGTGCATTGTGTGCACGGGTTATTTATAATGCTTATATAAAGCAAGAACACTCTAGACACACAAACATTCTAAACAAACATTAGTAGTTACGAAATTCAACAAAGTTTATGAAATCGAACATGATCCCAAGAGCATAAACAGTAATTATGAAATTAAACAAATTTAAGTTAAGCATTCTAAGCATGCAAACATTCTTTGAAGAAACTACATTAATAAGATTAAATATTCTTAAATTTAACATTTTTTCAACATTCTTTAAACAAATTAAATAAGCTTTCTATATGATTTAACATTCTAAACTTGCAAATTCAACATTCTTTCAACAAGTTAAACATTCTTTTCAATAAAAATAGAAAAAATAATAGCAAATAACATCAGTAAAAGAAGCAGCAGCAATGTCAGCCAGAAGTAGAAGAAGCAGTTGCAGCCAGTACATTAGTAGTAGTAAAAGAAATAGTTGCAGCTGACAGTAGGAGGAGAAGATGTAGCATCCAGCAGCCGGTAGTAGAAGCAGCAGCAACAATCGGAAAAGAAGAAGAAATAGAAATAGCAGCCAACAATAGAAGAAATAGCAGAGATAGCAGCCAACACCAGCAGTTGAAGATGGAAACGACAACAACGACAAAGCAAACATCAATAAAAGACGTAGTGGCGGCAACAAATCAATAGTAAAAGCCAGCATCAGCAACCAAAAAAGAAATGGTTGCATGAGGAAAAGAAGAGGCAACATCAAAATAAGATGAAGACGAAAAAACCAAGAGCGTCAGTAGCAGAGCCAGAGATACACTAGAATTGAAGAAAAACTCAAAAAATTGAAGGAAACACACCTAAAATTGAAGCAAAAATTCTAAAATTAAACAATCAAAAATAAAAAATCGCATGAGAATCAACAATTATATTGGATTTTGATTCCAATTTCTTCTTTCTTTCCTTCTTCCCTTTCAATTTCCCCCAACACGAGCAGCAACCAACAAATTTAGATTTACGGTTTTTTTTCATCTATTCGTCGTGACCAAAGAGGTTACAAAGGAATGGTAATCAGGTTTGGGTTTATTTCGATCCAACCATGATTTTAACATAAGGTAAAAAATATATCTGCCGATATCGGCCTAATATATCAACCAATGTCGGACCGGTATATCGGTTGATACACCTGATATCGGGTCAATTTCTAAAACCCGATATAAAGAAGCATATAGTATCATGTGTCTGATACCAATATATCACCCAATATATCAACCAAGGTTTTAGGTTGAGGTATCGGTTTCGGTTTCGGTCTTTCGAAAATTTGGGTTTCGGTATCGGTATCGCCCGTTTAGGTGGTTTCGGAAGTAAGTTTCGATTTGTCCATATCGGTAGTTTTAACTACTTAAATACCTATCAAATAATATCTACTACTAAATATCAAATCCTATAAAAAATTCCAAAAAATCATTTTGCTAGACATATTGCATTTATTTACAAGTTTGCATATTAGTGCTGCTAGTCACATACTCATTTTGCTAAATGTATTACATTTATTTACAAGTTTGCCTAGTGACTTAGATCTGTTAGTCACATACACATTTTGCTAAACGTATTACATTTATTTATTATTTACAAGTTGCGCTGCTTTCTTTACATTTGTTTACTTTTATATACACATTCTGCTAGTCACTTACACCTATTGACTTTATTTACAAGTTTGCCACTTAGTGGCTTGTGCTGCTGCTTGTCCCGTACACATTTTGCTAAACAAGTACCTTTATTTACACGTTTGCCTGAAAGTTTATAAATGGGGCTTTCTCTTGCATCTTGCCCCCTCGACTCGACGGAAAAAACGAAGGCAGCGTAGGCGTTAGCTTGAGGTGGCGGGAGGCTTGAAAGTTTAGGCGGCGGGAGGCGATGCCTAGGCCAAGGTAAGTCCTTCTTCCTCTTTCTCCTCTTCTTCTTCTCTTCTTTTTTCAGATTTTTTTAAAAGATTTTGAACAGAGCTGATTCTTCTTTTCTTGATCTTCCTCTTCTCTATCTCCATTCTTCTTCTTTTTCTTCTTGGGTATCGGCCGGAACGTTGCCGTTCCGGCCAAAACCGAAACAATCCGGTCGGTTTCGTCCCGGTTAGGGCCGAAACCGGGACGGAATGCCCGATACCGATACGTATCGGACGAAACCTTAAACCATGATATCAACCATATCAATCAATATTTAAATCGATGGTTTTGTTTCAATTCTTTAATCAGAAATATCATATTGTTGAAAACAAATGTAAAAACATGAGAGCATCTATCCTTCAGTGTAGTTTTCTTCCTAACTTTTAAAAAAACTCAACCGATTTTGCGGCTAAAATCGAAGGTTTATCAATCAATACAAGTCTAATCATTGATGTGGTCATTTTCATAAAGGTTGGTTTTAAATACTGGAAGATTGTTTTCTATTTTCGTTAACTTTCAGAGTAGAAATGTTTAACGTTGGTATTAACACATTTTATCTTGCTTTAGTTGGTTGAGCTTCATGAGAGTCGTAGCATGAATGTCCTAAAAGCAAGCTTTTCATCATGATTGAGATTGCTAATTAGTTGTATTCACTAATTCACATATGAAATTCATGGTTCTGACGCTTTTAGAAATGAAGAGAGAAATGCCAATATTACAAATGAATGAAATGCATAAGTTAATAGACAGAGGCAATGTATATGCTTAAATTAATGGGATAAAATCACTAGGTGTTACTAGTCAATATTATTTTTTTGTTCATAGGAAGCATTGTTCTTCTGGGAGATGTGACCTCATAAAAGTCTTTCTTATTCTTTCCTAAAGTAAATATATATTTGATGTTACTTCTTATAACTGCTTCCACAGCTGTTAAAGAAAGCACATTTTTGACAAAATTAGGTGTTCAATAATAGGTCCTAAAGTAAAGACTTTTAGGAGAAAAGCAACATTCAAAAAAAAACGAACAAATGAACCAACAAATTGGTCTTCTCTCTACTTCAAAAGTCAAAAAGCCCGCCCATCACATCTCGACTTTTCTCTCCTTTTTCTTTTCTAGTATTATATCTCACATGGTCGACCTTATAACAGAATTCTTCGATCTCTCTCTATTTCTCTGACTATTTTTATAAATCTTATCCAAACTTTACTTCTCACATCCATTCCTATCAAGGTTTGAAATGTAAGTTTCAGTCTCGCTGATACCAATGGGTTGTAATCAAGGATTTGGGTCTCGGTTTCGGTTTCGGTATCGTTCTTTCCAAAATTTAGGTTTCGGTATCGGTATCGCCCATTTCGGCGGTTTCGGAAGCAAGTTTCGATTTCGTCTGTATCGCTAGTTTCGGCAGTTTCGTTTCGGATATCGGTTTCGGTTTCGGAGATAATTTAAATACGTATATACTATATACACACAGTGATGGTTTTGGATATTCTTAAATCTAAACCTATCAAATACTATTAAATACTTAACAAACTAAAATATTAATTATATACAATCAAATACTAAATACTAAATAGATAAACTAAATTTGAGTTCGTAATCATATCAAATACTAAATACCTAAAGTTTGGTACTTAAATACTAAATATTAAATAAATGAATAGATCATAAAGCTTGCCTTGCGCACCCACCGTTTTACCTTGCGCATAAACCACTTATTTACAAGTTTGCCAAAAAAATTGCTAGGCGTTGCTTTGCGCACCCACCATTTTGCTTTGCGCACATACCACTTATTTACACAGTTGCCACAAAAAATCTGCTTGCTATGTGCATCGACTGTTTTACTCTATGCACATACCACTTATTTACAAGTTTGCCTTTTTTAAAAACACAGCCTCTCCTGAAAGGCGACTCGGGCATCTCTCTCTTTGCTCTCTGTCTCTCTCACGCTAGATGGTCGAGGTGGGGTGACGAAGCAGGAGGAGTGTTCGGCAAAGCGACGACGCGTTGTGGTGAGTTCAATTTCTTCTTCATCTTCCTTTTTTTCCTTTTTCTTCTTTTTTTGCAATTTTTTCTTGGTTTTGCCTCTTCTTCGTCTAATTCTTCGTCATTTTCAAGCCGAAACCCTAGGGTTTTCTCCTCTCTTTTAACCGATCTTTCTTTGCAACCTATTGATTCACAATTTTTTTGGGATTTTTAGAGAATTTTTATTTAATTACATTCTTCTTCCTCTGTCTTCGACCGATGTTAAATAGTATCGATCTGTTTTGGCCGGTATCGGCCGAAACTGAACGGTATCGGTCAGTTTCGGTCGGTATCGGCCGAAACTGAACGGTATCGTTCAGTATCGACCGATACCGAAACTAACCCCTAGTTTCGGTCTCGTTACCCACCGATACCGATACGATACGGACGATACGCAGTGGTATCGGCCGAAACCTCAAACCATGGTTGTAATAGCCCATCAATTATATCAGTTGTATTGGAAAATACCTCTCGCAAGTACTGAATTTCAGATATTGATGGCATTGTCTGGCCATAAATTTTTGTCTGCATGTAAAGCTTCATCTTGTATTTCAATTTGAATTTGTTTTAGAGATTTGTGTCTTAACGTCATATTATAATTAGAATCGCCCTAGGATGAGTTGTTGTAAAACTTAAAGAGCTTAGTCCAATACTCATGAAAAGACGATTGTTTTCTAAGTCCAATCCAAAAAGGCCAATATAAATAAGTATCAGCTGATTTTTTGAACATTAATTTTAATTGTTAAGTGAATTCTTTCAACTATGGATGGCTTCAAATGGATCATAGCAGATCCGATATAATACGACCAATGCATCTCAAAATCATCTAATTTTTTTAACTATGATTCCTACCCAAACTCATTTCAAATTTCTTGGAAATATTTATATTTCTGGATAAACAAACACCTCAATTACATAAAAACTCCTTTCTAAAAAGCGTTTTGGAAAAGTCCATTTTTAATATGACTTGTGCATACACAAATGCAACACCAAACACCCCTAAAATATTCTTTTTCCAAGTGAAACTTACTTAATAAATTCACATCATCCTGATACTACAAGAACTTTCAAAGTGCACTGAATACCACTTTTACCCATAGAAACAATAGACAACATTCCCGTCTTTCAGGAATTCCCTTTTCAACATCAAAGAAAACCCTTTAGGGACATTAAAGGGTACAAACCAATGTTTAAAAACTTGGTCTCAGTTTAATTTTCGCTCTCTCCTTGAAAATTTTGTTTCATTCTCGTTTCAATGCTTTCAGTTTTGGTGTCGTTATTAATATTTAAGATTAATGCAAACATATGTTTAAAGAGTTTAGTGGTTAAATTTTGAGATAGTTATTAATGAACAACAATTTTTTACAATATTAGAAAAAAAAGCTATTTTGATCAGATTTAATTCAAAAGGGCATGCTGGTCTTATTGTTAATAGCAAGGTTTGAGAACTCGGTTTTGATATCAGTTTCGGTCCCTTTAAAAAATTTAGTTTTGGAGAGTTTCATCAATTTTATTGGTTCGTTTTAAGTTTCAGTTTCAAATTTACCTATATTTTTATGTACATTTATATGTACATAAAAACAATTAATTCGACTAGAATTTATCTTTAACTGAGAATATATGCGTAAAGATTATAAAAAGTAAACAAAGTAAGTTATTGGATTCGGTCATAACATGTTTTAACGTGAAACCCAATCATGAAAATTCATTCTCTTACCAGGTTTGTTTAATACATAATTCAAACCCGACCCGTATAACCAATTATATAAATATGTAATAAACCTAACTTCTATTCTTTCACCCTAAGCCTAGCCACATCTTCATCTGTCTAGGCTCAATTCTTATTTGGCAGCGGCTAGATCCAAAAGTGCAATAGTAAATCTGTGACCAGATCCAAAGCGACGATGACTGCAACAGGTGATCCGAAGAATCAAGAGGCAAACACGATCAAGCATGATCGGCTTCAATTTTCCTTTTTTTCTTATTTTTTTGTTTTGCTTTTTTTTCATGTTTCAATTTAGTTTCACTATTTTTCCTACCAATTTAATTCTTTGATCTAGCTTCTTTAATTTTTTTGTCTCGATTTCTTGATTTTGCATGTTTTTGGGATATTTTTGCTATGTTACGTCAAAACCGAGATTTACTCATTGTTTTGGATCGGCTCCCTCCAAGACCAATCTGAAACAATCAAAACCAAAAGGTTTTAGCCAAAACCTCCAACCCAAGTTAATAGATATATAACTTGGTTCCATTAAGATGAAGTATATGGTCAAAAGACTCAAAACCATATAAAGTGGAGGTAGAAAAAAGATACACTAATAAGTTATTGAGCCATGTATAGGATCATTAAATCAAAAATCCCATCCATATTAAATAAGAATCATGATCACATGATCAGCTTGACCTGTTCACACCAACCCAACACTAAATGGACACATTTATGAAGAAATAAAACAAACATCAGTCATCCGTTGTTCACATCTCTGTTCACATCTCTCAAATCCCAATCATTTCAAGCTGGAATCTTGAAAGTCTATGCATGCAACTCATTAGATCTGAAGTTGAATCGAAATCAACTAAATTTTTCCCCTTTATTCCCAATAATAATTCCTCAATCAGTATTTTAGAGTTCGGTCAAAACCATTTTTTGGAGTTGACTATTGCCCTTCAAAGCCAACCCAATACAGCCAAAACCTCAATCCTAGTACCAACTCTTAAGTGCATTGTGACCTATCATATGGACGCTTATCCTAACCAAAATATGTTGTGTCCTGCATTTTTAAACACAACATGCATGTTTATCCATCTCAGACACTTCTAAAGTGCTCAATCTTTACTCTCATAAATATATACAAAAATGAAGTGTCAGTAGCTCCTTTAGAGAAGAGCAAATGGTATATGGTGTTTTCATAAACAACCAAACACATATATAAGTTGAATAGATGTTAGTACAGTCAAAACATGCATATATAACCATGTCAACGTGTCTATGATTTGGAGGACTGATGTGTATGAGTCTATGAGAATACATGTCAATGTCGGAGAGTCCGTCTACTAATCATAGGTTGTACATATACCCCTGATCATGCACATAAGACTTGGCCATGTCACTAAGAAAGATGATATGCGCCAAAAGCAACTGAATGTATGTCAAACATAGTATCCGAAACATGGTATATACTGACATCTTCATCATTTAATTGTAACAATAACTCATGCATGTTGCTATTTACACTAGTTACGGGAACACCATGGTCCGCTTAAATAATACATTTAAAGTTCAGTTACCAATTTCAAACATCACGAACTTTTTTTTCAAAAATAGAATCCTAATTTCAAACATCGTAAAATCAATTCCTCCAATCATAACAAAGCTAAAACAAAGTCCATAAAAAATTAAATATAAAAAATCAAATTTCTAAAAAGCACTCACACTAATGGAAGTACAATATCAAGACATTATAAAAACCATCAATAACATTTAACATTTAATCAAGTAGCCCAACGACCAAATAATAAGCAATCTTGTAAATTGAAGCATGTACTAATTGTTTAAACAAAATATCACTGTCCATCTACCGAAGGCATCCAATTGCAAACATCAAGAAACTTTTTTTCCTTCAAGAAAAGATTTCATTTTAATTTCAAACATGTGAAATAAATTCATATCATAACAAAATTGGAATCATAATGAAATAAAGAGTTCAACACAAAGATCAAATTTTTTTATATACTCACATGCATATACAGCATTTTGTAATCCGTAAACACATCAATCTTCTTCACCCCCAGCCCAACAACCGCATTGAACGCCTCGATCAGTGCTTTCAACTCCACAACCTCCCTGCAATTCACAATGCCAGCAAGCGGCTTCGAAATCTTGAGCACAACCCGATCCCTCTCATCGCAGATCGCGACCCCAATGCCCGACAACTGAACTGTCTTTCCCTTCACGGTTTCATCACTCTCCAACCCTTTAAAGTAAACCCTAAACGGCCTCTCCTCCCCCTTCCTCATCGGAAGCTCGAACTCATCCCCGTAATCCTCCCATTCCTCGTCCGGCATATTATCGATCTCTTCCGCAAACCGCTTGTCGTGAGATCGCACCTTCAGGTCATCGGCGATCCGATTCATCTCCAGCCGGGAGATTTCCATGTCCTCCTTCTCTTGATGAAACCGATCGAGCTCCATCGTTTGGAAAGTGATCAGGCTGTCGTATTCGTCGGCCGGAGAGTGAACGGGAGGGGGCGAGGCCGAGGACGACGAGGGCTGGAGAGCAAGGGAAGCGGACATGGCCTCCTCCATCTGAAGGCTGTAGGCGAGAGCCCTGTCAGACTCGGCGGAGCGAGCGGCCATGAGCTCTTGGCGCTGCGAAAGGATTAGGGTTTCGAAATCGGCGTCGTCCATATGAAGAAGGTGATGAATATGGACTGGGGTTTTTCCTGAGTAGGTTCTCTAATTTCTTGGGCGGTTTTCGATTTCAGCATGAGGGACGTTGGGCCTTTGCACATGTTTTTAACTTTTAATTTTTTAATTTTTTAATTTTTTCTAATTTTTTTTTAAGTTTTAAGTTTTTGTTTTTTATTACTTTTTAAATTGGGTTTTTTTTCAAGAAAAGGGTCCCAATGATGTCTAATTTTAAAATGGATTTAATGTAGAAAAGCTGACACCTGATCCAATCATTGGCAAGACACAAAAAAGGTTGGAAGGACAAGCCCTACATTGGCTTGTACTCGTTGGGTCCCACCTTTTTGTGTCTTGCACCTGATCCAATGAATCAGGTGACATCTGCTCTACATTAATCCCTTTTAAAATAGTCCCATAAATTATATCATTTACGATTAGGTCATTATTTCATATAAAATACTCGAAAAAAGTCTCTTAGGGCATGTTTCTGTGTGGGTTCTTTCGGGTGCTTTGCTTCGAGAAAGTGTGTTTTCGCACTGTAGCACGTCGATTCACGTACTTTTTAGAGGAATCCCAAAGCGATATCCTCTCGTCTGTTTCGTTGCTCCGCTCTGGCGACCTCTCTCTCCCACGTGGTGGGTGCTTTTCCTTCCTTAGAAATCCGTGGATTTCACGGGGATTACGCCGAAATCTCTCCGATTTGGGCCACATCTGTTCCGATCGCCCCTCCTCTCTCCATCTTTGCGCGGGATTTAGTTGGGTTGGGAAAAACCCTAGCGCAGGCGGTTTCAGGTGGAATCGGGTGTTGAAATTGCTTGATAGGTCGGATTTGAGGAGGGAGGGCCTAGCTTGGTCGGATCGGTTAGCTTAACCCTATTTTTCTGCGAAAATATAGACGAGGTATAATTTTTGATACTCTCTTATTAATGTTGCTTTGATCTGATGCTGGCATGGGATCCTATATGCGATGATCTTTGCTGCCCTTGCTGTTGGTTTGCATGCAGATAGGGTTTCAAGACTCAAGCTACAACATACAAAATGTTCTTAAAGAAGCAACAACTGAAACTACTACATACATCAGAAAAACCCAAATCAAAAATGATGTCCTTGTTTGCATGCGGCAATGGTTTCAAATTTCAATGGTTTAGACCCTTTGCGGATATTATTACGCGAAATTGGTATCGATGTGTGCATGAATTCTTTGTATGCTGAAATATTTGTATGCTGCTTGAAACTGCAACAAACACAATTTTCTTATTGAAGCAACAACTTAAACTGATACATACATAAGAACAACCCAAAAAATGCCACAGACACAAACAATTCTCATTCTCCAGTCTGAAATTGATACATACACAATTCTTAATAATATCAATGGGTGCATGATTTGTGCAGTCTTAAAAAAAGCCCAATTATGAAAAAAAAAAAGAGGTCTGATGGAATGGATTTGATTACGTACGTACACGATGGATGGCTTGCTTGTTGGTTCCAATTAAGGCCCAATTTGATTTTTACCTTGTTGGATCCCAATTTCATTGATTTTATTTGGTTTAAATGAAGTTTATTTAAAGTTAAAATTTCAAAATTTTAGAGTTTATAATTTATTTTTCAGTTTGTAAACTGTTTACTTACGTCAAAGTCTTAAGTGGGATTTTATTACGATGTGTTTATTTAAAATTGATTTACTGATGGGGTATTTATGGGGTGAAAAGGCAGGAGCAACGGCAAAGCAATCTCGTGTGTGACTATGCTTACTGTTTTGGATATGCACAAAAAAATATGCAATGTATTATTCATATTTTTTTATGGTAGGTACTAAATTAACAGGGGATATATGTGTGGTATATGTTTTGAGCTTGACATAATATAGGATAATGGGAAGAGAGATGTATATTTGTTCAATGCCATCATATATGGTAATATCATATCTCCTTCGACTCTTACGTGTTAAGTATTGTTTGATTCAATTAAGGGAGACATGGATACACAAGGAGACCATTCGGCTTGTGAGTTATGTACCGCTGCAACGGTGGCAATATCATTTGTCGTCTTAGCCTGCAATTGGATAATAATGCTAGGGCCACCCCTATTCACAGGGAGCACTCAGCTATGAGGGATCTGCATAGAAAATTCCACATGCGAAGAATTCTGTATGGTTCTGAAAGTAGCTGTTTGGACTACTTACGGATGCGAAGACATGCTTTCATGAATCTTGCATCACTAATGCGTCAGCGTGATCTTCTCAAGGATATTATTCATGTATCCATCGAGAAGCAGTTGGCCATGTTCCTGCATATTGTAGGGCACAAGTCAAAGAATAGAGTCATGTAAGTGGATTTTATTAGGGGAGGGGGGGAAAGTGAGCCGGTACTTTAACAAAGTTGTGGTGGCAGTGTGTGCACTTCGGGATATGTTCCTAAAGCAAGGTACAAATGAGACGCCACAAGAGATAGTCAATAATCCAAATTGGTTCCCATTTTTTAAGGTATGTGTGATTATTTGTATTTGTGTCAGTATAATAAGTATCGTCATGGTGATTGAAAATTGGGCTCATTGATTACGTTGTAGGATTGCATTGGTCTCATTGATAGGACGCACATAGATGCCATGCTACCAGCCAGGCTCGTACCCCGATTTAGAGGTCTCAAAGGGGTTACGCAAAATGTCCTATCAGCTGTTACTCCCAATAAAAGATTCACTTACGTACTGGCCGGGTGGGAAGGATCCGTAAATGATTTTACGGTCCTGAAAGATGCATTGTCTGGACCCCCAATGGGGCTGAGAGTGTATGAAGGTAATAGGCATAAAGTTACATGTAAATACGAAATACGTATCTCAGATATCACTGGCTTATAAACTGTAACGGCCGGTATTTTTTAGGCATATTGTTGTGTGTGCCCGTATTTTTGTTTTGATCGTCCGGATATTTTGTGCGCGAATTCTTTTATGCGTCGACGCGAGCGCGTCTATCTCTTAATATTTTACCATGGCACGATTAATTATCTTAACCCTAATTAAATAACCCTAATTAAATTACCCTAATTAGATTATCCCAAATCAAGTATTGATTAAATTTAACCTTAATTAAGTTGCTAATTAACCTACCATATTGATTCCACCGTTTAGACCGTTCAGATCCGACACTGAATTGAATCTTCCCCCCACCTCCAGCTCTTCCATCCGTCTACATGTTCACCTGAGCTGTTGTACTTCAACGGCAGGGACATCATCTCCGCTCCTGAAAACAAATCTTTGCAAACCTCCATCAACCTGCAAGCAATCTCTGCAATAAATCCTACGGCAAAATTATCCATCATTTCCCAACCCAAATTCTCACCACAAATTTCAACCATCAAACATCCACACACACACAAAATATCAAAACATTGAAGAGGGGAAATTCTGAAATTATTTTCAGATTCAAACCAGCAAACGAAAAAAATAACTCCAAATCCAAACAATTCAGACCTGAAAACATTTCAGATTCTTACAAAAATCAAACCCCAAACCCTCCATTCCATCCTCACCTTCTTCTTCCTTCCTATTTCCCTCACCAAGGCTGACCCCCACCTCCACGCGTGTCGCCCCATCGCTGGAACCGCCGGCCTCCCGCACGGAAACGCCGCCCGCCCGCCGCCCCACTCGTCACCGGAGCTGGCCGCCGCCTAGCTGAAGCCGTCGCAGCCCAAAGTTTGCCGGATCCCGCCTTGTGCCGCCGACCGCCGGGAACCCCTCCTTCTGTCATCACACGAAGGTGAGATGCTCCCCTTGCTCTTTCCTTTTGCTGCTGCAAGCTTTAAAACGAAAAAAAATGAGAATCAAGAGAAACGAAAATGAGGAAGAGGGGACAGCCAGTACAAAGAAAAGAAAGTAAGGAGAAGAGAGAGAGAGAGAGAGAGAGAGAGCCTGTGATGTTTTAATAGATTAAAGGATGAGTAAAGAGAAAGCTACCCCTATTAATAAAAGAAGAGGTATTAAATAATGACAGTGAGATGTTGGGTAAGTGAAGGTTGACAGACATTGAGTTAATAAAATATGAATAAAGAGGGGGACATTATTGTAAGGGGTTATATTAAAAGAATAAAGGGAAAAGATATTTTTGTGACAGAGGGGTATTGAATGAATAAGAAATTAAAGAAGTCAGCCTTAATAAGAAAAGGAGACAGAGAGAGTTAAGAGGAAGCAGGTAGAAAGAATTAGATATGAAGAATTATTGTGTGATGAGATATGTTTCTTAATGGGTTGTGGGTTTAAGTTGCTATTAGTCATTTGGGTTTTTGCCTTATTGGGGGTTTAGAGCTAGTAAGTTAACAAATTATAGTGTAATATTATCAGGTAAATTAACTGTTAAAATATTATTTATAATTAAGATTAACATTCAATGAATTATTTAAGTACGGTGATAAATAACTCTGTGTTTAACCAAAACAGAGAACCGGACGTGCCAATAAGTAGTACCCGTCCAGACGAACCCACGACAACCAATACCACCGGAAACAGGCAAGTGATACTTGCCAGTAAATATTTTAGGCCACGTTTTAAGGCCAATTTGTTGTTATCGTAAAAGAGACTAGACAGTGAAATGATAGCTGTCTAGACGCCCTATTTGATCTAGTTTGACAACGAAACTAGATCAGACACCCTACTTGATCTAGCTTGACAACGAAGCTAGATCCGACACTTTACTTGCTTCCATTCATGCTGCCATGTCATGTCTAATTTTCAGTTAACGGTACGCACTTTGACTGATCATCCCATGTCATGTCAGGCATCATGTGTTCTTCGTGATTGAGTAGCACACGCTACAAATGTTATTGTTATTGAGGCTAGGCACCTACTTTTGCGGGCACACTCTATGCCATATTGAAAAACACTTCCTGGCTCGTGATCCAGAAGCGAGCGCAATGTTGTTGGGAAACCAAAGCTCGATACACGTGGAGGGGTAGGGTTAAGCGATCACTTGAGCGTAGAAGTGTGCCCGTACAGCCACTTCAGCCAAAAGGCGTAAACCCTGTGCACAAAGTGAATGGATAATGTTTCGTGTTACTGTTACTTGTATTGCATGCTGCATGTCATATTAAAATTGCTGCATCCTTAAAATGTCATTCACCTCATTATATTAGAACTGTTAGTTGTTTCAGTTTATTATATCCTTGCAAAAAATTCCTCCGCCTTCTTGGGAGACTTTTGCTGACATGTGCCCTTTTCTCTTTGGGTGTCACATGTCAAGTTCTGAGACAGAGCAGGTAGCAGAGGACGAGCAGTTCGTTGACGCTGAGTTTGAAGTCCCTGCAGAGACCGAGTTCGAGGACACTGGTGACCAGTCCTAGACTCACTTAGAGTCTCTTTTAGTAGTTGTTTTCCAGTAGTTGCTGATTAGGTTTCGGTGTGTAGCACCATTCTCCTTGTTTTTGTTTGGCCATGCTTTAGGCCTTGTTCAGACTTGTACTTTTGTGACTTTCTGTGATGTTTGGGATATTTTGTTGGATGTCTGGTGAATGTTTTCTTTTATCTGCTTTATTGTTGTTGTTGTTGTTTCGTCGCAATGCAAGGACATGCTACTTTTCGAAATTTTTACAGACGCTTATCAGTCTGCAGCTTCACAGCTCCACGTCTGAGCGGACCTCCTCACATCTCGCCTTCCATATTAGGGAAGCGGGGCGTGACAGGTTTTAGTGGTGGCACATGCAGGTCCTTTCCCTTTGCATCCATGAAATATCAGAACAACAATAATGATAAACAACATCCAATTAATTATTCATAACATTCAAGTCATGATTAAGTCTAATCTGAACATTTACTTGTCTTAGATGGCAGGTAGACGCGTTACTCGAGGAGCTGGTAGTGGACCTGGAGCTGGTGGTGGAGCAGGACACAGTGAGGATGCTGATAAAGAACCCACCATGGCCGAGATGATGAGGATGATGCATCAGATGATGCATGTTCAGCAGGGGATGCTACATAATGCCCCTCGCTTCGAGCCGGGAGCGAAGCATTTTCGGGAGATGGACCCGTCATATTTCACTGGGTCAAAAGGATCATTAGCTGCGGATGAATAGATGAAGAACACTGAGGATAATCTGCTTCTCTCGAAGGTTAACCCGGCTGGATGGGTTGACTTGGTGAAGAAACAACTGAAGGATAATGCTCGTAGCTGGTGGGAGTCTGAGGAACAGATGCTGGTGAGGCCTATCCCCTGGGCCACTTTTAAGGCGAGGTTTGATGAGAAGTATTTCCCTCGAGCTGCGAGGAGGGAGCTAATGCAGCTGTTTATTAATCTGAAGCATGGAAATCTGACGGTGGATCAGTACCACCAAGAGTTCACCAGACTGAGCCGCTTTGCACCAAATTTAGTTCAGACCGCTAAAGGTCGAGCTCAGAGATTCTTGCAGGGTTTATCCTTGGAGCTGCAGAGTCTGATGTCCTCTTCGGACTTAAACTCTTACCAGAAGTTGCAGATGTTGAGTATTGGACTTCTCCCTACTTGGTGTTAATGATGAGCAAACATAAATGCTTGTGACTAATCCCCTATTTTACAGTTAATCCATTGCCTAAGCTATTTATGAAGATCTACTAGCAATGGATGACTCACAAACATCATTGAAGGCAAATGACATGAATTGGATGATCGTAGATTGATGATTGAAGCTCCGTAAAGACTTCAAGCTCATACGATGGAAAGACGAGATTATTTGTCAATGTAATTTTTCTTTTATCTCTTCTAGTATGTAGCTTAGAAGTAGAACTTTGATGGAGCACTCACACACATCTACATTCAGTCATAGGACTTCATTAGATCAATTGTCCTTTGATTCCAATTAAATTCTTTATTGTTTGTCCTAGGATTGTTTATAACAGCCGACTGCTGAACAGTTTACAGTCGCCTGTCTCAAAAACAGTCGGCTGTGTTTTGTTCTACAGTCGCCTGTTATGCACAGACTATTACAATATGTTTTGGGCCTTATCTGATTATTTCGTACAGGCTACTATTGAACGATTTACAGGCGCCTGTCCAAATGACAGTCGACTGTGTATTGTAAATCAGTCGCCTGTCTATCCTTGCCCAAACTCTGTTTGATCTGACTTTTACGGCCAATCGACTAATGCTGTATATACAGTCGTGTGTCTATTGGATCAGTCGACTGTCTATGCTGCAACAGTCGCCTGTCTGTAAGTCATTTCTTTGACTCAGCTCTCTGGAAATTTCTCTTGCTTTTGACAGTCGTCTGTTTAAGGATTTACAGTCGCCTGTTCTGATTTACAGTCGACTGCATTTCTTGAATCAGTCGTCTGTCCTGTTTCTTGTGAGATTTCCAGTATTTGTCTAACTTACCCATCTCTCGGCCAGTCGCCTGTTGGTTTTACAGACGACTGTCTTTGCTTCATCAGTCGACTGTCCACGTGGTAAGTTACCGTTATGAATTCTCACCTACCCTTGCTGACTGTGCAACAGTCGACCGAGGATTGTTCAACAGTCGACTGTCGCGAGTTCAGATTATATCCGTTGAGATTTTTCTCACGGATTTCAATTGGGTTTTTGCCTAAACTGTTTTGTGGATTTGAGAAAGCTATAAATAGAGCTTCTACTGTTCCATTGGAAGGTTACTCATTCATTGCAAGATCTCGCAAGCTTTCATTTCCAAAGATCAAAGCTCTCAAATCCAAAGCCCTAAGTATTTCCATATCGTGTTCTCTTGCTCTCCAACCTAGAACCAAAGAGTGATCTTCTAGGCAATTGGTGCAGTCAAGAGAAAGGGCCTTTTTCCTCTCTTCCAAGAGAGTTCTTCAACACACATCACACACACCTCCTTCAAGTTCTACTTCAAGGCATATGTGATTGTAAGTGTTGCTTTCATTATTTCATAACATTCGTTATTTGAGTTGTGCTCTCGGTTGTGAGAGTGGTTTTGCTTACTCCCTGGTTGTGGGAGTCAAGGACATCGATTATATTCGATTGCACTTGTAGGGTTACTACAAGTGGGCTTTAAGGAAACCTCAAGTTAGGGTTCTAACTTGAGTATCCGGTGGTATCCGGGTGGTAGGGACGTAGGATTACCGGGAACAAGTCGGGAGTTGACTTGGGTAATCTGAACCCTTGAAACATCTCTGCGTTTGCGTGTGTTTCATCTTGGGTTGTTTTTCTATTCCGCACTATTTGTTGGATTGCATTTTATTTGGCGTAAATTCCTTTTAAATTTGCATAAACACTATTCAACACCCCTTCTAGTGTTTTTCCCATGGACATGGTCCTTACAATTGGTATCAGAGAGCAAGGTTTTATCTATGGCATCCAACAACAACAACGTTCCTCCTCCGCCTACGTACAACAATCACGACCGTGATGGAGCGTCCACACTTTTTGAAGGTCAATCTACGGTACGTCCTCCACGTTTCAATGATACTAATTTTGGCTATTGGAAGTGTAGGATGGAGACATTCCTTAGGAGTGCTTCATTTTGGAGAACTCTCCACAAGGAGTACGTCGAGCCCGCCGAAGAGGATTTCGAGAAATGGACGACTTCCGAGAAGTCCGCCGAAGTCAACAACGCTAAAGCAATGAATGCTCTTCATTGTGCATTGGACCCGAATGAGTTCAACAAGATAGGCACATGTAAGAGTGCATATCAAATTTGGAACCATCTCATCGTTTACCATGAGGGAACGAACAAGGTAAAGCTTTCAAAGTTATATGTTGCCGTGCAAAACTTCGATTTGGTTCATATGCAGGATAATGAGAGCATTGCATCGATGTACAGACGCTTTACCGACATCACGAATGAATTGGAAGCCCTTGGCCAAATCTACACCGAACCAGAAAAGGTAAGGAAGATCATCATGGGGATGACCTCCAAATGGGAAAGAAGAGCAATCGCCATCGAGGAGGTCAATGACTTGAAGAACTACACCGTGGTGAATCTCATCGGGACTCTTATGTCTTACGAAGTAAAACGGGATAACCGATTGAAGATTCGAGCCATGATGAATCCCTTGGAGGCCAAGAAGAAAGCTTTGGCATTCAACACCAATTCATCATCCTCCGAAAGTGATGAATCTGAGAACGAGATGGATTTGGATGAAATGGCCCAAATGGCGAAGAAGTTCCAACACTTCTTCCGCAAAGGTAAATTTCCCTCAAACAAACGTTTTGAGTCTACTAATGCTACTTCCTCTCTTTGTTATAAGTGTAATAAGCCAGAGCACATCAAGAGGGATTGCCCAATGCTAAACAACAAAGAAAAGTGGAAGGCACCGAAGTACCACAAGTCCGATAAGAACAAGAGAGACAAGAAGAAAGAACTCGTAGGTACCTTCGATGACTCAAGTGATGACTCATCAAGCGATTCCGATGATGAGAAGGGTGAGAGCGCCCACATGTGTTTCATGGCACTTGAAGACCCACTCTCGGATGAGAGTGATTCCGACACGGATGACACCGAGGTAACAATGGATGAACTTCGTATTGCTAATGAAGAACTATTTTCTAAATACCAATCGTTAATGCTTAGATACACTAGCTTAAAGAAATCAAATGTTAGCAAGTCATCCATTCCATGCATTATCAACAATGACACCATTGTTGATACTTTAACTCTTGAGAAAGCAAACTTAGCTTCTCAAAATGTCACATTGAGAGATGAGGTGAATTCCCTCAAATCTCAACTAGATCAAACACATCCTAAGGATAATAGTGATCTAGTTACACGACACACACAATTGGGTTTAGAGAATGACTCTCTTAAAATCCAAGTGCATGAGCTCAAAGCACGGGTGTCCACCTTGGATACCAACATTTCTTCTTTAATGGAGAAATATGAGCTCATGTCCTCCCGTATTGTGAGATTCAATAAGGAAAAAGGACAATTGGATGATTTGCTTGCAAACCAATTTCCGGCCACACATCGTGTTGGCCTTGGATTTGTAAAAGCGAATGCATCTAATGCTCGCACCTCCTATAGTGGTGTCACTATAGATTTTGTGAGGCCTTCCTCCGGTGCATCCACAAGTGGTGTCAAAGACACTATAGGTAGCAATCTTACCAAGAATGTCACCACTTCATCTTCTCTTCCTTTTGGCAAGAAACCCACTAAGGGTGGAAACCAAAAGCAAGGCCATGCTTATATGTATACTAATACTCATCCACGTAAGAAACATCCTACTTCACAAGTGGATAATCATGACACATTCTATGCTCCGCACCCACGGATACGTACACAACCACACATGAGAAATACTCATGTACGTGCTCCTATACACCCGTATGCTCATACGCATCATTCTTTCATGTATGCTCATCCTCCACATGTCATGCATGATCCATATGCTTTATATAATATGCATGTTGCCAAGCATACATATCATCCTAGAATGTACAATGCATATCCTCCACCACATCTCTATGCAAGAAATCATGTTCCTAAGAAGCATGCACCACATAGAAATCCAACATATATGCATGCAACTAGGAATAGGACTCCCAAGATGTACACTATTTGGGGTCCTAAGAACACTAGTCTTAATGATAGGAATGCTTATGTTGATTCCTATTTTCATGATGTGATTAGAAATAATAATTATGTTGGGAAGCAGAAGTCCACTTGGACTTGGCTTCCAAAGGGCTAATCCCCTTGGACCCAACAAACATTGGGTACCATAAGCTTATGGTATATTATATAGGTACCCAAGAGAAAGAAGAAGAGTAATAAATGTCTTATTAGCTCTAAAGGGAAAGGATGGATTCTTGATAGCGGTTGCTCCAAACATATGACGGAAGATCCCTCATTGCTCTCCGAAGTGATTAACATCAAGGATGGTGCGACGGTCACTTTTGGAGGTAATCAAAAGGGAACCATCATTAGAGTAGGTATCGTTTATCTTGTAGTGGTTTGTGTCACAATCTCATTTCCATTAGTCAACTTTGTGACAAAGGTTACAATGTTAACTTTGGAGAAGGATTGTGTACTATTGTTGATTGTGATTCAAATGTTTTATGTTCCTGTATTAGGCGTAAAAATATTTATTATTTGAGCTTGCCTAAAACCGTAGAACATTGCTTAGTTGCTAACACAAGTGAACAACTATTATGACATCGCCGTTTTGGTCATGTTCACTTCAAGCACTTATATAAGTTAGCTAAGCATGATCTAATCAAAGGTATTCCTAAGATTGCTTTTAATAAGAAAAACTTTTGTGATTCATGTCAAAGAGGTAAACTAAGCAAATCTTCATTTAAGCTTAAAGAAGGGATTACTTCTAAGAGGCCCCTAGAACTTCTTCATCTAGATTTATTTGGGCCAACTAGAACCGCTTCTTTAGGTAATGCTCATTATGGATTAGTTGTCGTAGACGACTTTTCTAGATTTACTTGGGTTTCATTCTTAACTAATAAGAATGAAGCTCATGAAGAGTTTACCAAATTTGCAAAGAAGATTTAGAATCTCTTAGGATCCACCATTATCACTATTCGTAGTGATCATGGAGAAGAATTTGAGAATGAGTCTTTTACGAAGTTTTGTGATGACTCTGAGATAACTCATAACTTTTCCTTTCCTCGTGCACCACCACAAAATGGTGTTGTAGAAAGAAAGAATAGGACTCTTATTGTGTGTGCTCGCACTATGCTCCATGATAGTCATTTAGGACTACAATTTTGGGCAGAAGCGGTGCACACGGCATGTTATGTGCTCAATAGGATCCTAGTGAGACCCCGAACGAACAAAACTTGTTTTGAGTTGTTTTATAATAAAAATCCTCAAGTAAAATATTTTCGTGTTTTTGGTTCAAAATGCTTTATAAAGAATACTTTTGGTAATTTAGACAAGTTTGAGCCAAGATCCGATGAAGGAATTTTTGTTGGATAATCCACACGTAGCAAAGCCTACAGGCTATACAACAAAACTTCTTCAACGATTGAGGAATCACTTCACGTATCTTTTTATGAAGATTTTGATTTTCCTCATGTTGATGATGATAATGTAGATATTCTTTGTGATTCTCTTAATAATGTTAAGATTAATGATTCTATTGTTGAGACTAACACTTCTAACGAAGTTGTTGAAGTTGTTCCTAGTGATACAGGTATACCTAAAGCTTATTCGACCGTTCGTAACCATCACCATAACCAAATTATTGGAGATATTGGTGTGGGTGTTCGAACGAGATCGAGAATTGAAGATTCTCTCATTGCGCATTTGTCTCTACCATTGAGCCAAAGAACATCCAAGAAGCTTGTGAGGATAGCTCTTGGATAGTGGCAATGGAAGAAGAACTAATGCAATTCGAGAGAAACGAAGTTTGGGAACTCGTACCTCTTCCGAGTGGTCACTAAGTCATTGGGACCAAATGGATCTTCAAGAACAAGACGGATGAAAACGAGGTAATCACACGGAACAAAGCAAGGTTAGTAGCTCAAGGCTACCAGCAAGAGGAAGGTATTGATTTCGAAGAATCTTTTGCCCCCGTAGCTATATTAGAAGCTATTAGGTTGCTTTTATCTTTTGCATCCCATAAGAATTTTAAACTATTTCAAATTGGTTGGTAAAAGTGCATTTTTAAATGAGTTTGTCAATGAAGAAGTTTATGTTTCTCAACCTCCCGGTTTTATTCATGAAAAATTTCCAAACCATGTTTTCAAACTTAAGAAAGCGTTGTATGGGTTGAGACAAGCTCCTAGAGCTTGGTATGATCGACTTAAGACCTTTCTTTTGAATTTAGGTTTTAAAATTGGAGAAGTTGATTCTACTCTCTTCATTAAAGATTATGAAAATGAAATTTTTTTGATTCAAGTTTATGTAGACGATATTATTTTCGGTTCTACTAACTTTAATCTTTGTCAAGAATTTTCCAAGTCTATGAAGGACAAGTTTGAGATGAGCTACATAGGAGAGCTCACCTACTTCCTTGGATTGCAAATTCAACAAATGGAGAATGGCACATTCATACATCAGACAAAGTACACAGGGGAGCTTATTAAGCGATTCCGGATGGAATCGTCTTTAAGCAAAAGGACTCCCATGAGTACTACTACTCATCTACACAAGGATAAAAGCGGAAAAGATGTAGACGTTCGTCTATATCGAGGTATGATCGGTAGCTTACTTTACTTAACCGCTAGTAGGCCCGATATCATGTTTTCCGTATGCCTTTGTGCTAGATATCAAGTAAGACCTAAGGAGTCACACTTGATTGCGGTTAAATGAATATTTCGTTATCTCAATCAATCTCTAGATTATGGGTTACTTTACCCTAAGTCTAGCACATATGAGTTAATCTCATATAGTGATGCCGACTTTGCCGGATGCAAGTCCGACAGGAAAAGTACTAGTGGCACTTGCCATTTCTTAGGAAATTCCTTAGTTTCTTGGTTTTCTAAGAAACAGAATTCGGTGTAATTGTCCACGACTGAAGCGGAATATATTGTCGCGGGTTTTTCATGTGCACAAGTTCTTTGGATGAGACACACACTTAGTGACTATTGTGTCAATTGTGATACTTGCCCTATCATGGTTGATAATCAAAGTGCTATTTGTCTTTCCAAGAATCTGGTACACCACTCCCGTACCAAACACATAGACATGAGACACCATTTTATAAATGATCATGTAGCTAAGAAGGACATCATCTTAGAGTACATTGAAACCCAAAAACAAATTGCTGATATCTTCACTAAACCTCTTAAAGAAGATTCATTTGTGAGGTTGTGTGGAGAATTGGGAATTATGTGTGAATCTGAAATCTAGAAGCTCAAACTTTCTTGTTATAACTCCTTTTTGAGCTCATATCATTTTGTTGCATATCTTCATGTGCTTTATTATATTATGAGATTAAGAAAGGCAATTGTGACTTAATTGATTTCATGAGTTTTGAGATTGATTGGAGTGATTCGTGTTTCAATAGATTTATTGTTTTTATAATATTTTTTCGATGTATTTGTGATTAGAGTATAGGTCCTAGGGTGAGTGTTCTTATTCTCTGGAATTCTATCTCACTGTGCACCTTTGGACCAAGACAGACGACTGTATTTCCTTCGACAGTCGACTGCCCTACTCTATCTCCTCAGTCTGAGAATTGGTATCTTTCGCATAGCCGACTGATGACTGTTTTACAGTCGACTGTTAGTTTAACAGGCGACTGAATTTTAGTCATCAGGCGACTGTTATATCTGTCGAATTTTTACAGTGTTCTCTATTATTTTGATGAACTGTATTAATTCTCGGCCAGTCGATTGTTGAGTATATGTCAGTCGACTGTCCAATGGACAGGCGACTGCATGTTACTTGCCAGTCGACTGCCCCGCTCTCTCAGATTTATTTTTATCACTTCATCCAGTCGATTGACATCTGTTCATCAGACGACTGTCTTCTGTTGTGACGGTTCAAGTGATTTGATCCGAGCCGTCGATTCCTTGATCCAACGGCTCAGATTCATTCCCAAAATTTTATATTCGAGAATGCACGATCACTTCCCCACGTCGACTCTCTCTCATCCGATTCGACCGTTCGTCTTCCCGCTCGATTCTCCTCCAAAACCGTCGATCTGCTTCTCTTTGTCGTCGTCGATCACGTGCTGTCGTTGCCGTCGATCTCCTTCTACCCGTTAGTCGTTGCTTCTATACTTGGTTTGCTTCTCTCTCACTAGCCCTTCGTTCGAATTTCTTTGCAATGTTTCTCCTTCTCTCGTTTCCATGGCTCCCAAACCGAAGGGAAAAGAGAAGATTGTTGCTCCTAAACGACCTAGGGCACCCAAGAAACCTATAACCAAGAAGAAAGAACCCTACAAAGCCCGAACCAAGCAAGCCGAGTCGCCCGTGCTTTCGTCTTCGCAGGGTTACTCACCTTCAGCTTCTTAGCGATGCTCAGCCCCTGATCAAGCGTCAACGGAAGCGCATTGATCTTGCCATCAATGAGCCTGTTGCTGACGCTCCCCATCAGTCCCCTTCAGTGTCGAGTTCTTCTGAAGAGACTCCTGCTGTACCCCCCTCTGATCCCCTAGTTCCCGTTTGCCGAGATAATCTTTGTCTGGCAAAATTTCACTCTCTTCTAGGGATCAACCTTCGTAGGGAGCGGTACATTGCTTTCCCCGCCTTCACTGCTGAGAGGCTTTCTGACATTCTTTCTGCTACTCACCTAGCCGACCTTTTTCGCTTCTCTCAGAGCGAGTCCCCCAGAGCCTATCCATTTCTGGTGAAGCTCTTCTATGCGAATCGCGTTCGCGGCGAGTACTCGTCTACCGGCATCCTCGATACTATCGTTCAGGGAACCCACATTCAGATCACACACTCTCTCTTAGTGACTATTCTTAGGATTCCCTTTGTTGGTTCCCTTCCCACTGATATCTGCATCTCTGAGATTGACGATCTTGACCAGTCTGTCCTCTGGGATATGTTTCGAGAGGTACCTTTAGCTCTTGATTCGGGTGTCAGATCATATATGTTCTCTACGAGAGGTTGGGCTGTTCACCTAGTGGTGAAGTCCAACATCCTGCCGAGGTATGGATCATCTGACTAGCCGTCTCAGGATATCCTGAAGTGTATGTATGCTATTTTCTCTGGCATGCCCGTGAACTGGGCCGGTGTCCTCCTTGATAGGATGGACAAGGTTGAGTTCACGTCCTCCTCGTCTCACATTCCTTACGGTGGTCTTCTGACTCGTTTCTTTCGTCATTTTGGTGTTGACTTGACTCGCTACGAGCCCATGCCCTTTGGTCCTCTCCTCGACGCATCTGCAAAGTCGAAATCTTCTTCGGCTCTGCAGACTGCCTCGAAGAAGAAAAAGTCTACTTCAGCTCCGTCCTCATCCACTGTTCCTCCAGCTGATCTGCCATCCACCTCTACTCCACCATCTCGTGATATTCTTTTGGAGATAGTCTCTGGTACTTACAGATTGCTGTCCCTCTCTTTCCTCCATCAGGGAATACCCTTCCCTGAGGATCCGAGACAGTTTGTTCCCTAGCTTCATGTGCCTCCTCAGCCCACTGATGACGTTGAGCCTCCTGGTGTAGCTTCTACTCAGGATGTTGCTGCTGTTGCTGCTACTACTTCTGCTACTCCTTCTTACCCTCCTCCAGAGGATACACCTGCTGTCACAGAGCCTGCTTCTTCTTCTGCAGCCCCTGGAGACGCTCACTCGTAGATAGGTGTTTGGGTCGTGTTAGTTTGGTGATGATTTTGTTTGTGATGGATGCTGTTGTCAGTGACTCTTTATATATATATATATATATATATATATATATATATATATATATATATATATATATATATATATATGATGTATTTTTTGTCTTGATCATGATGTATGTTTTTGTGATGGCCATGTAGGTGACCATCCGTTGATGTACTCATTTTCTATATATCTATATGATGTTGTTATTTATCTTGTGTCACACTATGCTATACTGTTTATCTTATCTGTGTGATGTATGATATGTTGTCTCCATGTATGCTATACTCTCTTTGATGTGCTTTTGAGACAATATATGGATGTGATATTGGTTATTTCATGCTATCTCTGATGTGATGAAATTTTTGAAATTATTTTCATCTCATATATCTAAAATGTTGATATTGGACTTCAATTCCATTACTCACATGTGTATATAATGTGATTTTATGAGTTTTGATTCGATATATCTTTATACTCCTTGATTGTAATTAGTTCGTATTTAGCACTATTATTGTTGTTGTTTTTTGCTCCCACCTTTTTGGATAATACCATAGGGAGAGAGAAATAAACATACAAGATTCATAATGGATGTGCTAAGTATGTTCTAACGCTTGAATCTAAGATTTATGTTGCCTTAGATTCAGGGGGAGTAAGATTACAATGAATAGTGATCTTATTTCCTAGATTTCTTGAATTGAATTCATTCATATCTCACTCATTTGCTTCAATTGTTATGTAGATGCTCTAATATTTGTTGACTAACTTGATTGGCATCTATGTAGGGGGAGTAAGTTTTCATTGCGCACAATTATTTATCTTTTTGTTTATGTTTGTTTGTCATCATCAAAAAGGGGGAGAATGTTGAGTATTGGACTTCTCCCTACTTGGTGTTAATGATGAGCAAACATAAATACTTGTGACTAATCCCCTATTTTGCAGTTAATCCATTGCCTAAGCTATTTATGAAGATCTACTAGCAATGGATGACTCACAAACATCATTGAAGGCAAATGACATGAATTGGATGATCGTAGATTGATGATTGAAGCTCCGTAGAGACTTCAAGCTCATACGATGGAAAGAAGAGATTATTTGTCAATGTAATTTTTTTATCTCTTATAGTATGTAGCTTAGAAGTAGAACTTTGATGGAGCACTCACACACATCTACATTCAGTCATAGGACTTCATTAGATTAATTATCCTTTGATTCTAATTCAATTCTTTATTGTTTGTGCTAGGATTGTTTATAACAACCGACTGCTGAACAGTTTACAGTCACCTGTCTCAAAAACAGTCGACTGTGTTTTGTTCTACAGTCGCCTGTTATGCACAAACTATTACAATATGTTTTGGGACTTCTCTGATTATTTCACACAGGCTACTGTTGAACGATTCACAGGCGCCTGTCCAAATGACAGTCGACTGTGTATTGTAAATCAGTCGCCTGTCTATCCTTACCCAAACTCTGTTTGATCTGACTTTTACGGCCAATCGACTAATGCTGTATATACAGTCGTGTGTCTATTGGATCAGTCGACTGTCTATGCTGCAACAGTCGCATGTCTGTAAGTCATTTCTTTGACTCAGCTCTCTGGAAATTTCTCTTGCTTTTGACAGTCGTCTGTTTAAGGATTTACAGTCGCCTGTTCTGATTTACAGTCGACTGCATTTCTTGAATCAGTCGTCTGTCCTGTTTCTTGTGAAATTTCCCGTATTTGTCTAACTTACCCATCTCTCGGCCGGTCGCCTGTCGAAGAAATTACAGTAGCCTGTTGGTTTTACAGACGACTGTCTTTGCTTCATCAGTCAACTGTCCATGTGGTAAGTTACCGTTATGAATTCTCACCTACCCTTGCTGATTGTGCAACAATCGACTGTCGCGAGTTCAGATTATATCCGTTGAGATTTTTCTCACGGATTTCAATTGGGTTTTTGCCTAAACTGTTTTGTGGATTTGAGAAAGCTATAAATAGAGCTTCTACTGTTCCATTGGAAGGTTACTCATTCATTGCAAAATCTCTCAAGCTTTCATTTCCAAAGATCAAAGCTCTCAAATCCAAAGCCCTAAGTATTTCCATATCTTGTTCTCTTGCTCTCCAACCTAGAACCAAAGAGTGATCTTCTAGGCAATTGGTGCAGTCAAGAGAAAGGGCTTTTTTCCTCTCTTCCAAGAGAGTTCTTCAACACACATCACACACCTCCTTCAAGTTCTACTTCAAGGCATATGTGATTGTAAGTGTTGCTTTCATTATTTCATAACATTTGTTATTTGAGTTGTGCTCTCGGTTGTGAGAGTGGTTTTGCTTGCTCCCTGGTTGTGGGAGTCGAAGACATCGATTGTATTCGATTGCACTTGTAGGGTTGCTACAAGTGGGCTTTAAGGAAACCTCAAGTTAGGGTTCTAACTTGAGTATCCGGTGGTATCCGGGTGGTAGGGACGTAGGATTACCGGGAACAAGTCGGGAGTTGACTTGGGTAATTCGAACCCTTGAAACATCTCTGCGTTTGTGTGTGTTTCATCTTGGGTTGTTTTTCTATTTCGCACTATTTGTTGGATTGCATTTTATTTGGCGTAAATTCCTTTTAAATTTGCATAAACACTATTCAACCCCCATTCTAGTGTTTTTCTTATAGACAGGGTCCTTACAGCTGATAGCTGCCAAGAGGCAGGAACTGATTTCCAATCAGAGGAGAGGACAGTATTTAGGTGCTGGAAAGAGGCCTATGGAGCAGGCCAGAGCTGTGGTTAGGCCTGGGTTCAAGGCTAATCAGTCCGTGTAGTTTAAGAGGCCAGGTGGGCCTACTCCGAAGATGTGTCATTTTTATGGCAAGGCTGGTCATGTGAAGGAGCAGTGCAGGAGGTTTCTGGGCCAGTGCTTGGTTTGTGGTGACGCTACGCATGCATTGAAGGACTGTCTGAGAACTAAGCAGCCATGGAAGGCACCAGTCAGAGTTCAGCAGCAGAGAGCTCCAGTAGCCGCTGGATGTGGAGCGCCTCTCATTCCCCAGAAGCAGGCTTTCTAGCAGGCCGTTCAGCCTAGGAGGCAAGCCTTCACGATGACTGCAGTAGAGGCGGAGACTGAGGATGGAGTTATTGCAGGTAACCTCTATACTAGTCTTCCTTATTTATGCATTATATTTGATTAGTTAGATCCATGTTAATCTAGTTGCATGTTACCCTTAGGTGTCATCTTAGTTTCATCTCACCCAGCATTGACCCTGTTCGATTCTGGAGCTTCCATGTGCATCCTATCTCGGAAGTTCGTAGTCGAACACTCGATACCCACCTATACACTTCCCAAGTGTTGGAACATTACAACTGGGAATGGTGTAGTGAAGGTTGTACTGGGTGTAGACCATGCCCGTTGGTGATTAGTGGACACGAACTCTATGCTGATTTCATCGTCCACGACCTGCCCAACTTTGATGCTATTCTCAGCATTGACTGGTTAGGAGCTTTTTATGCCACGATCGACTGTCACCGGAAGAAAGTGGTGTTCGAAATTCCTGACCACCCAGTGTTTGAGTTTGTCGGCGGAGGACGTTCGTTTGGACCTGTCAAGTTTCGAGCCCAGCCTTACCGATTGACCGTTGCATCTATGATTGCTGAACCAGAGAAGCCTGCAGTAGTGAGAGATTTCGAAGACGTCTTCCCTGAAGACATTTCTGGACTGCCGCCCGATCGAGCATTGGAGTTTGGCATCGATCTTATGCCAGGAGCTCAACCAATTTCGAAGGTGCCGTACCGTATAGCTCCTGCAGAATTAGAAGAGTTGAGGAAGCAGTTGGATGAGCTACTACAGAAGGGTTTCATTCATCCCAGCGTATCTCCTTGGGGTGCACCCGTCTTGCTAGTGAAGAAGAAAGATGGCTCGAGGAGAATGTGCATTGATTATCGGGAGTTGAATCAGATCACAGTGAAGAACAAATACCCGATGCCCCGCATTGATGATATCTTCGACCAGCTTGGTGGATCGAGGGTATTTTCGAAGTTGGATCTCCGGAGCGGATACAATCAAGTCAGAGTTAAGAAGGAAGATGTACTCAAGACCGCTTTTCGGACTAAGTACGGGCATTATGAGTTCGTTGTCATGCCGTTCGGTGTGACCAACGCTCCTACTGTGTTCATGAATCTCATGAACCTTATCTTTTACGACTTCCTTGACAAGTTCGTGGTGATTTTCATAGACGATATCTTGGTGTACTCGAAGAGCGAGGAGGAGCATGCAGAACATTTGAAGATAGTGTTGGAGATGCTCCGTCACCATAGACTATATGCCAAGTACAACAAAAGCGAATTCTGGCTGGATAGAATTGCATTTCTTAGGCATGTAGTATCGGGAGCTGGTATCTCAGTGGATCCGGAGAAGGTCAAGCAGTCAATGAATGGCCTACACCTCGATCGGCATCGGACATCAGGAGTTTCCTTGGATTGAATGGATACTACCGTAGATTTATCAAGGATTTCTCAAGGATAGCTGAGCCGATGACGAGATTGACGAGGAAGCATATTAAGTTCTGTTGGTCAGACTCTTGTGAGTAAGCCTTTTCTACCTTGAAGGAGAGGCTGACATTTGCACAGTCTTAGCTATTCCGGACAGAAGCGGTGGCTTCGAGATTTTCTGCGACGCATCAGGCAAGGGACTTGGATGCGTTCTGCACCAGCACAATCATGTGGTCACATATGCTTCGCGACAATTGAAGGTCCATGAGAAGAATTATCCGACCCACGACTTGGAGTTAGCCGCTGTCATCTTTGCACTGAAAATCTGGCGACATTTCTTACTGAGTGAGAAAGTGAAAATCTTCACTGATCACAAAATTTTGAAACACATATTCACTCAGAAGGAGCTGAATATGAGACATCATAGATGGTTGGAATTGAAGGTAGATTACGACATCGATCTTCAGTATCACCTAGGGAAGGTGAATGTCGTACCGGATGCCTTGAGTCAACTACCCAAAGTGATGATTCTCACAGCTCAGTGGAGATTGCAGCAGGATCTGCGAAGGATGAATGTTAAAGCTGTACTACCGGGAGTCACATCGTCATTGATGAACATGCAGATTCAATTGACGATCGTGGATCGAATCAAGACTGCTCAAGATGGAGATGCTAAATTGAAGAAAATCAGAGAACAAGTCAAAGCAGGGCTTCGGACAGATTTCCTGATTCACACGGATGGATCTTTGAGATATGGTAGTAGGATCTGCGTGCCTGCAGGAGATATCAGAGAGGAGTTGATGAATGAGGCTCACAGTTCGCCTTATTCTATTCATCCTGGAGGTACGAAGATGTACACGGATCTTCGTCAGAATTTCTGGTGGCATGGGATGAAGAGAAGTGTGGCACGTAGCATTGCCAAATGTCTTGTGTGTCAGTAAGTGAAGGCTGAACATCATCGCATTGCCGGATTACTACAACCTCTACCAATTCCCGAGTGGAAGTGGCAGCACATCACGATGGACTTCGTGACCGGCTTACCTCGGAGAACCAAGTAGAACGACGCGATCTGGGTCATCGTTGATCGATTGACGAAGTCTGTGCACTTTATACCTTTCCGAGTTGGGCAATCCATGGAGATATTAGCAAGGAAGTATATGGAGGTAATGACCTAACTCATACCTTAATAGTTTCCTTCTAGTACTAGTCGTGATGTAAATTATGTCATGTAGGAGATCGTGCGCTTACATGGAGTCCCTGTGAGCATTGTATCAGATCTTGATACGAGGTTTATGTCTCATTTCTGGAAGAGTCTGCAGACCAATCTGGGTACCAGTCTGAAGTTCACTACCGCGTATCACCCGCAAACAGATGGACAGTCAGAGCGCACTATTCAGATCTTGGAGGATATGCTGAGAGCATGCATGTTGGATCTCAAGGGTTCGTGGGAGGATCATCTGCACCTGGTGGAGTTTTTCTACAACAATAGCTATCAGGCGAGCATTGGCATGGCGCCTTTTGCTGCTCTCTACGGGAGGAAATGTTGATCGCCACTGAGTTGGGATGACATCGGTGATAGAGAGCTTTTAGGGCCAGAGATGATTGTGGAAGCAGTTGATGTTGTACATGATATCAGGGACAAGCTTCGGATCGCCCAGGACCGTTATAAGCATTGGGCAGCTGCTAAACGGCGTCCTATGGAGTTTCAGCCAGGAGATCATGTGTTTCTGAAGATCTCCCTGAATTAAGGAGTGATTCGATTTGGGAAGAGAGGCAAGCTTAGTCCGAGATTTATTGGACCTTTCGATGTGCTAGAGCGAGTTGGAGAAGTATCATATCGCTTAGCCTTGCCACCGTCCTTAGAGGGAGTTCATGACGTCTTCCATGTGTCCTAGCTCCGTCGTTATATCAGCGACCCTTCTCATGCTATGGACTACTCTGAGATTACAGTTCGATAAGATCTGACGTACGAACAACAACCAGTGGAGATCCTAGATCGACATCAGAAAGTCTTTAGGAACAGGACTGTTGACCTAGTCACGGTGATGTAGCGTCGCAACTCGCCAGGAAAGTCTACTTGGGAGCGGGAAGACGAGATACGGGAGCGTTATCCATATTTGTTTCCTGCTCATTAGTTCATAAGAATTCCGAGGGCGGAATTTTTCTTAAGGTGCGCAGAATGTAACGGCCGGTATTTTTCTAGGCGTATTGTTGTCTGTGCCCGTATTTTTGTTTTGATCGTCCGGATATTTTGTGCGCGAATTCTTTTATGCGTCGACGCGAGCGCGTCTATCTCTTAATATTTTACCATGGCGCGATTAATTATCTTTAACCCTAATTAAATAACCCTAATTAGATTATCTCAATTCAAGTATTGATTAAATTAACCTTAATTAAGTTGCTAATTAACCTACTGCCTCGTCTCAAATTTTGTGAGAACTACTCCCAAGCGCAGGAGATTGTGCAAGTAATATCCTGGTGAGTCCAGGTATCGAATCCACGGGACAACTGACCTGCAAAACTACGAACGTCAATCTGAAAAGAGTAAGAATACGATGTTAGCCAACCACCTATCAAACACGAAGATATAGGATCAAGAGTATCAAATAGCAAAAGAAAACGATATTTACGGTGACTTGGAGAGGGATACAAGTATGGGGATCATGTGTTGGTTTGATTTCGTTAGGGTGTGTGCAATCAATGAATATCAATACCTTTTCTATAACTCAACGTTTCGTCCGGTCAGGGCACGAGAACGTCGGAAAGTATGGCGATCAAGCGTATGAAATCGTGACAAAGAATTAATCAAGTGCAAATAGGGCGAAAAGATATAGGCATCAATAATTACGACACCCTAACTACGTCTACACCAACACATATGACGTGGATGTGATACGGTTGTGATTTCATTAGGAGATAATAATCGCTGAAATATTATGTCTTTTATATAGCTCAACGCTTCGTCCGGTCAGGCCACAAAGACGTCGGAAGATGAAACGATGAAAACTAGTCAAATTGGCCATATACGTATCACTAGCAACATTGATTTCATTAAACGATAAACTCAACAATAAGTTCAGATTAGTGAACATAAATAGGCTAGCCTTGTCAGGGCCTAGCCATACGGGATGTAAATAATATCGACAATAAGCAAATACCCAACAAATACGTTGTAGAAATCAACATTACTAGCAATTTGGACGTGATAATAGGGCTAAAGACATGAAATTCATCAATTAAATACTCCTAATTACATCACAACCATAGCACAAAGATCTTAGCCACGCATGGTGCAAAAACAATCCGATTTGATAGCCAAATACATCGTTATACTAGCCAAATACAATGAAATACACCAAATACGGGGTATAAGTTCAAGAATTTATCACCAAATCTCCACTTTAGAACCCAAAACTCCTCTAAAACAGGAAGAACAG
The DNA here is from genome assembly GCA_030789695.1 of Scilla litardierei. Taxonomy (NCBI): domain Eukaryota; kingdom Viridiplantae; phylum Streptophyta; class Magnoliopsida; order Asparagales; family Asparagaceae; genus Scilla; species Scilla litardierei. The sequence goes on along the minus strand of CM061142.1, from coordinate 768,199,385 downwards.
CCTCTGGAATTTTTCAGAATTTTTCCTTGGGGGAATACGGCTCCTAGAGCCCCCAAATACGCCAGAATACCCCCAAAACCCTAGAATACGCTTATATATTAGCATTGCGGGTTTGAGGGCTTAACGGGTTCAAAAACCAAACCCATTAGCGCTCAAAACCCGACCCAATCGTCGGATCAATTTGAAGCCGTCCGATCAATGCGGGATCGGACGTGGAGCCGACACGTGGCCATCTAAACGGGTCTGCGCCCGTTACCGCCTTCATCTTCGAATGATCTATTCATGGCCGTTGGATGAGAAAATCAACGGATCACGACGCGCCACGTCGCTCGATTATTCGCACGCTCCTCTGCAATACAAATTCGATCGGGATTCGTTTTCGTCCGTTGGATGATCATCCAATGGATGCTACTCCGCTGCGCCTCGCGACCGTTCGTTCGAGCGGCCAACTCCTGAGATCGCGCCACGTAGCCCCTCTAAACACCACTCCGCTTCGCCTCTTGATGTCAGCCGTTGGATCGGATTTCAACAGACGTGATTAAGCCACGTCAACCCGCTGTTTGAATTCGAATTCGAAACGTGCAAGCGCTCGTGAACCGTCAGATCTGAATCTAACGGTAGAGACTTTGCCGCGTCGTTCATCGTACAGGCCTAGCCATTGCGGGTTTGGGGGCTTAACGGGTTCAAAAACCAAACCCATTAGCGCTCAAAACCTGACCCAATCGTCGGATCAATTTGAAGTCGTCCGATCAATGCGGGATCGGACGTGGAGCCGACACGTGGCCATCTAAACGGGTCTGCGCCCGTTACCGCCTTCATCTTCGAATGATCTATTCATGGCCGTTGGATGAGAAAATCAACGGATCACGACGCGCCACGTCGCTCGATTATTCGCACGCTCCTCTGCAATACGAATTCGATCGGGATTCGTTTTCGTCCGTTGGATGATCATCCAACAGATGCTACTCCGCTGCGCCTCGCGACCGTTCGTTCGAGCGGCCAACTCCTGAGATCGCGCCACGTAGCCCCTCTAAACGCCACTCCGCTTCGCCTCTTGATGTCGACCGTTGGATCGGATTTCAATAGACGTGATTAAGCCACGTCAACCCGCTGTTTGAATTCGAATTCGAAACGTGCAAGCGCTCGTGAACCGTCAGATCTGAATCTAACGGTAGAGACTTTGCCGCGTCGTTCATCGTACATCGTCGTCGGATGAGGCGGGGATCGCGTGGATGGCTGCCACGTGGCCCGTATTTTGGTATTTTGGCCGTATTTCTCTTTTTAAATGGTATTCTGCATTCAAAAATACACAGTAATTAGCACAGATCTCAGAAAAATACAAATAAATAGTCGTTGGAATCGTGAGATCGAGACGATGCTAGGAAAAATATAAAAAGTGCAGAAATACTCCATTAATTACTGTTTTGTGCTCAAATAAGGTGTTTTCTATAATAAATGATGATGTACAAAATACGAGCGTATTAGAGAACAATTAAGCATCATATAAGCACAAAATAAGGCTAAATGGGGGGTTAAATATGCAATATTCAACCCGAATCACACCTCCCAACTAGCGTTTTGCTAGTCCTTAGCAAAAAGAGCGATTAATTCGGATGATTAATAAAACAATAAATTCTATCAATTGCTTATGACATGGCTCAATAATACGCATTCCAACATGATTTTGACCATCAATATACACAATCCATGACTAAGATCAATCACACGATATTTTATCTAATTTAGTTTGAATAAATAGCATGCAAGCATCGTTTTGCGCAAGCGAAAGTATAACACGTCATTTTTCTCTAGTTTTCTTGTTTCCAAGGAATTGGCCTATCAAAACAATCATTCAAGACATGGGTATTGAAGTTGCTTAGTATTTTCACCATTTCTTTTCTTTTATTCGTTCCGCGTAACGCGCATCAAGCAACATTCGTAGAAAAATGTATAACTTGGATCGCTCCATCAAATGAGTGAGTTTCCTGTCAATGGCTCCCAAATCAGACGATAATAGGGCATTAGGCCAAAAAGGACCCCTCGGACTGTACTTCTCGAGCCAACCAAGTTATGTATTAGTGCCATACTTATTCATTTTCTTCATTCATTTTTCATTCATTTTTTCTTTTCTCTTTTTCATCTTTTTCTCTTTTTTTCTTTGTAAGCAACTCAACACCCATTCTTTGAATATAAACATCAATAACCAAGGCCAAATTCCTCTTCAACTTGAAGACTTTTCAAAAAAAATCGCGTATACTCAAGCTTTTTCATCACATTAGCATGCAAGAAATAAATTCAAACTATTTCGAGATATTAATCATAGCAATTGAAAATTTTTCATGAATAGCATATTAACGGTAATTCATGAAGGAAAAAAAATTAATTCAAGCCATAAACAATTTTTTGAACTCAGTTAATGCATAATCATCCGCATTTGAGGAATATGAAGGAGTTTAAAATGGTGAGATTGGTGGTTCATTCTTTCCTTATGCCATGCTTTTTGAAAAAAAATCATAAGGTCTCATACACACCCCCCAACTAAAGATGGACATTGTCCTCAATGTCGAAGAGGGTACGAGTTTATTCAAGCAAGCATCCTAGAAAGCATATAAAATTCTACGCTACTGGAAATAACACACCGGGTTCAAATGGCGGATCCTGAATCTTTAATGGTGGAGGAAGTTGTTCAATTTGTTCCTTGTGCTCCTCGGCGATTATTCTTCCTCCAAAGGCTAAATTGGACTCCAGCAACACAACTCCAAGCATCTCTATAAGCTGTTTACCAATGTCCTGCAAGAGACGAGTTATGTCAGTCCAAATTAGTTTAAAATTTCTTTTTACAAAAATGTTCCATATGTAGTCATCAAAGTAAGTAAAATAAAATAACGCTTGGTGATGACTACTCCCTGAAAAATGTGCACTACGCTCGGTATGATGCTCAGTCAATGTGGAGAGGGATAAATGATTTTGGGAAAAAACTGAGGAAGGGAATGGTTCGGGCTCCATAGCGATGATCTTTAAACTCATGTCCCTAGTCGTCTCCCCCTCCTGTTCATCCAAAATTGCTCGCTCATCCTCTGCTTTGCACACACTTCCTGTCATGTCAATGTTTTCATTCGTGACTTCATCGTGACATGGCTCGCTCGGTATACCTGCAATAGAAGATAAACTCACATTAGGTGCTGGAAATTGAATTTCAAAAGATTTATTTTCTTCTAAGCAAGTGGAAATCAGCTTAAGATTTTCAATAGATTGCTGCATCTGTCGACTCCGAGCGAGGAATTTCTCTTGGAATTGATGGGATGTGGCCTCCTGTGTCTGAATAAACAGTTGAACCTCCTCTTTCAAGTGTTGCAAAGGTACGTCTACACTTTGTTCCTCTAGATCACGGCTTGAAGGCTCCGTTGAATCGCATTCTGAAGTCTCTTTCATGATTTCTTCGTCCTCTTGCAAAGACTCCATATAATTCCACGCCTCTGTCGGCGTCATGACTCCCAAGAATTCCTGCAGCTGTGGTCGTAGTCCACCTAGGAAGGACTCCATAAGTTCTTTCTTCGTAAACCCATGCTGCGGATAGCTCGATATTATGTCTGTGAACCTCCTCCAGGCCTGAAAGAAAGTTTCACAATCAGTCTGATTAAAACCAACGATCTTGAGCTTCTCCATCCTATGTTTGTGTGCCTTATAATATTCTGCATCATACAAATTGTTCGTGCAATAGAATTTCATGTATTCCATATACTCCATTCTTAAAGAGAAAACAAAAAAATAAAATAAAAAAATCCTAGACTATAAGATGGAAGGATCTCACCGAATGTTCCTCCAAACGAACTGAAATCGTAGATTGCAAGTACTGTTATCCCCGGCAACGGCGCCAAAAACTTGCCTCGTCTCAAATGTTGTGAGAACTACTCCCAAGCGCAGGAGATCGTGCAAGTAATATCCTGGTGAGTCCAGGTATCGAATCCACGGGACAACTGACCTGCAAAACTACGAACGTCAATCTGAAAAGAGTAAGAATACGATGTTAGCCAACCACCTATCAAACACAAAGATATAGGATCAAGAGTATCAAATAGCAAAAGAAAACGATATTTACGGTGACTTGGAGAGGGATACAAGTATGGGGATCATGTGTTGGGTTTGATTTCGTTAGGGTGTGTGCAATCAATGAATATCAATACCTTTTCTATAACTCAACGTTTCGTCCGGTCAGGGCACGAGAACGTCGGAAAGTATGGCGATCAAGCGTATGAAATCGTGCCAAAGAATTAATCAAGTACAAATAGGGCGAAAAGATATAGGCATCAATAATTACGACACCCTAACTACGTCTACACCAACACATATGACGTGGATGTGCTACGGTTGTGATTTCATTAGGAGATAATAATCGCTGAAATATCATGTCTTTTATATAGCTCAACGCTTCGTCCGGTCAGGCCACAAAGACGTCGGAAGATGAAACGATGAAAACTAGTCAAATTGGCCATATACGTATCACTAGCAACATTGATTTCATTAAACGATAAACTCAACAATAAGTTCAGATTAGTGAACATAAATAGGCTAGCCTTGTCAGGGCCTAGCCATACGGGATGTAAATAATATCGACAATAAGCAAATACCCAACAAATACGTTGTAGAAGAATTTTTCCTTGGGGGACCCCCAAAACCCTAGAATACGCTTATATATTAGCATTGCGGGTTTGGGGGCTTAACGGGTTCAAAAACCAAACCCATTAGCGCTCAAAACCCGACCCAATCGTCGGATCAATTTGAAGCCGTCCGATCAATGCGGGATCGGACGTGGAGCTGACCCGTGGCCATCTAAACGGGTCTGTGCCCGTTACCGCCTTCATCTTCGAATGATCTATTCATGGCAGTTGGATGAGAAAATCAACGGATCACGACGTGCCACGTCGCTCGATTATTCGCACGCTCCTCTGCAATACGAATTCGATCGGGATTCGTTTTCGTCCGTTGGATGATCATCCAACGGATGCTACTCCGCTGCGCCTCGCGACCGTTCGTTCGAGCGGCCAACTCCTGAGATCGCGCCACGTAGCCCCTCTAAACGCCACTCCGCTTCGCCTCTTGATGTCGGCCGTTGGATCGGATTTCAACAGACGTTATTAAGCCACGTCAACCCGCTGTTTGAATTCGAATTCGAAACGTGCAAGCGCTCGTGAACCGTCAGATCTGAATCTAACGGTAGAGACTTTGCCGCGTCGTTCATCGTACAACATCGTCGGATGAGGCGGGGATCGCGTGGATGGCTGCCACGTGGCCCGTATTTTGGTATTTTGGCCGTATTTCTCTATTTAAATGGTATTCTGCATTCAAAAATACACAGCAATTAGCACAGATCTCAGAAAAATACAAATAAATAGTCGTTGGAATCGTGAGATCGAGACGATACTAGGAAAAATATAAAAAGTGCAGAAATACTCCATTAATTACTGTTTTGTGCTCAAATAAGGTGTTTTCTATAATAAATGATGATGTACAAAATACGAGCGTATTAGAGAACAATTAAGCATCATATAAGCACAAAATAAGGCTAAATGGGGGGTTAAATATGCAATATTCAACCCGAATCACCTACCCTATTGATTCCACCGTTTAGACCGTTCAGATCCGACACTGAATTGAATCTTTCCCCCCACGTCCAGCTCTTCCATCCGTCTACATGTTCACCTGAGCTGTTGTATTTCAACAGCAGGGACATCATCTCCACTCCTGAAAACAAATCTCTGCAAACCTCCATCAACCTGCAAGCAATCTCTGCAACAAATCCTACGACAAAATTATCCACCATTTCCCAACCCAATTTCTCACCACAAATTTCAACCCTCAAACATCCACACAAAAAAAAATCAAAACATTGAAGAGGGAAAATTCTGAAATTATTTTCAGATTCAAACCAGCAAACAAAAAAATAACTCCAAATCCAAACAATTCAGATTCTTACAAAAATCAAACCTCAAACCCTCCATTCCATCCTCACCTTCTTCTTCCTTCCTATTTCCCTCACCAAGGCCGACCCCCACCTCCACGCGCGTCGCCCCATCATCGGAACCGCCGGCCTCCCGCCCGAAAACGCCGCCCGCGCCCCGCCCCACGCGTCACCGGAGCCGGCCGTCGCCCAGCTGAAGCTGCCGTAGCCCAAAGTTCGCCGGAGCCCGCCTTACGCCGTCGACCGCCGGGAACCCCTCCTTCCGTCATCACACGAAGGTGAGATGCTCCCCTTGCTCTTTCCTTTTGTTGTTGCAAGCTTTAAAACGAAAAAAAATGAGAATCAAGAGAAACGAAAGTGAGGAAGAGAGGACAGCCTGTACAAAGAAAAGAAAGTAAGGAAGAGAGAGAGAGAGAGAGAGAGAGAGAGAGAGACTGTGATGTTTTAATAGATTAAAGGAGGAGTAAAGAGAAATCTAACCATATTAATAAAAGAAGAGGTATTAAATAATGACAGTGAGATGTTGGGTAAGTGAAGGTTGACAGACCTTGGGTTAATAAAATATGAATAAAGAGGGGGACAGTATTGTAAGGGGTTATATTAAAAGAATAAAGGGAAAAGATATTTTTGTGACAGAGGGGTATTAAATGAATAAGAAATTAAAGAAGTCAGCCTTAGTAAGAAAAGGAGGCAGAGAGAGTTAAGAGGAAGCAGGTAGAAAGAATTAGATATGAAGAATTATTGTGTGATGAGGTATGTTTCTTAATGGGTTATGGGTTTAAGCTGCTATTAGTCATTTGGGTTTTTGCCTCATTGGGGTTTTAGAGCTAGTAAGTTAACAAATTATAGTGTAATATTATCAGGTAAATTAACTGTTAAAATATTATTTATAGTTAAGATTAACATTCAGCGAATTATATAAGTACGGTGAAAAATAACTCTGTGTTTAACCAAAACAGAGAACTGGACGTGCCAATACGTAGTACCCGTCCAGACGAACCCACGACAACCAATACCACCGGAAACAGGCAAGTGATACTTGCCAGTAAATGTTTTAGGCCACGTTTTTAGGCCAATTTGTTGTTAGCGTAAAAGATACTAGACAGTGAAATGATAGCTATCTAGACGCCCTATTTGATCTAGTTTGACAACGAAACTAGGTCCGACACCCTACTTGATCAAGCTTGACAACGAAGCTAGATCCGACACTTTACCTGCTTTCATTCATGCTGCCAAGCCATGTCTAATTTTCAGTTAACTGTACGCACTTTGACTGCTCATCCCATGTCATGTCAGGCATCATGTGTTCTTCGTGATTGAGTAGCATACGCTACAAATGTTATTGCTATTGAGGCTAGGCACCTGCTTTTGCGGGTAGAACTCTATGCCATATTGAAAAACACTTCCTGGCTCATGATCCAGAAGCGAGCGCAATGTTGTTGGGAAACCAAAGCTCGATACACGTGGAGGGGTAGGGTTAAGCGATCACTTGAGCGTAGAAGTGTGCCCGTACAGCCACTTTAGCCAAAAGGCGTAAACCCTGTGCACAAAGTGAATGGATAATGTTTCGTGTTACTGTTACTTGTATTGCATACTTCATGTCATATTAAAATTGTTGCATCCTTAAAATGTCATTCACCTCATTATATTAGAACTGTTAGTTGTTTCAGTTTATTATATCCTTGCATAAAAGTCCTCTGCCTTCTTGGGAGACTTTTGCTAACATGCGCCCTTTTCTCTTTAGGTGTCACATGTCAGGTTCTGAGACAGAGCAGGTAGCAGAGGACGAGCAGTTCGTTGACGCTGAGTTTGAGGTCCTTGCAGAGACTGAGTTCGAGGACACTGGTGACCAGTCCTAGACTCACTTAGAGTCTCATTTAGTAGTTGTTTTCCAGTAGTTGCTGAATAGGTTTCGGTGCGTAGCACCCTTCTTTTTGTTTTTGTTTGGCCATTGTAACGCCCCGCTCCCTGGGATACCCGATAAGTACGAATCCGTATCAAGTATTCCCGAAGCAGCGAGTGTTACGAAGGAAAAGTACAAAAACTCTAGCAGGTCCACTGCGCACTGCTGGGATAGTACCTGTAATGTTCCCAAAGCACAACCAAACAACCAAAAACATAACACAGAAAGAAACACTTAGGAAAACTGTACAACAACTAAACCCAAAGAATAAGTCTGATATCTTATACATCATCCATCTGTACTTACATCCATCACGGACATCTCGTTACTACCCAAACCAAACCCCAAAAGTACAAACGCTCTCTCCTCTCCCCTCGCCATCCCAACCTAACGTATCCACAAAACTCCACTACCGCACCTCATGATCACCAACCAACTCCAACATCTGAACCTGAAAAGTCAACGGTGGGGCACGTCAACGCGTGACCCAGTATGAATTCCATATCTCAACTAGTCCTTACATGAAGTGTGGAAAGGGTGCACGTGAGCAGGCAGAGTGTATGTCATGGCATAAACAGCTACTGTAGTAAAGGAAGTAACAACTATAGTTATGATAACATGTGAAAGCGTGCTCGTGCAACAGGCAAGGTGTACAACAATGGTATACAAAATAAAAGAACCATAGTAAAGAAACACAAGTAAACAACATATACATTTTCCATTGCTACAAGAATAATGAGGGTTAACAATTAATTCATTGGTTAGCATTTTGGAACCCGGATAATCGTAGGACCTTAAGGAGGCAGACTTCACCCTGGGTAGGTGAAAAAGTGGTACCCCAACCAGCAACACGAGCACCGGAGGGGGCCTCTCGCAACTCCGTACCCGAACGGGGCAAGGTACTGGATCGAGACCAGCTCGGTTTTTCTGTCGGACAAACGGAGGAAACCATCAGTTACCGTCATGGTGCATCACGAGTACACCAGCGGCCTCTCCAACCCTTTCAACTCGCCCTTCTGGGAGTGATACATCGGGTGAGAATTCATATCATCTGTCCGCTCCTTAACTCCTATAATTTATCCGTGTTTCCCCCAAACCCCATGCCACCCTCTTTTAAGAGGACTTAGTCATTTTCATGAAATATAACACTTTCCATTTCTTTTCTTTCCACAGTTCATCACATATTTGGGACATGCATCGCCTTGTGCATTCCCTTTCTCATTTCACATAATATACATTGAACATATAACCATATTCACATCATCATTTTGCATGTGCCAAGAACATAAACCACATATCACCATGTAACAGAAATGATTAAGAACATTAATGGCAAGTTTAACCTCAAAAAGAGCTTAAAACAACATTCAAATCTTTCAGCTTTCTGGAAAAACAGAACAGTCAGATTAAGAAGCACATTTATCCCCTAATTTTGTATCAAACATGCATATACAATACAAAAGAAAGTTGTAGATATATTTGTTCTAGATTCACCTATAAATTTTCATGTAGAAATATGAACTGAGTGATTTATGGTGAATTGTTTGGTAAGACCTGACGAATCTGTTTTTTAGACAGATTCTAAGGGCTGTAAAGATTTCTAGTTTAGAACATGTTACAGTTAGAATCTCAAAAATGTGCACTCAAGTAAAATTGTAGAAAGAGTTGTTATATTTCCAACGAGACCAAGATCATCAATTTCTATGGAGTATGCAGGGACTGATCTACGTTTTGCCAAACTGTGTCCAGACTGGATGAAATTCCGACAAGATGTAAGGATGGAATTTTTAGTCCTAATTACAGTCCGAATTAGTAAAAGTTTAGAACATGAAAGTTATAGATAACAGTCCAATCTTTAGTCCATAAAAATTACAGAGCAAAATCAATTCTAGATTGGAAGGACTAGCAGAACAATCAGCATGCAAATCTGTCCAGAATTGCTCACCGCACAAAACCACCAAAAACCCAGGATTGCTCACCGCGCACAACCATACAAACTCAGGATTGCTCACCGCACACAACCATACAAAACTCAGGTTTGCTCACCACGCACAACCATACAAAACTCAGGATTAACATAAGAAAAGGTAAAACCACAACAACAACAACCATGAAACTAAGCATGCAACTCTAATACTAGTTGGAGATGGAATCCTACCTCAGGGATGATGAGAGACAAGGTGGTAGCCCAAATCCCTATGGCTCCTCCTTCTTCAAACCTTCTCCTTCTTCCTCTTCTCCTCCACAAGCTCCCAGAATGAGCAACAACGACCAAACGACTACAGTGATGCTACGGGGGTGTGCAGAGTGATGGTGGCGTAGCCTTACAGGTGCTCAGCCTCCCTAATGTCTAAGAGTGAGCAAGGGGAAGGGATGAATTCGGCCTGATCTTTGGAGAGAGTGTGAGTAAATGAAACCCTTCTTTCTTTACTCCTAGAGTAGCCACCTCATCTCCCTAAGATCCTCCTAGCATGCCACCAAGCCTTGGGTTAGGTAAGGATCAAGGATAACTTGACACATCAAAGGTGGAGGTGTCCCTTAGGAAAAATTAGGATTTTGTTTTTTTAGAAAAATAACTATACCCACTTAATACACATACAATACTTAATACTCATCAAGACATTAGTATTCCAATTATATATTTTATTTAATAAAATCATGTCATACAAAATTATTTAAAAATAATTTTTAGCTTGACAAAATTAAATAAAATACATAAGTACTCCTAAAAATTTATACGCACATATATACGTCCAAGAATACGTATTAATACACGTATATGAATTTTGGGGTCATTACATCCTACCCACCTTAAATTAAAGTCCGTCCTCGGACTTTCCAACTCAGGACATAACTAAGGGTGAATATAGATATATAGGGTCAATCTACCCCTAACTTATATATACAACACATTCATATATCAATGCATATACCATTTCACAATACACGCATTCATGGTTTGTACATACATACACATGCATCTATATATATAGATATAGACATACGACCATGTATGTTTCCTAGGATATATCCAAGCACACATATATATGTCATCACATAAAGTATTATACAACAATATCAATACACACAAATACTCATATAATGATATATCTATCTAAACACCGGTGTAAACATATCCACTTACAGCCAGACATGCAACCATATATATCTTCTATATATATATATATATATATATATATATATATATATATATATATATATATATATATATATATATATATATAATGCTAGTATGAGATGGTGAGCTCAAATCCTTATCGTGAGCTAGCACAATCGGCAACACCAATTAACGATCGGCACCGTTCATCTTCAAGAGCATGTCGATAGATCTATACCCTAAAAAAATTAGAGATTATAAACCCCAAAATCCTATGGATCAACCCGTTCCAATTTTGTTACATTTACAGGCAGCTTGTAAACCGTTCATCTTGCAAACACTTGATGGATCTGATATAAATGTCCAAATGACACAAAAAATTATACATAAAGATCACTTGATAGATAGAAGAAGATGGACGGTTCCGATTGATGATTTGACAAATAGTTTTGGCTAGTTCGAGATATGAATATCTCATCTCACCATCTCACCATCTCATATTAGCATCTTTCTATATATATATATATATATATAGGTTGACTAGGATCCATTCGGATGGATCGAACATGCGGATCCATCCAAGTGGAATTTAAAGCTAGACAATGTAAATAGAAAATCCGACAGTTGGATGTCATCTAACATGTCTAAACTAGCTCCAAACAAAATTTCAACTTATTTGGACATGTTTTTCCCATGCATCAAGTGGTTGAAAAATTAGCCGATTTTATAACTATTCAAAAACACCGATTTTGCAACCACTTGATGCATGGGCAAAACATGTCCAAATTAGTTGAAATTTTGTTTGGAGCTAGTTTAGACATGTTAGATGACATCCAACGGTCGGATTTTCTATTTACATTGTCTAGCTTTAAATTCCACTTGGATGGATCCGCATGTTTGATCCATCCGAATGGATCCTAGTCAACATATATATATATATATATATATATATATATATATATATATATATATATATATATATATATATAGAGCAATCTTCCGTTGCGAAAAAACCCATGCGAAAGCCGTGCGAAAACATTTTTTTTATTTTTTTGAAATTTTTTTTTTCAAAAATTCTTTTTTTGATGTTTAATCCATACAAATATATACCCCAGGGAAAATAATGGGTGAACCCGTTGGGCATTAGAGCACCCATCCACCCGTTACAAATTTAACGGTCTCAAAACGTGCGAATTTGATGAAATGCCTTGATCGAAGGCCAAATGACATTATTTCTCAACCATTATTTTTTGAGGGGGGTATAACAACATATAATGAGGGTGGAAAAAAGAATTTTTGAAAAAAAAAATTTCAAAAAAAAGATAAAAACATTTTCGCACCGTGCGAAATGTTCTCATTTGAAAATTTTCCTCTATATATATATATATATATATATATATATATATATATATATATATATATATATATATATATATATATATATATATCAAACACACAATACTAATACACCTAGGGCATGCCCACTCATACCTGAGCGGAACACAAGGATCCGTACATGGATTTACACAATCAGCATGTACATATACACCACATGTAACAAACACAGACAGTATGCCATATCTATACAGCGCCTAGGGCTCAATCAACTATATAGGTCCATAATACACACTCCTCATAGGTCACCATATATTAACATATATACGCATGCACCTCTATACTCAGATATACAATCATGTATGTCTCCTAGTATCCGTCCAACATTCACAGATGTATCATCACACAAGGTTTATCATTTCAATATAAATACACATAGATAACCATACAAAACTATATTCATCCAGGTGTAAGCGTACCAGCTTACAGCCATACATATATCATATACTCATCACATATATCAACACATAGAGCTAATACTCTTAAAACATATCCACACATACATGGGTGGTACTCAAGGGTCCACACATGCATCTGCACACTCTACATGTGCATACATCACATATAGTATATAACCACTACACAGTATATCTATACACTACATGCACCCCAATCAAGTATATAACTCAATCCTACACATCACCCATAAGTCAACCAGATATTAACACATATACTTCAAATACAATCACATAGCCATATAATCATTCGTACATATACAATAGTCATATGTACATGAGTATATCATCTCAATATACTCGATAAGCCATATTCAACACATATAGAGCTACAAACGTATAGGTACACATATATACACACATAGATATATACACACATTCTTACTCAGTTAACACTCTAGTGTCTACCCTCGGGGCTCTATACCTCAAACTTCTGATATCTTGGCTCTATCTTAAGGCAGAACTCATACCCACCTTAAGACTAACTACCTCTGGAACACTACACGTACTACCCTTACACAGCCGCGGTGCGGAGACCTGCATGGGCCACCACCTGTAACGCCCCGCTCCCCGGGATACCCGATAAGTACGAATCCGTATCAAGTATTCCCGAAGCAGCGAGTGTTACGAAGGAAAAGTACAAAAACTCTAGCAGGTCCACTGCGCACTACTGGGATAGTACCTGTAATGTTCCCAAAGCACAACCAAACAACCAAAAACATAACACAGAAAGAAACACTTAGGAAAACTGTACAACAACTAAACCCAAAGAATAAGTCTGATATCTTATACATCATCCATCTGTACTTACATCCATCACGGACATCTCGTTACTACCCAAACCAAACCCCAAAAGTACAAACGCTCTCTCCTCTCCCCTCGCCATCCCAACCTAACGTATCCACAAAACTCCACTACCGCACCTCATGATCACCAACCAACTCCAACATCTGAAACTGAAAAGTCAACGGTGGGGCATGTCAACGCGTGACCCAGTATGAATTCCATATCTCAACTAGTCCTTACATGAAGTGTGGAAAGGGTGCACGTGAGCAGGCAGAGTGTATGTCATGGCATAAACAGCTACTGTAGTAAAGGAAGTAACAACTATAGTTATGAACATGTGAAAGCGTGCTCGTGCAACAGGCAAGGTGTACAACAATGGTATACAAAATAAAAGAACCATAGTAAATAAACACAAGTAAACAACATATACATTTTCCATTGCTACAAGAATAATGAGGGTTAACAATTAATTCATTGGTTAGAATTTTGGAACCCGGATAAATCGTAGGACCTTAAGGAGGCGGACTTCACCCAAGGTGGGTGAAAAAGTGGTACCCCAACCAGCAATACGAGCACCGGAGGGGGCCTCTCGCAACTCCGTACCCGAACGGGGCAAGGTATTGGAGCGAGGCCAGCTCGGTTTTTCTGTCGGACAAACGGAGGAAACCATCAGTTACCGTCATGGTGCATCACGAGTACACCAGCGGCCTCTCCAACCCTTTCAACTCGCCCTTCTGGAGTGATACAGCGGGTGAGAATTCATATCATCTGTCCGCTCCTTATCTCCTATAATTTATCCGTGTTTCCCCCAAACCCCATGTCACCCTCTTTTAAGAGGACTTAGTCATTTTCATGAAACATAACACTTTCCATTTCTTTTCTTTCCACAGTTCATCACATATTTGGGACATGCATCGCCTTGTGCATTCCCTTTCTCATTTCACATAATATACATTGAACATATAACCATATTCACATCATCATTTTGCATGTGCCAAGAACATAAACCACATATCACCATGTAACAGAAATGATTAAGAACATTAATGGCAAGTTTAACCTCAAAAAGAGCTTAAAACAACATTCAAATCTTTCAGCTTTCTGGAAAAACAGAACAGTCAGATTAAGAAGCACATTTATCCCCTAATTTTGTATCAAACATGCATATACAATACAAAAGAAAGTTGTAGATATATTTGTTCTAGATTCACCTATAAATTTTCATGTAGAAATATGAACTGAGTGATTTATGGTGAATTGTTTGGTAAGACCTGACGAATCTGTTTTTTAGACAGATTCTAAGGGCTGTAAAGATTTCTAGTTTAGAACATGTTACAGTTAGAATCTCAAAAATGTGCACTCAAGTAAAATTGTAGAAAGAGTTGTTATATTTCCAACGAGACCAAGATCATCAATTTCTATGGAGTATGCAGGGACTGATCTACGTTTTGCCAAACTGTGTCCAGACTGGATGAAATTTCGACAAGTTGTTGATCACTCCATATTTTACACCCTTTTTCTGCATGTTTGCATGCCACTTTGATCGCTCATATCGTGTTTTTCACGATTATTCGACAATATTGCGATGCTTTTCATGATTTCTTGTTTTTGTTGTATTTCAGGAGATATGGAGCGATTCTGAGTGATTTTGAGATCAAGAGGATTTGCACCCACTCCGGAGTGTCTCCCAAGGCTCTTTTGAGGGCTATTCGGCGATGGAAGACGAGTGGAAGAAGAAGGAACTACGTAGGAGCGACGAGGAGGCGAAATGATGAAGATTGGGCATCTATAGCATGTCACTCGGCCGAGTGAAGCTCTCACTCGGCCGAGCAGAGAAGACCACTCGGCCGACCAGATCGGACACGCACAACAGAAGAGTATCGGCGTGCACTCGGCCAAGTGACGATATACCACTCGGCCGAGGTTGAATGTCCCCTCGCCCGAGTGGCACGGGAAAATCCATCCACCGAAGGAGCCGACTTACTGGAATTCGTCAGTCGATTTCAGAGTTGTCACTCGGTCGAGCATGGAATGCCCCTCGGCCGAGTGAGTAAAGCCACTCGGCCGAGTCACCTCCGAAGACAGACCCCCGAAAATCCCCGACTTACTGTATATATACAGGGTTTGTCACTCGGCCGAGTGAGCCGCTCCGCCTGCTGCGTAAAGTGCGATTTCTGGGCTACGCAGGGGCATTTTTGTCACGATTTTTGGGCGAGTTTGAGGGGTATTTAAACCCAGTTTTTGCCCTAGTTTAAGAAGACTTTTTGATACTTTTTGGCAGCCTTTTTGAGAGCTTTTTAGATCATTAGATTAGGCTTTTCTCTTGGAGATTAAAATGTTAGTTTTGTTGGATGCTATTGGATTCTCATTGGTTTGTCTCTCTTCTTATCAAAAACTCTATTTTTGTTGATAATTTCTCTATTGCAATGAATTGTGCTGATTTTGTCATTGATTTTCTCATGAATTGCATGATGATTAGTGAGTAGTTTTATCGCCTTAGGACATAAGGATGAACCCCATGGACCCTATTTCTAAATTGTGATGAATTGGTGAAATTCTTGCTAGAATTGATTAGGGTTAGGTTGCGATTGATTAATTACGGATAGCTAGGGATTCATATTGATTGGGATTTGCAAGAGATTAGGTCCCAATTGATAGGAAGCCCTAGAAATTCGATTTGGATTTACGATTGGACTTCTCTAGAATTGGTTTGCAAGAGATTGGGCCAAAGCTAGGATTTTTAATCGTGTTTCTATACCAATATCCGTTTGCAAGAGATTGGACGGGTAGGAACTATCTCAACCTAGGTTGTAGCTCGAGTTTGCACGAGAGTGGGCTCGATGTACGGTTGAACGATGATGTCATCCTTCATGCTAACGGTTTAGGTTAGGGTTTGCAAGAGATTGGGCCCTACCCTAGGTTCGCTATAGACCGGCAATAGCGCGAGAGCGTGAGCTTGGTTCTACATTTAGTTGCGACTAGTTCACCTAAAATTCAAGTCTAACAATGATGTAACCTACGAATCACAACGATGGGATACGGTCCGTAGCGGGGATTCCCTACCCCTAGGCGCTTTATTTTATTGATATTTCTATCGACTTTCGAACGATTGTGACAATTTTACCCCAAATTATTCTCGACCATTTTGATAGCTAGGTGATTGGAAGGAGACACTGTCATTGTTCCTCCCTGAGTTCGATACCCGCTCGCCGCTACACCGTGCGCTTGCGGTAAGACTACGAGTCGCTCGTCCTGGGTATGTGTGTGTCCCGGGGTGCGACCAAGTTTTTGGCGCCGTTGCCGGGGAGGCGACATTGTTTTATTCTCTTTACTTAGTGTCTTCTTTTTCTTTTATAACTTTTATCTTCTTACTCCTTATTCGTGCCAACAATTTCTTTGAAACTCTGTTTTCCTTTGCATGTACAAGAGATCTATGACGAACCCCGAGGAAATACTATTTGATCCGGAGATCGAACGTACCGTGAGGAGGATCAGAGCCGAGAGAAGGCACACTATGGAGGGTGATTGTATGAACCGTACGGAGACATCGGAGGAACTAGCGGCACGCATGGCGAGGATTATATCTATCAGAGATAGGCTTCGGCCTAAGGCTTCCTCCACTACCTCTTCCATTGCTATGCCGGAGTTGGCGGCGGACAAGAATTTTGAGCTAAAGACGGGATTGGTAGTATTGATGCAACAAGACCCGTTTTATGGGAACGCCCATGAGAATCCGCATTATCACATCCAGCTTTTCTTGTCCCAGTGCGCTACCTTCCAAATGCCGGGCGTTTCCGTTGATGCAATCCGACTGCGGCTCTTCCCCTTTACACTCAAAGATAAATCCTTATATTGGTTGAGGACGCAGGTGGAAGGTACATTCACTACTTGGGATGAGTTGGCTAGCGTCTTCGTTGACAAATTCTACCCGCCATCCAAGACGGTGAAGATACGGAGTGCTCTCATGTCCTTTAAGCAAGGACCGTAGGAGACCCTATACGAGGCATGGGAGCGCTTCAAGGATTTACAGCATCAATGCCCCCATCACAGTATAGAAGATTGGGAGCTTGTTCACAGTTTTTACAATGGACTCCAACCGAGCATGAAGCAAATTATAGATGCAACCGCCAATGGAGCCATACTATCGAAGACCCCGGATGAAGCTACGGCCTTGTTAGAGGAGATGGCCTCTAATAACCAACAATGGGGCGACGAGCGAGGTCATTCTTCTTCCTCCTTGAAGCCCACTAGTGTATATGAGGCCAAGGCCGTAGCGGAGCTTTCAAACAAATTTGACTCTCTCCACAAGGTAGTGGAGAGATTGGAGAAGTATATCACCGAGCCACATGGAGCACCCTCTACATCTACGCCGATAAGCAATATGAGTGATTGGCAAGACCAATCTCAAGTCATGTATGTAGGAGGAGAGCATGGAGAGGGGGCCTTGGAACAAGTGCAATATGTTGCGTGGAACTCCGGATATTGGGCCAACCCGGCCGCTAGAAACCACCCGGGCTTTTCATATGCAAACAATGATGGTGCTTTGAACCCCCTGCCACAACAACTTCCTCAAGCTCGGCCTCCACTACCACAACCTCAGTATCAACCGAGGGGTCCACCGCAACAAAATTACCCGCTTAGGCAACAAGCGGGACCGTATAGACCGCCCGGCTACAATCAAGGTTGGAGAGCTCCCAACCCACCTCAAGCTCAACCACGATCGGACCACGAAGCTAGGGTGGATGAATTCATGGCTGAGCAAAGGAAGATCAATGCTAGGTTGACGGCGGGACAAGATTCACTAAACACCGTCGTCGCTCAACTTGGAGAGCAACTTGCGTTGCTAAACAAGAACGCCCAACAATTGCCGGCTCAACCCGAGCCCAATCCATGGAGCAACACCGCACACATCAATGCAGTGGTGGCGGTTACCACAAGGGTCGAGAAGGATACCACTCCCGCTATGACCCAAAACAAAGAACCCGTGGTGGAGATTTTGGAAGAAAAAGAGCCGACAATTGAAGAGGAGAGCCAAAAGGAGCCGACTGGAGGAGGAAATTCTGAAGTGGTGGAGCCAATTGATGAGCGCAGCTACATGCCGCCGGTGCCGTTTCCACAACGGCTAGCTAGAGCCAAGATAGAGAAAAGGCTCGCCAAGTTCCTTGAATATTTGAGGGGAGTAAGCCTCAACATTCCTTTCTTAGATGCAATAGTGGAGATCTTGTTTTACGGGAAGTTCTTGAAGGACTTGATTTCGGGAAAGAAAAGGAAGGAAAAAATCATGCTTGCGGAACAAGGAACTTGGTTTACCAGGAAGGAGAAGGAGCCGATGAAATTAAAGGATCCTGGGAGTTTTCGCATACCTTGCACACTAGGAGGCGTCCCTTTGCAAAAAGCTCTAGTTGACTTGGGCGCGAGTGTGAGCCTTATGCCCCTTAGCATGTTCCGAAAATTGAACACGGGCACCGACTTGAAGCCGACCGATATGAGAATTCAACTTGCGGACGGTCGGATTACTAGGCCAGTAGGGATCGCAGAGAACATTCCACTCCAAGTTCCAGGAGGGATATGCTTGCCTTGTGATTTTGTCATCATGGACATCAAGGAAGAGGGCGACACTTCGCTCATACTTGGACGACCGTTCCTCGCAACCGTCGGTGTTATCGTCGACGTGCGTGAAGGAACTCTATCTTTGAATGTTGGGAACATAGAAGTTGAGCTTCACATACCCAAGGCCATGAAACATATGATCTATCACGAGGAGTTAGATTATGTGGATCTCCTCGATGAGGTGATTGAAGAAGCAATCCTCCACTCTATTGGCGCTCTCCATGACGACGGCTTCGAAGAAGGCCAAGCTTTGGGTGAAGAAGAGAAGTTGGAGGACCCTCCAGATAGCTCCACAGACGATGATGAAGGCGACGCTGATGTCACAAGAATACAAGAGCTTTGCAAGCTCTAAAAGGCCAAGAATCCGAAGAAAGCTCCACCGAATGGAAGATCGGTGTCACCGGCCAAGGAGAAGATAGGAACTAGCCCAAGCTTGGGGGATTTATCCCCCAACGTTACCCATGATGAGGGGGCATCGAGGAAGACCGATGATCATCACGACCCAAATCCAAGCGGCCTTCCCGACAAGTTCGACGGGCGTATCTCGTATGCACCCAACATCACGAGCTAAACGAATATCTAAAGGGGTCGAGCTCGTGACCTTAAACGAGCACTTGTCGGGAGGCAACCTGACGGTTTTTGCATTATTTTTATTTGATTTTCATTTTTGGTTTAGCCTTTTATTAGTGTTTAGAGTCTTATGTCCATGAAAATCGTGACAACGGGTCTTAATTTTCATGACAGGAGAAGGAGAAAGAGGGATCAATCATATGGAGGATGATCGAGGCAAGGGAGAGCGCTCCAGGAACACGCTCAGGCCATAGGAGGAGGAAGAAACTGACTGGAGGAAGAAAAACAGAGACTGGAGCGAAAACGAAGAGCCGTTGCAGAATACAGCACATCACTCGGCCGAGTGCATCTGCCACTCAGCAGAGCAAAGACTCCACTCGGTCGAGTGGAGCACCAATCAGGGAAGTTTCTGTAGACCAACTCTCTGTTGATTTCTGTAAGTTTTAGTTTTAATTGCCACTCGGGCGAGTGACTTGTCACTCGGCCGAGAGAAACAGATACTCCCCCAGTCCTTTAAAATTGCCGAGCGGCAGAGCCACTCGGCCGAGTGGAGTTTTTTCCATTCGGCCGAGTGAAGAAAGGTCACTCGGCCGAGTCGTAAGTGGCGAGGACGTTTTGAATTTTTTTAGTTTATGCCACTCGGCCGAGCGACGTTGTCACTCGGCCGAGTCGTAACAATTCTATATATAAAGCAGCGGCCGCGGCGCGGATTTCGAAATGCAAAAATCCCCAAATCCGCCCGAGCTTCTGCCGTTTCTACTTCCCTCGCCCGCACCCACATGCCACTCGGCCGATTCGACCCCACGGCCGCCGCCCCTAGCCGCCGACGACCGCCGCTGCTTCTCTGCAGCCGCTCGTCGCCGGCGCCGGCCGCCCCTAGCCTTCGATCGCCCGTTTTCACCCCGAAATCCCCATTTCTCCCCGTTTCTCTTGATTTGTACGCCCGTGAACCCCAAATCAAAATTAATTTCCATATCTATCTATTATCCCCTATCTCCCCCATATATATTGAATATTATTTGCTGATTTGATCGTTTGATTTGCAGGCTAGCTTGGGGGAGCTTTGGGGAGTTTTTGGGCGCGCTTTGAGCTTCGTGGCGTGTCACGCCCCGCTTCCCAAAATGGACGGAAGCGAAACGTGACGAGGCCCGCTTAGGCCAGAGCATTAGAAGCTCGGACCCAATAAGCGTCTGTAGAGGTACCATTCTAAAAGATTTTCAGGTTCTTGCATTAATATAGTACGAAACAACAGAAAGTACAGAGAAGAAGTTGCATTCATTAAATGGAGATATAATATCCAACTGGTACAAAGTCTAAAAGAAGCCTAAGCATGGCAACAAAAGATTTAAAGACAAACCTAAAAGTAGTACCCTCGGGGAGTGGCGACTAAAAGACCTCAAGGTCTGATCCTCGTCAGGCACGAACTCTGGATCAACGTCCTCGGCTCCTCGTACTCCAGTGAGTCTGCCTCGTCCACGAACTCTGGCGGAACACCTGACGTACAACACCAAAAGAAGGAACTGTACGTCAGGTAAGGTCTACAAAAAGGGTTAGACCAAACTGCAAGTGTACCGAACTTTTAAACAACGTTTTACTGATTGATTAACATGCTGAGGTTCTATTTCACAACAGTTTACTGGTTGGTAAGCATGCTGTGGTTATAACAGAGTAACACAACAGGAAGTATCGCAGCAAGAAAGTAAAACGGGACAGGTAGTAGTCGTAGCGTGTGCTACTAACTACGGGACTAACCTACAGGTGTCAAGACAAGACGGAACTAGACAAGACAAGACGGGACACGACACGACTGACAGGACTAGTAAAACACGAAGGGTTCACGCCTTACGGTTCGAGGGGGATCAGACCCTCTCACCGTGCGCACGCTCAACCCTACCCCAAAACCCCAGAACTCAGGACAGGAAGCACGGAGATCACTTTCGCAAGGAAAGCACCTGAAACGCCTGTAGGCTTTTTGTATCACGGAGATCACTTCCGCTCGGGAAGCATCTGAAACGCCCGCAGGCTTTTTGTAACACAGAGATCACTCCCGCAAGGAGAGCATCTGAAATGCCCGAAGGCTTTTTGTAACACGGAGATCACTCCCGCAAGGAGAGCATCTGAAACGCCCGAAGGCTTTTTGTAACACGGAGATCACTCCCGCAAGGAGAGCATCTGAAACGCCCGAAGGCTTTTTGTAACACAGTGACAAGACACGACCAGTGTGGATAACAGTGACAAGACACGACCAGTGTACGGGAGAGTTATTCTAGGGTGTCCACACCAAGGTTGTAAAAAACGCTAGGCGCTAGGCGTTCGGATTGCTTGCGCCCAGCGCCCAGAGCATTAATCGGGGATTAATCGGGGATTAATCGGCCTAGGCGGATTTACAGTTTTTAATTATTTTAATTATTTTTATATAATATATTTATGTTTATATATAAATATAAATATATATTATTTAAAATACATCAATTATTTAATACATACTAAATCAAATCTAGTTTACCTACTTTAGAGTATTTGTGTGCAACAAAATAAAATTTAAAAGATACTCGTGTGCAATTAAGCCATTTACCAAAAACGCCCAGAAACCGCCCAGAAACCGCCTAGGAACCGCCCAGACCGCCCAGACACCGCCCAGAACGCTTAGGCGGCCGATTAATCCCAAAAACGCCCAGATTGACCGCCCAGGCCATAATCGGGGCGTTTACTGGCCGCCTAGCGCCTAGGCGCCGCCTAGGCGGCCGCCCAGGCCGATTTTTAGAACACTGGTCCACACACACGCACACACATGATAGCCCTACAGCATCAAAGTTGTTGTTGTCAGGCTCAGACTTCGTCGTCAAGTCTGAGTCGTCAGGGGCGTCCTGGACGCTATCATTTCACGTCCGGTTCTATACATTCACAGTCTAACAGTTCTAGCAATCTAAGACCAAAGCATGGTCAAAAACGCAAGTGGGTACACTTGCCTGAAATGGCGAGTGTGTCGTCCTCTCGAAGCGTCTCGTCCAAGCGTCTCGTCCAAGCGTCTCGTCCGTAGAAGTCCGTCTGAAATATCGCCACGGCGACGATGTCAGGTCTCAATTTCATCAAATCCTATTAGGTTTCGTTTCTAGGTTTTCGGGACTATCCTATTTGTCAAAAGTCACTTTTTGATGATTCAGCCTAATCGACGATCTATCCTATGTGCACAGTCAACAAAGTCCGTTCGTCGATTTTCTATGTTCGTACAATGTTTTACAGGAGCTGGAAAGTAAATTTAGTTCAAGTTGACGGTTTTTAGTTAGGGTTCAGTCAGCTATTGTGGGGGTTTCTACGAGTTTCGGGGAACCAATCTGAACCGGAGTTTGTCGTAGAATGGATGTCGTGTTTGATCGGAGAACTCCTCAGCTTCAGATCTGGTCCTCGCACGATTCTCCAAAAGTCTGAACTTTCGACGAAGGCCTACGACGTGTCGCAACGTCGTAGACGGCAAATCCGCGAAGTAGCACGTCCAAGTGGGGCCCACAGCAGTGCTAGGGGTCCAAGGGGGGCCCACAACACCTCTGGAGAACTTGGGGGGCCCACCACAGGAGTTGGTGTGGGAGAAACCAACTTGCGACGAATGGCCGTCGGTCGTGCACTGCCGCTGCGGAGAGCTTTCTCGGTCAGACCGAGAGATGGCTTCGGTCGGGCGCTGATGCAGCGCAGCGGGGTCGTTGCAAGGCGGGCGCGAGGGGAATCGTCGGTCAGACCGAGCGGGCCTCTCGGTCGGACACGGGGGTATGGGCGCTGCAGCGCTGCGGAGCGATGCGGAGCGGTCTCTCGGTCGGTGCGGGGAGCGGCTTCGGTCAGGCGCTTGGCGATGTGGAGCGGAGCGGTGCGGCTGTGGAGCGGTGCGGAGCGGGCTGTTCTCTCGGTCAGACCGAGAGACAGCCTCGGTCGGAGCGGGGCGACAGCTGGGGGGTTGTAGCGGAGCGTTGCAAGCGGCGATGCGGAGCGGAGCGCCGGTCGTGCGCTGGGAATTGCGGGGGGCGGCCGTCGGTCGTGCACTGGGCGATCGTTGCAACGTTGCGACGAACGTCGGGAAGGTGTTTTTGACGGCTAGGGTTTTTGTAATGCGAAAATAACCTATCCTAGGGCTAGTATAAATAGGTTAGAGCTAAGGTTAGGGTTAGGGTTTAATAAAAACGTAATTAAATAATTAAAATAATTAAAATAATTTAAAATTACTCTCCTCTCCCTCACGCAAGATGGGTGCGGCCAAAAATTCTGAAACTTTGCCTAAAAATTCTTTAATACGTTATTATAATATAGGAATTTTATTGTAATTAAAACTCTTATAAAAATAGGTTTTAAAATTATTTAAAACTTTCAAAAAAAATGGAAAATAGGTCAAATTAAGTCCAAAAATTGTAAAATAATTATGGGGTGTTCGGGACGTCTAAAGAAAGAGAGTGGAGAAGACGGATCTAAATTTTGACGTCGAGAGACGAAACTAAAATTCGAAACGTCTCGCGTCAAAACAGAAAGTCGCGACGTCACGTCAAATAAGTTAGTATCGCGGAAGAACGACTCGAGATATGTCGTTCCAAAGTCGTTCCGCAATCTAATACTTTCAGAGACGATCACGACGACATATCACACAAAAACGTTCAAAAGCAATTAAAGTCTAAAATAATCGCGTGCACGATCAAAAGCACGTGCACGAAGAAGGTACGATAGAAACAGGCCGTTACACGGCGGAGGCGTCTCTTCGCACACACTGCTGTTTGCTCTCGCGGCATGCTCAGGTATACTCGTTCCATCATTTAGCACGTCGCATTACTTATTTGGTTGGGACACGTCTTGCGGCACACATGCCGCCGCGCACTAGGCCACGTACACGGGGAGCCGCTTCGAAGCGGAAGAGGACCGATGATCCTGGTCCCTCTTCCGCTAGGGAGGACTCCCCTCCACCTAGCCTGCCATTTTCACCTACACAGCCGATCCCTGCCGATCCTGTCCCTCCATCCACTCCCGCCGTCGGGCCGATGGGGATTACGTTTCGAAATGACGCACACCGCGCCAGATTCGAGCGTATCTGCCATCGCTCGATAGTACCCTCTAGGTTTGCACACCTAGCTGACCTAGACCGCCTAGGGGTACTTGAGGGGCTTCTCACGTTGTACGACAACGTGGGATGGTGTGATTTTCTGTCGGTGTCGGCGGATACTTACATCCGACCGACACTACAGGTCCTCAGTTCCATTGACCGGACCGCTTGAGGATGCTTCTTCCGATAGATGGATCGAGAGTGCGAGATCACTCTCGACATGCTTAGAGCATTTTTCCAGTGGCCTGCTGTCCCTGTCCCAGACTGCGCTTACGCTCCCACGCACATCCCACCCCCGTCGTTCGACACCCACACCTTCTCGACACGGATCACGGGATACCCACTCGCCTTTGACCCTAATAGGGCCAAGGCCTCAGCTATCCTCCACCCCTGCCTCCGCATTGCACATCGCCTTATGGCGACTACTTTCCTCGCGAGGTACGAGCCCGGGACCATGTCTACGCCAGAGCTCTACATGCTCTATGCGATGACTCGCCCTAGGGTTCTAGATAGGGGTAGCGACGACTTGGTCCCTGCCGTCGAGATCGACATTGCCAGTTGGTTTTTGGACCGCATTATCATTTTGGTGAGCGCTCGCTCACCTATCTGTTGCGGCGGTCTGATCACCCTTTTGGCCCTTATGACCGGCGTGGACCTACCCGACGACTTGCGTCGACCTCCGGGCCCCACCGCACTTTCTATAGATGTTATGGCCCGGATGAAGATGCTTCGTCCCCACGGTCGCCAGCACTGGGTGTGGTTGCACGGTCCCTTCAGCGCTGACTACATGGTTCTTCCGAGCCCCGCTCGGACACACATTGGACCGGCTCACGGGGACTGGATTCCAGCGATGGATCTCCTCATCTCTGCTGCCTACGTGCTTGAGCCCGAGGATGCTGAGCAGTCACCCCCTGCACCACCTGTTGACCCTGTGATCCCTCAGCCTGCACTGTTTGCACCTCCCGACACCTCTGTCCATATGTTTGTTAGTGTCGGGAGCACTTTAGCTGAGTTGTCCCCCACCACCACCACTGCGCCTATTTCTGTTAAGCCCATTGCCACACTGAGCCCTGAGCGTCCACCCACCATTCTTAAGAGCGGCGAGTCTTCCTTTACCGCTGCTGTGGAGACCCTTTCCCTATTGCTGTCGATGATTCCTGGGGAGTCATCTTTTGTGCCCTACACTGCCTCCCCAGTCGTCAACCTTTCGGTCTCCACCGTCCCTGTCTTTACCAAGAGCGTCGTGACATCTGTCCCCACGTCTGCGTCACTGACCTCTCCTGCTGCCTCGTCGCCCATTTTGACTTCCACATCTGCTTCTACTGATTCTGCTTCGACCCAGCCTGTGTCCCAGCCTTACACCGAGGCTGGGCATCACTTAGTGAGCACATCACCCCTTCCACACTTTCCTGCTGGCCCCGTCCTCTACACTGCCCTCCAGAGACAGCCCCGCACTTCACCTGTTAGACCTGTGCGTCCCTCTGCTCCACCACCCCCAGACACTCTAGTTCAGAGCATTCGTGCTCTTGAGTGGGCTGTTAGTGGACTTAGAGGAGACTTTAGGGCTCTCTCCGCCACGGTCAGCGCCGTGCAGACTCGCGTCGCCATCGTTCCCAGTATTTAGGCTTGCCTGAATCAGATTCTGGCGCGTCTGCCTCCACCACCCACACCCTCCCGGCAGCTACCATGCCCACCACCTCCACTACCACCTCCGCCACAGGACGATGCTGGTGATTTTTTGCTACCCGTTTGTTCTTGGGCCTGGTGATTTTTTCCTCCCTCCTCCACGTACTACTTTGGTGCCTTTCTGATCATATCTTTTATATCTTTTTGGGAGTGAGGGAGAGACTTCTTGGGGACACTTATATCTGCACCATACTGATCTTTGCATGCATCACATTCATTCACATCTTATTTTCTTTTTGTTTTTCTTTCTTTTTCATCATGCATGCATCCTCACCCACCCCACCCACTTCACGTCTCTCGGTGTGCTACACTTCGCACATTGAGGACACTGTGCACTTCAGCTTGGGGGAGTGAATTCTCACACTTTTTATTTTTTGCCACCCTTTATTTTTGATTTCCCACTCTTTTTCCGCTTTTGCACTTATTTTCACCACTTTCTCGTTTTTTTCTACCATGCATCACGTTTTCCTATTTTCTTTGTGTGCTGCATTGTATATATAGTTCTATTTTCTTTTATCTTTATTTCTTTCATCTTTTGCTAGAGATGACTTTTCTGTGATGATGATGACGTGGTGTGAGCTTATCACTATGTGCATGCTATTTTGTCATTTCATAGCTTTTGTTTCAGATATCATGTGCTATGTCCTGCTTTGCATTAGAAATAGTAACCCACTCTTTTTCTGTATGAATATGGATGAAATTCTGTTATTAGCTGATATCTGATGATTCATCTGTATGCTTATCGTAGAAAACACACCAAGATTCACGCATTGATTGCTTATATCTGGAGTACTGCTTTCCTTTCTCATATCACTTCTTATTGCATGAATTGTACGCTTCACTTTCAGGTTGATTGAATGTTTGCTAGGACGATATATCTGGACTAGTTTACTTTTTGAGATTAAACTGAGTAGATTATATTACTCTGCTGAAAGTTGTCGTGCACGTCCTATATAGTGAACCGAGTAATACATTTATTTCTTTCTCCACATATCTTGAGCATTATTTCTCTACTTAGAATTCATTGGTGAATCCCCCCTTAGCAAGTCTATTATCGGCATTTCCCCCGATATTAATTTTCATGCTCCAAATCCCCAAAATCAAAAAGAAAAAAAAATATATACATGTATATCCTTCTCTCTTTTGATTTGGGATCGCTTATGTATATATGTTTATTCAAAAAAAAGAGAAAAATTGAGAAAAAGAAAAGAAAAGAGAAAATAAGTTTATAACGATCCCATTTCATACTATTTCTCTCTTTCTTCCTTCTTTTGTTTTTATTTTTACTTTTTTTGGAGCTTCAAAAGAAATGGGGAATGTACATATTGATTTGTTTATGCCACCACGCTTATGGATAAGCTTGGGGGAGAAGATCCAATGATGTGTGAAAGAGTGACTACTTGACGGTGCATGACAACCTAGGCTAAGTAATCTACTATACTCGGTGAGATTGCCAAAGTTTTACGAAATCCAGAAATCGACACTTAGCATTCATTTCATGAAAACCATACTTTTCTATTCTTACTGTTCCATATCGTGTGATATCTCTTATACTCCTTATAGAAAGCATTCAATTGAAAAGTGTGTGATCTATGGTTATGCATACCGCTTTAGATGCTTCAGACGATGCTAATCCTAGAATGATTCCATATTTCATGCTATTTTGATATTTTGGGGTTTTCTATTTCGAATGCATCATTATACTATGATATCGAGATAAAAGTATGTGACATGTGTTTTATATTCGATGTATGCTATATGAGTAAGCAAAACACACGTCCTGAGAAAAATGATCTAGCATCCCCCTTCTTCGCTTTCTATTCTATTTTTATTCTTATTTTCCTTCTTTTCCATTATTTTGCCCGTCGGGTTTGCTTTTTACTCATCTTCCTAGAGGACGAGTAAGAGGTAAGCTTGGGGGATTTTGATCACTCCATATTTTACACTCTTTTTCTGCATGTTTGCATGCCACTTTGATCGCTCATATCGCATTTTTCACGATTATTCGACTATATTGCGATGCTTTTCACGATTTCTTGTTTTTGTTGTATTTCAGGAGATATGGAGCGATTCAGAGTGATTTTGAGATCAAAAGGATTTACACCCACTCCGGAGTGTCTCCCAAGGCTCTTTTGAGGGCTATTTGGCGATGGAAGACGAGTGGAAGAAGAAGGTGTAGGAATATTATGCCCTCGAGGCCATTTATTCCTGTGTGAATAGCACAAACATCTTGTTCGAAATAACAGTAAGCTGTTTGGTAATAATTTATCTAAGCTATATTGTAATGTAGTCAACATTAGATATAAACTTAGGTAAAGTCCTGAGACTTTATGCAAGGTCAAACGGGTATCGAGATGAGTATCTCGATCATGGAGAAACGTTTAACCGTCTGTAGCATAAGTCTAAAATGGTTCGTGGTCGTAGATGTTTCGAGACAAGGATATCGAAACATCGGATAGACCATTGTGTCTTAGTCTTCACCGTTTAGCGGTGGCGATGATCTCATGATCGCTTGACTTGGCGAAGTCGAAGACGAGACACAGGTGCTCATTAGAATGAGTTCACTGAACGATCCACTAGAGTTATCATATGGTTATATTGACCAATCTGTCAGTGATAACTCTGAGTGATGATAGGATAGTTGGTCTTTTGACTTGAGGTCATTTTGACAGACCTGTGCGTGAACGGTGCCACTTAGATCAACTGACCTAGCTTCGAGGCAAGGCCTGTCGAAAGGTCTTTTGATTGGGTGTCACTTGAAACGTACGAGGCGAGTAATGACCAAGAGAGGATTCGTCTCTCCCGGTCAATGGGAGTTAGTGTCGTAGAGTTAGTTCGGTCTTTAGTAAAAACTCTGCGCAGAGTATGTTGGAAGAAGTCCAATACTTATTGACTAAAGATTGATAGAAACTAACCGGAGTCAAGTTATTGGGGTTGACAGTTTGACCGTACCCCAGACTTGATCCGAACGACATATTTAAGACGAAGAGACTAAAACTGCGGAATTCATCACGGAAACAGTCAGGTGGTCCCGACAATACTCATGTCAATGAGTTAACCACATAATGATGATTCCTGAAGCAGGGACGGCAACCACTGCTCGTGGTCACTGCCGTATAGGGCTTCGAGCCCAACCTGTTGTAAGGGTCAGGCTGTAGGGTCTCACACAGAGTGCAACGCTTCGTCTAGTAATAGGTAGAAATAAGTTAGGGAGAATATTTGCATTTGATGCAAAAGAAGAGATAATTGCATTTGATGCAATGTGATAATTTAAGCTTAGATAGGGACTATTTTGCATTTGATGCAAAAGCGATTAAATGCGTATTAAATTGTTTAATACAATATTTAATAAAATAAACGCAAGGAAAAGTTCACGGGTAAGACGGGAATGTCCCGGTCTAAACCCAGGTTCGAACGGCGTCCAAATCGGACGCCAAATGCTCAAGTTAGAGCCAAAACAGCCCAAAGCATCAGACCAAGTCAGGCCCAGGCAGAACAGGCTGCCTGGGCTAGCCCAGACGCTGCCTGGGCTAGCCAGGCACAAGCCTGGGCTTAGCCCAGGCTCGGCCTGGGCTAAGCCCAGGCGCAGGCCTGGGCTAAGCCCAGGCCGCCTGGGCTCTGCCCAGGCGCGGGCCTGGGCGAGCCCAGGCCGCCTGGGCGAGCCCAGGCGCGGGCCTGGGCGCGCCCAGGCGCCTGGGCGAGGCCAGGCGCGGCCTGTGCTCTGCCCAGGCTGTGTAGCGCGCGCGATTTGATGCAGCGGGGCCCACGGGTGGGCCCCAAGCCTAGGGTTTCGAACCCTAGTCACAGATTTGCATGACGGCTGATTACTTTGGCGAAAATCTGATTTTTGTCAATCTTTGGACACTCAATTGGAGGGTCAAACGGACTCCGATTTACGAACGGTTTTTTCCTATGCGTTCACCGTTGAACGCTTGTCGTATTGATAGGTTGTATCAATCTTGAAGCTCAACGGTGAGTGAGTTAAAATTCACGGAAGTTTGCACTTTGTGAAGTGCAAACTAACTTGATTTAATTAACTCTAATTTTTAGTCCCACATCGGATTTTGAGAAAAGGGGAGAGTCCGCCGCCTATATAAATAGGGGTCTCCCCCCTTTCTCAAAACTCGTCCCAAGCTCTAGATCTGAGCGGCTCTCGTAAATGTTGGAGCACGCTCGGATCTAAGCTTAAATTAATATTTTCTCTTCTCCCTAAATTTCTTCCTTACTCCTGCGGGCTCTAGCAAAGCCACAAAGGAGTGCGGATTCTGGATCCGAGATCTTGGCGGAGGTTTCACTCGCGTGAAACTTTCTTCGGCGGTTGGTTGGCTCGGCGGCACGGGGATTGATCGCCTCGGGATGCGGAGCGGTTCGAGGAGCGGTTCGGGGAGCGGTTCAAAGGAGCGGCTCGGCGTGGGACGGGAGCAGCTCGGAAGACGGCGCAGAACATCTCGCCTGCTCCAGGGCTGAGATTCCGGGTATGTGGTTAAAGTAGTTTATTAGCATTAGTTTAGTTTAATCGCAGTAGGCTAGATCCTTCTTGGGATGGTCAGATCCATCCCAAGTCGGCATAGATCTTGGCATAGGGTCTTGGACCTTAGGGCTAAGTTAAAAAATAGTTTTTAACTGCATGTTAATTAGTTAACATAAGTTTTTTTTTTCCGCTGCAAATATTTTTGTGTCTATGTTCCGTCCGACTTAGGACGGGACTAGAATTTTTGTGCCCTAAGGGACCGCCAATTCCCCAACAGTGGTATCAGAGCCTAGGTTTGCGTAGTCGATCTAGCCTGCGATTAATTTTAAACTTAAGAATGCTTTTAAAATGCTTTTTAAAATGTTTTTAAAGTTATGAGATAAATTTTAAAAATGTTTTATATGTTAAAATTTATTTGATAAATTTTTTAAGCATGAAATTTTTTTAAAATGATGTTTTAATTTATGAGATATTTTAAAACTGTTTTTAAAAAAATTAAAAATTTTTATGCGATAAATTTTTTTAACGTAGCATGCAAATTAGTGATTTTAAAATTAAGTTTTTTTTGAGATAAAAATAAAATAATTTTAAAATCATATTTTAAATTTAAATGTTAAATTTATGTATGCATGCTAAAAATTGTTTATGCGATAAACTTAGTATATTTAAATGTTAAATAGTTGTGCACTATCTTTATGCGATAAATTAGTGTAGTTTTTTTAATGGCATGTTATATCTTGTCCCTTATTTGATAACACAAGACAACCTTTTAGGTTAGCCATTAAAAATGATTAAAATTTATTACTTAAATTTTAATGACATGCTATGTTTTAATAAATCATTAACAACAATATTAAGACCTAATTCCTGATTAGGGTAGTCCTTTAAATGATTTTTAAATTCTAATTGTTATAATTAATTTTCATTAAAGGACTTCGATTCTAGCGTTGTTAATAAAATTTATTAAAATCCTAATAACGATTAGGGTAGCACGTGAACCTTATAGTTGATAAGGACCTTAATAAAAGTTATTAAACAAATCCTAAAAATTTTTGAATTTAAGGATTCAACTAGTTGATAGGATTAATTAGTTGTTAATAAAAGCTGTTTAGTCTATGGCATACATACAAAAATGACAAGCTTCATTCAATGGACCATGATCCAGTCAATGTGCTTGGCTAAGAGTTCTGGGTCAACCCTTGCTAGTCCAAGGGGTAGTGATCCTGGCTTAGTCAATTCCCTGGCTGAGTTCCGCTGGACCGCAATGTCGCGAATCATGATTGTATGACACCATGGACTATATCTAAGTCAAATACGTTAATGATCTTTTTCAAGATTAGCCGTAGCCCTCCTTGTTTTAGGGGTTAGCAACTATAGGGCCCGTGTTATAGTTGTTGAGATACACTCAAGCTGTGACATGGCAACCTTGTAGAAACCAACTCCTTAAATACATAAGATGAAATCTTGACTAACCCTAACCGTCGTCTCGTACCCCGAGCGCCGGCGTAAGTTAAGTCAACGATGTAGTCTGCCTAGATGTAGTCTAAGACCTGACCCAAACCGACGTGTCGTGCATACACCGAGCTGAGGGGCAAGTCAGGCTAGACACGAAAACAAGGGTCCGACTAGACTAGACATGGTGATTTGGATGAGCACACTCATGATCACGAATGGCTAGGGGCAAAAACCGATTAAGAGAGTCATATCCGATATGATCGATGAAGAGTCATCTTCCGATCGCAGAGTCAATCAACTTGTTGAGCTACACTCAAGGTTGTTTAGACTCAAGGTGATTGGAACTCTTACCCATTAATTTTAATTCGATTAAATCGTTCGTTATTAAGTTTTAAAACGTTCGTAAAAATAGTGGGAGGATATAGATAGATAAAAGCCAATCTACCTATATTTAATATTGAACATATGCTAAAACTAGGGCAAGACTATGTTTACCGAAAGAATCAATTTATAATATTCAAATTAGTTAACTGGTCAAACAGGTTGATAAATTGAATATCAAAGTTAAATTCTAATTGATAGAATTAAAACTATATTCTCGTTGACATTAAATGACCTTCTAAAGAACAGACTTAAGAAATATAATTTCATTAAGTTCTGTGTCCAACAAATAAATTAAAGCTACATGTCACTCGTCTCTATATGAGGCAGCTTGAACATATAGGACATTCAAAGTATGTTTCTCCCTACAACTTGTCGAGCTACCCTCAAGGTTGTATGGATAAACAATTTTGATCCGCAAAGTTCAAAGATTCGATCAAACCGTTTGAGTCGAATACGAGTGCATGAGCGATGCAAAACTATGTATCCCAACCGGATCTTGAGACAAGCAACTTCTTGAGCTACACTCAAGATTGCAAAGCTCAAGCGTTTGGATACATAAGTTCCTTGCATAGCTATTTATTTATGTTGATATCTAAATGTGATTTAGAAAAGGAAGAAGGCACTTCAGAAAGTCAATTGAGAAAGTTAGTTTAATTTATCATTAGTAGAGGCATAAGTAGGAGGAAATGAAAACGTGACATATTTTGATGTCACATTTCAGAATAAGTTGTTATACAAAAGACGTTCAACACATTTTGACGAATGTCGTCACATTGCTTCTGAAGTAATGTTTTGTGTTAAGTAATTTGTAAATAACTATATATATATTAAATGTTAATACATAAATACACAAGATAGTAGCTAACTTATATGGTAAAATTAGACTAGGCCGTATCAAGAGATTAAGCTTCACAAGTCACATAAAGAGGGGTCTGACCTCTCGTATTATGAAGTCTACGGACACTTGTGAGTCTTAGCCTCTTTGATACAATGGCCGAAATCCATCTGTGAGACAGTGGGAGAATGAGTTGTCGAACTCAGTCTCGTACACACTGATGTACCCGAGTCTATTTTAACAAAATAAGTTATTCGTATATTTTACTAAGACACGTGTTCTTGATGAAACGCAAGTCTGATAAAATAAAGAACGAAATGACTAAAGTATTTAAACTGATTCGATTAGATCGAATGGTCAAATACTTAGCTAAATAAAATCTTGTGTAATTGAAAGAAAATGTGATTTTCTCTCAGATCAAGTCTGTTAACGCATCGGTGTGTTAAAAGGTATGAATCACACTTAATTAGATTTAGTGTGATCCATTTTAAGTGACTCTGAGCTAAGTCCTCCCTCTGGGTTAAGTCCCAGATAGTAATGCCTAGTTTTTGATAAAGTTCTATGAGAACATTATCAATAAAATATTCATTAAATCAACCATAAGGAAGTTGTATTATTACTCGAATCTCGTGAGACGGATTGTCGAGTTAGACATCATAACTGATGATGACTTAGTCAACTTCTAGGATAAAATTCGGAGCAGTAACTCCGATTGAAAACTTGATGCAGGTCCGTGTGTGTAAATAAATTTGAGAATTTAGTTTACGTGCCCAAGGAAAATGTTTCCTCACTTTTTGCAAGTAAATCTTTAAGTTGAAAGATTGGTGCAGAAAGAAAATAGTGAAGTACAATCTTGTTGGACGAGAACGGTTTTCATCCTAATTTCTTTAAAACGGATTAGTTGAAACCGTCTCGCCAGCAGATGTGTACAAATCTACTCGGACC
This sequence comes from Scilla litardierei, assembly GCA_030789695.1. NCBI lineage: Eukaryota > Viridiplantae > Streptophyta > Magnoliopsida > Asparagales > Asparagaceae > Scilla > Scilla litardierei. The sequence goes on along the minus strand of CM061142.1, from coordinate 768,164,739 downwards.
AAGCTCGATGTAAAACGTTCATGTTGACCATGAAAATTTGAGCATTCACTTATAAGTTCGTTTTTCTAAATATGATTTAGACGGACCAACTTATATGAATTGGCCAGAGAATTTTCAAGGTCAGTGGGAGCGTGTAAATTACATGCGAGACATCAAAGAGATGGAACATATATTTTGATTAAGTAATCAAAGAGTTTGATTATTTATCAGAAATGAATATGAACCATTTGAAATGACCAATAACTAATTTGAAATTATTATCGTAAGATACGATGAACTGAATAAGATCCAGGGAAATAAAATATTATAGATTCCGACAGACCAAATGAATTATTTGAATGAGATTCAAATGGTTGGTCTGACATAAACATAGAAACCCCTTAAGTCTATAGTGTAGACGGTTTTAGCAGATCCACTCACGAAGGCTCTATCACATGAAGTCGGGAAAACTTATGTGTAAAAACGATATTAGATATCGAGATAAATGGGCCTGAGTGCAAGTGGGAGATGTAGGAATATTATGCCCTCGAGGCCATTTATTCCTGTGTGAATAGCACAAACATCTTGTTCGAAATAACAGTAAGCTGTTTGGTAATAATTTATCTAAGCTATATTGTAATGTAGTCAACATTAGATATAAACTTAGGTAAAGTCCTGAGACTTTATGCAAGGTCAAACGGGTATCGAGATGAGTATCTCGATCATGGAGAAACGTTTAACCGTCTGTAGCATAAGTCTAAAATGGTTCGTGGTCGTAGATGTTTCGAGACAAGGATATCGAAACATCGGATAGACCATTGTGTCTTAGTCTTCACCGTTTAGCGGTGGCGATGATCTCATGATCGCTTGACTTGGCGAAGTCGAAGACGAGACACAGGTGCTCATTAGAATGAGTTCACTGAACGATCCACTAGAGTTATCATATGGTTATATTGACCAATCTGTCAGTGATAACTCTGAGTGATGATAGGATAGTTGGTCTTTTGACTTGAGGTCATTTTGACAGACCTGTGCGTGAACGGTGCCACTTAGATCAACTGACCTAGCTTCAAGGCAAGGCCTGTCGAAAGGTCTTTTGATTGGGTGTCACTTGAAACGTACGAGGCGAGTAATGACCAAGAGAGGATTCGTCTCTCCCGGTCAATGGGAGTTAGTGTCGTAGAGTTAGTTCGGTCTTTAGTAAAAACTCTGCGCAGAGTATGTTGGAAGAAGTCCAATACTTATTGACTAAAGATTGATAGAAACTAACCGGAGTCAAGTTATTGGGGTTGACAGTTTGACCGTACCCCAGACTTGATCCGAACGATATATTTAAGACGAAGAGACTAAAACTGCGGAATTCATCACGGAAACAGTCAGGTGGTCCCGACAATACTCATGTCAATGAGTTAACCACATAATGATGATTCCTGAAGCAGGGACGGCAACCACTGCTCGTGGTCACTGCTGTATAGGGCTTCGAGCCCAACCTGTTGTAAGGGTCAGGCTGTAGGGTCTCACACAGAGTGCAACGCTTCGTCTAGTAATAAGTAGAAATAAGTTAGGGAGAATATTTGCATTTGATGCAAAAGAAGAGATAATTGCATTTGATGCAATGTGATAATTTAAGTTTAGATAGGGACTATTTTGCATTTGATGCAAAAGCGATTAAATGCGTATTAAATTGTTTAATACAATATTTAATAAAATAAACGCAAGGAAAAGTTCACGGGTAAGACGGGAATGTCCCGGTCTAAACCCAGGTTCGAACGGCGTCCAAATCGGACGCCAAATGCTCAAGTTAGAGCCAAAACAGCCCAAAGCATCAGACCAAGTCAGGCCCAGGCAGAACAGGCTGCCTGGGCTAGCCCAGACGCTGCCTGGGCTAGCCAGGCACACGCCTGAGCTTAGCCCAGGCTCGGCCTGGGCAAGCCCAGGCGCAGGCCTGGGCAAGCCCAGGCGCAGGCCTGGGCAAGCCCAGGCGCAGGCCTGGGCAAGCCCAGGCGCAGGCCTGGGCTAAGCCCAGGCCGCCTGGGCTCTGCCCAGGCGCCTGGGCAAAGCCCAGGCCCGCCTGGGCTCTGCCCAGGCGCGGGCCTGGGCGAGCCCAGGCGCGGGCCTGGGCGAGCCCAGGCGCGGCCTGGGCTCTGCCCAGGCTGTGTAGCGCACGCGATTTGATGCAGCGGGGCCCACGGGTGGGCCCCAAGCCTAGGGTTTCGAACCCTAGTCACAGATTTGCATGACGGCTGATTACTTTGGCGAAAATCTGATTTTTGTCAATCTTTGGACACTCAATTGGAGGGTCAAACGGACTCCGATTTACGAACGGTTTTTTCCTATGCGTTCACCGTTGAACGCTTGTCGTATTGATAGGTTGTATCAATCTTGAAGCTCAACGGTGAGTGAGTTAAAATTCACGGAAGTTTGCACTTTGTGAAGTGCAAACTAACTTGATTTAATTAACTCTAATTTTTAGTCCCACATCGGATTTTGAGAAAAGGGGAGAGTCCGCCGCCTATATAAATAGGGGTCTCCCCCTTTCTCAAAACTCGTCCCAAGCTCTAGATTTGAGCGGCTCTCGTAAATGTTGGAGCACGCTCGGATCTAAGCTTAAATTAATATTTTCTCTTCTCCCTAAATTTCTTCCTTACTCCTGCGGGCTCTAGCAAAGCCACAAAGGAGTTCGGATTCTGGATCCGAGATCTTGGCGGAGGTTTCACTCACGTGAAACTTTCTTCAGCGGTTGGTTGGCTCGGCGGCACGGGGATTGATCGCCTCGGGATGCGGAGCGGTTCGAGGAGCGGTTCGGGGAGCGGTTCAAAGGAGCGGCTCGGCGTGGGACGGGAGCAGCTCGGAAGACGGCGCGGAACATCTCGCCTGCTCCAGGGCTGAGATTCCGGGTATGTGGTTAAAGTAGTTTATTAGCATTAGTTTAGTTTAATCGCAGTAGGCTAGATCCTTCTTGGGATGGTCAGATCCATCCCAAGTCGGCATAGATCTTGGCATAGGGTCTTGGACCTTAGGGCTAAGTTAAAAAAATAGTTTTTAACTGCATGTTAATTAGTTAACATAAGTTTTTTTTTTCCGCTGCAAATATTTTTGTGTCTATGTTCCGTCCGACTTAGGACGGGACTAGAATTTTTGTGCCCTAAGGGACCGCCAATTCCCCAACAGAAGGAACTACGTAGGAGCGACGAGGAGGCGAAATGATGAAGATTGGGCATCTACAGCATGTCACTCGGCCGAGTGAAGCACTCACTCGGCCGAGGAGAGAAGACCACTCAGCCGACCAGACCGGACACGCACAACAGAAGAATATCGGCGTGCACTCGGCCGAGTGACGATATACCACTCGGCCGAGGTTGAATGTCCCCTCGCCCGAGTGGCACGGGAAAATCCACCCACCGAAGGAGCCGACTCACTGGAATCCGTCAGTCGATTTCAGAGTTGTCACTCGGCCGAGCATGGAATGCCCCTCGGCCGAGTGAGTAAAGCCACTCGGCCGAGTCACCTCCGAATACAGACCCCCGAAAATCCCCGACTTACTGTAAATATACAGGGTTTGTCACTCGGCTGAGTGACATTTGTCACTCGGCCGAGTGAGCCGCTCCGCCTGCTGCGTAAAGTGCGATTTCTGGGCTACGCAGGGGCATTTTTGTCACGATTTTTGGGCGATTTTGAGGGGTATTTAAACCCAGTTTTTGCCCTAGTTTAAGAGGACTTTTTGATACTTTTTGGCAGCCTTTTTGAGAGCTTTTTAGATCATTAGATTAGGCTTTTCTCTTGGAGATTAAAAGGTTATTTTTGTTGCATGCTATTGGATTCTCATTGGTTTGTCCCTCTTCTTATCAAAAACTCTATTTTTGTTGATACTTTCTCTATTGCAATGAATTGTGCTGATTTTGTCATTGATTTTCTCATGAATTGCATGATGATTAGTGAGTAGTTTTATCTCCTTAGGGCATAGGGATGAACCCTATGGACACTATTTCTAAATTGTGATGAATTGGTGAAATTCTTGCTAGAATTGATTAAGGTTAGGTTGGGATTGATTAATTACGGATAGCTAGGGATTCATATTGATTGGAATTTGCAAGAGATTGGGTCCCAATTGATAGGAAGCCCTAGAAATTCGATTTAGATTTACGATTGGACTTCTCTAGAATTAGTTTGCAAGAGATTGGGCCAAAGCTAGGATTTTTAATCGTGTTTCTATACCAATATCCGTTTGCAAGAGATTGGACGGGTAGGAACTATCTCGACCTAGGTCGTAGCTCGAGTTTGCACGAGAGTGGGCTCGAGGTACGGTTGAACGATAATGTCATTCTTCACGCTAGCGGCTTAGGTTAGGGTTTGCAAGAGATTGGGCCCTACCCTAGGTTCGCTATAGACCGGCAATAGCGCGAGAGCGTGAGATTGGTTCTACATTTAGTTGCGACTAGTTCACCTAAAATTCAAGTCTAACAATGATGTAACCTACGAATCACAACGATGAGATACGGTCCGTAGCGGGGATTCCCTACCCCTAGGCGCTTTATTTTATTGATATTTCTATCGACATTCGAACGATTGTGACAATTTTACCCCAAATTATTCTCGACCATTTTGATAGCTAGGTGATTGGAAGGAGACACTGTCATTATTCCTCCCTGAGTTCGATACCCGCTCGCCGCTACACCGTGCGCTTGCGGTAAGACTACGAGTCGCTCGTCCCGGGTACGTGTGTGTCCCGGGGCGCGATCAGTTGTAAGGATGGAATTTTTAGTCCTAATTACAGTCCAAATTAGTAAAAGTTTAGAACATGAAAGTTATAGATACCAGTCCAATATTTAGTCCATAAAAATTACAGAGCAAAATCAATTCTAGATTGGAAGGACTAAGCAGAACAATCAGCATGCAAATCTGTCCAGAATTGCTCACCGCACAAAACCACCCAAAACCCCGGATTGCTCACCGTGCACAACTATACAAACTCAGGATTGCTCACCGCACACAACCATACAAAACTCAGGATTGCTCACCGCGCATAACCATACAAAACTCAGGATTGCTCACCGCGCACAACCATACAAAACTCAGGATTAACATAAGAAAAGGTAAAACCACAACAACAACAACCATGAAACTAAGCATGCAACTCTAATACTAGTTGGAGATGGAATCCTACCTCAGGGGTGATGAGAGACAAGGGGGTAGCCCAAATCCCTATGGCTCCTCCTTCTTCAAACCTTCTCCTTCTTCCTCTTCTCCTCCACAAGCTCCCAGAATGAGCAACAGCGACCAAACGACGACAGGGATGCTACGGGGGTGTGCAAAGTGATGGTGGCGTAGCCCTACGGGTGCTCAGCCTCCCTAATGTCTAAGAGTGAGCAAGGGGAAGGGATGAATTCGGCCTGATTTTTGGAGAGAGTGTGAGTAAATGAAACCCTTCTTTCTTTACTCCTAGAGTAGCCACCTCATCTCCCTAAAATCCTCTTAGCATGCCACCAAGCCTTGGGTTAGGTAAGGATCAAGGATAACTTGACACATCAAAGGTGGAGGTGTCCCTTAGGAAAAATTAGGATTTTGTTTTTTAGAAAAATAACTATACCCACTTAATACACATACAATACTTAATACTCATCAAGACATTAGTATTCCAAGCATATATTTTATTTAATAAAATCATATGTCATACAAAATTATTTAAAAATAATTTTTAGCTTGACAAAATTAAATAAGATACATAAATACTCCCAAAAATTTATACGCACATATATACGTCCAAGAATACGTATTAATACACGTATATGAATTTTGGGGTCATTACAACCATGCTTTAGGCCTTGTTCAGACTTGTACTTTTGTACTTTCTGTAATGTTTGGGATATTTTGTTGGATGTCTGGTGGATGTTTTCTTTTATCCGCTTTATTATTGTTGTTGTTTCGTCGCAATGCAAGGACATGCTACCTTTCGAAATTTTTATAGACGCTTATCAGTCTGCAGCTTCACAGCTCCAAGTCTGAGCGGACCTCCTCACGTCTCGCCTTCCATATTAGGGAAGCGGGGCGTGACATAAACTGGCTTTATTTTTTCAATTGTAGGTAAATATTACCTTTGCAATGCTGGATATACTATAATGACAGGGTTCATATCTCCATACAGTGGCATTAGATACCATTTGAAGGACCATACTGATCGGGTTCCCCGAAACCGACATGAGCTATTCAACCTACGACATTCGACCTTACGATCAAAGATCGAGTCGACATTTGGTATCCTAAAGAACAATTTTAAAATAATGACATCCAAGTCTCGCTACACATTCAAAAGTCAGGTCGATACCGTACTAGCTTGCACTGTTTTGCATAATTACATCCAAATAGAAGATTTGCATGACCCCCAACTAACTGAAGATGGAGATGGGGTTGAGGAGGTTGTAGAGGGTATCGATGAGCATGATGACGATGTTATGGATCTATCACAAGAGGTTTCAGTTCGTGAACAAACCGAACAACGAGATCAATAGAAAATGTGTAGGGAGCAGATAGCTTGGGATATGTGGGTGGACTTCTGTAACAAAAATAACAACGGGAACACTTTAGAGTTTGGGCTATGAGGGGGTCGACATATAATTTGCTTACTAAGGCTGAACATGTTATCATTGTATCTTGGGTATTGCATTATTTTAGCTATGTTGCATATGCCAAAATGTTGATTCCTTTGTTTATCAAGTATAAGCTTTACAATTATGAAATTTTAGTCCCCTTGCAGTTTAATATCAGATTATATGATGGTTGGATGTTTATAGTCAACATGTTGCATTTTCATTTTCATCTTCTTGATGTTGTAGAGATGGAAGGAGCAGCAAATTCAGGTCAGGGGGTGATACATACCGGGATGGGAGTGATCCCATGCATCCAAGTAATGAAAATGTATATGGGTCACAATGGGGAGAACCTGAAAGAAGGGTGGATCCACTTGTCAACCGGCCAATGCCAATGAGGATGCCAACTATCCCCTTTTCGATGCATGGCTTTCAAGCAGGTGAGCATGGGTTCCAAGCAAGTGGGCATGGAATGTGATATCTACAGTATCCTACTTTCAGCATTCCAATGCACATGCCAATGTCAATGCCATCGCCGCCTGGACCGGAGTATATGAGTATGCTCTAAGGTGGAGAACCACCCTCTTTCAGAAGCCCTTCTTCCCATGGTGCCTTCGCTATGCCTACGCCACCAAGTGGCAATGAATAAACACCCGGTAGTGACTCCTCTAGGAAGTCGAGCCGGAGGACCAAAGATGCTGAAGGGTCTGTTTCAAGCCCATGGAAAAAGTCTAAGCATCCATCCTCTTTTGCACATTAGAACAAACTGTGGAAGACATAGCACGATGAAACCCTAATTCCATTCCTAGCCGAGCTTGCACGGCTGGGGTTTAAATCAGATAAGACATTTAAAAGTACAGTCTTCAATGCCGCTGCGGCCGAAATCAATAACATCCATGGGACTTCTTTCACAAGTGTTAATGTGAAAAATCACATGAAAGCGTTGAGGACACATCTCAAAGACGTATTTGAGTGCATGGATATTAGCGGTGTAGGATGAGATGCGGAGAGGAAGACCATTGAGCTGGATCCAGAAATGTATGCTCTGTAGGCGGCGGTAATTACATCTATCTTATATATAGGCTAAGTGCTAGTACATTAACTATAGCTTTGCAAAACCTTTATAATATTTGATATTCTACTCGTTCAAGAAAACCATCGGAAGCGGGCTTATATGAACCGTCCAATTCCATGGTATGACAATCTTGTTCTCATCATTGGTGATGACGCTGCTAGGGGGATATTTCAAAGGCTATTTTCGAAAACTTTGGGGGCCACTATTCTGGAGGCGAAGGCGAAGGAGATCCCATAACGCCTGATCTGATACATATTGATACGCCACCCCCAATATGTCCCGGATGACATCCCCACGCAAGCGTCGACCAGACCTGTCCATCATGGGGCCCAGCCATGCTACCCCACTCGCGATGGGGAAAAAGAAACATCGTAGACAGGCCATGCAACAAGATCCCGACGTCATACGGGATATAGCAGAAAATGTGAAAGATGTCACGGATGCTATACGGTCCGCACACTCTCATTGGACAGGACCGCTTGCCCAGCTTGTTTACAAGTTTACTGAGTATACGACTGGGATGTTGTTTAAGGTGTTTAAGTCCCTACGACAGGATGAGATGGAGGCACGAAGCTTTTTGGCATTGCCTCCATCGGCTAGGAAGATTATGATTGAAGAGATAGTAGCTAGGTTGGATATGGACTTGTAGGAAAGATGATGTGACAAAGGCAGGAGAGAGGATGTGATGTGAATATGGACTTTTGGTGGTGGGGTGATTGGGGTTGGGTGGGTTGGGGTTTGGTGTGATGGGTGGTATGGATTGGTTTTATACGTTGAAGTTATGTGTTTAATGTGAATGGTCACAAACAATCTATAAGGTGAAGTTATGTAGTTATTATTATTGTTATGGTAGGTATGGGTTGGGTTTGGGTGGGAGTGAAGATGATGTGACAAACAATCTCTATGGTGTTGTATATATTCGTTTGTAGCGTACTAATGATATCTATGTTTTGGTATGGGTTGAGTCTGAATGGTTTATGATGTTTCTGCAGGTAATTGGTGCATGCAAATAGACCAATGATGATGAAATTTTTTTAACTATATTTCCATATACATATAGCCCAATAATGATGAAATTTTTTTGAGCACTTTGTCCCGTTGCTCTTCAGAAATATTTGGCTGGGCGGTTCATTTAAAATGAGCAGCTACCGATTTCCAACTTAAATTCATGATACATCACAATTTTCCTGAGGGCTAAAAGTAAAGATATGATGTATCTGCATATTGCATCCAATATTTGCTTTCTGATACATACACAATGACCCAAGACCCAACAACTGAAACTGATGCATCCACACATTTCCCATACTGAAACTGCCACATATGCCCGATGATGATGAACAATAAAGAAGGAAGTTGACCCTATGATAAGAAGAAATATGAGGTATTTGGCTTGAAGGTTCATTTATAATGATCAACCTCCAAATACCTACTGATGTTCACGATACAAAACATGTTTACCTGAGGGCACAATTCAAATTTTTATTACTTGGGGCATTTGTGTTTTGGGGTGTTCTGATGTATGTATCAGTTTAAGATGGTGCTTCTTTAAGATAATTGTGTTTGTTTCAGTTTCAGGTTGGAGACTGAGAATATTTTGGGTCTGTGGCATTTTTTGTTTTGGGTTTTTCTGCTGCCCGATGATGATGAATAATAAAGAAGGAAGTTGACCCTATGATAAGAAGACATATGAGGTATTTGGCTTGAAGGTTCATTTATAATGAGCAACATCCAAATAACTACTGATGTTGAAGATACAAAACATGTTTACCTGAGGGCACAATTCAAATTTTCAATATTTGGGGCATTTGTCTTTAGGAGATTTCTGATGTATGTATCAGTTTAAGTTGTTGATTCTTTAAGAAAATTTTGTATGATGCAGTTTCAGTCTGGAGAATGAGAATTTTTTGGTTCTGTGGCAATTTTGTTTTAGGTTTTTCTGTTGCCTTATGATGATGAACAATGTAGAAGGAAGGATGACCATATGATAAGAAGAAATAGGAGGTCTGTGGATTGAAGGTCCATTTATAATGAGCAACATCCAAATACCTACTGATGTTCATGATACAAAACATGTATACCTGAGGGCACACATCAAAATTTTATTATTTGGGGCATTTGTGTTTTGGGGTGTTCTGATGTATGTATAAGTTTAAGTTGTTGCTTCTTTAAAAAAATTGTGTTTGTTGCAGTTTTAGTCTGCAGAATGATCATTTTTTTGGGTCTGTGGCATTTTCGTTATGGGTTTTTTGATGTATGTATAAGTATAAGTTGGGGCTTCTTTAAGAAACTTGTGTATGTTGCAGTTTCAGACTGGAGAATGAGAATTTTTTGGTTCTGTGGCATTTTTTGGGTATTTCTGATGTATGTATCATTTTAAGTTGGTGCTTCGTGAAGAAAAATGTTTATGTTGCAGTTTTAGAATTGAGAATGAGAAATGTATGTGTCTGTGGCATTTTTGTTTTGGGTTTTTATGATGTATGGATCAGTTTTAGTTGGTGCATCTTGAAGAAAAATTTGTCTGTTGCAGTTTCAGTCTGTAGAATGAGAATTTGTTGGCCTTGTTTTAGGTTTTTCTGATGTTTGTTTCAGTTTAAGTTGGTGCTTATTTAAGAAAATTGTGTATGTTGCAGTTTTAGAATGGAGAATGAGAATTGTTTTTGTGTCTGTGGCATTTTAGTTTTGGGTTTTCCTGTTGTATGGATCAGTTTAAGTTGTTGCATTTTCAAGAAAATTGTGTATGTTACAGTTTCAGACTGGAGAATGAGAAATGTATGGGTCTGTGGCATGTTTGTTTTGGGTAGTTCTGATGTATGTATCAGTTTAAGTTGTAGCTTCTTTAAAAAAAATTATGTTGCAGTTTCAGTCTGGAGATTCAGAAATTTTTGGGGCTGTGTCATTTTTATTTTGGGTTTTTCTGTTGTATTTTTTAGTTTCAATTGTTGATTATTGAAGAAAATTGTGTATGTTGCAGTTTCAGTGTGGAGAATGAGAGGGTCTGAGGCTGTTTTTTGGGTTTTTCTGATGTATGTATCAGTTTAAGTTGGTGCTTCTTTAAGATCATTGTGTATGTTGCAGTTTAAGTCTGGAGAATGAGAATGTTTTGGGTATGGGCATTTTTGTTTTGTGTTTTTATTAGGGCTGTTGACGAACGAGCTTGAACGAGCTTGAACATGGAGCTTGGTTTTGTTCATGAACAAAATCCATGTTCAAGCTCTGTTCGTTTACTAACCGAGCTCTAAAAACCTGTTCAAGCTTGTTCGTTAAGCTTACCGAACGAACGTAAATAAACGTAAACGAACATTTACGGAGCTTGTTCACAAGTAGTTAACCGAACGTTCTGTTCGTTAACAAGACTTATCGAGCTTGTTCGTGAACATGTTCAGGAACATGTTCGTGAACACATAATCAATTTTGTTCATGAACAGATTTTCAATCAAACAAACAAACGTCAATTGTTTAATTAGGAATAATAATATTTAAACATAATTACCAATGACTAAATCAATTAAATAAAAGGATTAAATATTTGCAGGACAAAAACAAATAAATCCAGCATAATAGCTCCATAGATCCCATTACAAGCATCCATTCCAAGTATAGTAAAAAATATAGTATAAGTCTAAATTTACTATTTTCGATACATGTTCATTCACAAACACTTAACGAGCTTGTTCATGAACATCATTTAACGAGCTTGTTCACGAACATTTAACGAGCTTGTTCATGAACGTAAATGAACGAACACAGTTATGTTTAAGCTCTGTTCGTTTACTAACCGAGCTCTAAAAATCTGTTCAAGCTTGTTCAGTAAGCTTCCTAAACGAACGTAAACGAACATGTACCGAGCTTGTTCACGAGTAGTTCGTCGAACGTTCTGTTCGTCGACAGCCCTAGTTTTTATGATGTCTGTATGAGTTTCAGTTGTTGCTTCTTTAAGAAAATTGTGTATGTGCAGTTTCAGTGGGGAGAATGAGAATTGTTTGGGTCTGTGGCTTTTTTGGGTAGTTCTGCTGTATGTATCAGTTTAAGTTGGTGCTTCTTTAAGAAATTTATGTATGTTGCAGTTTAAGGCTGGAGAATGAGAATGTTTTGGGGCTGTGTCATTTTTATTTTGGGGTTTTATGATGTCAGTTTCAGTTGTTGATTACTGAAGAAAATTGTGTATGTTGCAGTTTCAGTGTGGAGAATGAGAATTGTTTGGGTTTGAGGCTTTTTTGAGTTTTTCTGATGTATGTATCAGTTTAAGTTGGTGCTTCTTTAAGATCATTGTGTATGTTGCAGGTTAAGTCTGGAGAATGAGAATGTTTTGGGTCTGTGGCATTTTTGTTTTGGGTTTTTTCGATGTAGGTATCGTTTTCAGTTGTTGCTTCTTGATGCAATTTTGTATGTAGCAGTTTCGGTCTTGATGTATGTATGTATCAATTTTGTTTGTATCAATTTTGTTATTGTAACGACTGGTTTTCGTGTAATTGGATTATCTATATTAAAATATATGCTTGGTGGATTTTCTCCTTGGATGTGTGGTTTTCGTCGCCGTAGCTTTCACTTTCGATCGTTTCGTCGTGATTTTCTAGCTTCTTCCTTCGATCGTCGATTTCGGAGTAAGTCATTCGTGATGAGCTTCAAATCGCTCATATCTTAGAGTTAGAGTGATCTTAGAAGCCATAGGAATCTTCCCGAAGCTCCGTGATTCGAATCGACACATTTAGTGCATCTTAGTTGGTTCGAGAAGGCGGACCAACCGACTAGAATTCAATCTAGTCGGTCAGGAACTCTTCTCCAACCGACTAGTTCTTTAAATCTACTGTACAGGAGTTACTGTTTACTCTTAGTCGGTCTAAGAACAACCACCGACCGACTAGATGTGAAACTAGTCGGTCAGAACTTGCTCTCAGACCGACTAGTTCCTTTGATTAATTTTACCTAAGCTACTGTTCCTCGTTTGTCGGTTCATGAACACTCACCGACCGACTAGATTTCAAACTAGTCGGTCGACGGGCCTTCACAGACCGACTAATTCACTTCCCAGATTTTCCACTTCTTTCGCTGTTTGATTCTAGTCGGTCACAGTTGGTCGACCGACCGACTAGTTTCTAAACTAGTCGGTCAGTAACTCTTCTTTGACCGACTAATCAGTATCGAAACCCTAATTTCTGGGCAGCCGCCAGCTCTTCCTATTTAAACCCCCCCAAACATTTTCTTTTCTTCTTCATTTCTCCTGAGCCTCCTGCTTCCCCAAATCCTTCTCCATCTTCCCCTAGCCTTCCTCCTTCATCAAGAGCCCTTCCCCCTCTCCATTTTGGCCGGCCACCACCTCTAGGTCGACGGAAAACCCCCAAAAATCCCCAAACCCCCATTTCTCCAGATTTTCTCCCCATTCCAGATCTGAACCCTAGGTTTCCCCGGATCGTTCTTCCGTTGCCGTGCTTGCTCAGCATTGATCTTCCGCTTCTATACGGTAGGGTTCGATCCTTTGGTTTTCTCATAACTCTCCTTGTGATTTTATTGAAACCCTAATAATAAACTAGGTTAGATGTTGTTTGATGATTGTTTCTCCGTGGCAGCGATTTTCTCTCCGTAGATAACTTTTGTGGCGTGCTTCGTTGATCATCTTCCTTGGCGTGAGGGAAGTGAAACTTGCCACTTAGGGTTTAGGCCATGTTTTAGGTCATTTGCTTGTTGTAGCGTAAAAGAGACTAGACGGTGAAATGATAGCCGCCTAGACGCCAATTGATCTAGTTTGACAACGAAACTAGATCCGTCACCTCACTTGATCTAGCTTGACAACGAAGCTAGATCCAACCCTTTTAACTTGTTGTTCATGCATATTAAACTGCCATGTTTAATTCCTTATTTGTACGCCTTACTGCAAGCCATGCCATCCATGTTGAATGTCGCATTCGTCGCACACGCTACAATACTTGTGTTTCTTGGCTCGTGTTCCAGAAGCGGGCCATGTGTTGGTTGATAGCCAATGCCCGATCTACTTGTTTCCGGCTAGGTGCACCCTATGCCAAATTGTCACGCCCCGCTTCCCAAAAATGTGGAGGCGAGACGTGAGAAGGTCCGCACAAACTTGAAGCTGTGAAGCTCCAAGTCTGATAAGAGTATAAAAACACTTATTATGGCAAGTCCTTGCAAAGCGAAACGAAACAACAATGATAATAAGGAAATGAGACGACATTTTATTGAATCTCCAAATGTCCATAAACAAATTACAATATCGCAGAAAAGCCACCAGGCTAAATGAAAAAGGGTCTAAGGCCCAAACATGGCCAACAAAGTATAACATACATACAAGGGTGCCACGCACCGACAACTAACAGGAATCCTAAAACATAAAGGGAAACTCAACAAGTCACCGGTGTCCACAAGACTCCTCCTCAGCAAACACAACGTCCTCTGCAACAAGCTCTGGCTCGGCAACTAACATGCGACACCCAAAGAGAAAGGGGCACATGTCAGCAAGTCTGAAAAGACTTGAGCAAGGAAACTGAAAGGAATGTAAACTAGCAACCTAGCAGTTATAGTATGCATGACATGGCAGTTATAACATGAGTGCACAAGCAAGACATGGCGAGACAATAAGTACAAGAGAACAATTATCGGGACAAGACAAGAGTAGCCAAGCTACTAACAATCTCAATCGATTTACTATTCACGTTTCACTGTTGTTTGTCGATGTTTACGCCTTACAGCTGAATGGTATAACATTCACGCTGATTGGCCGCTTAACACTACCCCACCCCAGAGTTTACGCCTTACAACTGCAGTTGCTGATCAGGCAGACCCCCAGTTGAATGACCGCTTAACTCTTACCCCATCCCACACGTAAACAAGCCAGGGTCCCTGTACATGAGCCCAGTAAATGAGCCAGGGTTGCCCCGCATGAGAGCTTGTTTTCCTAGTTCACAATTCAATATCGAGCGTTGGGTTAGCAACTCATTATGCTCGCTTCTGGTCACGAGCCAGGAAACACAAGTATGGCGTAGGGGACACCTAGCCTCAATATCGAGCGTTGGGGTTAGCAACTCATTATGCTCGCTTCTGGTCACGAGCCAGGAACTATCAGTTTTGTAGCGTGAGCTACACATTCACGATGAACAATCGATGTATGCAATGTCATGAACAGATATTCGCGTACCGTTAATTGTAATTAAACATGACAGGCAAAATACAATGACATGAACAATATTCGCGTACCGTTAATTGTAATTAAACATGACATACAAGCATGATAAGGGTGACGGACCAAGCTTCGTTGTCAAGCTAGGTCAATGGCGTCTAGACGGCTATCCTTTCACCGTCTAGTCTCTTTTACGCTAAAACAAGGAAATAGCCTAAGACATGGCCCAAATCAAGAGATGCAAGTTTCACTTGCCTAGCACCGGGGATGACGATCACGAGGGTTCGTCTCACGGATGCTAAACTACGGGGAAGTCGCTGTTATGGAGAAACAATCATCAAAACACAAGAAATCTCATTAGGGTTCCACAAAACACAACGGGTTATGAAAACATCAAGAGATCGATTTATTACCGTGAGGAAGCGGAAGAAACACTCCGGGGAACCTACGGATCAGATCTGGAGGTGATTGGAGAAGTTTGGAGAACTAGGGTTTTTGGGGGATCTTGGGGATTTGATGAGATTTTGGGGAAGATGAGAGATAGAATGTGTTGAGGGATGGTTTGGATGATGGTTCTTGGGCTTGGAATGAAGGAATAAGGGTTTGAGGTAGAAGGGGGCTCAATGGGGGAGAAACTAGGGTTTTTGGTCGAGTGGAGGAAGGAGAGAACGTTTGGGAGGGGTATAAATAGGATGGGCTGGCGGCTGCCCAGAAATTAGGGTTTTAACACAGATTAGTCGGTCAAAGAGCAACCACTGATCGACTAGTTTGGCAACTAGTCGGTCGGTCGACCAACGCAGACCGACTAAGTGTAAACAGTAACTTCTGAACAAAAATAGGATTTAGATTTAGTCGGTCGAAGAACAAATACTGACCGACTAGTTTGTCATCTAGTCAGTCGATGAACGTTCTTAAACCGACTAAGAGTAAACAGTAGCTCGACTGTACAGAAGAACCAAGAATTAGTCGGTCTGAGTACAAAACTTAACCGACTAGTTTGACAACTAGTCGGTCGAAAGATGAACTTAGACCGACTAAACAGAAACAGTAACTTAAGTAAAATCAATCCAAGGAACTAGTCGGTTTGAGTAGAGTTGCCGACCGACTAGATCTCAATCTAGTCGGTTGGTTCCCCTTCTCGAACCAACTAAGATGCACTAAAAGTGCCGATTCGAATCACAGAGCTTCGGGAAGATTTCTATGGCTTCTAAGATCACTCTAACTCTGAGATATGAGCGATTTGAAGCTCGTCACGAATGACTTGCTCCGAAATCGACGATCGAAGGGAGAAGCTAGAAAATCACGATGAAACGGTCGAAAGTGAAAGCTATGGCGACGAAACCACACATCCAAGGAGAAAATCCACCAAGCATATATTTTAATATAGATAATCCAATTACACGAAAACCAGTCGTTACACAAATACTTATGAATCGTGAACTAGAATGCGAGCTCCTGTGCGGGGCAACCCTGGCTCATTTACTGAGCTCGTGTGCAGGGACCCTGGCTCGTCCACATGTGGGTATTGGGGTAAGGGTTAAGTGGCCAATCAACTGGGAGTCTGTTCGATCAGCAACTTCAGTGGTAAGGCGTAAACTCTGGGTTCTGGGGTGGTGTTAAGCGGCCAATCAGTGTGAATGTCAAACCATTCAGCTGTAAGGCGTAAACATCTACAAACAACTTGAAGCGTGACTAGTGTTAAGCGTCCACTCAGTGTGAACGTCAAACAGTTCAACTGTAAGGCGTAAACATCTACAATAACTTGAAAACGTGACTAGTGAAAGGATTGAGAACGTTAGTAGCTTGGCTACTCCTGTCATGCCATGATGATTGTTCTCTTGTACTTATTGTTTCACCATGTCTTACTTGTGCACTTATACCATAACTGCCATGTCATGCATACTATAACTGTTAGGTTGTTAGTTGCCTTTCTTTCAGTTTCCTTGCACAAGTCTTTTTAGACTTGCTGACATGTGCCCCTTTCTCTTTGGGTGTCGCATGTTAGTTACCGAGCCGGAGATTGTTGTTGAGGGCGACGAGTTCGTGGAGTTCGTGCCTGATTCTGTTGGTTGAAGAGGAGTTTGAGAATACCGGTGATCTTTCTTAGGATCTTACAGTTTCCTTTTGTTTTAGGATTCCTGTTAGTTGTCGGTGTGTGGCACCTTTGTTTGTACCTTGTACTTATGTTGGCCATATTTGGGCCCTTAGATTCTTTTCTCTTTTAGCCTGGTGGCTTTTTCTGTGATGTTGGAATTTAATGTGATGGATATTCTGAGATTGTCTTTTGTCTCTTTTCCTTTATTATTATCTTTGTTTCGTATCGCGTTGCAAGGACCTGCAGATATAACGATTTCATGACGCTTATCAGGCGTGTGGCTTCACAGCTCCACGTCTGTGCAGACCTTCTCACGTCTCGCCTCCACATTTTTGGGAAGCGGGGCGTGACAGTTATGATGTATGTTTCAATATTATTTTGAATTTGTGAAATCTTTCAATTGCCATTATTTAACTGCTTTGTTTTTTACTATGTATATGTATATGTGTATGTGTTGCTTGCCTCCATTGTCAATCTTTCTTTCATGCAAGGTTAACATGAGCACCGGGTCCAGCCAGTCTATTCCATCCAGACCCAGAGTTACTGCAGGTTCTCAGTTGGATGAAGATGCAGATGACAGCAAGTTTTGCCATTGTGGTCTGCCGGTACCCAGGCGGACATCATGGACCAGAAAAAATCCTGGCCGTCAATTTTGGAGCTGTCCTGCGCGAGGAAATAATAAATCTAAATTCTACGAATGGAAGGATCCACCTCACTCAGACTGGTCCACTTATGTCATACTACATTTGCTGGATGAGCATGATAGAAGGCCGACCCATGCATCCTCTTCCACCGCGGTCTCTGATAGGCAGCTTTTGGAGATAGAGAGGCGGTTGGCCACGTTCGTGGGGGGATTTGAGCAGAGCCCTGGGAAAATGGACACCCTCCCATCCGAATACAAAACCATTAAGTTGGTTTTGTATTCGCTCATAGGCTTGTTGTTTTCTTTGTTATTGTTTTTTATTAACAAGAGTGTTTGATGAGGAAGATACAATGTAAACCTTTATTACTGTATGTTGGGTATACACAATGATACTTCTAATTGGTATATTATATGTATTTTGTTTATGTTGCCCTAATTTGGAATGTGACATGAGTTTGTGATATATGTTGCATGCGATCTATGCCATGAATTTAATATTTTAGTTTTTTTTCTGCTTCTAGGTAATGAAATTGTATTATTATTTCTGTTGATTGCGTTGCTTGTCGTTCTTGCGTTACTATTTACTCGGTCCAATGCAATTTAATATATTGGTTTTATTATTAAATTCAGTATTTTTATATTTAATTCTGTTAGTTGTATATAAATATGCTTATTTAATAGTTATTTATTTTATATTTAATAGTTAGTTAATTAATATTTAATTAAATGATGGGTTTCACAATTTTCTACTTCATATGAGGAAGGGGTTAATCTCACCTCAAAACATTATAACCAATTTCCAACTTTCTTCATCCAACAATCACAATCCCACTATAACCAAAAGAAACACAATACTTTACCATGGGACCCACAAACAAAACTCCAACCCACTTTCCAACTGCAAAGCAACGAATATACTTTCAAGACATATGGAATTTCAGCTTTCAGCAAGTTGATTTTTGCTCGTCGTTTTCGCTACTTCAGATTTTTGCAAAATTACTATTTTCATAACCACTTCCTGCTTTAGACCCTCCATGATTTGATTTTAAAGATTTGCTATTCGATCTTGATAATTCTTGGACTGTTTTCACGTTTCTGGGCTCGTTTGAGCTCTGATTTGGACGCTGTTTGAACCTGTGTTTAGACCGAGACAATCCCGTCATCCAAGTAACCCTTTCCAATCTATTTGTTCCTACTAAATTTGTCGTAACCAATTTACGACACGTTTAATCATCCTCAGGATTCCTACATGGATTTACTATTGCAAACAGTAAATCCCAAAGCAAAGCATCCACAAAGAAACAGGCCCTTAGGAGACTTCTTTAAAATTAAAATTTTGTGGTTATGTTCTTCTAAAGGGACTCTTTTTGAGTATTTTGTATGAATAGATGACCTAATTGTAAATGCTATAATTTGGAGGACTCTTTTAAAATTAAACATCATTTGAGGGACCATTTTCTAAAAAACTCTTATAGTTTTATCTTTTTAGAAGTACGTGTTGTCTATTTGTTGGAGGGGAAATAGTTATGTGTTTTGATCTCTATGTCTTATCCCATTCTAAAAATAAATAAAACAGATTCAATTGGACCTGTATTTTAAATACATAATTGAATAAACCTTAACATTATATGCATATTTTTAAATTATGTAAGTGAATAATATATTAGAAAAAAAGTGAAAAAATCAATATTTTTGCATTATGGCGAAAATATTGTATATACATATCGTTAGGACATGTGCAACTAAGCAACACAATAGAGAGGGGGTGAATAATGTAATGACACAATAATAAGCTAATAAAAATTACTTGCAAATGCGGAATTAAAAGGCAAGTTAATTAGCAACAACCCACAAGAGACAATCAACAAACGCAAATACAAAAGCGTATCATGGTTCGGCAAATGCCTAGTCCAGTCTCACACTCTTTACTGAGTATCGTGGTTTTTCACTATAAGACTTTTCCAAGCCAACCCAATATAACTCACATTTTTCCAAGTGCCACTCTTTTTCAAGAGCCTATCTTTTCCAAGATAGTAAACCATGTTCCAAGAGTAATCCATATTTCAAAGGAATCACATCTCTCTTTCCAAATAGAACACTTCCATAACCAGGATTTTAAGTTTCAACAAATGAAACAAATAAAATACACACTTCATATTGCCTTGATTAAATAAACTTACAAACTTTAAGTATAGAGGCAAGGAAGTGTATCCAAGTGCTAGATGTAAGCTTGATGCACTTGAGGACTTTCCTTGAGCTTGGAGTTTGTAACCCTCCGTGGCTAGCTCTACGGAGTGTGTGTAGACACCATGTATGGGACTGGTGTGGTGATGAAGGAATTCTAGGGCCTGGAGTCCAATTTGAGTGATTCTGGAGAATCTGGGGAATTCCGTGCATGTGGAAGCGTGCTCAGGGTGTGGTGTGGCTATGAGTAGTCGTAGTATGCCTAGTAAAGTAAGGGCCTCTCCGACTCTGATTTAGGGTTCGATACTTGTATGTGTAGAAGATTCCCATGAATTGCTTAGTTGCTCAATGTTACGACTAATATCAACGGGCCCGAATCACAACGGCCCACGGCACAACCTCAAAGGAGAAGCTCACTGGAGAAGACGGGCCCACCCGAAGGGGGCCCACGGACGAAGGCTGAAGGCCCAGCCACTTCGTCCTCGGGGGCACCCGACTGCCCCCCCATTCGGGCGGATTAACCGCCCCCCTGAATCCGCGATTCCATGGTGGCCATTAACGGACCCATTAATGGGCCACCCCTCCACGACACGTGAGTAGGAGGTGGAGGAGGCGGATCAGGAGGACGTGAGAGGAGGTAGAACGTGGGGCAATCACAAAAGACCCTATAAGGGGAAGGCCAGGACGACGGAACAGGGGATCGAAACCCAGGTAACCAACACAGAGGTACTCCATCAACGACCTAGGCTTTCGCCACTCCATTTCCTCCCTCCCCCAAAACTCGCGCCGCCTGGGTTGACGTTCCGGCTTCCTCACAAGCCGGATCTCCCCCGCCGAGTATCCTTTCAGACCCTGATCTGACTTAGGCATCGGAGTCCATGACGAGTTTCTTCATCTGTCCAGGAAGAAGACATCCGAGGCGCCGAGGCTACCCCTCAGCGTCGGTCGACCATCACCGTCGCAGTCGTCAGGCGGACGACAGATCAAGTACCGACCCACTCGTAAGGCGCCGAGGCTACCCCTCGACGCGGATACGACCGAGGCCGAGCACGACCCAGCCGAGGCCGAGCGTGACTCACCGAGCCGAGGCTTCCCCTCAGCTCTGTAGCGCCGAGAACAAGCGGGCTCGGCGAACTCAAGGGACCCTCAAGTCGGCCCCTTGACCACGTTGACCATACAGCCGACGGTCAACGAGCTGTGGTGAGAAAACACCCGTAAACATCTGGCGCCGTCTGTGGGAACACGAACAACGCCCACGTAAAACAACCACACCGACAATGACACGGCTCCGCCCCCCGCGGCGGAGAAGAGGAGCGGCCCCGGTGGAGGGCACTGACCCACCCCGTGGCAAGCGGGGCGAGGCCATGCCTCCCAAGCACGCGAACCGGGCGGCGAGCGTGGATCGAGCAGAGGACAGTGGTGAAGAGACCAGTGGCCGACCAATAGCTTCCCAGGGCAGTAGGATCGATAGAACACGGGAAAAGCCGGGATCGAGCGAAGCATTGGTGGTGTCCCTGATCGTAGATACCTCCGTGGTGCGGCAGCTACTAGTCGACACCGGCAGCTCGTGCGACATCCTCTTTACATCGACTTTAGAAAGGATGGGGCTGCGTGGCGAAGACCTGGAGCCATGCACGGGTCCCGTGGTTGGTTTCACGGGACATTCTGCACCTATCATCGGGGTGATCCACCTCCCGGTCACGCTGGGGAGAGCACCCGATTCGGTGACACTGACGGTGGAATTCATTGTGCTGAAGGTCGGCTCGGCGTACAATGGCATCATCGGCCGCCCCCTCCTCAACGCTATCGATGCGGTGGTCTCGACGCTCCACTGGACAATCAGGTTTCAGACCTCGAAGGGAGTCGGGCAAATCAATGGCGACACGAAGGGAGAGACGATCTGCTATCACCTGGCAGACGAGAAGGTCGTCGGGGGGCCGGGCGGTCCAATGGCCTCTCTCGACCTGAGGCACGGACCGAGACCTACCCCTGCAGAAGAACAAGAGCAGATCCCCGTCACGAACGTCGAGGGGAGATTCGTCTCCATTGGGTCAGGGCTGGATCCTGACTCGAAGCGCAAGCTGGTCGAATGCCTGGAGGCTAACCTGGACGTCTTCGCGTGGTCGGCCGAGGACATGCCTGGCATTGATCCCCGGGTGATAGTTCATCGATTGAACGCCGACCCCAACTTCAGACCCGTCCGGCAGAAGAAGCGGAACCTAGGTGGTGAAAAGATGAAGGCAGCCTCTGATGAAGTAGAGCGACTCCTCGATGCCGGTTTCATCCGAGAGGTCTGGTACCCCAAATGGCTGTCCAACGTGGTAATGGTCAGAAAACCCAACGGGAAGTGGTGGATGTGTGTGGATTTTAGCGACCTCAACAAAGCATGTCCCAAAGGACAGCTATCCACTGCCGCGGATCGACCACCTCGTAGACAGCGCCTCGAGATACGAGATGCTCAGCTTCATGGATGCCTACTCTGGGCACAACCAGGTCCAGATGGATCCTGATGATGAAGAGATGACGGCTTTCACAATGGACCGAGGGACCTTCTGCTACAAGAAAATGCCCTTCGGATTGAAGAACGCGGGGGCAACCTACCAAAGAATGGTTAACAAGGTGTTCGACTCCCAGATAGGAAGAAACCTGGAGGTCTACGTCGACGACATGCTGGTGAAGTCGAAGGATCCTGCTGACCACATCGCCGACCTAAGGGAAACCTTCGAACGGCTACGAAGGTACAATATTCGGCTCAATCCCGCGAAATGCACGTTCGGCGTGAGATCCGGCAAGTTCCTGGGATCCATGATCACCAATCACGGGATTGAGACCAACCCCGACAAAATTAAGGCACTGATCAACATGCGGGAGCCGACAACCATCAAGGAGTTGCAGAGGTTGAATGACCGCATCACTGCCCTCGGGCGATTTCTGTCCCGATCGGCGGAAAAATCTCTCCCATTCTTCAAAACTCTGAGGAAGGCAATCGCTGCGCCAGCTGATTCGGGTTCAATATTACATATTTAACCCCCCATTTAGCCCTATTTTGTGCTCACATGATGCTAAATTTATCTCTAATACATTCCTATTTTATACATCATCATTTATTAGAGAAAACACCTTATTTGAGCACAAAACAGCTATTAATGAAGTATTTCTGCACTTTTATATTTTTCCTAGCACCGTCTTGATCTCACGATTCCAACGATTATTTATTTGTATTTTTCTGAGATCTGTACTAATTACTATGAATTTTTGAATGCAGAATACCAATAAATTGGAGAAATACACACGAAAATACGAAATACGGTCGCCGCCCAATGAAATGGCGCCACGTGGAAGCATCCAGACCATCGCGCTCAATCCAACGGGCGCAGCGAGTCGATTACGTGGCTATGTTTTAACCGTTGGATGAGGATCCAACGGTCCAAGCGAGGAGACAGAAGCGGGCGACGTGGACGTTTGTTGGGCGTTCGATTGTGATCCAACGGCCCAATTTCATCCCACACTCAGCGAAGCGATCGGTGATTATAGGACACGTGGCAGCACACGGATCAATCCCGCTTCTTGAACGGACGGTTCAGATTTAATCGATGAAGCGAGCGGTAGCCGAAATCGCGGGGACGTGGCCTCGTGAACGCCGTTGGATGCAGATCCAACGGATGACTACGTTTCCGCATCTAAGCGGTGAGCAAACTCAAAGAGCAGAGAAGCTCTTGGCGATGTGGCGTAGCGTTAAGCGTTGGATCTATATCCAACGACCGGGAATCAATCCGAAGTCGTTGCGGATGCGGGCGCCGTTCGAACGAATCGGGGCGATTTCGAATGCCACGTGTCGACACGAGACGCAATCCCGCCTCTGATCGAACGGCAGGAGATGAAGCGGGTAGCGGAGCGCGGATATTGAACCCAATAAGGCTATCAAACCCGCAATGCCTATTATATAAGCGTATTTAGGGTTTTTGGTCGGATAGAAGCAGATTTGGGGCGTATTTTGGGCGTATTGGAGGCTCTAGGAGCCGTATTTCCCCCCTGAAAAATTCTGTAAAATTCCAGAGGCTTGTATTATTATTTCCAGAGAGTTTGAAGTCGAAACTTGGAGATTTGGTGATATATTTCTAAACTTCTACCTCGTATTTTAGTGTTTTACATCGTATTTTGCTATAATCTTGATGTATTTTGCTATGAAAGTTGTTTATTATTGCATGATGAGTAGCTAAATATTATTTGTGCATGGTATGTAGTAGTTAGGGGATATAATTTGTGTTTATTTGGTTGAATATCCTTGTGCTTAATCGTTAAACGTCGTTAAAGTTGTGATCTTTGTTCTTAAATCGCCTTTTTCATCTTCCAAAAGAAGTGATTAGGTTGATGATCGCCCCAAAAGGGTGAGCTTTGATCTCTCCAAAAGGGAGTTTCATATTGTAGTTTTAATCTCTCCAAAAGAGAGTTTTATATCGTATTAGAATTTTAGCGACGATCTTATTGAATATCGTGTTTTAACCCCCAAAAGGGCATCTTCCGATGAATTGCTCCCAAAAGGAGAATTCATTGAGTTATATTGGATATTTTCCCGGTGAATTGCTCTCAAAAAGAGAATTCATTGTGATATATTCATCAACCAAATTAATACGAATCATTGATCCTAACGAACCTATACCATGTGCATACTTTTTATAGATATTTTCATACACGAATTTCTTTGTTCGCACATCACCATCACGCACTTTCACACCATCGCCATCATCATTGAAGTGGTTAGTTTCTTTCCGTAGGATTTCTATTTGATTTGAATTGTGGTTGCAACAGATTTCTTCCCGTGGATTCGACATCTGGACTCCCAGATTTTACTACTTGTACGGACTCTTGCGCTTGAGAGAGAGCACCCTTTCGGTCCCATCACCAGCCGACGAGAGGAAGACAATACCATGGGATGAGGACTGCTCCCGAGCCTTCGTCGATCTCAAAGAGTACCTCCGCAGCCCACCACTCCTCTCCAAGCCGCGAGAGGGGGAATTGTTGAGCCTCTACTTGGCCTGCACGATGGAAGCAGTGAGCTCGGTGCTGATCCGGAAAGACGATGGGGTGCAGAGGCCGGTATACTACACCACTCGCATCTTGAAGGACGCTGAGGGGCGGTACACGCCAATGGAGAAGTTAGTGTACACCCTCGTCCTCTCAGCCAGGCGGCTCCGACCCTACTTCCAGGCTCACACGATACTGGTCCTAACCGATTCCCAGTTGGAACAGAACCTCAAAAGGTTTGACCGCATGGGAAGGATGCTGAACTGGGGGGTCGAGTTAAGCGAATTCGACCTGCGATTCAAGCCTCGCACGGCCATCAAAGGGCAAGCCCTAGCTGACTTCATCGCCGAGTGTACCATAGAAGAAAGGACCCTCACGCCGGGAGACGTCTCGGAAACGGTAACAAACCAACCTTTGTACTTACTTATGACTGACATCAGCTTGGCTGGCAACTCAGGCGACCAAGACACATGGATTATTCACGTGGACGGCTCGGCGACCCGGGCTGGGAGTGGAGCCGGGATCACGATTCGGTCTCTTGAGGGGAACGTCGTCGATACACGCTTAGGCTCGAGTTCCCGGCCACCAACAACGTGGCCGAGTATG
Organism: Scilla litardierei; assembly: GCA_030789695.1. NCBI lineage: Eukaryota > Viridiplantae > Streptophyta > Magnoliopsida > Asparagales > Asparagaceae > Scilla > Scilla litardierei. The sequence goes on along the minus strand of CM061142.1, from coordinate 768,139,419 downwards.
AGGCCGCGATAAACGGCTTGAGGCTGGCCCGAGAACTCGGAGTTGAGTGCGTACGGCTCCTTTGTGACTCGAAGCTCATCATCAATCAGCTGCAAGGGAGCTACGAGGCACACGAAGAGACGATGCAGGGCTACCTGGCCACGGCCAAGATGGAGATGTCCAAATTCAAAAGGGCCGAGACCCTTCACCTCCCACGGTCGGAGAATGCCCGAGCAGACGCTTGATCACTCCGTATTTTACACCTTTTTTCTGCATGTTTGCATGCCATTTAGATCGCTCAAATCGTGTTTTTCACGTTTATTCGGCAATATTGCGATGCTTTTCACGATTTGTTGTTTTTGTCGTATTTCAGGAGATTTGGAGCGATTTGGAGTGATTCTGAGATGCACCCACTCCGGAGTGTCACCGACGACTCTCTTGAGGGGTATTTTGCTATTGGAGAGGAGTGGAAGAAGAAAGAACGTCGTAGGATCGACGAGGAGGCCAAAACATGAAGAATGGGCATTTTTAGCATGCCACTCGGCCGAGTGAAGGAGTCACTTGGCCGACCATAGGAAGCCCGCTCGGCCGGCCAGATCGGACACGCAACAGAGCCAATATCAGCGTGCACTCGGCCGAGCATCGCCATGCCACTCGGCCGAGCACCGAGTCACCCCTCGCCCGAGTAGAGCCAAGACGACAGCAACAAAATATGTCGAACTCTCTGTTTTTTTCGTCTGTACAGTCCCGATGACTGACTCGACCGAGTGGAAAAAGACGGTCCGCCCGAGTGACAACCGACGTCCGCCCGAGTGACGAAAGACCGTCCGCCCGAGTGACCTCCGAGGAGACGACCCCCGAGACCCCCAACTCTCTATTTCTGTACAGGGTTCGTCACTCGGCCGAGTGACATTTGTCACTCGGCCGAGTGAGCCGCGCTGCCTGTAGCGTAAACTGCGGATTTGAGGCTGCGCAGGGGCATTTTCGTAGGGGTTTTTGGGCGATTTTGGGGGGGTATTTAACCCCAGTTTTTAACCTAGTTTAGGAGAGCTTTTTCAGAACTTTTTCAGCCTTTTTAGATTAACTTTTTAGGGATTAGATTGAGCTTTTAGAGAGGAGAGAAAAGGGAGATTTTATTGGATGCTATCTTGTTCTTCATTGGTTTGTATCTCTCTCCCTCAAAAACTCCATTTTTATTGATTTGTTGAATATAGCTATGAATTCCATTCATTTTACTTGTGAATTTCTATTGCATTCTATTATGAATTGTGAGTAGTTCATCGTCTTAGGGCGTAGGGATGAACCCTACGAGCCCAATTTCGAATTTGTGATGAATTGGTGAAACTATTGCTAGGATTGGTTAAGGTTAGTTTGGGATCGCTATAGAACGATTAGCTAGGGATTCATACCGATTGGGATTTGCAAGAGATTGGATCCCAATTCGATAGGAAGCCCTAGATATTCGAATTGGGTTGCAATTGAATTTCTCCGGAATCGGTTTGCAAGAGATTGGGCCGAAACTAGGGTTTTCGATTGCAATTCTATACCAATACCCGTTTGCAAGAGATTGGGCGGGTAGAAACTATCCCAACCTAGGTCGTAGCTCGAGTTTGCACGAGAGTGGGCTCGAGATACAATTGGACGATGATGTTGTTCTTCACGCTAGTTTGCCTAGGTTAGGGTTTGCAAGAGATTGGACCCTACCCTAGGTTTGCTATAGACCAGCAATAGCGCGAGAGCGTGAGCTTGGTTCCACATTTAGTTGCAACTAGTTCACCCAAGTTTCAAGTCTAGCAATTGTGAAACCTACAAATCACAATGATGAGATACGGTAAGTAGCGGGGATTCCCTATCCCCTAAGCGTCTTTATTAATTTGTTATTCCTTTATTACATTTGAATGACTGTGACCGCATATTTGCGAACATTTCCCGACTTTTCCTATAGCCAGGTGACCGAAGAAGACACTGTTATTAGGCCTCTCTGTGTTCGATACCCACTCGTCACTACACCGTGCGCTTGCGGTAAGACTACGATCTTCGCCGCTCCGGGACGTGTATCCGGGGCGCGATCAACGCTCTATCCAATCTTGCTTCCTCCTCTCCCAGGGAGTTGGGTCGCACCGTCTATATAGAAAACCTCAGGAGCCCAGCACGGAAGAGAAGGAGATGATGGTGATTGACAGAGACCCCACCTGGATGGACCCAATCATCCGATACCTCACTCATGGGGAAACACCGACCGATGTGGAAGAACGTCGGACCTTGGAGAGGAAGACGCTCCGGTATGTGATGCACGAAGGAGCCCTCTACAGAAGACGGTGGACAAAGACTGACGTCCTCCCCTACCTTAAGTGCCTCGGCCCCCAGGAAGCGGACTACGTCATCAGGGAGGTGCACGAGGGGACCTGCGGGAACCACCATGGAGGCACAACAATCGCCCAGAAGATCTTGAGGCAAGGATACTACTGGCCGACCCTGATGCACGACGCGACAGAGTATGTCCAGAGGTGCCAGGAATGCCAAAGGTTTGCCAGCACCGGGACCATCCCCCCTTCAGAGCTCGTCCTAATCATCAGCCCAATACCTTTCGTGAAATGGGGGCTCGATATCCTGGGACCGTTCACGACGGGCAGAGGGCAAAGGAAATACCTGATCGTGGCCGTGGATTACTTCACCAAATGGATCGAAGCCGAACCTCTAGCCTCAATCACCTGGAAGAAGGCAAAGAGCTTCGTATGGAACTCCATAATCTCCAGATTCGGAATCCCCCGCGCCATCGTCACCGACAATGGAAAGCAATTCGACTCAGCTGGGTTTAAAGACTTCTGTGCCGAGTGGAAGATCAAGTTACTCTTCACCTCGGTGGCACACCCCCAGACCAACGGGATGGCCGATGCCGCCAATAAATGCATCATAGAACCCCTCCGCAAGAAAGTAGAAGGCGCCTAAGGAAAGTGGCCTGAAGAGCTCCCTGGGATACTCTGGTCTTACTGTACGACCCACAAACAAGCCACGGGTGAGACCCCATTCATGCTCACTTATGGCACCGAAGCAGTAGTCCCAGTCGAAGTGGGTGAGGAGTCCCTCCGCATCCGACACTTCGACGAAGAAAGAAACACCGAAGGTTTGGAGCTCGGCCTGGAACTCCTGGGTGAACGATGAGAACAGGCCTTGGCCACAATCATCCGCCAGAAGCAAAAGGTGGCGCGTTACTATAATTCCTGCGTCAAGGAGCGGAGTTTTCACCAAGGGGATTTGGTCCTTAGAAAGGCGGTCTTCTGTCCAGAGGTCGCGTACAAAGGGAAGCTGGCAGCCAAGTGGGAAGGTCCCTACCAGGTGATCGAAGTTCTAGGAACCGCCACCTATCGGCTGGCAAACTCGGAGGGAAAGACCCTCACCCATTCCTGGAATGTCGAGCATTTGCGCAAGTATTAACAGTAAAGCCTGCGAAATCGGAAGACGAATGTAACTCTTTTCTTCCCCCTTTCTCAATAAATTGGTTTGACCCTGCTTTCCTCTTATAGCATGGCTGGTCCCCCTCCACGATTTGCCTGGACGGGAGACTCCCCGGGGCCTAACCTCGGAGTGGGCCGGCCACTAGGCAAGGATAGCCCTCCTAGCGAGCAAGTCGACTCGAAGCGGCCGCAAGGCTGGGGGCGACTCCCCCGACGGACCGCCGAACCGACCGACCGAGAGCCCATGGGCAGCTCCCCAGGCGGGACAGTCGAAGGGACGACCTCAAAGGTCAACCTCATTGGCTAGTCACAAGACATGGGGTCGTGCCCCAGGCTGACTAGCCAACTGAGCCGGGGGCAACTCCCCCGATATGGCGGCACGATAAACCGAGCCGAGGGAAACTCCCTCGGCCCGTCGGCACGCCAACTGAGCCGGGGGGCAACTCCCCCGATACGACGGCACGATAAACCGAGCCGAGGGCAACTCCCTCGGCCTGTCGGCACGCCAACTGAGCCGGGGGAAACTCCCCCGATATGGCGGCACGATAAACCGAGCCGAGGGCAACTCCCTCGGCCCGTCGACACGCCAACTGAGCCGAGGGCAACTCCCCCGATATGGCGGCATGATAAACCGAGCCGAGGGCAACTCCCTCGGCCCGTCGGCACGCCAACTGAGCCGGGGCAACTCCCCCGATATGGCGGCACGATAAACCGAGCCGAGGGCAACTCCCTCGGCCCGTCTGCACGCCAACCAAGCTGGGGCAACTCCCCTGATGCGGCCACATGGTAACCGAGCCGAGGGCAAATCCCTCGGCCCGTCGGCATGCCAACCAAGCCGGGGGCAACTCCCCTGATGTGGCTGCACGGTAACCGAGCCGAGGGCAAATCCCTCGGCCCGTCGGCATGCCAACCAAGCCCGGGGCCGCTCCCCTGATGCGGCCGCATGGTAACTGAGCCGAGGGAAAATCCCTCGGCCCGTCGGCACGCCAACCAAGCCAGGGGCAACTCCCCTGATGCGGCTGCACGGTAACCGAGCCGAGGACAAATCCCTCGGCCCGTCGGCACCCCAACCAAGCCGGGGGCAACTCCCCCGATACAGATGCACGTTAGATGAGCCGAGGGTAACTCCCTCAGCCCAATCAGCATGCCAACTGACCCGGCAGGAACACTGACTCTTCTCCGTCAAGAACTCCAAAGAAGGCTCCACCCCAAGGGAGGAGATAAGCAATAACAAGCAGGGGAAAGACACTTTACTTTCGGGAAGTACGAGGGGTTACACCAAAAAGCCCTGGTCCCGAAGAACTTAAGGACCAGGCTAGGGATCTAGACACTCCCACCCTCATCTTCTCGGGGGACCCCCTCAAGGCCACCAGCGGGAGAAGCGTCGGATCGCACGGGGATCTCTTCCTCTTCATCGGAGTGCGCTTGAAGCTCCCTGAGGTTGATCACCGCGAGCGGGAACTTCTTTCGAACCTCGGCCAGACAGCGGGTGAAGCCCTTCTCGAACGCCGAAGACGTGGCCTTAGCGACAAAGGAAAGGGCGTATTCCTTCACGGCATCCTGGGCAGCCTTGACAAGTTCCACATCCTCTAGCTTACGAATCCGACCCTCGAGAGTGGCCACCTGCCGTTGGTGATCAGATCGGATCATCTCGATCTCTTTCGATCTCACGTTAAGCTGAGATAGGAGGGCTCTCTCCCGCTCTTCCGCCGCCTCAAGCAGGGCATTGAGTTCCTGGGCATCGGCCGTGATGAAAGGACCCGGATCGGCGCCTGCCTCAGCCGCCGCGCCAGGGCCGCGGTGAGCACGGTAATTCGCTCCTCGGCCTTGGACTTCTCGACCAAAGCTAAGGCTTTTTCTTGGTCCGACTTCTCCAAGGCAGAGGAAAGCTCGGCCACGCGAGATTCCAGGGACTTCACAAGCGCCCTGGACAAGTGATCGGCCTCCTCCTCGCCTTCTCGGGCTTCAGGAACGGGCGCCGCGTTCGTCTCAGCTTTGGAGAGAGCCTCAAAGTGGCGCCTCATCGAAAGGCCAATGGAGGATAGCTACACAAGAGAGGCAGGAGTAAGGTGAAGATAGCAGCAAAAGAATGGGTTAGGGAAGAAAACCCACCTGTTGGCCCGCTTGCACCACGAAAGCGGCCAGACGGTCACCACTGACCCCCTCCAAAGCAGCTCGGTCTGAGGAGAGACTACAGTTCTCAGCCACTCGTGCTGCCACACTGCAGCCGGAAAAGACCGACTCACCCGCTCCAACAGGGAAGCGGGGATGGGGAAGATGCTCCTCTCCCGGAGGTAAGTCCGCAGGGGCAGAGCGGAATGCACCAAGATACCGCTCATATATATCGGGAAGAGGGCCTGGCCACGGATATGAGGGGCCGGCCCATGGCCAAACCTCCTCGACCGAGGATGACTGATCCCGACACTAGGGCAATGAAGCACTGACCTCCCCGGCGGGGGTGCGGATCTTCTTAGGGATGCCATGCTGAGAGGAAGAGGGGACTTTCCTCTTCAACTTCTCAACACCAGCAGCCGGACGGTCAACACGTTGTTTCTTCCGGACCGCCAGCACATGATCCCCTCTCCAGGAGGCAGGGTCCGGAACCCCGACTTGAGGAGGAAGGACAGAAGGATTGGAGGGAAACCCACCTGCGCAGGGGAAAGTCATCATCAACAAACCCTACCGGCCACAAAACAGTGGCCACAGAGCACTACCTTCGGAGTGATGAAGGGCGGCAAAACTCACCAGCAGGCCACGTGGTCTTCCGCAGGTTGAGGTCAGAAAAGAGAACGGAGACTTTCTGATCGCCTGGTGGGATCGCCAACAGGGCCTCCACGGTCTCGAGTTCAGCCACAGTCGGGTCACCCAGCTCCGGAGCCAGCGTCACGTCGGCACTCCAGTAAGTCGGGAAATCCATTTCCGACGGGCCGACGACGAAGAGATACTCCCCCTTCCAGAGCTTGACGGAGCTCGGCAGCCCCAGTATCAGGCTCTTCGAGGGCCGAGCGCTAATGTAAATCCAGGCCCCCGACTGATGGCGGCTCAGACGATAAAATTGGGAGAAGAGTCGGGGGGATGGGACCACCCCCTTCTGAAGGCAAAGCACGGCAAACCCAATGACGAGCCCGATCGCATTGGGGCAGAACTGGCATAGGGCCACACGATGAGCACGCAGAAACTCAACAATGAAAGGATGAAGGGGGAACTGAAGCCCGAATCGGAAGCACACCTCGTACACCCCGACCGCCTTCAGACCCGGAAAGCAGATCCGCTCGTTAGGCTCAGGGGCTCGGATGGAGTATGGAGGTAGAAGGTAGCAGTCGCACACATCTCCGACGGAGGTGGCGCAGAAGGAAGAAGGGCATCCCAGGACCTCCGGAGGCACCACCGAGGGGTCACCCTCCTGACTACCAACCACCGAGCCAGGGCTATCAGATGAGTCAAGACGGACTGCATCCTATGGACGACCCGAACCGGGGGCAGGAGAAGACAAAATGACGAGGAGTTGGAGCAGGATTAGACAGAGGAGATGCTGAAGGAAGATCTGGCCGCGTTCGACTAACGGATGTCGGCGCTCCCTTCCTGGTGCCCTTTGAATGACCCTGCGCATGATGGAGATGAATGCAAGGGACACGTGGCGATATCAAGGCGGCGGCGACGCATCGTAAACTACACCAACGGGAGATCAAACAGGGCGATGATAATGGCATTCATTTAATAGCGGAACCTCGACTGACGCACCCGTCGGATCATGAAAGAGTCACATCACCCGAACCGAACCGACAGAAGCCGAATGGTCCAGGCGATGGGGGCAATTGTTATGACTAATATCAACGGGCCCGAATCACAACGGCCCATGGCACAACCTCAAAGGAGAAGCCCACTGGAGAAGACGGGCCCGCCCGAAGGGTGCCCACGGACGAAGGCTGAAGGCCCAGCCACTTCGTCCTCGGGGGCACCCGACTGGCCCCCCCCATTCGGCCGGATTAACCGCCCCCCTGAATCCGCGATCCCATGATGGCCATTAACGGACCCGTTAATGGGCCTCCCCTCCACGATGCGCGAGTAGGAGGAGGCAGAGGCAGATCAGGAGGACGTGAGAGGAGGCAGAACATGGGGCAATCACAAAAGACCCTATAAGGAGAAGACCAGGACGACAGAACAGGGGATCGAAACCCAGGTAACCAACACAGAGGTACTCCATCAACGACCTAGGCTTTCGCCACTCCATTTCCTCCCTCCCCCAAAACTCGCGCCGCCTGGGTTGACGTTCCGGCTTCCTCACAAGCCGGATCTCCCCCGCCGAGTATCCTTTCAGACCCTGATCTGACTTAGGCATCGGAGTCCCTGGCGAGTTTCTTTGAAGCCCTAATTTCAGCCAGTTTTTAGACTGTTTTGCTGATTCATAATAAAATCGTATTAAATAAGGAAAAAATTATTTTGGTTTGAAAGTTTGGATTTGAATTTCTAGACTATGATTCTACAACTCCCTTCAATATAGATTTTCAAGTGTAGTGTTGAAATTTTGAGATATGCTGGTTATAATGAGTGTTCTGGCCCATTTTGCCTTGAAAACTTGGTTTTTTAATGGGGTTTTTTTTGGGGTTTTGGGTTTTTCGAGGCATGGGGGTATTTTGGTCCACATGGATTGGAAGAGACTGGAAGGTGTGGTGTTGAGGCCCTATTGGTCCAAGGGTGAGTGGCATGGGTGAATTACCAAATTTAGCCTTGGAAGTGTCTACACACTTCAACCCTGTAAAAAGAGGGTTTGTGAAGGATTTTGCCCTTCCCTTGGATCCTTAGCACCTTGATTTCATGGCTTTAACATCTGAGAGAGTTGTGGGGAGAGGGTGAGGCTAGAGAAGAGAGTTTGGTGAGGTTTAGAGCTCCTTTGGTGAAGATCTCCACCTTTGAAGGCAAGATCTTGAAGTTAGTGGGAGCTAGGAGTTAGCTTGAGTCTTGGAACCTTTTGAGGTAAGCTCCTGCACCCTAGAGGACTCTATTCCTCCTGCATGCATGTTTTCTAGCCCTCTCACCCTTCTCCTTTACTTGCATGTTGATTTTGGAGAAGTTAGAGGCCTTAGAGAGCAAGTTGGAAACTTGGAGGCCATTTTTGAAGCTTGGAGCTTGGAGGAAGGCTTGAGGCTTGCAAAAGCTGAGGTAGAGTCTCCCTACACCACGAGTTATAGGTTGAGTCATGATTATCTCTAGTTTTTGCTTGCATGTTGATTACTATGAAAAAGACCAAATTTTTCTTAAGTTTGCTTTGGAAAAAGTGGTGCATGTTATGGAAATGTTGCAAGGTTCAATCTTTTTGGCATTTTATGTGATAAGATGGCTTGTGGACCCTTGTAATATGTTAAATGATCTCTGGTTATATCAAATTTCAGTTCCTCCTTGGGTTTGTATGAAGTTTGAGTATGATAGTTCATGAATACATATAGTATAGTCATTTTGTGAAGGATATTGAAGGATACTTCATTTTTGGTTCGAATCCTTGTATTTTGACTTGAAATTTTGTGTGGAAACCTGATTTATTATTATTGAGTTCTGTTTTAAATTTCGTAATTTTACAGTTATTTTTTGTGTTTATTTTCTATTTAACAAAATAGGGAAAAATCACACTTTTGAGTGGAAGTTCTGCCCAAATTTTGTTACTTTCGTATTCTTCGAAATTGAAGGAACAATCAGAGGAATTTTGATCTAAATTTTTGTATACAAGTTATAGAAAACTTAATTTACTTATTTTGATTTTTGTTGGGATTTTAGAGTGTTTTAAACTAATTATTTTGATAGTCTCAAAATCAGGACAGAATCGTTTTTTCTTCCAGGGTTCTGTCCAGATTTTTGCATGAAGGGTTTCATCACTTTTCCAAGAGAATTAAGACATGGGGATTTTCCTAAAGGTGCTCCTAGTTGTTATCTATAACTTCTCTTCACATTCCAGGAATCAATTCTACCCCTAAGTATTTTCTAAAAATCTATTTGCATTTTAGCCCAGATTTAAATCTGCACTGACACCATTTACGGTTTTAATCATATCTTTTAAACCGCTGCACGGGGCGTTTAAGCTGTCGGATCAAAGCTAACACCCTAATATAACTTTTCAACTACACCAGTTTTCAAAGAAGTCCCTATTTAACCCTAATCTATCAGTCTTTCAGCACTCAATAACAGCACTAAAATGAAGTTTTGACACTGATGGTATTTTGTGCATAGAAATTCGAAATGATCTCGGATTCTAGGGAGGTTTGAAAATTCCGAAAGTAGATAAGACGGGCTACAACACATAGTGCAACTAATTTTCAAGTTGTGTTTATGAAATTTGAGTAATTTGCAGTACGATATGTGAATTCCAGATTCGGGCTGAAAATTGTGAAATTGTGAAAGTGGCTAATTGTGCATTTTTGAAGTAATGGCTGAATTTGTTGTCGTATATGCTTGTGTTTAGTGATATATCACATGATAAACAAGAAATTAAAGTCCCTACATGGTAATTGCTTCATATGCTCTTGAATTGCCTTGAATTGCGAGAGTATCGGTTGAAATAGCAATGTTAGCATCGATCATGTAACATTGTGATGAGTTGTTGTTTGAATTGTACCATGTTGATTAGATGGAGCATTTAACCCTAGGGGAGGCCTACGGGGCCGGGCTAGAGGCGTTTTGACCACACGTGCTGGGTACGGCACCCTATGCCAGGGTTTGGGGGGAAATGTAGTATAGAGGTGATGGTACGAGGACTGGGCCCTGAGTAACACCTAAGATTCACCCATGCTCGCGGGAGATTGGGTTGGTTGTAGTGGCTCCGTGCTGACTTACCTGTGGATGGCGTAGTTGTCCTTCCTAGGGGGATGCCATATGAATTGATGGGGACGTTGTCCTCGAGCCCTCGTACCTGATCTAATATACTAGATTTCCAAAGTTGTATGCATTCACTAAAGCAAAAGATAATACTTGAATTGAATGATGAATGTACGTGTATTAGGCCCTGGGTTGTGTTAGGGTTTCTCTACTGGGTCACAGTTTGACGTGTCCCAACCCGTGGTTACATGTGTGCTGCTCAGACCAGAGTCCCTAGCAGTCTTAGTGTTCAGAGTTAGTCAGCAACTATGCTTTGGACATACGCAGGTCAGGTGCAGGATGAGGAGGTAGACTTCGTGATGTTTGTGGTCTCGACCCCGAAGGTTAGTGACGTCTTTCTGTTTTGCCCCAGCACTGGGGTCATGCAGCTCTACGTATGCCTGGCAGTGGAGGTCTCTTAGGTGTCAGTTAGTCCAGCTGGAGTCTGTAAGTATGATGGTGATGTAGTGGTGTGTTGTGCAGGTGTGTCTTTTTGGGAGTTGTACATATACTGTGGCTTTTCGGTACCAGTGCATCTTGTGGAGCATTTATACATATGATATGACGAGTCATTCGTAGCAGCAGCTGAGTGGTGCCATATGTTGTACTTTTGGTTGGTTGATGTACTTGTTCAGTTGTGATTCATATATGTAGTTGATGCTTTGCTTTTACTGCAGTAGTGTAGCGCTTCTGTGCTGTGCTATGTTGACAATGAGCTGCATTGTACTTTACTTTTCAGTTGTACTTCTCTGTGTTGTTCTAGTGTACGTAGTAGCCTGCAAAAGAATATTTTATAACCCATTCACGCTTTGTACTCCCTCTAGTATGGCGGCCCGTCGCGGCCACAGCCCCCTTCTTATAACTCAGATGTGAGGAAAAAATATAAAATAGGCCGTACCTTCCATCCTTGAGTATTAGGGTAACTGGGGCATGACAGAGTTCAATTCAACATTCAAGAAGCTTTGAGGGAGGAAGAGAGTGTTGAAAAGATGAAGCTTTTGCACTTAGTTTTTGGCTCAAGAATGATCTCTTTTCTGATGAGTATTGGTGCCAACAACAGCCTCACAATGAGGTATAAATACTCTCTCGGGCCCAAAAACCAAGAAACCGGCTATATGAAAAACTGTCTAACAGCTATAAACGGACAGAATGCTCAACAATCAGATGCCTGATGAAGGACGACCAGGCGCCTGTTGAACAAGGGTCAGACGCTGATCCAAGGTTATACAGCGTCTGACAGAATCTGCCTAGAAAAATAATAGATCACCAAAACAGTCATAACTTCTACAATTGAACTCCGATTGATGTGATTCAAGATGCGTTGGAAAGCTAATAAAAAATGAAATCTGATGGGCCTAGAATGGATAAGAAATTCCAACCACAAAAAACTGAGAGAGTTTTGAATTCAGAAACAGATTGCAGAAACTTCAACAGACTTAAACTAGAAAACCACTCGATCACCAAGACAGTCATAATTGACACAAATGGACTCCGATTGAGGTGATTCAAGATGCATTGGAAAGATAATAAATTTTAATCTGATAGGCCTAGAATGGATGAGAAATTCCAACTACAAAAAATTGATAGAGATTTGAAGTCATTAACAGACTGCAGGAAAACAGATTACTAAAAACAAATAGTCAATACAAACTAGTCCCACTGAGCAGGCGCCTCGAGTTTATTGACCAGACATCTAATGCACTGTTCAGGTGACTGGTCATATAGCTTTAGATGCCTAGTCTTCCTAGAATTTTGAAATCACAGAACAGATACACTAGATGTCTGGTGGGTGTAAACCAAATGCATGTTGATAGGCTGAAAGCATGATTAAGAGTGTTATGGCCATTCAACCTAATGGGATGAATTCTAGGAAGTTCATATGGATCATTGAGATGGAAATAAACATGAACAAGTGTGTGTCCATCTAATCAAGGCAAATAAATATTCTACTAAAGAAAGAGCAAATTACATACAGAATCATAAAAGCTATACAATGATATACATGATTCTTCTTGAGTTCAATACTCCATTGCTCCATGCCTTGAGTCCATCATCCCATCACCACTTGTTTTGTCCCCATGATATAAACATTATTAATTATCAGAGACTAAAACACTTTGAGACGTTAGTAATCACATAATGTGGTGATCATCATCAAAACTATATTGGGCTTAAAGGCCAATATCCAACACATATTAATAGAACATCCTTTATACAATTGACAACAATCCCCTACAGACAAATCCACGAATCGGCCATCTTAGCAGGCAGGGCCCACCACCACCCCTCAAAAAACCACATGCACCCAAGATAATACCCATAAACACACCAACACTTCTCCTTTATTTGTCTACACACATGTTGGCACCAAAAACCCTTCCCTTATGGGGACCGTGTGCTGAGACGATGATTGTTTTTTTGGGCCAGTACAACTTGTCCATGGATTATACAGTCAAATGATATTGTTAATAGGATGTTGACTAGGACAAAAGGATGGGTAGAAAGATAGTTAAGATTTAATATTGATAAATCAATAGTTAGGATGAGATTTTGTGAAAATTTCGATATGGTATATCTTAAAATTTTGAGGGGGAATTTTTTTTGGGGGAACCTTAAAATATAGAGTGAAACTAAATCTTTTGGGAACTAAATTTTAGGAACTAAAATTTTAAAATTTAGGGAGAACAAATTCTAGAGAGAACTAAATTTTAGGGAGAACTAAATTCTCTGGGTTGAACTTAATCTTAAATTTGAATGTGTTTAAATATTTTGGTTAGGGGGAATATGTTGAAGATGGCTATAAATTTTTTAGGGGAATTTTGACAATGTTGCAAATATTTTGTGTGGGATGAGATTTTGAATTGGTTGAATTTTTCGGGTGAATATTATGCCTCGTGATCTATGGTCACGGAATATGACTAGTCTATTATACAGTTGAGAGATGTTTTACTAGGACAAAAGGGTGGGTAGAAAGACGGCTAGAATTGAAACTTAGTGGATCAATAGATAAGATGAGAGTTTGTGAAAATTTTAGAGGAAAACCCATAAAATTATTGGGGGAATTTAAGTGGAAATCATAAAATTTTGGAGGAAACTACATTTGCAGAGAACTAAATTTTGAGAGAATTTAATTATTAAATTTTAGGGAAAAATAAATCTGTAGGAAACTTAATTTTGAGGCAACTAAAATTTTTGGAGAACTAACTTCTCTTAGTGAATTAAATTTTAATTTAAAATTTTGAGTGGAACTAAATCTGAAGGGACTAAAATTTTAAATTTTAGAGGAAATTAAATTTGGAAGGAACTAAATTTTGGAGGAACTAAATTCTTTGGGGGGAACTAAATTCTGTAAGGGGAACTAAATTTTAGTTTGCATGTGGTGAAAAATTTTTGTTGGGGAGAACGCTGCAAATTTTTTAGGGTGATTTTGAAGAGGTTGCAAATTGTTTTCAGGAGAGATTTTGAATGGGTTGAATTTTTCACGGGAATATTTTAAATGTCACATGATCTATGGTCACGGGTTATGACTAGAGTAACTAGGGGTAAAAACCATAAGGGAATCACATTCGATGTGATTGATGAAGAGCCGTCTACAGATCATAGAGTTAAGCAACTTGTTGAGCCAACTCAAGGTTGTGAGACTCAGAGTGGTCGGGTCCCTTTCCCACTAAATATTATTATTCGTTCATCTGTATGGCTTAAGATGATCGCTAAAATAGTGGGAGGATATAATCGAATAAAATCCATTTTAACTATATTTAAAAATAATTGAACATATGCTAAACTATGAAAGTCCTATGTTTTACCGATGGAATCCTAGATATAATATCCGAAAGGAATATGCCAACTGGTCAAGATGATTGTTTAAGGAATATCAACTCAAAATCAAGTTTGATAGTCTAAACCAGGTTCTCACTAACTTTAAAGTGTCCTTCCTAGCACAAGCTTACTGATAATGCTTTCCTTGAGCTCTGTGTCCAACAAAATAAAAGCACGCTACCTGTCACTCGCCTCCATGAGGGACAACTTGAACATGCTGATGTTTTTCTTCATACAATTTGTTGATTCAACTCAAGGTTGTATGGAAAACGGTTTCGATCTGCAACATTCGAAACTTCGATCAAAACTGTTTGACTCGAAGATGAGTGCATGAGCGGTGCAAGACCATGTATCCAAATCAGATCTTGATTCAAGCAACTTGTTGAGTCAACTCAAGGTTGTAAAGCTCAAGTGTTTGGATACGTGAGGTGCTTGCATAGCTAATATTTTTGTTGGGAAAAGAATTGTCTAAATGTGATTTAGAACAGAGAAGGCATCGAGGAAAGTTGATTGAGAAAGAAAGTTTTGACTATGATAAGAAAAGGCAATAATAGGAGGAACTGAAAATGTGACATTTGATGTCATGATTTCAGGATAATTGTTATTCAAAAGGAGAACACATTTTGGCAAATGTCGTCACTTTGCTTCTGAAGCAATGTTTCAGTGTGAATGTTTTGTATACTGATATTGTATTAAATATTAATATATGAATACGCAAGTTATAAAAACTTATCTATGGCAAAATAGACTAGGTTGTACCGATGAGAACAGACTTGACAAATCACATAAAGAGAGTTTTTAATCTCTTGTATTATGAGTCGAAGACACTTGTAAGTCATGTCTCAAAGGTATGATGGCCAAACTCCTTCTGAAAGACAGTGGGAAAATGAGTTGGAGAACTCATGGTCTTATACATACGGATGTATCCACACCCAAGTCTAAATTAGCTTAGATATGTTATACTTATTTTATTACGACACGTGTTCTTGATGAAACACAAGTCTGATAAAATAAAGTACACAGTAACAAAAGTATTTGAACTACTTCTATCAGATCGAAGAGTATAATACTTAGCTATATAATTCTTGCGAAATTAAAAGAAAATGTGATTTTCTCTCAGGTCAAGTCTCTTAACACGTCGGTGTGTTGGAGAGCATGAATTGCACTTTGTTAGACATGGTGCGAGGCATTGCAAATGACTCTGAGTTACAATCCTCCTTATGGGTTTAGCCCTAGACAAATATTGCCTAAGTTCTTGATAAGGTTATGTGAGGACATTACGAATATGATATTCTTTAAATTAATCTTTGGGAAGTCACAGGATTACTCGAGTCTCATGAGACGAAAAGGCGAGTAAGACTTCATAGTTGATGATGGCCTAGACAACTTCCAAGATGCCATTCGGAGTAGTGACTATAAGAAATGGCTTGAGGCAATCCGAAAAAGGTCCGTACATGTAAATAAAGTATGGATTTTAGTTTACATGCACAATGAAAGTGTTTCTTTTGGCTGCAAGTGAATCTTCGAGATAGAAGATTAGTGTAGATGGAAAATAATGAAGTACAAGTTATACTGGTTAAGAATGGTTATCATCAAAACTCCTATAAATAGATTGTGATGAAATTTTCTCTCGAACAGCTGTGTACAGATCTGTTTGGATCAGACTCGATATAAATGCTCATAATGACCATGAAAACTGGTGTATTCCTATATAGTTAGATTTTTAAATATGATTTAGAAGAACGAACTTATATGAATTAGCTAGAGAGTTTTCAAGGTCAGTGGGAGCGAATAAAAAGCATGTGAGGCATCAAGGAGCTGAAACATATGTTTTGACAAAGTGGTCAAAGAGTTTGACACTTTATCAGAAATGATTATGAACCGTCTAAATGGCCAGTAACTAATTTGGATTATTCTCATAAGGTACGATGAGCTGGATGAGATCCAGGCAAGACATATATTATGGATTCCAAGGGACCAAGGGAATTATTTGGATGATATTCAAATGTGTGGTCTAAAATAAACATAAAACCCCTTAAGTCTATACAGTAGACGATTTAGCAGATCCACTTACGAAGGCTCTACCACATGAAGTCTAGAAAAATTTATGTGTAAATACGGTATGAGATACTGGGATAAATGGCCTTGAGTGCAAGTGGGAGATGTAGTGAGATGGGTTTGCCCTCGAGGCAATATATCTCTATGTATGTGTACAAACGTCTTGCTTAAAATAACAGTAAACTGTTTGGCAAGAATTTACCTAAGTTAATAATAATGTAGTCTACATTAGAATTTAGGTATAGTCCTGAGACTTAATACGAGGTCAAATATGTATGTAGATGGAGATCTTGATCATGTGAAGTATTTATCCGATTATAGCATAGGTCTAAAAACGTTCGTGGTCATAGATGTTTTGAGAAAAGGATATCAACACATCGGATTGACCATTATGTCTTAGTCTTCACCATGTAATGGTGCCGATGATCTCATGGTCGTTTGACTTGGCGAAGTCAAAGACGAGACACATCATATAATAGCTATATCTCCAATTCATTGTTACACTTTAATATGATTATCATCCAGTCCACATGCTTTTAGTTTCATTCTCTTTAAATCTTCTGCCACCTCCAATACTTTGATTCTTCGTATAAAACTATGATTCACCTCTTCCAAAGGAACCTTATTATCTTCTATATACTGGGTATAATTTCCATTAAAAAGTTTGTCAAAGTACTCTCCCATCTACCTTTAGTCTCCTTACTTTTGACAAAAAAAAATTTGGGTTTTGCCTTTAATATACTTAATAACTGCACACAAGTTTCTACATTATTTCTCTCTTATTTGTGCTAGTCAATGATATTTCTCTCTCTTAATTGTGTCTAACTTATTATAAGTATTGGTACACACCTTGGATCTAGCCTCTTCGCTAACTCTTTTAAGTTTATTCTTAGTTAATATATATTTTTTGGTGGGAAGAGGGGAGGTAAGCTCATATTATATTACTAGAATTAAGCAATTACTAGGTAGGTGAAAGTCAGCCTACGAATATCATCCCCCTAAACATTGGCAGCCCCATCATAGTAAATTTTTACCCATCCATCCTGAGGTGGTTACCAGTGCAACTCTGTAATACATTTCTTAGATCCTCCTCCTTTGGTCCATACCCCAGTAATGAGAAGGGCTTGATTTTTCAAATACTGGGTATTGAAGTTCCTTATTGGTTAGTTATCTGCAAAAACCATTGAATTCCTACACAAACAGATATTCAGACCATTAATCCCCATAAGACATTCCAATTATCCAAGGAATTTTGTAAGTTTGACAAAACATACTCTTCAATATCAAGAAGGAAGAAATTGGGTAATTTTGAGCTTGGCAGAACTCGACTCCAAGCATTCCTTGCATTTTGGCAATCTCTCAGTGTAAGTAAAGATGATTGGATAATACCTTGTCACAAATACAAAAGGAGGATGTTTGAAAAATCTGAGACTTCTTGTTGTTAGTCACGAAACCGTTGTGCATATGTTTCCAAAGAAATATTTGAATTTTCTCGAGTCCTGGCCATGACCGTTGTGCGTATGTTTGCATGGTAAAAGTTGCAAGATTAGAGGGAATGAATCTAGTGAGGGTAACCCTACACGCCATTGAGAGGCACTTGGCTTGCCACCCCTCCAATTTAGACTCAAACTTTACAAGGAGATCATCCATAGAAAAAGAGTTCATGCCAAAAGCTATATTATTACCAGGGAATATGCCCAAGTGGCCTCTCCTAGCAAACCCATGCTGTTGAACAATTTGCTCAGCCGTTTGGTTAAGGACATTCTTGTAGAACATAATACTTGTTTTATTTGCATCAAATTTCTGGCCTATTCTTTGTTAATATATATCTCTTTAAGGTAGAAATACATACTTCTGTTGCATCATAAAGACGTAGAAATGGTCATGAGGTTTCTAATATCTAATGTAGCTAGTAGAGAATAGTCATGAGGTTTTTATCATTTGTAAAACCAAGCACATGATCTTGTTATAAGTTAAAGCCCACGATGATATTCTGAAAAGTTAATTAAGGTAATATTAGGAGACAATTAGTCACTCCTCTAATAAATCTTGATAATATCACATTAAGTTATAAAGCCACGGATGCATAAGTTGATCCCGTAACACAAGCTGTTCTTGTAAGTAAGAACAGTAAAGGTAAGTAAACACAAAATATTGATAATTTTCCAAAGCCTAGGAAAATTAAAAGCCTCTGTTGTCGATTGGGATTCTTGGGAAGTGG
Organism: Scilla litardierei; assembly: GCA_030789695.1. Classification (NCBI taxonomy): domain Eukaryota; kingdom Viridiplantae; phylum Streptophyta; class Magnoliopsida; order Asparagales; family Asparagaceae; genus Scilla; species Scilla litardierei. The sequence goes on along the minus strand of CM061142.1, from coordinate 768,121,044 downwards.
GAATATGAGTCAAAGTATTTCCACTCAAAGTGAACACCACATAAAAGTAAAGCCATAACCAAACATCTTATATTAAGATGGCGTAACCGTTACAATATGTTTATGAAAAATAAGATATTGTTATGAATGAGAAACAGATTTGGAGAAGGGTTGAGGCTAGGAAACCCCTAGCCTCCTTTATATAGTATTCATAATGGGTACTCATGTGGGTGGATACCCAATAGGCCCAATTGGTCCTATTCATAACACTTCCCCTTATCCAGCCAACGTGGTATACTCGACTTTATGAATACTGAATGATTCATTAGTACTACTGAGTATCTTAAGGGGTGGATACTTCTGGATCCAAGTTAAGGGTAACTGCCTCGTTAAAAACCCTTAGCTATGGAAAACCCTGTGGGAAAAACCAATAGCGAAGGGAAAAGAGTACAGCACTCCATAACTTCCCCTGATTTGGGGATGTGTCGAGGGGTGGATACTTCTGGATCCAGAGTCAATGTGGTTGCCTCATTAAAACCTTGACTATGGAAAACCCTGTGGGAAAAACCACTAGCCAAGGAAAAAGAGTACAACTTTATAGTTGACTCCCCCTAATCTGATCAAGCTTCAGGCTTGCAGATCTCCTATATATCTATACATTTATCTCCTATGTGTCTATACATCCATCTCATCTGCAACATTCCGAAAGCAAAAGTAAAGTACACGCATCACTCATCTATACAAGTTTCACTCATATAAGGCATTAGCTGAAACTAAAAAGAGCGCTAGCGAACTTGGTAGACAGCTCCACGTCTCAAATGTCATTGTCTGCGAGGTACTTCAGGACCTGGCTTTGTATGTTCTTGAACTGCTCCTTAGGTGATGAGCTTCTCGGGATGGTGGAAGGATGTAGACTTGGAAGGATTCTGTGTAGATCTTCAGGAGGTGGACGTCCCTTTTATGCCATTCATCGCGATGATCTGTAACCTGCATATGCAAATATATTTAACATAGAGGATTTTTCCTCGACCCTTGGAGATAGCGCAGAAGCTACATATCTCTGGTCCAGTGGCGCGCTGCAGGCGCTGCACTGTATCTGGCAAATAGCTATACTGCTAACGCTCAAAAGAGACGCATGCAGTTGGCCAGGTAAAAGAGTGTTTCAAAGACACTTAAGGTACTTCTGGACCATATATATTCTTCCCCTCTTCCAGCTAACGGAAAGGGGTATTTTAATGTATATCCATACAACCAAATATGTGTATTTGGTGGAGAATGAAATTAATGTTTCTTCATCAATCATCATTGTATGAAGTTTACATCTTCGGGATGATTAATTAACGTCATCTTCAGGATGATAGTTCATTTCTAGGATAATAGTTCATCTTCGGGATGATTGTTCATCTTCAGGATGATTAATGTTCTGTGAGCCTAGACTTTATGCCTAGCTAGGGCTTTCATATCATATCATATCTGATAGATAGGCTTTAACAGATATTTCGGTAATTTCTTTTCAGGAGATCCGATAATATTTTGAGTTATTAAAATAATCTCAATTCTTTTAATTTGCTCTCTTAAGAACAATACTGTTTTTAAGAGGTGCAAACAACAACCTTTTAGTATGAGTCCTTTAAGGATCTTTGTCTAGGTTGTCTTTCCTTTAATCATATTATTAATATGTGTCCCAAAAAGAAAGGAAAGTAAAGAAAAAAAAATTGTACATGCAGTTGAAGAAATTTTATATCGGTGATGTTGTCACATCCAATAGCAACATCAACCAAAAATTCCCTCTTTTTGCCATTCGTTGGGTTACGCCTTGACATAAACCAGTTGATGCATCAGATTCATCTTGTAAGTGAGTTCAGCTCATCTTACTTGATTACTTCCTGGTTTGAGCGATTTATACATCTAAAAACTATAGCAAATTAAAATGCTTATAGCTAACGATTTTATTTTAATTCTCCTTCAATACTCAGTTATCCCACAGGATTTGATATTATTTTTGATACCAGGACTTCAGGTCCAACACCTCATATTTCATAAGTGAGTCCAGCTCACCTTATTATTGCCTCATTCCACATTATTATAATTTGGCCAAATCTCTATCTTTGCTTCAGGCAAAGCAGAGTTGTGGAAACGATATTTTATATTTAACTGGCAAAATGAAATATGAGAGAATTTGTCGACAAAATGTGTTCTTTCTTGTCCAAAACTCACCCAGTACGTACTATAATCATTTGATTTCTCCCAGAGGTGTCTCCTTCATGACGCGTTAAAGAAGTGAAGGTTCTGGGACGGGTAAAGAATATGGACAGATCCAGAATTGGTCCTTAGCAACCAAGTTGCAATAAGGTTCTGGATTTGAGCTCACTTTCCTGTGGTGGTATTGTTTTTTCGGTCTCCAGGAGTAGATCTCTCTTTTTGGAGCCTAGTGGTATGTCCTCTCATCCATTGAGGATATCCACTTCTGCTACTGGTGGATTGCATCCAATATATTTGGTATGTCAATCCTAGCTGGATTTTTAGTAGCAGGGATGTGAAAGTTATGACAATATCTATATTGTCAGTAACTATGTCTGATAACTGTTTTAACAGTTTCATAAGTGTGGATCTTCAGGATCTCATCACATTTCATGATAACCAGATCATAGGTATTAATGATTTAAATGGTCATTTGAGCTTTATGCTCATGGATGATTGTAGTATTTCTGTTGAAACTGATTCTGGGACATTAAAGTTGTGAGGGATCTTCAGGATCTCATCAAATCTTTAAAATAGGATCATCAATGCACGTCTTAGTAGAAGTGAATTTAAATGCTTCCCCTGTTCAGAGTGCTCAGACTCTATTTATCTGGGATATTTACTTCCGATAAATAGTTCTGCATTTTGATGGTCTATAGTGGTGATATGGGGGTGTCTACTCATCATGGCACAATCTATAAGATGTGCTCTAAACGCTTCCCCAGTCACGGGTTTTCGGAAACTGTTTATATGAGGTGATCAGACTCATATAAATAGGTTCTAAGGAGGCGTTTTGATGGTTTGCAATGTAATTGCATGTTACCATGTGGTCACCTACAACTTGATTTTTAATGGATAATAAATCCATTTAAATCATTTTAATGATTTATCTTACCCATATTTGGGTGTGAACACAAGCTTCAAGGTGTTTGTTATTTTTCCAGTTGTAAAACATTTGAATTTCCCAGTGTTATCCAAAGTTACCACCATTTTATAAAAGAATGTGGTTGGATAATGACCATTTATTTAGAGGATATATTGATGAGTACACCAAAAGTACATCATCAGTCCGGTTAAGGGAGTGGACGAAGCCTATTTATATCCCTTAAATACTCTCAAGAGACCTAAAGGTCTTCATTATCTTTAATGATGATAGTATATCATCTTAAATTCATTTGAGGAAGTGGGGAGAGTCAATGTCCATGTGAATGGAGATGATCTCATTATCATTTTTCCCTTTTGAATAGGACAATGAAAGTTTCACCCTTTTTGAAGAATCTTCGGGTTCGTCTGGTTGATGATGTCTTGCATCATCAATCAAGGGTGATATCGATCCAAAAATTTGGTCGATTCTGGACACTTCTGGTGTTCCAAAATAATTCTTCTTTTGAATTTATGTGGCACTTTTGAAAAGTCCATTAAAATGATCAAGTTAATTTTGTCCGGTAATAGTTGAACTGTGTTCAAACTGTGAAGGATTACATCTTCACTTTGACTATTGTGCGGATCATTTTGGGACAAAGCTTCAGGCTTCATTTATTTCTTGAGTCATTAGGGATTTCGTTTTGACGAATATCCTTTTTGAAACTGTATAAGTTTCAGAGAGTATATGACATCCTCATTTTATTTTTAGGGGTATTCAAGATAGCAAAACATACGCAGTAAAATAAAATGTATTAAAACTACAAGAGAATAATACTGATGATAAGTCAACAAGTGACATAGTGTGATGTGTGCTTTTGAAAACATACAACAATAATTATGCTCATTAAGACTTATGTTATGACAACAGATTATTTTTGATTTCAAAGTTTATTTGTCCTCGGGAGTAGCTAAATATACATAAGGTCAATTAGACTTTCGTCGTTTTGACTAGATATGTATGTATTTTTATATGGCATAAGTTAATGCACATTCATGTTTGCAAAAACATTATGGCTCTTATCAGGACTTCCGGTCTGATTTTGGCTTACCATTGCTTACTCCATGTCGAGGTATATCGTATCTTCACTTTCCCATTTAATCCAAGACTTCCCCTGTTTTGAGTTTTCCTTATTTTTATTTCAGGTCATGTTTGATCCTGAACTTCCCCTGATTTCAATATTCCTTATTTATAAAGGACAATGAAAATTAGTCTTGCTAAGGAGACATAAGCAGGGGTTTGAGCAAATTATTTATACTTCCACTTTTCTAATTAATAAGGGACTTTTTAAAAAGTCTATTTGAATGCTCGAGTATAGCTTCAGGCCTTTTACTTGAGTCGTTCAAATTTTATGTGGATAGTTTACCATGCTCAGAGGGGAACAAATACGTGGGTGCGTAATATATTTCTCACTTATTCATTAAGCCACGACTTCAGGCGTATGCTTATATTCAAGGCTAGAAAAAATCTTTCCTTGTAAGAATAAAGGAGAGAACTCTTTTAAAGAGTTTAGCGATATTATGGAAAACTTCTGGTGTCCATATTGGATTATATAGATCATAGATCTTATATATCTGTTTACCGCAAAGTGTGCATCTTTTATAAAGATAGCAGTTATAATTTTCGCATAAACCATCGTATTTATTTTATTAGGGAGAGAGAGTGTTGACTTTTGATTTGATTTTGAACTTCAGGTTCATTTTGTCATAGTGGATATGATATTAAACTTTTTGAAATCATTATTGTCTTATTGTCATAAATATCGTCATATCATGAGCCCATCATACATATAATGTAAAGCTTTTTAAACTAAAGATTATGTTCAATTGAAATGAAACAAGTATGATGTACACATGCTATTTATATGCTGCAGGCATTTTTAAAAAAAAAACTTATCGCATGTATATAGTCTAGCAATAGGCGTTGAACTATATTAAAGTGATTTTAGCATGCTTTTTGACAATTTCATTGTAACATTAACATGGTATTAAAATAATTAACATCCACGCAATTAATGCATAAGCAATGAAAACTAAAATGACTTAGGACTATGGGGATCAGCCAGCCGACACCGAAATAAAAAGAAGTACAGTCCGAAGTTACATCAAAAATAGCATGAAAGAATAAAATACAACTCGGGAACTTCAGAGAGAAGCCCCTATCTTCATTGTGCGTACGCCTTCAGCTCCTTTTTGGTGTCCTTCGGTCTTCTTTTTGCATTTATATCCTCACTTACAAATTTCTCTCAAAAAAAGAAAAATTGCAGGAAATTAAAAGGTGTCGGAAACCTGACTGATCCCTAAAAACATAGCCTAATATTGCACATCCACGCAGATAATATATTCGAGACATACAACTACGCAGATAATCTAAACACAGGCATTCAAAAAACTCTCTTTTTTTTGAAAAACTTTTACATTTGATCCATATTTTAATGTTTTGTTTACCGCTTTAAAACCCTTTAAATTTTCTTTTAATTATTTTGGGCTTTTTAGGGCCAAAAATAAAAGAAGAAAAATTATTTATGTAAATGGGCTAATTTTCTGGCCTTTTGGGCCGTGAAAACAACCCATTAGGGTTAATTTGGGCCTCCCCCGAAAAGTTGGCCCGTTTAGGGTTAGGGTTTCGGAAAACCCTAGGAGGGCCTGCGGCGTGTCGCCGCGACGGCTAGCCGCGCAGAAACGCGACTGCCGTGGCGGCGACGGGCCGCGGCCTGCAGGCCGCGGCACGGGGGTCGCGGCTTCGGGCCGCGGCCGCCGCGACCTGAGGCCGCGGCACAGGGCCGCGGCCTGAGGCCGTGGCGGCAGTCCGCGGCCTGAGGCCGCGGCTGCTGGCCGCGGCGTGAAAATCGCGCCGGCGGCGCTTGTAAAGCGCCGCCGTTTCACCTTATGGGCGTGCGGATTTTTGGATCAAAGGTTGGGGGAAAAAAACAGATTTTTCGAGTATTCAGATCGCTAAAAAACAGATTTTTATTATTTTTAGGCATGCGAATCTAAAAAAATTGATTTTTACCGTGTTTTTAAACTTTTTGATTCTAAAACATGCAGATCTAACGTGAAAAGCAAGTTTAGATCTAAAAAGTTTTGATTTTTACCTCTAGATTCGACAAAGGAATCTAGTCGACGGTTGGTGAAGGATGCCCTTTTCGCTCCCCGTTGAGAAGATTACGATCTTCTTGAATCTGAGCGATTGATGGATCTCCTTCCCCGCGAGCCGCCGTCTCCTCCTACGAGCGTGATCGTGCTGATAACGTGTTATGAACGAGAAACAGATTTGGAGAAGGGTTGAGACTAGGAAACCCCTAGCCTCCTTTATATAGTATTCATAATGGGTACTCATGTGGGTGGATACCCAATAGGCCCAATGAGTCCTATTCATAACAGATATAAATATATTATTCATCAAAAAAGTTAACTTTGTTGTGAAGGGAATTTAGGGAGAAATAGGTGTAAGGGGTTTGGAGCCCCCTACCCGTGTATTTATAACTTTCAATAGTGGGTTGGATACCCAATTGGCCCATTGGGCCTATTCATAACACTTCCCCTTATCCAATCAACATTGAAATAAGAGGTGGATTCTTCAGGATCCGAGTTAGGGTAACTGTCTTGTTAAAGAAAGAACAGTTAACCCATAACTTCCCCTGTTTTGGGGATGTGTTTAGGGGTGGATACTTCAGGATCCAGAGTCAACGAGGTTGCCTCGTCAAAACCTTGACTACGGAAAACCCAGTGGGAAAAAAACCTGTAGCCAAGGGAAAAGAGTACAACTCTGTAGTTGACTCCCCCTTATCTGACCAAGCTTCAGGCTTGCAGATTTCCTATGAATCTATACATCAGTCTCCTATGTATCTATGAGTTCATAGTTCTCTCATCCTGACCCAGTTTACATTTACTCACTCTCCTCATCCCAATCCCATGTACAAGTTTTTCAAAGATACTAGTAGGCAGGGATTTGGTAAGCAAATCCGCCAAGTTATTACATGATTGGATCTTCTGTACCTCAATCTGCTTTTGCTTCTGAAGGTCGTGCGTCCAGAAGAACTTGGGGGAGATATGTTTCGTCTTGTCACCTTTGATGTAGCCGTCCTGTAGCTGGGCTATACATGCTGCATTGTCTTCATAGAGTGTAGTGGGTGCAAGAACGCCGGTCGTCAGGCTGGTGGAGGTGAGTATGTGCTGGATCACCGAGCGTAGCCAAAAGCATTCCTTGCTTGCTTCGAAGATCGCAAGTAGCTCGGAGTGGGTGGATGAGACGGTCGTCATGATCTGCTTCACAGATCTCCAGGATATGGCAGTGCCGCCATATGTGAACATGTATCCGGTCTGAGACTTCTCTGTATGAGGATCGGACCTGTAACCTGCGTCAGCATAACCAACTAAACCAGTTGATGCCCCTTTCCTGTAGAATAGACCTAAGTCTATGTACCCTTGGAGGTAGCGCAGAAGATGCTTAACTCCGGCCCAGTGCCGCTGTGTAGGTGCAGCACTATATCTGGCTAGTAAGTTTACTGCGAACTCTATGTCAGGGCGAGTGCAGTTAGCCAGGTAAAGGAGTGCACCGATAGCACTTAAATAAGGCACTTCGGGGCCTAGTACTTCCTCCCCCTCTTCCAGCGGCCGGAAGGGGTCTTTGTGTACATCCAATGATCTGACGACCATCGGAGTGCTGAGGGGGTGGCACTTATCCATCTGAAACTTTTTCAATAAGTTCGATGTGTAAGTTGACTGGTGTAACAGGATCCCATCTTTAAGATGCTCTATCTGAAGGCCTAAACAGAATTTTGATTTTCCGAGGTCTTTCATCTCGAAGGTTTCTGTCAGGCTTTTAGAAATCTTTGCGATCTCTTCAGGAGATCCGATGAGGTTTAAGTCGTCTACATAGACGGCTATAATTACAAATCCTGTTGCCTTTGCTCTTATAAAGATGCAAGGACAGACTGGGTCGTTTTTAAATCCTTGCTGTGCAAGGAAGTCGCTCAGTCTGTTATACCACATCCTTCCAGATTGTTTTAGACCATATAATGATCTTTGCAGTTTCACTGAGTAGATGTCACGTTCTCTCTCTTTTAGTGCTGCAGGCAAAGAATAACCGTCAGGCAATCTCATATAGATGTCTCGGTCTAGGTTGCCATATAGGTATGCAGTAACCACGTCCATGAGTTGCATATCTAAACCCTCTTGTGCTGTTATGCCAATGAGGAATCGGAAGGTGATCGCGTCCATGACCGGGGAGTATGTGGCTTCAAAATCCACCCCAGGACGTTGGGTAAAACCCTGCGCTACAAGCCTTGCTTTGTAGCGTACGATCTCATTCTGTTCATTTCGTTTTCTAACAAATACCCATTTATAACCCACAGGTTTTACACCTTTTGGTGTCTGGACTATTGGTCCGAAGACCTTGCGTTTGGTGAGTGAATCCAACTCCACTCCTATTGCCGCTTTCCACTTTGGCCAATCATCTCTGCTTTGACATTCTGTCAGAGAGCGTGGTTCAATATCATCGTCGCAGTACGCGACGTTGATGGCAATATTACACGCAAATGTGTCATCTATTGTTGTGCTTTTTCTGTCCCAGTACTCCCCAGTTCGTACATAGTGTATCGATACTTCATTTTCTCCCGGTTTTTCCTCTTCATGAGAGTTTGGGAGAGATGGGGTAGCATGGCTTAAATTAGCATCCTGTGGTGGTATTTGTTTACCATTGCCAAGGGTCCTACTCTTTCGAGGGACTTGGTCCTTGGATCCCGGTGGTCGTCCTCTCTTTTTGAGAGGTCCAACCATTTCTGCTGCAGGCGGATTGCATCCATTTTGCGGTATGTCAATCCTAGCTGGAGTGTTAGCAGCAGGGACGTGTGATTTGACAATCTTCTGGTTGTCAGTAAATTTGTCCGGCAAGAGATGGACAGTGTTTTGGATGTGGAGAATCTTCAGGACCTCCTCCTCACACTGGCTTGTTGGCGGATCAAAGTGACATAAAGTTTTTGTATCCCAAGTGATACTTTCTGAAGCTTCGGGCTTCTTTGTCTGTGAGCCTAGTCTTGGGAACGATGTTTCATCGAATTCACAGTCTTCTAGACGTGCCTTAAAGACGTCCCCCGTAAGGGGTTCTAGGAATCTAATTATGGAGGGGGTGTCAAACCCAACATAAATGCCTAGGCGACGTTGTGGACCCATCGTTGTCCTTTGTGGTGGTGCTATGGGGACGTATACTGCACAACCAAATATTCTCAAATGTGAGACAATTGGTGGGGCTCCAAGTGCTAGTTGCATTGGAGAAGATGACTGACCTCCAGAGGGTCTTAATTTTATTAAAGATGCAGCATGCAAAATTGCATGGCCCCACGCATTCACTGGCATCTGGGATTGAAGTAATAATGGACGAGCGATCCATTGCAGTCTCTTAATTAGAGATTCTGCTAACCCATTTTGGGTGTGAACATGCGCTACAGGATGTTCGACTTCAATTCCCTGAGCTTGGCAATAGTCTAGGAAGACTTGTGACGTAAACTCCCCCGCATTGTCCAGACGAAGTTTCTTTATCTGGTGGTCGGGGAAGTGGGCCCGTAACTTTATTATCTGAGCTAAAAGCTTAGATAGTGCTAGGTTACGGGTGGACAGTAGGCACACATGTGACCACTTAGTTGATGCGTCTATCAGGACCATAAAGTACCTGAACGGACCACTTGATGGGTGAATCGGCCCACAAATGTCTCCGTGGATTCTTTCCAGAAAGCTGGGAGACTCCACGTCCACTTTCAGTGGAGAGGGTCTCGTGATCAGTTTACCCTTGTAACAGGGTGGACATGGGAATTTGCCTTTTTGAAGAATCTTCAGGTTCTTCAGGTCAATGCCCCTGGAGTTCTTTATGATGCGGTACATCATAACCGAACCAGGGTGTCCCAGTCGACTGTGCCAGAGTTGGAATTCTGGTGTTTGGGGGCACTGCAGGTGCTCCACCATGGATGTTTCTGGAGTTTGTATACTTGTTTGGTAGAGTCCCGAGGGGAGTCCCTTGAAACGTTCCACAATGGTTTTTGAACCATTTGTAAGAGCCGTTACAAGCAAGTATTCCCTTTTATCTTCCTCGACCGTCTCTAAGTGATATCCGTTTAAACGGATGTCTTTAAAACTTAGGAGGTTTCGGATGGATTTTGGGGAGTATAACGCATTTTTAAGTGTTATTTGTGTGTTGCCGGGGAGCAATATAATTGCTTCCCCTGATCCTTCGATTATGTTTGCTGGCCCTGAGATTGTTCTCAGTGGGCCAGAATAACTACTTACGCTCGTGAAATAGTCTATGTTTTGAAGGATCGAGTGCGTCGATGCACTGTCCACTAGGCAGATAAGTTCCATATCTAAAAAATTGGGGAAAGACATTCAAGCAATAAATATAGATAAAAGATTTACTTTCATAAATAAATGCTAAAAAGATATTGTTTGACATGGAAAATAGAACTAGATACGATGCATAAAAATTTAAGATACATTGCTAATTGCATAAAAGTGGTCCAGATCTAGAGAGTATCATCTCCCATGAAATCTTCGGGAGTCCATGAGGTCTCTGCCAACGCTGCGCTCTCCATCAGGTTTGTCTCAGCTCGAGGCTTGAGGCTTGCCTGGTAGAGGTCCTGGAGGTGTTTTGCTGTGCGGCAGATTCTGGACCAGTGGCCCGTCATCCCGCATTTTGAGCATTTGTCCTCCCAGTCTTTCTTGGGAGTGCCTCCTTTGTTGGGAATCCTCTTCTGCTTCTTGTCCACGAACTTCTGGTTCTGGGGAGGAGCTGGGTGAGTGGCCTTCTTCCGCTGCTTATGTTCTTTCCATTTCTGGAATTTTGCCTTTTTGTCCGTCTTCTTCTTCTGGGAAGACTGGAAGTGGGCCTCTGCAGGAGGTGGCAATGGAGCGGAGCCAGGAGGGCGCGGGTTGTGGGTGGCAACCAACAGGTCTCTGTTCTGTTCAGCCATAGGCATGAAAGAAGGTCAGAGTACTTTGTGAACTTCCTCTCTCGATATTGTTGCATAAGGATCATGTCCTTTTCGTGGAAATACGTAAACGTCTTTTCCAGCAACATTTTCTCCGTCACTGGTTCACCACACAACTTCAGGCGTGAGGTGATGCGGAAGAGAGCTGAGTTGTACTCCGCTACGGATTTGAAAACCTGTATGCGGAGGTGAGTCCACTCGTACTGTGCACGGGGGAGTATGACATCCCTCTGATGTCTGTACCTCTCCTCGAGTGCATCCCACAGCTCGTAAGGGTCCTCTACAGTGAGGTACTCGTCCTTTAAGGTCGAGTCTAAGTGTTTCCTGATATATATAATGGCTTTCGCCTTTAATATATCGGAAACTTCCTCTGTGTGAGGTGCTTCCACTGAAGCCTCCTTGTTAGCTGGGGCAGTACTAGTTGTTGCCTTTTCAGTCTGTGTGAGACTGAAACCATGAGAGCGCAGATGGAACTTCAGGTCCAACTGCCAACTCAGGTAGTTTGACCCATCAGCCTTCAGGACTGAGAAGTCTACATTTGCGAGTCTGGCCATTTTATGATCTAGCATGTAAGGAAAAGTGGCATGTATCATTAATATTGAATAAAACAGACATCCACGCATGTAATCAATTTCATAACATGAATTTTGATGTGATTTTAACATACATGCTCTTTTTTCAGGTAATGTGAATAATTAATTACTAAAAATTAACAATCACGCATGCTGTTAAGGGATTTCATTGTGACATTAAAAACATGGTATTAAAACTAATTAATCAACCACGCAGTTTAATGCATAAACAATGAAAACAGAAAAAATGACCTTAGGCTATGGGGATCAGCCAGCCGACACCGAAAAATAAATAAAAAGTCCAGTCCGAGGTTACATCAAAAATAAAATGCATGAAAATAAATTACAACTCGGGAACTTCAGAGAGAAGCCCCTATCTTCATTGAGCGAAACGCCTTCAGCTTCTTTTTTTTTGGTGTCCTTCGGTCTTCTTTTTACATTTTCATCCTCACATACAAAATTTCTCTCAAAAGAAAAGAAAAATTGCGGGAATTTAAAACGGTGTCGGAAACCTGGCTGATCCCTAAAAACATAGCCTAATATTTGCACATCCACGCAGATAATATTTTTGCAACATACAACCACGCAATAATCAAAAAAAGACACAGGCATTTAAAGCAATTAAAAATGTGCGTCGTGCAAAAAACATTATTATTTTTTTTGAAAACTTTTGCCTTTTGATCCATATTTTATTGTTTTATTTTACCGCTTTAAACCCTTTCAAATTTTCTTTTACCTATTTTGGGCTTTTAGGGCCAAAAAATAAATAAAATAATTTGTGTGAACGGGCTAATTTTGTGGCCTTATGGGCCATGAAAACAACCCATTAGGGTTAATATTGGGCCTTCCCCGGAAAAAAGGCCCGTTAGGGTTAGGGTTTCGGGAAACCCTAGGGGGGGCCCGCGGCGTGTCGCCGCGACGGCTGGCCGCGTAGGGTGCGGCCGCCGTCGCGGCGACGGGCCGCGGCTGCGGGGCCGCGGCCGCCGCGGCGGCGGGCCGCGGCCTGCAGGCCGCGGCTTCAGGCCGCGGCAACTGGCCGCGGCAACTGGCCGCGGCCTCAGGCCGCGGCAACTGGCCGCGGCCTGGGGCCGCGGCTGCAGTCCGCGGCCTGAGGCCGCGGCTGCTGGCCGCGGCTGCTGGCCGCGGCTGCAGTCCGCGGCCTGAGGCCGCGGCGATTGTTTCCGCCGGCGGCGCGAAGGGCGCGCCGCCGTTTCGCCCTATGGGCGTACGGAAATTTGGATCAAAGGCGGGAAGGTAAAAATCGGGGTTTTCAACAATTTTGATCGCTAAAAAACTAGTTTTTATTGTTTTAAACATGCAGATCTTATTAAAAATGTTGAATTTTACCGAGTTTATCAACTTTTTGATCCTAAAACATGCAGATCTAATGAGAAAAGCAGGTTTAGATCTAAAAGTTTGGATTTTTACCTTCTAGATTCGACGAGGAATCTAGGCGACGGTTGTGAAGGATGCACTTTTCGCTCCCCGTTGAGAAGATTACGATCTTCTTTTTCTGAGCGATTTGTGGATCTCCTTTCCCGCGAGCCGCCGTCTCCTCCAACGAGCGTGATCGTGCTGATAACGTGTTGTGAAGGGAATTTAGGGAGAAATAGGTGTAAGGGGTTTGGAGCCCCCTACCCGTGTATTTATAACTTTCAATAGTGGGTTGGATACCCAATTGGCCCATTGGGCCTATTCATAACAAACTTAATTTTTATTTTTTTTATTTTCTACAATTTTTCCGATTTTATTATTTTTTGAGCTAGAGCAGTTTATGAACACGAACCGATCACCTCAATCTCCATTAAGTTAATTAAAAAAAAGTCGGCAAACTTCGTACCACCCACGTGAAAAACGTGGGCGGCTGAGTAAAAAATATGTTTAAAAAGAGAGGAAAAATTATAATGACAAAGAGACAAAAACATTAATAGCCGAACATAAATTTATGCAGGTGGTCATGACTCATGCGGGTCCATAATTCCTGACGTCTTGGTATAACGCTATAAATTGCCCATTCACATCTCAATCGAAGTTGGTGGCCGGTGGAGAAAAAACACATGAAATTTAATGGACACCAACATTCAACGGCCCCTTTTGCAACACACAGCCACTTAAATGTGCCAGCTACCTTCCACGTAACCCGAAAAGAGCTGCTAAACTCACAGACCTGATTGCTTCACGCAAAAAATCATGCCCTAATCTACGCGCTTCGATAGGCCTTGCCAAATCTGATGCATGAAACAGCCTACCGAAAAACAAAGCATAGTTAATGTAAAGGGCAAAATGCATCAAATGAAGGGAATTTTATGTATCCTATTGTGCAGAACATTGATTTACTAGAATTATAATGGATACACATTTACTATTCAAGGAGTAAACAAAGCAACACATTCTGCTGGTCCTGTAATGTGCCATGGTGTTGTGGGTACGTAATAGAGAATAGAAAGAGAAAGCAAGCACGTGCAAACACTCGATGCTTTTACATAAACATACCACTCGGTGATCTCTTCAGGGATCCAATGCGGTTCAAATCGTCTGCGTAGACTGCAATTATGACGAATCGTGTTCTATTTGCTCTTATGAAGATGCAAATGTAGACTTCATTATTATGGAATCCTGGTTGTACAAGGAATTTACTGAGTCTGTTATACCACATCCTTCTCGATTGTTTAAGACCATACAGTGATCTTTGAAGCTTAACAGAATAGACGTCCCGAGATCTATCTTTTAATTCAGCAGACAATGAAAAGCCATCATGAGGTTTCATATAAATTTTTTTATCGATATTGCCATATAGATATGCAAGCACAACATCCATTAGCTGCATATCTGATCCTTTCTTTGTTGTTAAGCTTATTAAAAATCGAAAAGTGATCGCATTCATTGTCGGTGAATATGTTTCTTCATAGTTTATACCTGGTCTTGAGGAAAATCCTTGTGCTACAAGACTTGCTTTGTAGCATGCGATCTCAGTATTTTCATTTCTTTTTCTGACAAATACCCATTTATATCCCACAAGTTTGACACCATTTGGTGTCTGGACTATTTGCCCAAAAACTTTGTGTTTCTTAAGCGAGTCCAGCTCTGTTTTTTTTGCCTCATTTTACTTTGGCCAATCATTTCTTTGTTTGCATTTAGCAACGGAATGTGGATCTTGACCATCATCGCTTTCAGCGACGTAAATGTCAATGTGAAACGCGAAGTCATCGTCAACAATTATACTCTTTCTGTCCAAACCTCCCATGTACGTACATAATTTAATGATGTTTCAGTTTCTCCCGGCGGTTCCTCTGTAGTGGATTCCGGGAGGGGTGAGGGTATGGACATGAGCTCATTTTCTGTGGGGCTATTATCCCAAGGTCTCCAGGAGTTTTTTTCTTGGATTTTTGTCCTTAGTGCCTAGTGGTCTGCCTCTTTTCTATTGATGTACAGCCACTTCTGTTGCTGGTGGATTGCATCCATTCTCGGGGATGTCAATCCTAACTGGAGTATTTGCAACAGGTATGTGTGAGCTGCCAATCTTCTGGTTGTCAGTAAATGAGTCCGGTAACTGATGCGTGTTCTGTATATGTAGGATCTTCAGGATCTCATCTTCACATTATTTTGTTACTGGATCAAAGTGGGTCAAATATTTTGTATCCCACGATATTATTTGTGTAGTTCTATATTTTTAAGTATCTGGGCCTAATTTAGGGAAATTTGTCTCATTAAATTCACAGTCTTTAAGGCGTGCTTTGAATGCGTCACCCATTTGGGGTTCTAGGTGTCTTATTATTGAGGGCGAGTCAAACCCTACAGAGATACCTAGACGACGTTGATGACCCATTTTAGTCCTTTGTGGTTGTAATGACCCGCTCTCGGGGGCCCGTTACTTATTTGATTTATTCGCAGGTCTGCAGTTAACCAGTGAAATCAAAATAGCCACGATGCAGAGATGTACAAAAATACCCAAATAATGTCCATTTATTACAATCCATACTGTACAAAATGTTCCAACCAACGTACATGAAAAAAAGGAAGTACAACTGAAAATAACTCTGAAAGCTGCGGTCTCAGGGTCGAACTCTGGCTCTGCCAACTCAAAAACATCTACCTCTGTAGGTGCGGTGTCTGCGGTGCCACGAGATGGAACTATAGATAAGTCACAACAATTCTAAATATAGAAAAGAAGCAGTGTACAAGTATGACAAAAGATAATTACGTACAAACAACCAGAGTGAAAAGTAAAGTACTGAGCAACAACTGTACACAACTGAGTAGTAAAGGTAAACCGAGCTGAAAGGAGAGATCAACTGTACTGTGGTAGTGCAAGTGTAAAGCAGGCTAGGCAAGTGAAACATACTACTGCTGTAGCTAAAAGTACGACAAGTGAGGTACTGGTGACTGCACAGGTGTAATAGGTGAAGTGCATGCAATGCGTAAAGTAAAGGTGACTGTAATGCGTAAAGTAAAAGTGACTGTGCAAAAGTAACTACACTACATGACTCAAGTCGGAGAGTACAATATGTGACCATTGAGTTCATCTCTTGCCTGGGTGCGCTTACCCAGACGAATGCCGAAACACAGGCACGGTACATGTATTTTGTCGAAACTAAGGCAGCGGGACGGGATGTCGAAACACAATCAGCGGGACGGGAAGATGAACTCCAGTCACTCCTGCACTCTATCAAACTATGAGTTACCCAAAAACCCCAGTGAAGTGTCAAGTGTCATACGGGATGTTCCACAAGATGTTCCATACGGTGTATCACATGATGCTAGTCAAACCAACCCCACTGGTTGACTTTCTTATTGAAAACCAGAAAGTAGTAACTCATTTCAAAGCAGGCAGTGCCAAAGCGAACTGAGGATAAAGACAAGTCCAACAACTGTAATACTGATTCCATACTTCGAACATGTAGTTGTATTGTTTAGCACACAATGTACCCAAGTTGATGGTTGTGTGCTACAACCACCCAAGTTGAAAGTTGACAAAGTAATCTGTATTTAATTACTTTACTATTAGATTAGGTCTCTAGTTTGGTTCAAGGTGAATAGCCGTTCTGTCACGCCCCGCTTCCCTAAAATGGAAGGCGAGACGTGAGGAGGTCCGCTCAGACGTGGAGCTGTGAAGCTGCAGTCTGATAAGCGTATAAGATATCAAATTTAAAACTGCAGGTCCTTGCAATCGCGACACGGAACAACAATAATAACAAGGAAAGAGAGAGGTAGAATATTCAATCTCAGAATGTCCACAATAAATTTCAACATCACAGAAAAGCCACCAGGCTAAAAGAAAAATCAAAAAGGAAGTACAAGAGACCAAAAAGAGGCCTAAGGCATGGGCAACATAATACATAACATCAACAAGAAAAGAGAGGTGCTACGCACCGACAGCCTAACAACGACTAAGCAGAAAACAACCACAGCCAGAAGGAGCTCTAGGACTGGTCTCCTATGTCCTCGAACTCAACACCTGCAACCTGCTCGTCCCCAACGACCAACTCTGGCTCACAATCTAACATGTGACACCCAAAAGAGAAAAGGGGCACATGTCAGCAAGTCTAAAAGACTTGGGCAAGGAAACTGAAAGTAAGGCAACTAGCAACCTAGCAGTTATAGTATGCATGACATGGCAGTTATAACATGAGTGCACAATCAAGACATGGTGGACAATAAGTACAAGAGAACAATTAACGGAACAAGACAAGGGTAGCCAAGCTACTAACATTCTTAATCAATTCACATTGTTTTGTAGATGTTTACGCCCTTCGCTGAATGGTAAACATTTCAGACCGATCGGCACTAAACACTACCCCAATACCCACACGATATGGAGCCTGGGGTCCCCGCACATGGAACTCAGCTAGTGAGCCTGGGGTTGCCCCGCACATTGAGCTCGCATTCTTAGTTCACAATTCAATATATCGAGCGTTGGGTTTAGCAACTCATTATGCTCGCTTCTGGTCACGAGCCAGGAACACAAGTAGCGGTGTTCACAATTCAATATATCGAGCGTTGGGGTTAGCAACTCATTATGCTCGCTTCTGGTCACGAGCCAGGAACACATGCATCGTAGCAAAGCTACGCAATCACAGCAACACTTAAAGAATGCGAGGACATGACAATTTATTTGCGTACCGTTGATGGAATTTAAACGTGACAGGCAAAATGCAATGACATGATCATATTCGCGTACCGTTGATTTAAAGTAAACGTGACATATGAGCATGATGAGAGTGACGGATCTAGCTTCGTTGTCAAGCTAGATCAAAGGCGTCCAGACAGCTATCCTTTCACTGTCTAGTCTCTTTTACGCTAAGCAAGGTAATGGCCTAAGCACGGCCTAAACAACAAGGGTAGAAAGTTTCACTTGCCTGAAATACGTGCCGGTATCATAATACTCAATGTCCAATCACAGATTCACAAATTACAGAGCTCCCACGCTCGGTCCAACAATCAGCCTACAGTCCCGTATTATTAAGTTGGATTAGTGAGTTACAAAGCAGTAAAAGTAATTGTTTTTAATCTTGATTAGCATGCAAAATTGGTGGGGGTTCCTACGGTTCAGAATTATACCCTCACACGACGCGAGAGCTACACTGACGTCGGGTAGCGACGTCAGGGGTTGGATTCCGGCAGTGTGCAAGGTAATCGGCGTCAGCTCGGTCACGAAGGAAATCGTAGTACGTCTGCGACAGGGATTTGCACAACTAAGTAATCAGCGGAAAAATATTACCAACCAATAATCGTATCAGCCCAACTATACCCCGTGCTATACTATCCTGCGCATAAGCACTGCTAACATACAAATAAAACACAGTATATTTAAAAATCTAGACTAAGGCACTAATCATACTAACTGACATCCACAAAACTAACCAATACTTAATATCATATATATATTGTTATATCACCAACTTACAGGTATTAAGGCATATGAATGTAAATAGTGAACCAAGAAATCTTACTCTCTTTAATCCTCTATGTCTCCTTCCTTTACCGTCGTTACATCTACAAGTAGCATGGAGGTAATGCAAGGAGGTGGGCCCGCGAGTGCCATCGGCGTCCGCGTGGATGAGAGCGGCGCCGGAGGTAGAGTTTCCCCTGTTTCGAACAGAGTGGGCAGGGCGCACGGCTGAGCGGGGACCAATGCGACGCGGGGAGGAGAAACTGGGTACGGGTGTTGGGCCGGCGACGTTGCGTGGGGACCCAGGCGATGCCGTGGCCGCGACAACGCCAGCGCTGCTGAGGCGCTGCTGAGGCGCTGCTCGGGTGCTGCCGTCAGTGCCTGGGGAAGAAGAAACCACCGTGCCTCGGGGTTGGCTGGTGGAGAGAACGACGGCGAAGAGCCTCCAGCGTCGGGGGAGGTCGCGACAGCGCCAGGCGGCGCTGTCGCCACCCAAGGCGGCGGTTTCCGCCACGACAGCACCCGGCGCTGCTGGGCGGAGCACGGGGCCGTGGATCCGATTCACCGGAGAGAGCTCAACGGGGGTTGCTGGACGACGTGGAGAGAAGGCCGGAGATCGATCGCCGGTGGGTTTGGCCGGTGAAGATGGGTAAGGTGACGATCGGAGGCTTTTGTTGCGGAAATGTATTAGATGCGGCGGCTCGCAAGTTTTCTGAGAAAAGCAAAGGAATAGCCTAGGTTTTATCATTGTTTACAGGGGAATAGGGTTGCTCACGTGAGGAATTGATGGGCTAGGGTTGTAGGAGCTTTTATTATATTAGAATAGGATTTGAAAAGCCCAATAGAGTGTGCTGAGTGTTGCGGCTTGGGCTTGGGTACTAGGGCCTAGGTTAGGCTTGTTTTATTAGAATTAGTTGTTATCACCTATTATCAAAGAAAATCTCAACCCCTTTCTCTTGCTGTGAATGCAAGCACAAGGAGTTGGGTCCTATAGGAAACATGGGCTAGGGGCTAGGGCTTCATTGCTTTAGAGTAAGGAATTTGTTAACGAAATAACAATTAGCCCCCACACTTCCAACAGGTTGGGTTCGGCCTATGCAAAAATAATGGGCCAGGCTAAGTTAGGGAAATGGATATGTAGTAAAATAATTTGTGGGTTAAACTCAAAACTTAGGTTAAAATTAATAATATGTTGAGCAAAAGTGAAAGTGGGTTAAACGGAGCCCTAAAATTATAAGATAAATACTGGGGCGACCGAGACGACGAAAGAAAGAAAACAAAGAAGACGGATCACAATTTCGACGACGAGAAACGAAATTAAAAATAGAATGGCCTCACGACAGAAGTGAAAATCGCGACGTCTCGTCAAATAAGATCAAATCGTCGGAGAACGACCCGGAAATGTCGTTCCAAATGAATTCCACAATTTGATACTCTCCGAGAGGGTCACAACGACATAACACACCATAGTGTTCAAAGGCAAGCAAAGTCTAAAGCAAACACGTGCACGAAGAAGATACGATCGGAAAGCGACCGTTACACGTTCTGAGGCTACAAGTAGTGTTCTTAAGTTCGTACGAGTACACTTATCTAATTTTCTAATTTTAGAAGTCGTCGTGACTTACATTATCGAGCTCGTCGTAGTAAGACGAGATTGGAGCTAGATCTTCCAAGGGAGCTGGTGCACGAGAATTGGTACCTGCAAACACAAGAAATCATTAGTTAAAGACTACGCTATGTTCTATCATTTTTTTCTTAACGTGTTCGTATTTTTATTATAGCTGGAAACACGTCAAAATATGTACTAAATATTTTTAGATGTGATATATGGGAGAAAAATAATTTTATATAGGAAGAAAATATTTTTCTAAGGCTCCTTAGTATTTTTCATAATTTTTAAAAGATTAAAATCAATTAAAACTAATTAAAATGAGAAAATGATTTTTTATTATATTTTTCAAAGATTTTCCTAGAGCAAACCATACGTCGGAATTCTTCCGACAAGGGGTCAAAACGACCGTATTAACTAGTACTACTACATATATTTTTCTCACATATCAGTGTACGTGAAAATTACAAGTTACATATTTTTAAAAGGAATTTACGTATTTTAGTTTTAGGCTTAAAAATTCATTGTGGAAAAACTAAGCATCTGATTGAGATGAAACTAGCTCCATTGGATCCAGAATGTCATTTCTGATTTTCTGAAGCTAGTCTTGTATTTTTCTGAGGCTTATATTATTTATTATGAATTTTAAACTATTAAGTCCATTATAAAACATATTATATATGTATTTTTGTATATACGTATATATACGTATACGTATATGTTTCCATGCTCTTACCCTCTCGCATGCAGTAGCGAGGAACTCCTCGCGTTTGACGGCAACGCCGACGTCGTCTAGGCGGCCGGCGGCGGGGTCAGACGGTGGCAGCGGCAGCGGTCGTCGACGGTGTACGGGTGGTGGCGGTGGAATCCCAGTGGGGAAACGACAACGACAGCAGCACACGGTGTGGCTTGGTGCAGTCGGACAGCGGGGACGGCGGGGGTTTCGCCAAGGGGCACGGTGGAGCTGGGTAGTGGACGGACGGAGCTTGGGGTCGAGGCGCTCGGAGGCGGAGCCCATGGTCGTCAGAGCGGCATGGGAGCATGAGAGCATAGCTTCAACGCTCTGTCATGAGGGTGACGACGACAACGACTACCACGGTGGAGCTGCTAGTTCCTCGGGCTGTCAGAGAGTGAGAGGGGGGTCGTGCGGGTTCGGGAGCTGCTGCTCCGGGCGGTGTGGGTCTTTGAGTGGTGGTCAGAGGTGCCTGCAGCATGGCAGAGGGAGGAGGGTGACGTGGGGGAGGGGCTCGGAGAGTGGGGAGGAGGAGCTCGATCTTGGCGACGTCGATAGAGAGGTCAGGGGGTGAGGCAGCAGCGGTGTTGCTCGCAGCGGCGAGGAGGCAAGCTCTGGAGGCGCTCAGGGCTGCGGGCCCGTGTGTGTGCGTGGGGGTTGATCGGAGTCGACGAGGGTGTGCAAGCGTAGGGGTTTGGATGGCATTGGCAGATCGGGGTCTGGGTGTGAGTTCGGGCCTAGGGAGTCGCCTGAGAATGAAGGGGTGATGGTTGCCGTGGGTTGGGATTTGCCGTGGGTTCGAACAGTTTGATGGAGGGAGATGGTTTGGGGCTTCGAATAAAGGAAGAGATAACGACCTGGGAGAGAGAAGAATTAGGGGAGGGGGATTAAATAGGTAATTAAAATTAGTTAAATAATAAGGAAATTAATATTTAGTCAATAGTATTAAATGGGTTAGGTGGTTAGTTTTGACTAACCGTAGAAGATGTGTTGGTATAAACACATGGGTTGCTAATCGGTTAGGTTAGGCGGTGGTAACCGACGGGTTAGGGAAATTAGGGTAAGATAAAATGGTAGTTAGAAATAGTAATCCGTAATTAAGTAAAAACAATTATTACATAGGAAATTACGATTTTACCCCTAAAGTTAAATGACTCCGAAAAATTATGAAAACAAGCCATATGATCTTATCGTGTCGAGGATCGCGAATACGAGATCCATTTTGGGGTTTGAGCTACGGAGATACTAGTTTTAGGCCAAAACATTTAGGAAGCGGGTTTGTGGATTCTCTATTGATTTGACTTCAGAAAATTACGAAATTAATATAGGAAGCCCTAAATGATCATAGAATGATACTGTAGAAGTTTGAAAATGTTTTGATGATGTTTGTAAAGAAAATTAATTCATTAAACTAAAACAGTAATAATTGAAAATGAATTTTTATCAAAATTGTTTAGAGGTATTTGATAAAATCCAAACTTACTGAAATACACCACAACTAGGTTGATACTTCAAAATATTTTTAAGAAATTTTGAAATCACTTAAAACTCCTGATCAACCACTATAAAATACTTTTAAAAAATGTAAAATACGTTAAATACATATGTATTGAAAAATACGGATCGCTACAGTGGTGGTGCAATGGGGATATAAATTGCGCAACCGAAGATTCTCAAGTGAGAGATGTTCAGTGATATTCCATATGCAAGTTGCATTGGAGAGAGACTCTGACATCAAGAGTGTCTTATTTTTATTAACGATGTAGCATGCAATATTACATGTCCCCAAGCATTCACCGTCAATTGGAATTTCATTAATAATGGATGTGCAATCCATTGAAGTCTTTTTATCAATGACTTTGCTACCCATTTTTGGTACGAACATGTGACACTGGATGCTCAATTTCTATCCTAGTTGCATATCGATACTCTTGAAATGACCGGGAGGTAAATTCCACAGCATTATCCAGACGTATTTTCTTTATTTGGTTGTCTGAAAAATATGCATGCAACTATATTATTTGTGCCAATAACTTTGGAAAAGCTAAGTTGCGGGTCGATAGTAGACACACATACGAATATTTTGAGGATGCATCTATCAGTACCATAAAGTACCGAAAAGGCCCACTTGGGGAGTGGATAGGTCCACATATATTTTCTTGTATTCTTTCGAGAAAGCTTAGAGATTATTTGTCCACTTTTAGTGGTGATGGACTTGTTAGTAATTTTTCCTTGTAACAAGGGATGCAAGGGAATTCTCCCCTCTGAAGAATCTTCTGGTTCTTCAAGTCATGCCCATAAGATTGGGAAAAGATGCGGTGCATCATAACCGATCCAGGGTGGCCAAGTCTATCATGCCAAATTAAAAACTTGGCTGATGTCGGGCACTTCAGGTGCTCCGTTAAATTATCTTCCTCTCTTCAAATCTTTGTATAATAGAGGCCCGATGAAAGGCTCTCAAAACGTTTAAGTAAGGATTTTACACCTTTTTTGAGACGTTACATACAGATATTCTTTTTCTTTTACATTGCGGTTTCTAAGTGGAATTCGTTTAAATGGATGTCCTTGAAACTTAATAATTTTCTTTTTGAATTCGGAGAGAATAATGCATCCTTTATTTTTATTTCTGTTACATTTGGGAGCAATAGAGTTGCTTTTACAGAACCTTCAACATTATTTGATGGCCCTGAAATTGTATTTATAGGGCTTTCATATGGTATAATGCTATGAAAATAGCATTTATATTGAAGGATCGTATGTGTTGATGCACTACCTACTAAACAGTCATAAGAGCGTTCAATCTATTAAAAGATGAGTCATGTAAGCACATTTACTTTTAGAAAACATAATCAAATTTATTCATACTTTATTCAAACATTCAGAAAGCTCTCATAACATTATTTTTAAAACAAAGATAAAAATAGCTAATCGAACAAGTCATCTTTTTTGAAGTCATCAGTAGTGAACTGGACTAGAGCATAGGTGGTCACCAGATTTGTTTCAGCTTTCTTCTTTATGCTTTCTATGTACACATCTTGGAGTTGACACAGAGTTCTGCACACTCTAGACCAGTATCCTTTTATGCCGCAGCTATGGCACTGGTCTTCACATTCCCTTCGAGGCGGGGGTGCATCATTTTTCTTATTGTCATTTTTGCACCAAGTGAACTTCCGTCTCCATTCATTTCTTTGCTGGTAGACTTATCCTCTGGCCTTTTTATTCGGTCCCCCCTTCTGTGATTTTTCTTTTCTTTCATTATCTTTCTTCTTTTTGGAAGAAGATGTGTTGTGAGCTTCTGCGAGGGTGGCAGTGCAAGGGATCACATGTTATGAGTGGCGATGAGAAGCTCTCTTTTTTCTTCAGCCATGAGTAAACATGACAACGGCTTAGAATACTTAGTGAACTTTCATTCATGGTATTACTGCATTAGTGTCACATCATTTTCATGGAAAAACGTGTACGTCTTTTTCCAGCATGCGATTTTCTGAGACCTTTTAACCACACAACTTCAGACGTGAGGTGATACTAAAAAGAGCTGAGTTATACTCAGCTATGGACTTAAAGTCATGCAGTCTCAGGTTCTCCCACTCATAACGTGCCCTTGGAACTATAACATCTTTCTGATGTTCATATCTGTCCTCAAGGGCAGTCCACATATCTAGTGGATTCTCGACCGTAAGGTATTCAGCCTTTAAGTTCTTATATACATGGCGACGAATATAAATGATGGCTTGCACCTTTTCAATATTTGTCGATTATCCATCTTTTGTAACTGCAGAAACGATGTACTTAGCTCGCAGGTGAAATTTAACATCAAGTTGCCAGCTCAAATAATTTCTTCCTGAAGCATCCAATACTTCGAAATCAACGCTTGTGATTTTTGACATTTTATCTAAAAAAGCACAATTTTTGTATGAATTAATAATACTGAAAAACATTTTCATGTAGAGGCAATGAATTAAGCTAATTACGTGGATCAGCCAGTCCCAGATAAAATTATAATGTCTCAAAGTCCATATTACAGTCCATTTTACACAAATGAAAGCGAAAAATTACTACTTTGGAAACCTCTTGGGGCCCATTTTAAAATCTTTAGTTTCAAGAGTGGCCTCCACCTCTATGAAAAGTAGTTATCAGTCTTGGGCATTACATATATTTCCTCACTACAATTTCTCTAAAAAAAGAAAAGTGCACGAAAAGTAAAATATGGGACTAAACAGTCGATCCAAAACCATAATTAGCCATTTATGCAAAAATTTGTGTTCATTAAACATGTTCATAACACATCATAGGCATCACAGATTCATAATAGGATAAACACATCAACTTTAATACTTAATAATTATTCAGACCACGGAGCGATGTCATACACCGTTAGGTTAGGTAGCTAACAACAAAGCGGTCGCAGGATCTTTATAATTGTTAAGTTAATGCCGCACAACATAGCATAAGTTATCCCAGAAAATGTGGCAGAAAATGTGATGTAATGCATATGAATATGATCTTAAAGTGGGTATCATATATCAAAATATACAATAAATTGGTTGTGCAAGAGGAGCTAATTCAAATAAATTTGAATGGTGCCCAATAATATTATTTATTGTAAAAGGAAGCAAGTTTTCCTTTTTATACCACCAAATGATCCCCATAAATCCCTAATTTCCCACCAAGTCCATATATTATTCCCCTATTTATCCAATTTTTTTTCATTTTAAGCTCTTAGGTTTCCCCATTAACCCCTTTTTCTTTTGTTTTTTTAGAATAAGACTAGGCCTGCGGGCCTAAGCCGTAGAGTGGGATGCGGGCTTTAGGCCTGCATCCATCTTTCTTTCTTTTTTTAATTAAATGGCGTCTGGGCCAGAATGCCCGCAGCTACCGCCTTTTCTCTCTCTTTTTGGTTTCTTGTCGGGCGAAGCCCACAAGTAGTAGTGGGCTTCGCCCCACATCGTGCGAAAAAGGCATTTTTATTGGGCTTGGTCCAAGAGGCCCAAGCAGAGAAATTGGGTTGGGGGGGTGGGTGACGGCTAGGGTTTTGGTGCCGCCCCCTTCCCAGATCTAGGGTTGGGGGAGGTGGCGAGGGGATCACTGTCGCCCCCTACAGCGGCGAGGGGGGTCGCCGCCGTCGCCTTTAGTGGGGGGGGGGGGGGGTGGGGGTGGGGGGGCTGGGCTGCCGGCGGAGAGGGAGTCGCCAGCGGCGTCCCTCCTCCCCTTGGGGAGGGGGGGGGGGGGGGGGGGGGGGCACGCGGCTGGTGATGCATGGGGTTACGCACGTCGGCCGCCGAGGGGGGGGGGGGTATAATTATGTGTGAGTGAGTGAGTGATATACATATGTTCTTCTTCGTCTATTTCGTTGTATGGAGGAACCCTAAAAATATGGGGTTTGATATAATTACTATGATCGATGAAAAAATCCGTTGTTTTTTAATCTAGGAAGGATGAAAAATTGAGATATATATACATTCTTCTTCTTCTATTTCGTTGTATGGAGGAACCCTAAAAATAGGGGTTTTGATATAATTCCTATGATCGACAAAAAATTCAGTTGTTTTTTAATCTAGGAAGGATGAAAAATCGATTTTTCTAGTCCGATCTTGCGAAATCGACGTAGTATGTATCACGATCATGATAAAAATAAGATTTTCGAAGTAATAACTCTAGATCTGTCATCCAGATCTAGCGATGGTTGATGAAGTCTACGCGTGAAAGACGAAGCCCGCGCGTGGAAGATGAAGATCGCGTGTGGAAGACGAAGTCTGCGCGTGATGGATCTACCGCCTTCTCCTCGCTTTCGCAACGAACGGATCTTTGGAAAATTTTAGAGTGCTGATAACGTGTTTTGAATGTGTATCCTAGGGGAGAAGACCACATATCGTTATTTATAGCTGATGGGAGAGTTATGGATGAGATACAATAGATACGGCCTTATCTCTTTACACTACAACAAAAAACATTACAAGCCGAACAAACATTTATGCAGATGGTCACATACGGGTCCATGAGGCTCCGCACAACATGTATATTAATCATAATCCCTGGCGTGTTGGTATGATGCTATAAATTGCCCATTCACATCTCAATCGAAGTAGGTGGCCGGTGGAGAAAAAACACGAAATTTTATGGACGTCAACATCCAACGGCCCCTTTTGCAACACACAGCCACTTAAATTAATCAACCAATAACGTGCCACCCACCTTCCATACAACCAGAAGGGAGTTGCTAAACACACAGACCTGATTGCTTCAAGCACAGCCCATTTGTTTACAATTTTGCCATTCGATAGGCCTGGCCAAAACTGATTCATGAATCAGCCTACCCGAAAAACAAAGCATAGTAAATGTAAAAGGGCAAAATGTAGCAAATGAAGGGAATTTTATGTACCTTATTGTGCATAACATTGATTTCCTAGAATTATAAGATACACATTTACTATTCAAGTAGGAGTAAACAAAGCAAACCAGAATTGAAAATTCTGCAGGGCCTGTGATGTGCCATGGTGTTGTGCGTACGTAATAGAGAATAGAAAGAGAGCAAGCACGTGCAAACACACGATGCTTTTACATAAACATACCACACGGTGCGAAAGGCAAAAAAAAAATAGCACTGTCAACTAGAAAATCATTAATCCGTGAATTTCAAAACCTAGAACCTACAAGCCCAAAATTAATATGTTACCTCCAACCAGCTTTCTCATTAAAATACGACTAATATTTCCGACCCACTCTACTACGTGCACATAATCCGTTGCTAATAGGTTTCGGCCACGGAATTTTTCATGACAGTATTGGCAAATCGGCCACGGATATACCCGCGACCGAAACCTATCAACCACGGATTATGTGCACGGAATATGTTTGATTTTGTGCACGAAAACCATGGCTGACAACTATAGGTCACAGACATTTCCGTGACCGTTGAATAATCATTGGCCACAGATTTGTCCGTGGCCGATAGTATTAATAATTTTAAAAAAAATTTGCGCAAAAATCTACATACAATAATATAAAAAAACATGTATACAACAAAATAAATGCAGATATATAAATTCACAAACAAAAATCCACAAAACAAATAAAAATTAGTAAAAAATAACAAAAACTCAAAAAGAAGTCCTGCAATCGCCCCCAAGCCAGCGACTCACGTCTCTCCAGCCATCGCTCCCAAGACAGCCATCACCCCCAAGCCCAAGCTTGCCAACGCCCTTGCTGTCAGCTTCTGGGCCTGAAGGGCCGTCGTCACCATTTTGACACTACCAAAAAATAATATTAATTTGTTATGAATAGGACCCATTGGGCCTATTGGGTATCCACCCACATGAGTACCCATTATGAATACTATATAAAGGAGGCTAGGGGTTTCCTAGCATCAACCCTTCTCCAAATCTGTTTCTCGTTCATAACACGTTATCAGCACGATCACGCTCGTTGGAGGAGACGGCGGCTCGCGGGAAAGGAGATCCACAAATCGCTCAGAAAAAGAAGATCGTAATCTTCTCAACGGGGAGCGAAAAGGGCATCCTTCACCAACCGTCGCCTAGATTCCTCGTCGAATCTAGAGGTAAAAATCCAAACTTTTTAGATCTAAACTTGCTTTTCTCATTAGATCTGCATGTTTTAGGATCAAAAAGTTTACAAACTCGGTTAAATTCAACATTTTTTTAATAAGATCTGCATGTTTAAAACAATAAAAACTTGTTTTTTAGCGATCAAATTTGTTGAAAAATCCGATTTTTTACCTCCCCCGCCTTTGATCCAAAAATAAAAATCCGCACGCCCGTAGGGCGGAACGGCGGCGCGCCCTTTGCGCCGCCGCCGGAGAACAATCGCCGCGGCCTCAGGCCGCGGACTGCCGCCGCGGCCTCAGGCCGCGGCCAAGCGCCGCGGCCTCAGGCCGCGGCCCAGCGCCGCGGCCTGAAGCCGCGGCGGCCGCGGCCTGCGGGCCGCGGCCCGCAGCCGCGGCCTGTCGCCGCCGCGGCGACCGCGGCCCGCAGCCGCGGCCTGTCGCCGCCACGACGGCCGCGCCCTACGCGGCCAGCCGTCGCGGCGACACGCCGCGGGCCCCCCCTAGGGTTTCCCGAAACCCTAACCCTAACGGGCCTTTTTCCGGGGGAGGCCCAACATTAACCCTAATGGGTTGTTTTCATGGCCCAAAAGGCCAGAAAATTAGCCCATTCACATAAATTATTTTATTTATTTTTGGCCCTAAAAAGCCCAAAATATTTAAAAAGAAATCTTTAAAAGGGTTGAAAGCGGCAAAATAAAACATTATATTATGGATCAAAAAGGCAAAAAGTTTTTCAAAAAAAAAAAAGAAAGAAAATGTTTATTGCACGACACACACAATTTTTAAATTAGTTTAAATGCCTGTGTCTTTTGATTATCTGCGTGGTTGTATATCGCAAATATATTATCTGCGTGGATGTGCATATTAGGCTATGTTTTTAGGGATCAGCCAGGTTTCCGACACCGTTTTAAATTCCCGCAATTTTTCTTCCTTTTTGAGAGAAATTTTGTATGTGAGGATAAAAATGTAAAAAAGAAGACCGAAGGACACCAAGAAGAAGCTGAAGGCGTCTCGCTCAATGAAGATAGGGGCTTCTCTCTGAAGTTCCCGAGTTGTAATTTATTTTCATGCTTTTTATTTTTGATGTAACTTCGGACTGGACTTTTTATTTATTTTTCGGTGTCGGCTGGCTGATCCCCATAGCCTAAGGTCATTATTTCTGTTTTTCATTGTTTTTGCATTAAACCGCGTGGTTGATTAATTAGTTTTAATACCATGTTAATGTTACAATGAAACTGTCAAAAAGCATGCTAAAATCACTTTAATATAGTTCAACGCCTATTGCTAGACTATATACATGCGATAAGTTTTCTTTAAAAATGCCTGCAGCATATAAATAGCATGTGTACATCATACTTGTTTCATTCAAATGAACATAATCTTTAGTTTACAAACTTTACATTATATGTATGATGGGCTCATGATATGACGATGTTTATGACAATAAGACAATAATTATTTCAAAAAGTTTAAATATCCACTTTGACAAAATGAACCTGAAGTTCAAAAATCAACACACTCTCTCCCTAATAAAATAAATACGATGGTTTATGCGAAAATTATAATTGCTATCTTTATAAAAGATGCATACTTTGCGGTAAACAGATATATAAGATCCATGATCTATATAATCCAATATGGACACCAGCAGTTTTCCATAATACCGCTAAACTCTTTAAAAGAGTACTCTCATTTATTTTTACAAGGAAAGTTTTTTTTTTCTAGCCTTGAATATAAGCATACGCCTGAAGTCGTGGCTTAATGAATAAGTGAAAAATATATTTCGCACCCACGTATTTGTCCCCCTCTGAGCATGGTAAACTATCCACATAAAATTTGAACGTCTCAAGTAAATGGCCTGAAGCTATACTCGAGCATTCAAATAGACTTTTTAAAAGTCCCTTATTAATTAGAAAAGTGGAAGTATAAATAATTTGCTCAAACCTCTGCTTATGTCTCCTTAGCAAGACTAATTATCATTGTCCTTTATAAATAAGGAATATTGAAATCAGGGGAAGTTCAGGATCAAACATGACCTGAAATAAAAATAAGGAAAACTCAAAACAGGGGAAGTCTTTGATTAAATGGGAAAGGGAAGATACGATATACCTCGACATGGAGTAAGCAATGGCAAGCCAAAATCAGACCAGAAGTTCTGATAAGAGCCATAATGTTTTTGCAAACATGAATGTGCATTAACTTATGCCATATAAAAATACATACATATCTAGTCAAGACGACGAAAGTCTAATTGACCTTATGTATATTTTGCTACTCCCCGAGGACAAATAAATTTTGAAATCAAATCTATTGTCATAACATAAGTCTTAAATGAGCATAATTATTGTTGTATGTTTTCAAGAGCACACATCACACTATGTCACTTGTTGACTTATCATCAGTATTATTCTCTTGTAGTTTTAATACATTTTATTTTACTGCGTATGTTTTGCTATCTTGAAATACCCCTAAAAAATAAAATGAGGGTGCCATATACTCTCTGAAACTTATACAGTTTCAAAAAGGATATTCGTCAAAACGAAATCCCTAATGACTCAAGAAAATAAATGAAGCCTGAAGCTTTGTCCCAAAATGATCCGCACAATAGTCAAAGTGAAGATGTAATCCTTCACAGTTTGAACACAGTTCAACTATTACCGGACAAAATTAACTTGAGCATTTTAATGGACTTTTCAAAAGTGCCACATAAATTCAAAAGAGGAATTATTTTGGAACACCAGAAGTGTCCAGAATCGACCAACTATGGATCGATATCACCCTGGAGTGATGATGCAAGACATCATCAACCAGAAGAACCCGAAGATTCTTCAAAAAGGGTGAAATTTTCATTGTCCTATTCAAAAGGGAAAAATGATAATGAGATCATCTCCACTCACATGGACATTGACTCTCCCCACTTCCTCAAATGAATTTAAGATGATATACTATCATCATTAAAGATAATGAAGACCTTTAGGTCTCTTGAGAGTATTTAAGGGATATAAATAGGCTTCGTCCACTCCCTTAACCGGACTGATGACGTACCCTTGGTGTACTCATCAATATATCCTCTAAATAAATGGTCATTATCCAACCACACTCTTTTATAAAAAGGTGGTAACTTTGGATAACACTGGGAAATTTAAATGTTTTACAACTGGAAAAATAACGAACACCCTGAAGCCTGTGTTCACACCCAAATATGGGTACGATAAATCATTAAAATGATTTAAATGGATTTCTTATCCATTAAAAATCCAGTTGTAGGTGATCACATGAGAACATGCAATTACATTGCAAACCATCAAAACGCATCCTTAGAACCTATTTATATGAGTCTGATCACCTCATATAAACAGTTTCCGAAAACCCCCGACAGGGGAAGCGTTTTAGAGCACATCTTATAGATTGTGCCATGATGAGTAGACACCCCCATATCACCAATATAGACCATCAAA
Organism: Scilla litardierei; assembly: GCA_030789695.1. Taxonomy (NCBI): domain Eukaryota; kingdom Viridiplantae; phylum Streptophyta; class Magnoliopsida; order Asparagales; family Asparagaceae; genus Scilla; species Scilla litardierei. The sequence continues at coordinate 768,089,102 of CM061142.1, read as the reverse complement.
ATACAGAACTATTTATCGGAAGTAAATATCCCAGATAAATAAAGTCTGAGCACTCTGAACAGGGGAAGCATTTAAATTCACTTCTCCTAAGACGTGCATTGATTTTAAAGATTTGATGAGATCCTGAAGATCCATCAAAACTTTAATGTCCCAGAATCAGTTTCAACAGAAATACTACAATCATCCATGAGCCTAAAGCTCAAATGACCATTTAAATCATTAATACCTATGATCTGAATATCATGAATTGTGATGAGATCCTGAAGATCCACACTAATGAAACTGTTAAAATAGTTATCAGACATAGTTACTGACAATATAGATATTGTCAAAATTTTCACATCCCTGCTACTAAAAATCCAGCTAGGATTGACATACCGAATATATTGGATGCAATCCACCAGTAGCAGAAGTGGATATCCTCAATGGATGAGAGGACATACCACTAGGCTCCAAAAAGAGAGATCTACTCCTGGAGACCGAAAAAACAATACCACCACAGGAAAGTGAGCTCAAATCCAGAACCTTATTGCAACTTGGTTGCTAAGGACCAATTCTGGATCTGTCCATATTCTTTACCCGTCCCAGAACCTTCACTTCTTTAACGCGTCGTGAAGGAGACACCTCTGGGAGAAATCAAATGATTATAGTACGTACGGGGTGAGTTTTGGACAAGAAAGAACACCTTTTGTCGACAAATTCTCTCATATTTCATTTTGCCAGTTAAATATAAAATATCGTTTCCACAACTCTGCTTTGCCTAGAGCAAAGATAGAGATTTGGCCAAATCATAATAATGTGGAATGAGGCAATAATAAGGTGAGCTGGACTCACTTATGAAATATGAGGTGTTGGACCTGAAGTCCTGGTATCAAAAATGATATCAAATCCCGTGGGATAACTGAGTATTGAAGGAGAATTAAAATAAAATCGTTAGCTATAGGCATCTTAATTTGCTATAGTTTTAGAGGTATAAATCGCTCAAACCAGGAAGTAATCAAGTAAGATGAGCTGAACTCACTTACAAGATGAATCTGATGCATCGACTGGTTTATGTCAAGGCGTAACCCAACGAATGGCAAAAAGAGGGAATTTTTGGTTGATGTTGCTATTGGATGTGACAACATCACCGATATAAAATTTCTTCAACTGCATGTACAAATTTCTTTACTTTCCTTTTCTTTTTGGGACACATATTAATAATATGATTAAAGGAAAGACAACCTAGACAAAGATCCTTAAAGGACTTATACTAAAAGGTTGTTGTTTGCACCTCTTAAAAACAGTATTGTTCTTAAGAGAGCAAATTAAAAGATTTGAGATTATTTTAATAACTCAAAATATTATTGGATCTCCTGAAGAGAAATTACCGAAATATCTGTTAAAGCCTATCTATCAGATATGATATGATATGAAAGCCCTAGCTAGGCATAAATTCTAGGCTTACAGAACATTAATCATCCTGAAGATGAACAATCATCCCGAAGATGAACTATTATCCTGGAAATGAACTATCATCCTGAAGATGACGTTAATAAATCATCCCGAAGATGTAAACTTCATACAATGATGATTGATGAAGAAACATTAATTTCATTCTCCACCAAATACACCTATTTGGTTGTATGGATATACATTAAAAGACCCCTTTCCGTTAGCTGGAAGAGGGGAAGAATATATATGGTCCAGAAGTACCTTAAGTGTCTTTGAAACACTCTTTTACCTGGCCAACTGCATGCGTCTATTTTGAGCGTTAGCAGTATAGCTATTAGCCAGGTACAGTGCAGCGCCTGCAGCGCGCCACTGGACCAGAGATATGTAGCTTCTGCGCTATCTCCAAGGGTCGAGGAAAAATCCTCTATGTTAAATGTATTTGCATATGCAGGTTACAAATCATCGCGATGAATGGCATAAAAGGGACGTCCACCTCCTGAAGATCTACACAGAATCCTTCCAAGTCTACATCCTTCCACCATTCCGAGAAGCCCATCACCCAAGGAGCAGTTCAAGAACATACAATGCCAGGTCCTGAAGTACCTCGCAGACAATGACGATTGAGACGTGGAGCTGCCTACCAAGTTTGCTAGCGCTCCTTTAGTTTCAGCTAATGCCTTATATGAGTGAAACTTGTATAGATGAGTGATGCTTGTACTTTACTTTTGCTTTCGGAATGTTGCCGATGAGATGGATGTATAGACACATAGGAGATAAATGTATAGATATATAGGAGATCTGCAAGCCTGAAGCTTGATCAGATTAGGGGGAGTCAACTGTAGAGTTGTACTCTTTTTCCTTGGCTAGTGGTTTTTCCCACAGGGTTTTCCATAGTCAAGGTTTTTAATGAGGCAACCACATTGACTCTGGATCCAGAAGTATCCACCCCTCGACACATCCCCAAATCAGGGGAAGTTCTGGAGTGCTGTACTCTTTTCCCCTCGCTATTGGTTTTTCCCACAGGGTTTTCCACAGCTAAGGGTTTTTAACGAGGCAGTTACCCGTAACTTGGATCCAGAAGTATCCACCCCTTTAGATACTCAGTAGTACTAATGAATCATTCAGTATTCATAAGTCGAGTATACCACGTTGGTTGGATAAGGGGAAGTGTTATGAATAGGACCCATTGGGCCTATTGGGTATCCACCCACATGAGTACCCATTATGAATACTATATAAAGGAGGCTAGGGGTTTCCTAGCCTCAACCCTTCTCCAAATCTGTTTCTCGTTCATAACATAATTAAGTTAGACGATAACACATAAATTATTTAACGGGTAAAAACTCAAAATAAATAGCACGAAAAGAAATACTTAAGTTTGGGTTCAGCATAAACCATGCACACCTGCAAAAAAAATCAAATCCGACCGTAACATAAGCGCGCGCGCACACGCATACATGCCAACAAAGAACCGGGCAGAAGCGGCAACGCTGCTTCTGCCCAGAAATTGTCGCTTCTGCCCATAAGCAGCAGATGCCTAGGTAGAATCAGTGGCCGATGCGGAGAGGCCGATATGTGGGGATGAGGGGGGGGGGGGGGGGGGGGTTGTGGGGGTGCGCACGCTCTTGCATTAATAATATAAATTTCTCATATGGGACTATTTCACCTTTCCTATGATACTTGATCCTATGAGATAAATATGTCATAAATTGCCAATGTATGACACATAAGTCATATATGTCACATATGTCACATATATAACATAAGCCCTAAACATTCATCGTCTGAATCTCGTACTTTGTTTCATACATTTTTAGATTCGGATTTTTCTGACGCGGCGTCTCCTATAGGACGTAGATACATATGCACCGGAGGCATGCTTGGTCATGCCAGTACCTGACCATCCAGGAGATGGAGAGAATGGGAACTCGATCGTACCAACCCCTGGTAGTAGCGGGATTTCCTCAGGGAGTATCCGTCAACTCGCTCTAGGATTCCCTACGTGTTTTGACGACTATCTCTGGAGTAATTTCATTGAGGGGAATAAAATTTCTCATCGAACTGACACAGCTCATCTTTTGCAGGTAGCAGGTGGGCACCTCCAAAAGATGTTGGGAGCTGCGTTGCTGGAGTTTGGTGACATTCATGGAGTGAAACTGCTTGCTGAGCCACGAAAGCAGGAGGAGGAACATCTACATGCTCCATTGGAGATCCTTGACCCTCCCTTTAATCAGGTGCATCCTAATCAAGTAGTGTAGATATTTTATTTTATGCTTTCTAGTTTAGCTTACTAATAATCTTGTCTCCTCTCGATAGCGGGAGGAGTGTATTAGGATTTAGATTTCTTTAATAAATTTCTCACCTCTATCACCTCACATGTTATCATTTAACCCCCAATGACCCCATCTAGCTTCGATCTTTCTATTAACCTCCCAATCACACTTCAGCCCTTATTGCACTTACTATTTTGTTTTGGGCTATATTTCATGCTAGCTTGGGAGAGACTCTCCCGTGCACTCCAACATTTTTCATATGCTTAATGCTATCACATAGCTTCCCCGGCCCACCACACCCTTGCATTTCTCTACCCATATCTCATATTTCTCTTGCATTGATGACAATGCTTAGTTTTAGCTTGGGGAGAGGCGTTTTACTCCTAACTTGGGGGAGGACTCCACACTTTTTCATTTATTTTTCACTGCTTCAACACTTTTTCGTTTATTTTCCCCATCTTCTTTTCCCATTTCACTTTTCTTTTCGTTTTCGCCATAGATATCGAAAGAAATGATCCCTTGAGGAAAAACCACACTTGCATATGATTCCACCTATACACTTTTAGATTTGCTCCCTACACACACTCTTACTGCTTTCTTGGCGAGACTTCTCCTCGTCTAACACACGATCCCATTTTTTAACTCCCTCTCCGTGAGTGAGCACTAGATCTCAGTTTATTCCTCAATAGGATAGAATGGTTGTCTATTCAACCTTTAGCTCACACAAGTATAGGGTTCGCCGATTGAGTAGAGTATGCCTTAGCTTGAGAGGTATTGGCCTTAGATATAGCGCGATTCCATCTAAGTGGTGGTTTGACATATTTTGAACAAAAAAGACAACAACAAACAAAAAAAGAAAAAAAGAAAAAAAGAAAGGAAGAATAAAACCAGAGAGAATAAGTGCACCGTTCTTCCAGTCCCACCAAATAGTCAGGTCTCCGTGCCTCAGGAAGCACTGGGATTCGCACCGAACGATGAAGATTTGGGGGAGTGCACTAAGTAGAAATAATTGGACTTAGTTGATTCAGGAAAGTAGGCCCATTTTGGCCCAACGCCCTAGACTTGTCTGGGTCGAGAGCCGTTGACTGAAATCCCACTACACAAATCACCTAAGTTCAGTATATAAAAAAAGAAAAATGAGGAAAAAATACATATTTTGCATGTCTTTCACCACGGTTTAGGAGGAATTAGCTTATCTCGATCCAATCCTAGAAAGTTAAGTCCCTATGACACACTTTTGGTTTCTACCTTTGCTTGCGTAAAACAAAGGTTGAATTCTTCCAACCTTAAGCCTATTAGGCGGATTTTCCGCGATTTAGTCTTCTCCACGGGGACATGAGTTAAACTTGAGATTTTGTTGGATACCAATATTTCCGAGTCACGTGCCATGCTAGATAGCTAGAGTGTCGCATGTTAAGAGAAAACTCTAATTTCATTGTTTATGTGGTCTGCATGCACGATTTGTTTAGAGAGTGTGATCTTTAGACTTCCATAGCAAATATCTCCCCGTACTCTATTCTTGTCTTGCTCGGCACGAGCAAGAGTTTAGCTTGTGGGATTTTGTTAGACCCATTTATACACCTTTTTCCACTCTTTTCTCCTCACATTTTATTTATTTATTCCATGTTATTCTTGCTATTTTTGCCGTTTTACATATTTTTATCAGTTTGATGCTTTGGGTATGTAGTTTGTACATTTCAGGGAATCCATGCTCAAACGATATTATTTTGCTATTTGTGGATCAAGGGAGAGGGAACGACGATAATTAGCAAAGGTTGGAACTAAAGGAGAGGAGACACGGGCTGAAGAGCTGACAGCACGGTCGTGCATGCTAGTGCAGTGCACGGCCATGCCATATCATATGGCCAAAGGGAGAAGCTACAGCAGATCGACACGGACGTACTAACATCCTGTACGGCCGTGCTTAATTCCCTGCAGGGTGGCAGAAAAGTCGCTGGCAGCACAGGCGTCTCGCACAGCCGTGTCACTACCTGGAGCTATTTTGGACATGCGGAAGATCGACATGGCCGTGCTGGTATGTTGCACTGTCGTGCTCGTAGCAACGGGGATGGCGTGCCCTAGGCAGTTTTGCGGCTGCACTGCAGTTTTGCGGCTGCACGGCCGTGCAGTTTTGTGTCACGGCTGTGCACCCTTATATTTTCTCCTGTAGTATAAATATTTGTGAACGGATTGAGAGAAGGAGGGCTTCTTCTACAACGAACTTTTAGGGTTCCCCCCTTTTGGGGGCTGTTTATCAATGTAATAGTAAGACTTTTAACTTTAGTTGTTTTGTAATGAATTCTTACTTATTTTTAGTTTTAATTCCATTGTGTAGCCTGTGATTTCATTTTTCTCTTGCTTTTGCCATGTTTGTCCATATTTGTTATTTATCTCTTGTCTTGATGTTGGTAGAGTTGATTTTTGTGCCTAGGGCATAGCTAAACCCTAGTGCAGATGATTCATGTGGGTTGATCGCCCCAAATATCGTTCCAATTAGGGTTTTAGTCTTATGAATAGGCTTAATTGGGATATATTCATCCTACCTCATATCTGAGGGCAGGGTTGAGTAGCTTTCTAGTGCTAGGCACCGACTAACCCTCGGGCACATTCATTAGAGCCACTACTATCGTGGCTTCTGACTAACCATCGGAGGTCACACCTAGAGGTCCATCCTTTTCTCCGAGTCCACTCTCATGGTTAGACGTCAAGGGGGATGAGGATTGAAACTCGACTATCATCTAAGGCTACAACACATTGGCTCGAGAAGCTAGGTCGACCCACATGTTCAATTCGCAGTAGTCGTGACGCTTGGCCCTTGGTACCTTTCTTTATCTTTGTATTTTAGTGTAATTATCCCTTTCCCGTTTCCATTCACATAGCTAGCTAGGTATATAATTGATCGGTACTAAAACCAGCGCCTCCCTGTGTTCGACACCCCTGCAAACGATCCGTATTGCTTGTGGTTACTGTAAATATCTTTTGCACGTCGTAGCAATTGTACGAGCAGCTGCCATTGAGGTGGTGATCGGTGAAGAACAAGTGGAGCAGAGGCAAAAAGTGAAGAGGAGCCCCATCATCAACCCTAGTATGGAGTTTGATGAGTCCAAGCAGGGCCTTGAAATTCGGTCCACTGTCATGATCAAAAATGGGTTTGGGTAGAATAAGAACTTGACGGAGATATTGAGGAGATGGGTGGAAGCAGGGGGAAACAGTGTGGGTTAGGGTTGCGGCCATAGGAGGAGTAGCTTTATCTTTGGATTCAAAAATAGCTAGTAGTTGGCGGAGGTGGACGAGGAGGCGTGTGGTGGTAGTGTAGTGGTTGCTGAACTAGTAATGGATCTTCCTCCAGTCGTTCGGATGATGAAGGGGGGAGCGTTATGGTTAATATCATAGAAAGACATGGATACTATGCCGGCACAAGAACGCGTTCTTTATGGGATTTCATGGAAGATGTAGTCTAAGGAAGAGCCAGGAAGAACGTATGTAGTCTCAGGTCTCGCATCCTCTCATCTGGTACCGTGATTTAGGTTCTCTCCCATCAACACATCAATACTTGCGTCCTCGGTCATTCTGCAGAGCGGTGGCATGGAACATATTACCTATTAAAACATAATATATATAGCAGCATTGTTATTTCCCTATCAATGGCTGCAGATGCGTCCTCGACAAGGAAACTCATATATACCAAAGTCGGTACGGTTTTTTCCTTCTGAGATAAATCATCAGTGATACTATCTTAAGTAACATAACAATATCACTGATGATTTATCTGAGAAGGACAAAACTGTACCGACTATGGTAGATATGTGTTTCCATGCCGAGGAGGCATCTGTAGCCTTTGATAGGGAAACAACATTACTGCTATATATATTTTATGTTTTAATAGGTAATATGTTCCATGACGTCGCTCTGCACGATGGCCGAGGAAGCGAGTGTTGATGTGTTGATGGCAGGGAACCTAAATCACGGTACCTGATTCGAGAATGGGAGACCCGAAGCACATATGTTCTTCCTAGTTCTTCCTCAGACTACATCTTCCATGAAAACCCATAAATAACTCATTCTTGGGCCGACAGAGTATCCATGGATTTCTATGATCTTAACCATAACACTCCCCCTTCATCATTCGATCGTTTGGAGGAGAATCCATTACTAGTTCATCAACCACTGCACTACTACTATGCCACTCCCCGTCTACCTCCGCCAACTACTAGCAGTTTCCTATTCCAAAGATAAAGCTATTCCTCCTACGGCCACAACCCTAACCCTTACTGTTTCCCTCTGCTTCCTCTCATCCCCTCAAAATCTCTGATAAGTTCTTATTACTACCCAACCCCTTTCTTGTTCATGATAGTGGACCGAATTTCAACGCCCAGCTTGGACTCTTCAAACTCCATGCTGGGTTTGATGAGAGAGCTCCTCTTCACTCTTTGCCTCTGCTCCTCTTGTACTTCACCAACCACCACCTCAGTGCAGCCACAACGAGGGATAGGTGAGAGAGTGGCCTTGCCAAGTCGTGATTGTGATTAGTATGTTTGAGGTAAGGCAAAGAGAGTCTGAGAGTAGTAGTCGTAGTAAGTTGGCATGAGGGGATTGAGCTTAGTATCAGTAGTTATTGCCGTAGCTTTATGCTTCGTACAACTGTCAACTAATAACATACCCAACAAGCTCAGGCCTGATTTGTATCCCAGTGTAGTCATCAATATATCTTACTTAATGCATGCACAACAATCTAATTTTGATCTAGTTTTTTGTTGCAGTCTTGATTTGTTGATTACTTTGTTGGATCAGTACTGTGCTGCGTAGAACATCAGTGCTGCAACTGAAGGATATCCTCTCTTTGAGTATGACTTTTTTTGTCTCCTCATGGACTCAAGTATGATACCATTCTTCAACTTAATTATATCCAAACTTTGATGTGTGTAGATTAATTAAGATTAAGATATATAGGGCATTATCAATCTTTAATCACCCCATCCACACACACACATATCATCTATGTGTGTGTGTGTGTGTGTGTGTGTGTGTGTGTGTGTGTGTGTGTGTGTGTGTGTGTGTTTGTGTGTTTGTTTGTTTGTGTATCTATTATACATTTGAGGGGTGTTTTTGAATTTTGTTATATGATATGTGTGTGTGTGTGTGTGTATTATACATTTGAGGGATGTTTTTGAATTTTGTCCTACTAGGACAAGCTCACTAGGACAAAACAAGCTGACTAGGAAAAGCTTAGCAGGACAAAGTTTTGGGGGGGGGGGGATTTTGAATTTTGTGTTTGAATTTGAGGGGAAATGAATTGGGTTAAATCAACAGGTTTGAATTTTGGGTTTGAATTTTAAAAAACATTGGGGATAACTCAGTCCCCCTCCCCTAAAAAAACTTGCAAAAGCTTGAGGCTTGCGCCAAATCTTGCCCGCTCTGTTCTTGACAAGAAATTTAAAACACACATTCCTTCATTGTAACGACTGGTTTTTCATGTATTTGGATTATCTATATTATATATATATGTTTTGGTGGATTTTCTCCTTATGTGTGATTTTTTGTCTCTGTAGCTTTCGTTTTCGTTCGTTTCGTTGTGATTTTCTAGCTTCTTCCTTAGACCGTTGAGCTTGGAGTAAGTCACACATGACGAGCTTATATCGCTCATATCTTAGAGTTAGTTTGAGCTTAGGAGCCATAGGAATCCTTCCCGGATCTTCGCGCTCCATATCGAGACTTTTCGTGCACGTTAGTTGGTTCAAGAAGGGGGACCAACCGACTAGATTCCAATCTAGTTGGTCAGGAACTCTTCTGGAACCGACTAGTTCATTAAATCAATTATTCAGGAGTTACTGTTTACTCTTAGTCGGTCTAAGAACAACCACCGACCAACTAGATGTGAAACTAGTCGGTCAGAACTTGCTCTCAGACCGACTAGTTCCTTTGATAAATTTTACTTAAGTTACTGTTTATCGTTAGTCGGTCAATGAACACTCACCGACCGACTAGGTTGCAAACTAGTCGATCGACGGGCCTTCACAGACCGACTAATTCATTACCCAGATTTATTCCTTCTTTCGCTGTTTGATTTTAGTCGGTTACAGTTGAATGACCGACCGACTAGTTTCCAAACTAGTCGGTCAGCCGCCCTTCATGGACCGACTAACTGACCCCGAAACCCTAGGTTTCATTTCCGCCGCCGGGGTTTTCTATTTAAACCCCCGATCGTTTCTTCTTCTTTCTTTCACTTCTCTTGGCCATTCTCTTTCCCCTTTGACCTCTGATCTTCCCCAACCTTCCTCTAGCTCTTTCCTTCTTCCTTGGAGCTTCCCTCTCGCCATTCTTGCGCCGGCCACCTACCTTAGGCCGTCGGCAACCCCAAAAACCCCGCCAAATCCCATTTTCTCCATATTTTCTCACCATTTCCAGATCTGAGCCATAGTTCTCCGGATCGTTCTTCCGCTACGATACGGTTAGTAAATCGATCCTTTAATATTCTCATAACCCACGTTGTGATTTTGTTAAACCATAATGAAAATGGATATTAGACGTCGTAGATTCGATTATAAAACCGGATTGGATATTGTTCTGATATTGTTTTGCCATGGCAGCGATCCCATCTCCGTAGTTTAACATTTTGTGACGTGCCTCGTTGATCGTCATCCTTGGTGCCAGGCAAGTGAAACTTGCCACTTAGGGTTTTTAGGCCACGCTTTAGGCCATTTGCTTGTTGTAGGCGTAAAAGAGACTAGGCGACGAAATGATACTCGACTAGGCGCAAATTTCAGGATCTAGCTTGACAATGAAGCTAGATCCGACTACTTTTAATTATTTGCACTTGTCATCCATGCATCTTATTTGTCATGTCTAAATTCAATTAACGGTACGCGAATTATCTGTACATGCCATGCTATCCATGTTGAATGTCGCATTCGTAGCACACGCTACATTACTTGTACTACTCGATCCGGCTAGGCACCTGCTTTTAGCGGGCACAACCCTATGCCAAAAACACTTCCTGGCTCGTGATCCAGAAGCGAGCATTACGTGTTCGGGGGTAATGCCCTGGCTCGACACACGTGGAGGGGTAGGGATAAACGGTCACTTGAGCATAAGAGTTGGCCCGATCAGCCACTCTAGCCAACAGGCGGAATCTCTGTACACGACGTGCTTACTAGACTTGTCTTTGTACTTGTACTTGTTCATGTAAAAATTGTCATCCATGCCATACTCGTTACTTGCACTTTACCTTACTTGTTGCTTCCATACTATACTTGCCATGCTATGCATCATACTATAACTGCTAGGTTGTTAGTTTACTTTCCTTTCAGTTTCCTTGCCCAAGTCTTTTTAGACTTGCTGACATGTGCCCTTTATTCTTTTGGGTGACACATGTTAGATCCTGAGTCTGAGGTTACTGCTGAGGACGTGGTGTTTGCTGACGCTGAGTCAGAGCCCGTGTTCATCGGGGAGATTGAGGACACGGGAGATTAGTCGTAGAGACTGTTTGTGTTGTTGTTTAGACTGCTTTAGTTGTCGGTGTGTAGCACCAATACTTTGTTTTGTGTTGGCTTTTGTTGGCCATGTTTTGGGCCTAGACTCTTTCTTTTAGCCTGGTGGCTTTTCTGCGATGTTGGATATTATTGTGGACAAATTCTGAGATCGGTTAACTTATCAGTCTCCTTTATTATTATTGTTGTTCCGTTTGCCTTTACATGGACCTGCATATATTCAGATTTGACGCTTATCAGGCGTGTAGCTTCACACGTCTGAGCGGACCTTCTCACGTCTCGCCTCCATTTCAGGGAAGCGGGGCATGACATTCATCCTTTTAGATCCATTCACCAATGCTCCCAAGTTTCAAGGGTTTCATGGGCTCGGAGTCTGTTGATGTCAAGGAGAAGAAGACCCTGAAGCTCATGGATCCCCTCCCAAGGCCGATCGAGAAGTCGAGACAGGAGTGGAAGAGCAAGTAACGCCTGAGGACAATGAGAGAGGGAAGAAGCGTGGGTCATCGGAGAAACTGGAGGAAGAGCAATAGGCAGGCAAGGGTTGTCCCCATGAGAAAGATCGACATCCAAAGCCCTCTCGCTGGTAATATTTGGGGGAATTTTGGGTTTTATTGAGCTTAGAAAGGTTTTAGAGCTAGGGTTTTGGGAAAGCTGACATTTTTTGGTCGGGGCTCAATAAAATTTGGTTTTTGGGCAAGGGATTCTACTGAATTAGGGGGTTTTTCACTGTGTTACAGTGTTCCTAATGGTATATCTCTACATCTCTTTCATTGTTACGAGTGAAACCATTTCCAGAGTTTCAATCAACATTGAGAGCTGGCTCTGGATCGCTTCTCCCAAATCCTCTCAAATGCCAAGAAGCAATCTATAATGGGTAAGCGATGATCTTTGATAGGTGATCTCAATGTCAAACGGTTGATCTTGCTATGGAGGCTAATGATCAGATTAGTTTTTCTTCTGGAACAACGAATCCCGTAGTGACATTAACTCAACGGAATTGTATGTTTCTTGCAAAGCTAATTCTTTCATTCTTTTACCTTTTTCCTTGCCAGATGAACACATATTAGATTTTGAATTTGAATTTCAACAAGATTACTTTCTTCTCAGCACGTGGCAATTGAGGTAAAATTTTCAATTGTTTATTGACTGTGACGACTCCAAGCAAGGAAATTTTGTTGGAATTGGTGTGATTTAGTCTCATGTGTCTGAATGAGCAATTGAACTTCCTATTTCAAGCATTGCAAGGGTATGTCTACGCTTTGATCTCCTTGATCAAAGCTTGTCATAGTGTCGTCGCAAGAAGGCTCCGTTGAATCACGCTTTGAAGTCTCTTTAATGATTTGATCATTCTCTTCTAAGGAATCCATGTACTTCCAAGCCTATGTCGATGTCATTACTCGCAAAAATTCCTACAGCTTTGGTCGTAGTCCAAAGAAGGACTCCATAAGCTCTTTCTTTGTATACCCATGCTGTGGATAGACCAATATTAGATCTTTGAACCTCGTCTAGGCCTAATAAAAAGTTTCACAGTCTCTCTGATTGAAGTTAACGATCTTGGCTTTCTCCATTCTGTGCTTATGCTCAATAGCCCACTTTGCATCATACCAATAGTCTCTGCCATAGAATTCCATTTTTTGAATTTTTTAAAACAGAAAAAACTAATAAAAAATCCTAAGCTATAAGATGGAAGGATCTCACCGAATATTCCTTTGTACAAACTAAAATCGTAGATCATAAATACTGTTGTCCCCGGTAACGGCACCAAAAAGTTGACTCGTCCCAAAAGATGTGAGCGATATTCTCAAGTGTAGGAGATCAAACAAGTAATAATCCTGGTGAGTCCAGGTATAGTATCCACTGGACAACTGACCTGTAAAACTTACAGTTTGTAAAGAGTACTAAAACGATAAGAAATGACCACCTTTCAAAGGTGAACTAATAGTGTCGATGGTTTAAAATACTAAAAACTATCATAAGATAATTACGGTGAAGTTGATACTAGGGTACCAATATGGAGATATGTGTTGGTCGTGATTTCGTTAGGGTTTATGCAATCAATGATTATTAATATCGTTTCTATAACTTAATGTTTCATCCCGATACAGCATGAGAACGTCGGAAAGTATGGCGATAAAGTGCATAAAATAGTACCAAAGAGTAATCACGTATATTATCGATTTCATGAGGACAGTATGCACAAGTGCCTTCTTGGGTCACGACATGTTCGCTAGGATCGCATAATGAATAAGTCTTACTTAGATCATATTCGATTCAACTTGCCTACGTCTCTGAAGAACATACCCAAATAGAGTATACATGAAATCAACAAAATACACGATATAACATGCAATATAGGGCGAAAAGATATCAAAATCAAAGATTACATGGCCCTAACTACATCACAACCAACACATGATGGTATTAGCCACGCATGGAGATAAGAGAACTCATATTGATAGACAAATACATGTTCAAAATCTCAAAATACATGTCAAATATGCCATATATAAGAGAAAAGATAGTAAAAATATCACCAAATTCCTCTAATTGGACCCTAGATCTCCTTCAACAATAGCTCTCTACCTCTGTCTCCAAGCCTCCAAAAGTCATGCACCAAAACGTGAAGAAATCGTGAAAATACGCAAAGAATACCCCAAAACCATCGCAAACTATGCTTATATATAGAGATTGTGGGTTTGGGTGTCGGCAGGTCGTATATCCGCATTAAATAGGCGCAAAAACCCGCAACCCGCTTTGGATCAAACCTCAGCCACATGATCAAGGAGGGATTGCACGTATGCCCGCCACGTGTCCCATCTCCGTTGCCGCTTCGCCCGCAACTCATGTCATGGTTGGGCAAGTGGTCTAAGTCGCAGGTCGCGTTCCTTACAATGTTGGTTGACTATTTACATTTGTCAGGACAGTGAACCACCCTTGTCCAGAGCTTATCACTCCCTATTTTCTTTCATTAAGTCTGGATTGTGTCGCTCATATCCTTCTTTTAAGTTTGTTTCAAGTTTCTTGATCATCCTACGCAGTGAAGATCAGGCCACCCCTTGGTTTCACACCATTTGGTATCAGAGCTCTAAATTGACACGATAGGTGTTTCTTTCAATCATTTCATTGCTTCAAAAAAAATTCTGTATTAAATATTTTCTTTTCCTTTATTGCTGCAAAAAAAGAAACTTTTTCCAAACCTCAAAACAGTTCCAAATCACCTTGATTTTATCTTTAGTGTGCAAGATTTTTGTTTCTTCTTCCTGTTTTAGAGAGCCATTGTTCTTATATCATTCAAAACTCAAATCTATTTTTGTTTAGTTTTATACAAGTGAAGCACCAAGAAAAAATAAAAAATACCAAATAAAAATAAAAACAGAAAAAAACAAAAGAAAAAAAAATTAAGCTTGGCAACAAAACGCGAAGAAAAAAAATAGTGGTGCTCAATTCAGTTCTTACATTTTGTTATATTACAAATTTGTGGAATTATATTATCAGCTCTTATTGTTGCATTATGGTCTTGCACTTATAAAGAATTCCATCTTTTAATTGAATCCATACTATAGACCTAATCCAACTTCAGGCCTAAAATCCATCCATTATTCACAATTTGACCAACCACCACTTCATACTTGGTTGAAGTGGGTAATTGGCTTTATTGGATCACTCAACACGGATTTGGGTTGCATACGAGCTAAGGATAGATTCTGAAGGAATTGTGAGTTGGTGAGATTATCAAGAGTGGAGTCTAAACATTGAGCGTGAGAGTTTGGTGAGGTCACACAATATTTTTTTCTCTTTCACTAACATGGCAGGAAATCCAGTAGATACTACACAACACAGGGAAACATCTTTTCAAATGCAAGCATTAGTGAGCCATCTTGAGAGATTGTTTGACAAAAAGCTAGAATGAATCCATGAACGATTGGATCTAATGGAGAATCATGCTTCTACACAACAAAATCCTCCAAAAAATCAAGAACAAACTCATGGAGATACGGAGATCCAAGTTGATGGAGATGAATTTGAAGACCACCAGCCAAGAAGAAGGAGGATTCATCATGATGAACAAATGAGACATAGAAACCGAATAGACAGCATTGGTGGAATTAAGATCAAAGTACCTTCTATTCAAGGCAAAAATGATCCTGATGCGTTTTTGGAGTGGAAAATGCATGTTGAGTAGATTTTCTTATGCCATGACTACTCTGAAGGTGACAAGGTGAAACTTGCAGCCCTTGAGTTTACTATTATGCTCTTGTTTGGTGGGATCAGGTGCAAAAGGAAAAATAACGATATGGAGAACATCCCATCGGTACTTGGGTGGAAATGAAATCAGCCATTAGAAGGAGGTTTATTACATCTTATTATCATATGGAACTTCATCACAGACTACAATGACTCACTCAAGGCTCTAAAAAGGTAGAAGAGTGTCACAGAGAGATGGAGATTGCCATGATTCGGTGGAGGACAGAAAGCAACAATGGATCGTTTCTTATGTGGCTTTAATTATGATATTACCGATGATGGGGAGATGTATCACTATGTAGAGTTTTAAGAGATGGTCCACCGAGCCATCAAGATAGAAAACCAACTGAAGAGGAGAAATGATGCAAGAAAGGGCTCAAATTAATTTAGCCCTTGGAAGACCAGTTTAAAGAGAGATACTCCATCTAGTTCGAATGAGAATACTTCGAAGAAAGTTGAAAAGATGGCTGATATTCCAAAGAAGACAGAAACTGAAGCAAATTTTTCAAGAAGCCGAGACATAAGATGCTTCAAATGCCAAGGGAGAGGACACATTTCTAGCGAGTGCCCTAACAAGTGTACCATGTTCATCAATAACCATAGTGACTTGGAGACTGAAGAAGAAGAATCTGATGAAGAAGAGGAGATGGTGCTTGAAGATGATGACGGAGAAAATGCTGCCGAATGAGAATTTCTTGGGACTAGAAGAGCACTTAGCATTCAAATGAAGGAGGAAGAGAACAACCTAATAGAGAACTTGTTCCACACATGGCGCCTAGTCCAAGAAAAAGAATGCAGTGTAATCATAGATGGAGGAAGCTGCAGCAATGTTGCAATTGTTGAATTAGTGGAGAAGTTGAGTCTTCCAACCTTCAAGCATCAACAGCCCTACATGCTCCAACGACTCAACGAATGTGGAGGGTTGAAGGTAACAAAACAAGTCACAATCCTATTTTCAATTGGCAAATATAGAGATGAAATAATTTGTGATGTTGTTCCCATGAAAGCATGTCATCTTTTGTTGGGCAGACCGTGGCAATTTGATCGACGAGTAACACATGATGGGTACTTAAACAAATATTCTTTTGTACTTCGAGGGGAGCCTATAACCCTCCTTCAATTATCCCCAAAATAAATACTGGAAGATCAAATAAAGAGAGAAAAGAAAAGAGAAAGTGAGAGATGAAAAATGATTCAACAAGAAGAGAGTAAAGATGAGAGTGAGAAAAAGATGAGTGAGTTGAGTGAGAGAGTAAACTAAGAGAAAATTCAAAAAGAAAAGGAGAGAAAAGAGAAAAAGGATAGAAGAGTTTCCTAGTGGCAAAAAGAAGTGAGATTAAGCAAGCTTTGTTTTCTCAACAGAACCTCCAGTACTTGTGTACAAAAAGGCTATGTTGAATACTAACGACTTAACCTGTGCTTTGCCTAGTGTTATTTTGTCTCTTTTACATGAATTTTCATGATGAGATATCGCCATGTTTACCACCAATTAGAGGCATAGAGCATCAAATTGATCTTATTCTTGGAGCATCTTTGCCTAATCGTCCTGCATACCGCACTAATCCTAAAGATACTAAGGAGCTTCAAAGGCAAGTTCAAGAGTTGATGAGCAATGGATACTTGAGAGAGAGCCTCAGTCCTTGTACATTTTCGGTAATGCTTGTACCCAAGAAAGATGGTATGTGGAGGATGTGTGTTGATTACAGAGCCATTAACAACATCACGGTAAGCTATCGGCATCCTATTCCTAAGTTAGATGATATACTAGATGAATTATCTGGTTCAACTATCTTCTCTGAAATTGACTTAAAAAATGGTTATCATCAAATAAGAATGAAAGAAGGAGATGAATGGAAAACGGCATTTAAGACTAAACATGGATTGTATGAACGGTTAGTTATGCCTTTTGGGTTAAGTAATGCACCTAGCACATTCATAAGGTTAATGAATCATGTCTTCCGTGCCTACAATGGTAAATTTATGGTAGTTTACGTTGATGATATCCTTGTGTATAGCAAAACCTTGGATAAACACGTGGATCACCTTAGACAAATTCTAGAGGATCTAAGAAATGAGAAATTGTTTGGCCATTTGAAAAAGTATGATGTTTGCACAGATAAAATTGTTTTTCATGGCTTTGTTGTTAGTAGTACAAGTATTGCAGTTGATGAAGAGAAGATTAAAGCAATCCAAGACTAGCTAGCCACTACCATTGTTGGACAAGTCCGGAGTTTTCATGGACTTGCAACAATTTACAGAAGGTTTGTGAAGGATTTTAGCACACTGGTAGCACCATTGAAAGAACTGACCAAGAAGGATGTTTGATTCAAGTGGGGATAAGCTCGAGAGAAAGCTTTCCAAACCCTCAAAGAGAAGCTAACTCAAGCACCTTTACTGGCACTTCTTGATTTCGGTAAGACTTTGAAATTGAATGTGATGATAGTGGGATTGGCATAGGAGGTGTTCTCATGTAGAAGGTAAACCCATTGCATATTTCAGTGAAAAGCTAAGTGGACCCACGCTTAACTATCCTACATATGATAAAGAATTATATGCATTAGTTAGAGTGTTAGAAACATGGCAACATTACTTGTAGCCTAAGGAGTTTGTCATTCATTCTGATCATAAGGCACTTAAGCATATTAAGAGTCAAAGCAAACTGAATAGGAGGCATGCTAAGTGGATTGAATTCATTGAATCATTTCCATATGTGATTAAGCAGAAGAAAGGTAAAGAAAATGTTGTTGCTGATACTTTTTCACGTAAGTATGTTCTTCTTTCCATGTTAGATGCTAAGATTCTTGGTTTTGAGCTTATTAAAGATTTGTATGCTAATGGTGTTGATTTTGGGGAAGCTTATGGTCATTACAAATCAGGTATGTGTTGGGACAAATTTTATTTGCATGATGGCTTTTTATTTCGGATTGATAAACTTTGCATTCTGAATTGCTCATTGCATGTGCTATTAATGAAAGAATCACATTTTGGTGGTCTCATGGGGTATTTTGGCATTGCCAAAACTTTAGTCATTCTGAATGAACATTTTTATTGGCGTAGAATGCATAAAGATGCTGAGAAATTTGTGGGAAGATGCATTGTAAGACAAAATTTAAAGTAAATCTCCATGGATTATACACTCCCTTACCTGTACCTAGTACCTCCTAGGAAGATGTTGTTGGGACATGAGACGGCAAAGAGAACACTAGATTGGGGGTGAATAGTGTTTTCGCAAATTAAAACTTTACCTCTAGAATTCTCCTTAAGATTAATATAGAATTACCCAATATCAATCTTAATCAACAAATACTTGCAATGATAAAGATAACCATCGAAAATAATGTGCAAGTAAACAACAATCGCAAACACACAGATTTTTATCTTGGTTCCCCACAACCTGGGTATGTCCAATCCCCAAATCTCTGTCGAGCTTTAATCCACTATTTTTGATAAATATTACAAACTACTTCACCTCCAATAAGGATTTTCCCTTGCATCATAAGCCGAGAACTTTACAAACTCCTTGCATACAACAAGAGTTTACTCACCACCTAGCCTCCAACTAGGATTTACAAACCATCACAAACAATGCGAAAATTTCTCTTACAAATATCCAAGTAAGATATACTTACACCCTTTTGAAGATTTACAAATACCTATAGCCGCTTGATGAAGCTCTTGTGTATGTGATCGCTATAGGAGTAGATTTGATCTCAAGAATGTAACACTTAAAGGCTTTGAAGATAAAAAATAAACTTAGTTTAAATCTCTTTAAAATATAACTTCAAGATAGAGATTAAAGCAAGTTTTAATGAAATCACAAATTTCTTATAGCCAATATATATATATATATATATATATATATATATATATATATATATATATATATATATATATATATATATATATATATATCGCTCTGTGTGTGTGTGTGTGTGTGTGTGTGTGTGTGTGTGTGTGTGTGTGTGTGTGAGATAGGGAATCCCCGCACAGACCAAGAGCATTTTGGAGCCCAGCCCGAGCGAGGGAACAGGCAGACTATTCCCTATTCCCTAGACTGCCCAGCCCCCTGATCGCTCCAAAATGCAACCCAAGGGCACGACCAAAAACTTGGTCGGCCCCGGATACACACCCGGAGAACGATTGTAGTTTTACCGCAAGCGCACGGTGTAGCGGCGAGCGGGTATCGAACACAGGGATGACGTATGACAGTGCCTTCTCCAAACAACCTGGCTATAGGAACAGAAAAGAGGGAATTTTCCTTTCGGCGATCCTGTCACGATCGTCAGACAAATTATGGAGATATAAAATAAAATAAAGACGCCTAGGGAATAGGGAATCCCCGCTACTCACCGTATCTCGTCAATGTGATTCATTGGTATCACAATTGCTAGGATAGAATTTCGGATGAACTAGTTGCAACTGAATGTAAAACCTAGCCCACGCTCTCGCGTTGTTGCCGGTCTATAGCTAACCTAGGCTCGGGCCCAATCTCTTGCAAACCCTAGCCTGGGCAAGCTAGCATTAGGATCAACATCATCTTTCAATCGCATCCCGAGCCCACTCTCGTGCAAACTCGGGCCACGACCTAGGTTGGGATAGTTCCTACCCGTCCAATCTCTTGCAAACGGGTATCGGTATGGAATTGCGACCGAGAACCCTAGTATCGGTCCAATCTCTTGCAAACCGATACTACGGAAACTCAATTTCAACCCAATTCGGATTTCTAGGGTTTCCTATCGAATTGGGATCCAATCTCTTGCAAATCCCAATCGATATGAACACCTAGCTATCCGTAGTATATCGATCCCAAACTAACCCTAATAGCAATTCTAGCAATAGTTCTACCAAATCATCACAAATCAGAAATTGGGCTCGTAGGGTTCATCCCCACGCCCTAAGACGTTACGACTACTCACAAATCATATCACAAATGCAAAAATAATCAATTGAAATAGCAATGGAATTCATGGCAATATTCAAATAAGTAATAAAAATGAGATTTTTAATGAAGATGGAGACAAACCAATAGAGTTCTCCAAGAATCCAACAAAAATAAACTTTTCTCTCCTCTCCAATCACAAGAATCAAAAGATAAAAAGTTTAATCTAAAAGGCTGCCAAAAAGTAAGGAAAAAGCTCTCTAACCTAGGTTAAAAACTGGGGTTAAATACCCCCCAAAATCGCCCAAAAAACTGTGACAAAATTGCCCCTGCGCAGCCTGAAAATCGCAATTTACGCTACAGGCAGCGCGGCTCACTCGGCCGAGTGACAAAAGTCGCTCGGCCGAGTGGGAGACCCTGAGAATTTCCAGTAAGTCTGGGGTCTTGGGGGTCTTCACTTCGGGCGTCGCTCGGCCGAGTGAGTTGTCGTCACTCGGCCGATGGGCTTCTCTTCACTCGGGCGGTCGGCAATTGCCACTCGGCCGAGTGGGTCTTCTGATGCTCAGACTGACGAAAAACAGTAAGTTGGGAGTTTTTGATGGGCGTCGTCTGAGTGCCACTCGGGCGGACGGAGTTTCGTCACTCGGCCGATGTGGCTTCTGATGCTCGGCCGAGTGCACACTTGGAGCGTGTCCGATCTGGCCGGCCGAGCGGGGTCTTCTGGTCGGTCGAGTGACTCCTTCACTCGGCCGAGTGAGACACCAAAAATGCCCATTCTGAGTCTTTTTGCCTCCTCGTCGCTCCTACGACGTTCTTTCTTCTTTCGCTCCTCTCCAATCTAAAAATACCCCTCAGGGAAGTCTTCGGTGATACTCCAGAGTAGGTGTATCTCGGAATCACTCCAAATCGCTCCAAATCTCCTGAAATACGACAAAAACAACAAATCGTGAAAAGTATCGCAATATTGTCGATAAATCGTGAAAAACGTGATTTGAGCGATCTAAATGGCATGCAATCATGCGGAAAAAAGGTGTAAAATACGGAGTGATCAAAATCCCCCAAGCTTACCTCTTACTCGTCCTCGAGGAAGATAAGTAAAAGGCGAACCTGGTGGATTCAGAAAACGAAAACGACGAAAAACGGAAAACGAAAAACTAAGAAGAAAGAAGAAAGCGAAGAGGGAAGCTGCTAGATCATTTTTCTCAGGACGTGGGTTTTGCTTACTCATATAGCATGCACCGAACGTAAAACACATGTCAAAGACTTTTATTTCGATATCATAGTATAATGGTGCAAATAGAAATAGAAAACCCAACAATAATGATATAGCATGAAAAACGGAATAATTCTAAAATTAACATCGTCTGAATCATTTAAAGCGGTATACAATATCACAGATCACACACTTTTCAATTGAATGCTTTCTATGAGGAGTATAAGAATATCACACAATAGAATAGAAAGAATAGAAAAGCGTGGATTTCATGAAATGAGTGCTAGGCATAGATTTCTGGATTTCGTGAAGCTAAAACAATCTCACCGAGTATAGAATATTACTTAGCCTAGGTTGTCGTGCACCGTCAAGTAGTCACGCTCTCACACATCATTGGATTCTCTCCCCCAAGCTTATCTATAAGCGTGGTGGCACAAAAAACAATATTTACATCCCCATTTCTTTTGAAGCTCCAAAAGTAATAAAAATAAAATAAAAAAAAACAAAAAGAGAGAAGAAAGAGAGAACATGAGATGGGATCGTTTATTGAGATTCTTTATTCTTTTCTTTTCTTTTTCTCCTTTTTCCTTTTTTTTATATAGCATATATACACAATGATCCCAAATCAAAGAGAAATAAGGATATACATGAATTTTTCTTTTTCTTTTTTGTTTTGGGAAATTTGGAGCTAGGATTTAATAGCGGGGGAAATGCCAAATACTAGAATCGCTAAGGGGAGATTCACCAATGATTTTAAAATAGAGAATTGATGTTCAAGATATGTGGAGAAAGAAATAAATATGTCTCTCAGTTCACTCTATAAGACGTGCACGACAACTTCAGCAGGGTAATCTAATCTACTCGGTTTCGATTACAAAAAAGCTAACTAATCCAGATTTATCATAGCTAACATCATTCAATCATCCTGAAGTGAAATGTACAAATCATGCAAATAGAAGTGATATAGGAAAAGAAAACGGTACTCCAGATATAAGCATTCAATGCGTGAATCTTGGTGTGTTTTCTGCGATAGCATACATATGAATATTCAGACTCAGCTAATAATAAAATTTCATCCATTTTCTTACGGAAAAAGTGTGGGTTACTATCTCTAAATGCAAGGCAAATCACAACATATGATATCAGAAATAAAATCTAAGACATGACAAATATAGCATGCATATAGAGAAAGCTAACTCCACGTCATCATCATCACAGAAAAGTCATCTCTAGCATGAGATGAAAGAAGTAAAAGATAAAGAGGGAAAATAAAACTAATTACAATGCAGCACACAAAGAAAATGGGAAAAAACGTGATGCATGGTAAAAAAAAAAGAAAAAGTGATGAAAGTGAGTGCAAAAGCGGAAAATGGCGTGAAAAAACTGAAAATAAAGGTGGTAAATCGAAAAGAACGTAAGAACTCACTCCCCCAAGCTAAAGTGCACAGTGTCCTCAATGTGCGAAGTGTGGCACACCGAGAGACGTGTAAAGTGAGGGGTAGGTGAGGATGCATGCATGAGGAAAAAGAAAATAAAAAAATAACGAAATGAAAATATGGTGCGGACATGATGCATGCAGATATAGGAGTGAATCAGATATAAAAGTGTGACACCAAAAATCTCTCCCTCTCTCCCAAAAATGATATAGAATGATGTGAACAAAACGTGGACCCAAAAACAGTGAGGGGAGGAGGGGTGGGCAAAAAATCATCAGGACCCAACAGAGACGGGCAGCATGACGGCAGAAAAGATCAATGGAATCAAGGGTGCCTAAGAGGGTGGGGCTGCGCCGTCTCCGTCCTGAGGTGGAGGAGGAGGTGGTGGTGGATGGGGAACAGTCTGCTGGGTGGGTGTGGGTGTGGGTGTGGAAGCAGGCTGGGGGTGTGTAGGAGTGGGGGTGGGTAACTGCTGGGTGGGTACGGTCGGTACGCGAGGAAGCCGCTCGAGAATCTGAGTGAGGCAATAGTGAATGCCCGGAAGTAGGTCGAAGCGGCTGGCCATAGCGGTGACTGTGGCGGACATGGTCCTGAGGTCACCTCTAAGGGCACTCACCGCCCCCTCGAGAGCACGAATGCTCTGAAGTACAGTGTCGGGGGGAGGTGGTGCAGAGGGACGCACCTGTCTGTGCTGTGCAGGACGGGGCTGGCGGACTCGGGTGGTGTAGTGGATGGGCTCAGCAGGCATGTGGAGGTAGGGTGCTGTGCTCACAAGTGTGGGCCTAGCCTCAGGGCGAGGCTGGGGCGCAGGCTGGTATGAGGTGGAAGCAGCAGCAACGGAAGTGGAGTATAAAAGTGGCGACGAGGCGGCCAGAGAGGTCAGTGACACAGACGTGGGAACAGACGTCACGACACTCTCAGAAAAAACGGCTGCGGTGGAGACATAGGTGGCAACCACGGTCTCCACGACGGCAGCAAAAGAGGGCTCTCCGCTCTCAACTATAGTAGGTGGGCGCTCGGGTAGCGTGGAGCAAAGGGGCTCAACGGACAGAGGGCCAGCTGTGGTGGGAGTGGTGGCTGTGGGACGGCAGGGAGTGGCTGTGCGGGGTGAACGGGCTCTGCAGGCTGTGCGGGGTGTGCGGGGTCTGCAGGCTGTGCGGGGTGAACGGGGTGTGGTGGTGTAGGCGGAGGAGAGTCTTCCACCTCGTGGGAGGGGCCGGCCTCATCCGGCCGCTTCCGCTTGGCGGAAGCTCTCCTCGACCGCGGCCGTGTCCGGGGCGGCATGTGGGCCCCGGGTGCTCACCAAAAATGTAAAAAATGCGGCGTGCGCAAATGAGTGGAACGAGTATACCGTAACACGCCGCGAGAGCAATATAGTGGACGCGTGCGAAGACGCCGCCTCCACGAAGCCAAAATCGCTCCCCGGAAGCTCCCCTGGGCTCCCCTAAGCTCCCCAATATACCCTGCACATCAAACGAAGATATCAGCGAGTAATATTCAAAATGTATGGGGGGTTAGGGGTATAATAGATAGATAATGAAGTTGATTTGGTTTTGGGGTTCGTTAAACACACGGATCATCAAGAAATATGCAAAAGAGGAGGAAATAGGTGAAATAAAGGTACCGGAGCTCGTCAGGCGAGGTGTTCGCCGGCGGCGACTCGGGCGAGGCGGAGGGGGCGTCGGCCGTCGGTGGTTGGCCGAGCGCTGCGACGGGGCGAGTGGTCGGGCGAGTGGGAGAGGATCGGGGGCGAGGGATGTGAAAGGTCAGGCAGTTTCGCGTTTTACTCGTTTCGAAAATCGTGCCGTCCCGCTCCCCCTTTTATAGAAAAAGTTACGACTCGGCCGAGTGACGAAGTCGCTCGGTCGAGTGAACGCAACGGAAATATTTTGGAAAATTCCTCCCCACTAATGACTCGGCCGAGTGGCCTTGCAACCCTCGGCCGAGTGGAATAAGTCCATTCGGTCGAGTGGCTCAAGCTACTCGGCAATACTCGCCCTAGGAGCGTATCAGTTTTACTCGGCCGAGTGAATATATATACTCGGCCGAGTGGCAATTATACTGAAATCAAGAAAAGAAACATAGAGTTGGGTACAGCAGACTTCCCTCGTTCGTGAGCTGCTCAGGCGGACGAACTTATGTGCTCGGCCGAGTGACTAGTATACTCGGCCGAGTGAACTCTGTTCTCTGCTGTTTGGCTTCGTTTGGGCTCTAAACTCTGTTTTTCTTCCTCCAGTCGATTTCATCTTCCTCCTAAGCATCGAGCGCATTCCTGGAGCGCTCCTCATCGCCTTGTTCATCCTCCTAATGATAGGTACCTCGTTCTCATCTCCTGTCAAAGAAAAATAGGACCCGTTATCACGAAATTTTTAGGCAAACGACTCAAAACACTAATAATTTCTAAAACAAAAATAAAGGGAAAAGTAAAAATAAAGCGATAACCGTCGGGTTTCCTCCCGACAAGCGCTCGTTTAAGGTCTTGAGCTCGACCCCCTTTGATTTTCAATTTAATGTGGGATATTGGGTGCATATGAAATGCACCCGTCAAATTTTCCGGGAAGAACGCTTAAATTTGGATGTTGTGGCGGCGTGTTCTTCCTCGGTGCTCCTTTGCCTCGGGTAGTGTTGGGGGGCGGCTCCTCCAAGCTAGTGCTTGCTCCGGTCCTCGGCTTCGCCGGTGACACCGATTTCCGTATCGGCGGAGCTTTCTTCGGAGACTTCAATTTTGAGAGCTTGCAGAGCTCTCGAATCCTTGCGACATCAGCGTCGCCTTCATCAAGTTCGGTGGAGAGATCGGGGGAATGCTCCATCTTTTCTTCTTGGCCTAATTCCGGCCCTTCCTCAAAGTCTTCCTTGAATAGAGCGCCGATGGAATGGGGGATCGCCTCCTCAATAACCTCGTCAAGGAGGTCCATATAGTCCAGCTCCTTATGATAAGGCATGTGTTTCATTGCCTTGGGTATATGAAGCTTCACCTCGATGTTGCCGACATTCAATGTTAGAGTCCCTTCACGTACATCGACAATGACACCGGCGGTGGCGAGGAACGGGCATCCAAGTATTAGCGACGTATCTCCCTCCTCCTTGACATCCATGATCACGAAGTCACATGGCAAACATATGCCCCCCCGGGACTTGTAACGGGATATCCTCTGCGATCCCTACCGGCCTTGTGATCCGACCATCTGCTAGTTGTATCCGCATGTCGGTAGGTTTCAATTTTGTGCCGGTGTTTAGTCTTAGGAACATAGAGAGATGCATGAGGCTAACACTAGCCCCTAAGTCCACTAACGCTTTTTGTAGAGGGACGCCGCATAAGGTGCAAGGAATTCAGAAACTCCTCGGGTCTTTGAATTTGGCGGGCTCCTTCTCTTTCTTGGTGAACCAAGGCCCCTCCTCAGCGAGCATGATTTTCTCCTCCTCTTTCTTCCCGTAATCAAATCTTTTAGGAACTTGGCGTATGTCGGGATTTCCACGATAGCGTCGAGGAAGGGGATATTGAGGCTTACCCCTCTCAAATACTCGAGAAACTTGGCTAGTCGCTTCTCCATCTTTGCTCTAGCAAGCCTCTGAGGGAATGGGATCGGTGGCATAAAACGCCTCTCTTCAATCAATTGCTCCGCTCTGGACTTTTCTTCTCTTTGCGGCTCTTTCTCTCTCTCAACTTCAATGATAGGTTCACTTGGCTCTACTCTCTCCACCACGGGCTCATCGGTAGGAATCATGACGGGGGTGGTGTCCTTTCCGCCTCTCGTAGTAACCGCAACCACGGCGTTGATATGCCCGGTGGTGCCCCGTGGATTTTGCTCGGGTTGCACCGGTAACTGTTGACTATTTCGATTTAGCAACGCAAGTTGCTCCGCAATTTGTCCAACGACAGTTGTAAGAGAGTCTTGGCCCGCCTTCAAGGAAGCATTGATCTTCTTCTGCTCGACCATAAACTCCTCCACCTTAGCTTCAAATTCAGATCGTTGTTGAGCTTGTGGAGGGTTTGGATTTCTCCACCCTTGATTGTATCCGGGCGGCCTATAGGGTCCAACTTATTGCTTTGGTGGGAAATTTTGTTGCGGAGGCCCCCTCGGTGGATAATGTTGTTGTTGTTGTTGTTGTGGTCGAGCTTGTTGAGGTAGTTGTTGCGGCGGGTTCAATGCTCCTTCATTGTTGGCATAGAAGAAATCGGGATGGTTTCTTGTGGCCGGATTGGCCCAATATCCTTGGTTCCCCGCGACGTATTGAACTTGCTCCAAAGATCCCTCTCCTTGTTCTCCTCCCAAATACATAGTTTGGGATTGGTCTTGCCAATCACACATTTGATTCGTTGGTGCGGATGTGGAAGGGGTTCCTTGGGGCTCTGTGATATACTTCTCCAGTCTCTCCACTACCTTGTGGAGAGAATCGAACTTTTTGGTCAGCTCCGCTACGGCCTTTGCCTCATAGATGCTAGATGGCTTCAAGGAGGACGAAGAGTGTCCTCGCTAGTCGCCCCATTGTTGATTATTCGAGGCCATCTCCTTAATTAAGGCCGTAGCTTCGTCGGGAGTCTTTGATAGGATGGCCCCATTTGCCGCGGCATCAATAATCTGCTTGGTCCCCGGTTGGAGACCATTGTAGAAGCTATGGACTAGCTCCCAATATTCAATGCTATGGTGGGGGCACTGATGCTGTAGGTCTTTGAAGCGCTCCCAAGCCTCGTAGACTGTCTCTTGAGGTCCTTGCTTGAAGGACATGAGAGCACTCCTAATCTTTACCGTCTTGGAAGGCGGATAGAACTTGTCGATGAACGCGCTTGCCAACTCATCCCATGTGGTAAAGACTCCCTCAGCTTGCGTCCTCAACCAATAAAGAGCTTTATCCTTTAATGTGAAGGGGAAGAGGCGCAGTCTGATGGCATCTAAGGTAACGTCCGGCATCTGGAAGGTGGCGCACTTTGATAGGAAGAGCTGGATGTGGTAGTAGGGATTTTCATGGGCGTTCCCATGAAATGGATCCTGCTGCATTAGAACCACAAGCCCAGTCTTCAACTCAAAATTCTTGTCGGCCGCCAACTCCGGCATGACTATGGACGAGGTCGTGGAGGAAGTCTTAGGCCGGAGCCTATCTCGAATGGAAATAATCCTCGCCATTCTTGCCGCTAACTCTTCAGGCGTCTCCCGGACGTTCATAAACCTCCCTTCCGTATCGGTTCTCATCTCCGCTCTGATTCTCCGCAATGTACGCTCGATCTCAGGATCAAACAATATATCGATGGGGTCCGCAGTGGATCTCGTGTACATGCACGGGAAGACAAAGTTTCAAAGAAGTGATTAGCACAATGTAAGGGTTAGATAAAAATAAAGAAATAAAACAAAAAAAAGAAATAGCTAGGGTGGTAGGATCAAACACAATCGCCTTCCCCGGCAACGGCGCCAAGAGCTTGATCGCTCCAAAATGCAACCCAAGGGCACGACCAAAAACTTGGTCGGCCCCGGATACACACCCGAAGAACGATTGTAGTTTTACCGCAAGCGCACGGTGTAGCGGCGAGCGGGTATCGAACACAGGGAGGACGTATGACAGTGCCTTCTCCAAATAACCTGGCTATAGGAACAGAAAAGAGGGAATTTGCCTTTCGGTGATCCTGTCACGATCGTCAGACAAAGTATGGAGATATAAAATCAAATAAAGACGCCTAGGGAATAGGGAATCCCCGCTACTCACCGTATCTCGTCAATGTGATTCATTGGTATCACAATTGCTAGGATAGAATTTCGGATGAACTAGTTGCAACTGAATGTAAAACCTAGCTCACGCTCTCGCGCTGTTGCCGGTCTATAGCTAACCTAGGCTCGGGCCCAATCTCTTGCAAACCCTAGCCTGGGCAAGCTAGCATTAGGATCAACATCATCGTTCAATCGCATCCCGAGCCCACTCTCGTGCAAACTCGGGCCACGACCTAGGTTGGGATAGTTCCTACCTGTCCAATCTCTTGCAAACGGGTATCGGTATGGAATTGCGACCGAGAACCCTAGTATCGGTCCAATCTCTTGCAAACCGATACTACGGAAACTCAATTTCAACCCAATTCGGATTTCTAGGGTTTCCTATCGAATTGGGATCCAATCTCTTGCAAATCCCAATCGATATGAACACCTAGCTATCCGTAGTATATCGATCCCAAACTAACCCTAATAGCAATTCTAGCAATAGTTCTACCAAATCATCACACATCGGAAATTGGGCTCGTAGGGTTCATCCCCACGCCCTAAGACGTTACGACTACTCACAAATCATATCACAAATGCAAAAATAATCAATTGAAATAGCAATGGAATTCATGGCAATATTCAAATAAGTAATAAAAATGAGATTTTTAATGAAGAGGGAGACAAACCAATAGAGTTCTCCAAGAATCCAACAAAAATAAACTTTTCTCTCCTCTCCAATCACAAGAATCAAAAGATAAAAAGTTTAATCTAAAAGGCTGCCAAAAAGTAAGGAAAAAGATCTCTAACCTAGGTTAAAAACTAGGGTTAAATACCCCCCAAAATCGCCCAAAAAACTGTGACAAAATTGCCCCTGCGCAGCCTGAAAATCGCAATTTACGCTACAGGCAGCGCGGCACACTCGGCCGAGTGACAAAAGTCGCTCGGCCGAGTGGGAGACCCTGAGAATTTCCAGTAAGTCTGGGGTCTTGGGGGTCTTCACTTCGGGCGTCGCTCGGCCGAGTGAGTTGTCGTCACTCGGCCGATGGGCTTCTCTTCACTCGGGCGGTCGGCAATTGCCACTCGGCCGAGTGGGTCTTCTGATGCTCAGACTGACGAAAAACAGTAAGTTGGGAGTTTTTGATGGGCGTCGTCTGAGTGCCACTCGGGCGGACGGAGTTTCGTCACTCGGCCGATGTGGCTTCTGATGCTCGGCCGAGTGCACACTTGGAGCGTGTCCGATCTGGCCGACCGAGCGGGGTCTTCTGGTCGGCCGAGTGACTCCTTCACTCGGCCGAGTGAGACACCAAAAATGCCCATTCTGAGTGTTTTTGCCTCCTCGTCGCTCCTACGACGTTCTTTCTTCTTCCGCTCCTCTCTAATCTGAAAATACCCCTCAGGGAAGTCTTCGGTGATACTCAGGAGTAGGTGTATCTCGGAATCACTCCAAATCGCTCCAAATCTCCTGAAATACGACAAAAACAACAAATCGTGAAAAGTATCGCAATATTGTCGATAAATCGTGAAAAACGTGATTTGAGCGATCTAAATGGCATGCAATCATGCGGAAAAAAGGTGTAAAATACGGAGTGATCAATATCGTGGCTAAAAGAAATTGAAATCCTTTTGATCAAATAAAATATTGGATGTTAAACACAAACTTGATCAAAAGAAATAACTTGAAATTGACTCTCTAAAATATTATCACTTGGGCTTTATAGAGATCAATATTCAAGACTTGATCTTTGAAAGGATATAAGTGAGAAAACACAAAGATTTAAAAGAAAACTTGAAGTTTGAATCTCTAAAATAAAAGTTTTAATCTTTGGAGATCAAATGAAGTTAGTGTTAGGCCAAAAAAAATCAGTAACGAATTTTCAGCACAAAAATTAGAACAAGGCCTAAGAATACTTTCAAAAAAATGAGAGAGTTTTGAGAACTTTTGAGCAATATAATAATTTCGAAATGAATAAATTTGATGTCTAAAACCCTCTAAAATCTTGTCTATTTATAGAGTAAAAAATAGCTTAAAATCAGTCCAAAACAATCTTCTCAAACGGCTAGTTAACGGCTAGTTAATTTAAAATCAAACTTTCCTTAAAAGCTGAAAGTTGACACAGATAGCAGGATATTTGCCCAGATAGTCGGCTATCTACCTAGATAGACGACTATTTGCAAAAATAGGTGGCTATTTCCAAACCCGAGAGTTCTGGGTGAAAATCTGATTGTAGATAGTCGGCTATCTGTTTCGGATAGTTGGCTATTTCCAGAAAATTAAAGTTTTTCTAAAAAAATACTTTGAAAATATTTATAATTAATTATATACTAATTTAAAATATTTTAACACATTTTATAATTATTTTAAAATCATTTTTGAAATATCATAAGTGTGTGGGGGCTTTATCAATAGCTTTGACATTCTAAAGACATACGCCAAGCCAAAATTCTAATTCTTCAATGTCTTGGTCATTTGTCTTGGCTTCATTTAGCTTTTGTTCTCCAATACCCTTGAGAATACTTTGCCACACTTGCTCCTAGCTTTCATCTCTTGAATCCATGCTTCATGCTTGTGTGCCTTTTTTGATTAAGTTTCTCCATATGCTTCATCACCTATATTCAAGATAAATTTCCTACACACAATATTAATGAAAACATTAGCACCATAATATGTTGCTCAACATCAAAATAACCACGTGGTGGAGATTCAATATCCTCTCAATATCCAACATTCTCCCACTTTTTGATGATGACAACATATTGCATAAAAACATAAAAACTATGCAATGTAATTCAATGCAATGCATATCATATTCTATCTCCCCCTTTGGCATCATTAAAAAGGAAAAACATGTTAAATATAAAACCCAATTTTTTTCATACATGTCTGTCTCTTGAAGTGTATGTGACTCTATATCAACATGGGTATGATGCCAAGAGAAATATATCAAGTGCTAAAAAAATACATCTTATGCAACAAAACTCTAACACCAAGTGTTAAAAATACCTTTTTTTATAAAAGAAAATTTTCTTACATAGGCTCCCCCTCAATGTTTGCAGCAATTAAGTTAGGTCTCCCCCTTAATCCATGCATATATCTTGAGATTCATTGGGAGCTCCTCTACTAATCCCTTATAATTTTGGTACCTGAAAATTAAACAAAATAATTTTGATACTCTTTCTTTGTGGGTATATGAGATTAGTCACACATAATAATATAAATATCAACCAATAGGGAACCAAACCCATTTGGGTTTTGATTTCCCATAAGAAAATCTATAATCTCTACAAAAATGAACGTTGTTCATAAAACTAGAAATATAATTGTCTTTCATTTGGACGGTTCCAATTTTGGGAATCCTAACTTTGACATATTCATTTTTAGTTTTAGGAACTCTAGCTTGATGATGAGAAATCCTAGCATTTTGAGTAGTCACATTGTAACCTAAGCCATGTTTGCTAGTAGATGGTCTTTGTGAGCTAATCAAGCTATCTACTTTTTCCTTACCAATATTGAATTTAACTACGTTATTAACCAAGTCCTTGTGCTTTGCCTTAATGGTTGTCAAGTTCTTTTCTATGTCTCTAAACCTATTTCCTAGGTCTTTATATTCTTGGCTAAGCAATCTATTCTTTTCTTCTAGATCTTTATTCTTACTAATCAATTTTAGATTTTCTTCCCTAATCTTCTTTAACTTAAGATGAGGAGATTTAGTTCCACAAAATTTATGCTTCTTTTTAGTTAAAAGCTCTTTAAGTATTTCCTCATATTTAGCATAAAGTTTGTGAAATTATACCTCATAATCAATGTCCTCATCATCACTACTATCATTATCACTAGAGTTAGGGTTAGAATTTATCTTGGGATCTCCACATGCCATAAAGCACATATATGACTTCTCATTCCTTTTGTTTGCTTCTCCTTCACTTTCGGATGATGATGAGCTATCAGAATACTCTTCTTCATCATTTTTATCCCAAGATGCAAAGCTTTTTTGGATGTCCTTTTGCCCTTGTAAGACTTTATTCTCTTTTTTTTCTTTAGTGGACATTTCTTCTTCATGTGACCTGGCATATTACATTCATAGCAAATAGGTTCGTTAGTAAAATTGAACTTTCGATTTTGAGACTTACGTGCTTTGAGGATTTTCTTGAATCCGTTGAAGATGAGTGCCATTTGTTTATCCATTTCATCTTTGACTTCATCATCGAACTCCTCTATATCCGATGTGACTTTCAATGCGATGTTCTTCTTCTTCTTTTCACTGTGCTCCTTGGTTTTTCTCTCTTGCAATTGGAGTTCATACGCCATTAGATTGTTGGATCGTGATCTGAGCATAGAGGGGAGTGAATATGCTTATAAAATATTTTGTAGATGTAAAAAATTATACATACTCAATCAGCCTGTCACGCCCCATTCTCATAAATACCCCATAGGGCAACCCATACCATAGAAAAGGGAGGATGGAGCTTGACAAGCCGCGGTTTTGCACTAAGCGTGAATAGAAACTACACAACAAGCCGGCCACTGCGAAAGCTTGGATCATACATCATATACATATAAAAATAAATCAACACATACATCCACCACAGAAGTATATGGCCACAGATTTACATAACCAAAGAAAGTACTACACACCAGTATCAAGTACAAGTGAAACTAACTCAAGTATACAATAAGAAGTACCATAAGCTACCAACACACATCCCAACTACAAAAGTCAACTCGCTCACTACTCAACCCAACTCACACTACAAGATACATCCCAAAAAGAGTAGTGTCCCCAAGTCATGACTCACGTCTGAATAATCTCCTAAGGGAGATTCCGCTATGGTGTCGTCTGCTCAAGGCCTGAAAAGTAAAATGAGCACGTCAAAACATGCCCAGTAGGAAACTAACTAGGGTAGGGGAAACATTTAGGGGTTATGAGTGTAGAGGCAATAAGAGTACAAGCAACTAAGGTGAAGAGTGCAACACACAATTGTGCAACAACAATACATATGAAGTTTATTAGTTAGAAGATGTTAGTGACTCTTTGGAAGCCTGTGTATCACTTAAAGATAAGGGCCTGAACCTCACCCTAAATTTGGGGTGAATATAGCACACGACGCAGTGGACACGGGCATGTACGCCGGGCCTCTCAGCTCCCCCGTCCCTGGCAGGAGTGAGGTTTCCCATAGTAACACAACCACCAAGTCCCCTCCACTCCCGGTAAAAGCGACTGGGAATAAATATCGCACATCACATCTCTTTTCCCCCATCTTCTCAGTCCAGTCCCTTATAGTTGATTAACACCCAAACTTCCCACATCCCCATACTAGGATGTTCACCCGCCTTAGAGCAGATCGAGACACACCAGTTGACATATCATCTATCATAATCTTCAATAGGTTTAAGCAATTTTATGAATGTAATACATCGCACAACATTTTCATGGTTATCCCCCAAGTTCTTTAACTTCATATTCAATGGGTGCATTCCAACAACCATATAGCAGTCACCGTATAAATGAAGAGGGCCACATTATCAATTTTGGTAACAAATAGCATGAATAAACTCTCTTACAGATGGCAATAACATTCATGCATATTGAGAGAGGATTGACAACACCACAAGCTTCAAGTTCATTTAAACACACCAGAGTTCAGGAATTGCCAGGAACAGACACACAAATCAGCACATTTCACCCATTTTTCTGGTGAATTTGACAAAACTCTCTAAATGAAAGTTGAAAATATAGTAGTCCTGGATTCACCCATAACATTTCATGCAGAAATGTGGAATAGATAATTTAGGCTGATTTATTTGGTGCAACCTGTTCAGACTGTTTTTCAGACAGATTTCAGAGTCTATATTAAAAGCTAATTTTGAGCATGTTGAAGCCAGAATTTCGAAAAATATGCACTGAGATGAAATTGTAGACAAACTTGTTAACTTTACAACAAGACCAAGTACAAAAAATTCCATACAGTGTGCAGGTAATGAGCTTCATTATTCTAAACTGTGTCCAGTTTGACAAAAATTCAGACATGTTGTAAACATTGAATTTTTGCTCCTACTTATTGAACTCAACATATGTCAAATTTTATATGAATCTGGGGTATAACTTCAAGATCTACAACTATATATTTTTTTCAGAAAGTAATTCAACCTACAGAGACCATAATTCAAGTAAAAACATGCAACATGATTTCAGAATTTCAGGGAGGAGGTGTTTTGCTAAGAAAACCAAGGAAAACTAGATCTTTTTGATTTATTGCACACATACCACATGAATTCAAGAGCATGAGAAATCTAAACAACTTCATAATACCATCATAATTCCTAAATAAAATCCATAACCACGTTAGCATCCTACCTCAAGAAGTCCCCTTTCTTCCTCTCCTCTTTCTCTTCCTTCCACCTTTCTTTCTCCTTGAAGTAAGCTAGGGTTTTCTTGGATTTTTGAGTTGAAATTAGTGTTTTTGGAGGATTGATAAAATGAAAAAGGGGGAAGAGGGAGTTCGGCCAAGGTGGGAGATTGGGAGAAGAAGAAAATGAAAGAAGATTAAAGAAGGGAGAGAGAGTTCTTAGAAAATATCTCTCTCTAGAACCTCCTTAGAATAAGCATGCTTCATGGTAAAATGACTATAGTGCCCTCCCAAAACTACCCCTCAAGTTTCAAGTATTTACAAGTTTTCCATTACTTTATGCAGACACTCCTTTACTATACGCACACACCTCTTTTAGATCAAAAGACCATTTTACCCCTCTTCCTTCTAAATATTTACAAGTATGCCACTAATCCCATCCCTTTTCATACTAGCCCCTCTTACACTAACCCACTCATTCAAAATTACAAGTATGACATTACTTTACAAACCCACCATTTCTCTACACACTTCCACCCATATTGCCTAATGACCAAAATGCCCTCACGCCCTTCACGAAATTACATGACAGCCACCAGCCACATACACGCCATATCACCTCTTATCAACTCCTTATACTCACTCTACTCGTGCATAGAAAACTACCGCGTCAGTCGCTGTATAGGGCTAAACAGGCCATGACACAGCCAATCTCAGAGTAATAATAGTGCAAGTAAAAATTATCACAGAGCTAACACAGAGTGCACACGAGATTTACCCTGGTTCGGTCTCCCCAACGACCTACTCCAGCCCCAAAGTAAATACTAGAATAATAGCGTCAAGATACACCACAACACGAAACTTCTTGCTCCAACACTCAGCTCACCAAGTAGGTACCTCACTCACCAAAGTGTCAAACACTACTGCTCTAACAAATACTTTCTATTGACTAGCCCCAACTAATCAAGAACCCAAAGTCACCCCAAAACGATAGTCAAAATTATTACAAATATATACTTAACAATATCAAAAATATAAAAGAGATGGAGAGTTAAGAACGCTTAGTTTGTGATGGTTTCGTAGTCTCTGTCAATCAGTATGTCGTCATCTATGCTCTGATGAAAACAGAGTCCCGAACTGATATCTGCATCTCAAGTTATCACCCCTTGAAATTGGTTGCGTAGATTGGTCTGTGTGTATAGCAATCATGTGGTATGTGTGACATGCTTCAGGTTGTGTGCAAAGCAATTTTCTTCAAACTTCAAAATACTTGTTCTGCTCAGAGGCTCCGCTTGAGAGGATGGCAGCCAAGGGAAGACTCACGACAACAGATTCTTTTTCACAGCACCAAAGGTTGTCAACGACAACAAGGATCTTGTCGACGGCAAGGCAAAGCTTCACACGGCAGCAATGATCTTGTCAACGGTAATACGGTGTTGAAGCACATCAGCAAGGAGATGTTCACGGCCAGGTTGCGTAAGCACCAGGGGACAAAAGCAAGCAGAGCTTCTTCACGACAGGGGACTCGTCAGTAGCTTGATCTCACGACAGAGGATGGCAAAGAGGTTATGGCAGTAGGCTGATTTTGGCAGCATGAGGTTGAAGACTCGGCAACAAACAAAGTCGGGTCATGGTAACAAGGATCTCTCCACTCCAGTGAGAGGTTTGAGTCAGAGGTTGCTGCCGACCGTGTGGGAAGATGGTCCAACGACATCGATGGATATTCATAGCAGCAAATACTTTGTCGACACCAGCAAGAGATCTGTTGGCTTGAGGACTTGCCACAGTCATTTGGGGTGGTTGCAGTGGCCGTGTGAAGGGTGCTCCGACTGTGTGATGATGTTGCAGCCCGCGTGAAGTGATTGATGCAGCCGCTATAGGTTGGGCTTCACAGCATGGGGGTGAGGCTGCGACACCTTCCTCTTGGCTTTATGAAAGAAAGCTACGGCAGAAGGTGAAGGCTTTGGTGTTGATGGCCACGACAATTTGAAGGCTTGGGAGTTGATGGCTACGCAAGGTGAACTTGCTTCTTGATGAGGGGTGAATCAATAGGAATATTGAAGCTAGGGTTTTCTTATTTTGGCCGCATGGTTCCTCTCTCCTTTGTGTGGGGGTTTTATATGTATGGGGGAGGAGTTTTGGTCTCATCAAAACACTCAATCTCATGATTTGATTTTGATTTGGGTAGGATGAAATTGATATTGGTTTGATTTTATTCTCAATTTAAAATAACTCCGTATCCCTCCAAATTGACCAAGTCCAATTAGCTTATTCATAAGATTGCCATCTTCTCAATTCTTGCCCGTATTCACATCACTACCATTCCTTTTAATTTCCAACTTTGCCATCTCGTTCTTCTAAATGGTTTGGCCCTGAAAACACTTAACAAACACATCAAAAATATTCACACAGGTTTGTTATCATGAAACATGAAGTCACAGATCGTTGTATCCAACAATATCTCCCTTTGATGATGACAAACCACATTTAAGATTTGGTCGATATACTCAAAATGTTGTCATCGTGGCATGTGTTTGTGAAGTGTGATGATGGGTGATGCACAATGATGTTGAACAATGATGTTCAAGTATATGCTCCCCCTTTATACATGCTCCCCCATCATCATGCTAATATCAAAATATTTTGCATCATCATCAAATCTTTCCCCAAACAAATATTCTCCCCCCTTTTGTTATCATCAAAAGAGCACCAACGAATTCAATTTCATATATCATGCAAAAAGAAAGCATTATAAACCACAACAGACGATTGCATGTAGACATTCTGAAAACAATCAGTTCACATTTAATGAATATTATAACAAAGACTTCTACACTGTAGTGCACAGGTGATGATTAAACATTAAGGTACATAGGAGAACTTTCAAGAAACTCAACTAGAACAACCCCATTTTCCATATAACATTACTTCTTTTAGGATTGATTTTCCCCACCTCATGAATAATGAGTGCAAGTTACCACACACAAAACATAGCCTATAAGGACTCTTAGATGTGGGGTGGCATTGCTAGACGGGTAAACCACCAATGCTAAAGTTTAATTTAAAGCATACGTTAGATACATGTGGGTTGTATCATTTGCCATGGACCTAATCCATTTTTCATTCGGAGCTATTTTTCTTTTCTTTTGTATTGTTTGCTATTTTTTTATTATTCAATTCTTTTGAGCTCTAAATTTTATCCAAGGCAAGATAATTCATATCCCATAGAATTTCAGTTAAATTATCCTTCTACAACCACTTTCCAATATTTCATGAAAGATAACTCCATATGTGCAACAACATTTAATCTTGTGAAAGTGGGAAGTGTAGATGTAGAAATCAAGTTATTCAATTCATTGAACATGTCATGATCATTTAGAGAGTCTAATATGCAAATGTTGTCATGACAATAATACAAGATTTCTATATGTATATGAATACCATTCAGTAGTACAATTTTGATGACCAAAAGAAGAATACTCAATAAGCACACTTTTTATAGTTTTGTATTTTTATTTACTTGTTTTTATTTATAAAATATTTTCTAGCACACAAAAGAGAAAAAAACAAGCACTCATAAAAAAGATCTCATATAAATTTTTATCAATAATGCCCAATTCTAGACATAGACGAAAAAAACAATCCATAGCTAAAGGTTTGGTGAAAATGTTTGCCAACTGCGAATATGTGGGAATGAACTCAACGGACACATCCTCTTTAATGAGGTGATCCCTAAGAAAGTGATGTCTAACGTCAATGTGTTTAGTACGAGAGTGGTGTATAGGATTGATAGAAAGGTCTATGGCATTCTTGCTATCACATCTGAGAGGGACTCTCCTAAGAACTAAGCCGTAGTTAGATAATGTTTGCATCATCCACAATACTTGGGCACAACAACTCCCTAAGGCAATATACTTCGCTTCAGTGGTGGAAAGTGCAACACTATTTTTCTTACGAGTAGAACATGAAACTAGAGAGTGTCCTAGCATAAAACAAGTGCCAATGGTGCTCTTTCTATCAACTAGACTTCCCAGATAGTCTGCATCTGAATAACCCATCAAATCGAAACTACCACCAGAGGGATACCAAAGGCCTAAAGATGGTGTACTAATGAGACACCTAAAGATCTTATTAAGGGCTTTTAAATGTGACTTTTTTGGGTTAGCTTGGAAGCATGCACATAAGCATACAACAAACATTATGTCTGGCCTAGAAGCAGTCAAATATAACAAGGAACCTATCATACCTCTATAGAGCTTTTGGTCCATGCCGATTCCTTGTTCATCTTCGTCCATCTTCACCGATGCGCTCATTGGTGTTCCAATTCCTTTAGACTTCTCCATCCCGGAC
The DNA here is from genome assembly GCA_030789695.1 of Scilla litardierei. Lineage (NCBI taxonomy): Eukaryota > Viridiplantae > Streptophyta > Magnoliopsida > Asparagales > Asparagaceae > Scilla > Scilla litardierei. The sequence goes on along the minus strand of CM061142.1, from coordinate 768,049,756 downwards.
CTTTTCAGAAGGTCATTGACATACTTGGTTTGAGATATAAAGATTTCTTCTTTTCCTTGCTTTTCTTGGAACACCAAAAAGTACTTTAGCTCTCCCACTAGGCTCATCTCAAATTGGTCCTGCATGACTTTCTCAAACTTTTGACATAGAAGATCCTTAGTAGCACCGTAAATTATGTCATCAACATATATCTGCACAATGAGAAAGTCATCATTATCATGCAAAAAAAATAATGTATTGTCTGCACTGCCCTTTTTAAAATCCTTTTCCAACAACTATGTGTTAAGACAGTCATACCAAGCCCTAAGAGCTTGCTTAAGTCCGTACAAAGCTTTTTCTAATTTGTATACATAGTGTGGAAAATCAGGGCTTTCAAATCCTGGGGGTTGTTCGACAAATACATCTTCTTGTAGGAAGTTATTAAGAAAAGCACTTTTTACATCCATGTGTTTTAGTTTGAGGCCCTTATAACTTGCAAAAGCTTGCAAGATTCTAATGGACTCTAACCTAGCAACTGGAGCAAAAGTTTCAATTCCCACAATTTGATTATATCCTTTAGTTACCAATCTTGCCTTGTTTCTAATAACATTTCCAGAATCATAAAGTTTATACCCATTTTGTGCCAACTACAGGATAATCGGTTGGTCTTGGTACTAATTTCAAAACATTATTCCTAACGAACTGGTTTAATTCATCTTGCGTGGCCAAAACCCAACAGTCCTCTCCTATTGCAGTTTCTATGTCTTTAAGCTCTATTTCAGATATAAAATCCCGATAAATACATAGAGCACAAAGATTTTCTGAAAGAGGAACATGTACGTATATCTGCCGTAGGCTTACCGATAATCAAGTCTGGTGGATGGTTAGGATCAAATCTCAGCTCTCCTCTGCTAACTACTTCTTCCTGAATCTCTTGTGTGCTAACATCATCTTGTCTCCCAGATTGCTCATCGTTGTTCCTTGGACTGCTTTCTTGCTCTACATTTTATCCACCTTCATTTTCCCTGCAATCCTAAGACACTTTTTCAGATTCATCGAATTTAACGTGAATAGATTCAATGATAATTAAGGTGCATTTATTATAGATCTTTTATGCTCTGCTCCTTGTTGAATAGCCCACGAGCACTCCTTCATCTGATTTGGATTCAAATGTGCCAAATTGATCTCCAGCGTTTATTATATATCAACTGCATCCAAATACTTTGAAATAAGAAATGTTTGGAGTGTTGCCACGCCACAGTTCGTAAGAGGTTTTGTTCATCAAAGGTTTTATCATAACTCTATTGCACACATAGCACGCAGTATTACTGGTCTCAGCCCAAAAAGACATAGGCAAGCTATATTCATTTAGCATACTCCTAACCATCTCTTTTATTGTTCAATTCTTTCTATCGACCACTCCATTTTGTTGGAGTATTCTAGGAGTAGAGAATTCATGTAAAATTTCTTTTTCAAGACAATAATTTTCAAAATTGTATTTTCAAACTCACCACCATGATCACTTCTAATTTTTATAATGGAAGTATTTTTCTCATTCGAAACCTGTGTACAAATTTTTTGAAAATTTTCAAAAGAGTCTGATTTTTTGGCTAAGAAGTAAACCCACGTGTACCTAGAGTAATCATCAACCAATATTAAGCAAAACTTCTTACCACCTAGGCTAGCAATAATGGTGGGTCCAAATAAATCCATGTGCACTAACTCCAATATGCGTGTGGTGGCAATTTCTTTAATGCTAGAAAGTGTAGATCTAGTTTGCTTACCTTTTGTGCATGCCACACACAACTTTCCATTCTCATAGGTCTAATGCGGTAGTCCTCTTACCAAATTTCTATTTTCAAGCTTCTTTAGCAATCCCATGCTTGCATGTGCTAATCTCATGTGCCATAACGTGGCCTCTTCTTCCCTGACAAGCAAGCATTTAGAAACAGTTAGTTCTTCAATCACGATTGTATATACATTATTTTTTCTATTAGCTGTAAATAACAGCACATGTGGAGCAATCAAATTCCATTTCATACCTTTGTCACACAGCTGACTAATAGAAATAAGGTTGTGTGATATATTTTCCACCTATATGACATCTGTAAGCTGAAAGATGTCGTTACCTACAACACCCTTCCCAATTACCTTGCATCTTCCATTATCCCCTAAAGTGACACTTCCTCTTTCATGCTTTACAAGGCTAAGGAACTTTTCGCTATTTCCAGTCATGTGTCTTGAGCAGCCAGAGTCTAAGTATTACTCACACCGTTGTCCCTTAGCCATGACACGTGCCTACACATAGGAAGCGCAAGATAAGTGTGACCTAGGAATCCAAATAGGTCCACCTGTGTTAGTCACTGTATCTTTTGGAACCTAACTTTTTTTAAAATTTATATTCTTGTTCATGTACTTGCAATTGTAATATGTATGACCAACACACCCACACATATAGCATTTGGGAAACACACTTCTTCCTTTTCCGGTCTCTTTTTGATTCTTTTTGTTAACTTTTGGTATTTCATCAATGTTAGACCCATATCCTAGACCACACCTATTGTTTCCATGCATCTGATATCCAAGAATAATGTCAAATGATTGCTTCCCAACTCCAAATTTTTTAATGGTCGGCTCAAGATCAGATACTTTAGATTTTAAGTACATGTTCTCATTAACAAGCATGGTGCATTTGCTGATAAAAGCCTTTTTATTTTCTTCCTCACTCTTTTTATAGTTTACCATCTTCTTTTCTAGCTCGATAACTTTTTCTTTACAAGTTTTATTTTCAGTCACAAGTGCAGGACATGTTTTACATTCAACCTTTTCATGCACACTAGATTTTTCTTTTTTTCATTTCTGCAATGGTAGCTCTAAATGCATCATTTTCAAGTTTTAATTTTTTGTTATGAATGAGGGAGGCTTTTGGCCTCCCCTCCTTCATTACCCATTCATTAGTCCCATTACTATGAGTAATGGGGACTCTTGGTCTCCTAGAGGCCCTTCATCTCCCTCTCTAAATTAATATATAGAGAACCATGGCCTATGGCCATTGTTACTCATTTCTATCTCTAAGAATTCCAATCACTATTTTCCTTCTTGAGTTTGATCACTCTCTAACACGTTATCAGCACGTGTTCTTCCTTGAGCAAGAAACCAATCCTAAAATCCCCACCGAATTGATCCCCTACGCGTAAGGAATCTTTGGTTGCTGCAGCGATTTGTCGGAGCTTTGCGGCATTCTCGAAGTTTTCGGGAGCTCGGATTTTTTTAATTTCTACGGTTCTATTCTACGGTCGTCCCTAGATCATCGATCTAGATGTATATTTTTTTCCCGTAGATAAACAATTTTTTTAGCCATGATATTTTTTTACAACCTCGAATTTGGTTGGTTAAAAATCTGCTAAAATACATTTTCTTGCCTTGATAAAAATACAATAAAAATAAAAATAAAAATATAATAATAATAAAAAATATCCCCCCCGAACGGAGGGGTTTCCTCTGTGCCGCAGCCCCCCCAGCACCCCCCAGCAGGGGGGTCTTCGGTATCAGGCGCCGGCAGCGCCCCCTACCCCCCAGCGGGGAGGGTTTCATCCGGCAGCGCCCCCCCTGACGGGGGGCCGTTCTTCAGCGCCACCCCCCAGCGGGGGGGTTTCATCCGGCAGCGCCCCCCTGGCGGGGGGGGGGGGGGGGGTTCCTCCGGTAGCGCCCCCCTGACGGGGGGCCGTTCTTCAGCGCCACCCCCCCAGTGGGGGGGTTTCCTCCGGCAGCGCCCCCCCCTGACGGGGGGCCGTTCTTCAGCGCCACCCCCCAGCGGGGGGGGGGGGGGGGGGGGGGGGGGGGGTCCTCCGGCAGCGCCCCCCTGACGGGGGAGGGGGGGGGGGCGTTTTACAGCACCACCCCCCAGCGGAGGGGGGGGGGGGGTTTCCTCCGACAGCGCCCCCCCTGACGGGGGGGCGTTTTACAGCGCCACCCCTCACCAGCGGGGGGGGGGGGGGGGGGGGGGGGTTCCTCCAGCAGCGACCCCCCCTGACGGGGGGCCGGGTTCTCTGTCGCTACCCCCCAGCGCGCGGGGGGGGGGGGGGGGTTCTCTGGCTGCGCCCCCCCTGACGGGGGGCCGATTGATTGCTCCCCCCCAGCGCGGGGGGGGGGGGTATTTTACTCAGGCTGCTGCGTGGGGGGGATTTCTGGCCACCACCAATGACCTAAATCAGTAACTGATGGGGTGGAGATTGTGGGGACAGACTTAGGGTTTTTGGGATTATTGGTTTTTCCAAACCCAAAAGTAGGCTTAATTTAATTAAAATCGTTTGTTTTTGTTGTTGGGCCTGCAGCCCATTTGTTCCTATCAATAACCAAATAATTCAATTGGGCCTGCATCCCCTATTACTTAACGGTTAATATTTTTGCCCACTACTTAATGGCCTGATGCCAAATGGACTCTCCTCTATGTAAAATCACAAATGTTTTCTATAGTCCATGTTGACAAATTTAAACATCGCTCTTGCATACTATTATCTATGGTTTACTAGGACTCTATTTTTCAAAATATAACTATCTTAAAGATCCTGAGACCGCTCTGCCGTTAGTCAACTAACCTAACGGTGTATGACGTTTCCACGTGGTCTACGAGATAATTATATTTTCTAGTTTCTTTTACCATATGTTTTGCTTGAGATATATGCGTGGTTGTTTATTTTTATGCCTGTAGCATATTTAGAACTGCGTGGATGTTTAAATCAGTAAAAATGTGTTTTTCGGGATCGGCCATTGTATACCTATTTACTTTCCTTGCACTTTTATTTTCTTTTGAGAGAATTTGTAAGTGAGGAAATTTGTATTTAAAGCCCATGCTCGGTACAACAGCATATGAAGACGAAGATATAGGGACCCACTTTGGGTTTCTGAAGCTGTATTTTTCTTTCCTTTTTATGGACTGTAAACGAACTTTGGACTATTTATTTTTTTGGGTATCTGGCCGATCCCTGCATTTTTACTTGTTTATTTCTTTATGCATGAATTTTGAATTTTAATTAATTCATGCTCATTTTAAATTGCGTAGATAAATGGCAAAATTGGCAAGCGTCGATTTCGAAGTCCTTGACTCTGCAGGGACAAATTACCTGAGTTGGCGAGTGGACCTGAAGTTCCACTTGCGTTCGATGGCCCTCCTTGGGTCCATTTTGGCTCCTTCCTCGGCCCCCGTAGCGGCCGAAGCTTCTGCTACAACTAGCAGCAGCCCTACAACCACTCTATCCGATGTAGATAAGGCGAAATCCATAATCTACATTAGGAAACATATCGTTCGGACCTTAAAGGCCGAATACTTAATGGTTGAGGATCCAAAGGACATGTGGACATCGCTGGAAGCTCGGTATAAACATCAAATTGATGTTATATTACCGCGTGCCAGTTATGAGTGGGAAAACCTCAGACTTCAGGACTATAAGTCCGTCGCTGAGTACAATTCTGCACTTCATAACATCACCTCACGCCTGAAGTTGTGCGGTGAAGAAGTTACAGAACAGCGCATGTTGGAAAAGACATTTACCTCGTTTCACGAGAAAGATGCAATCCTCATGCAGCAGTATCGTGAACGCAATTTCACGAAATTTTCCGATCTGATCTCATGCCTACTTAGGGCAGAGCAGAATCGAGACTTACTGCTTGCAACTCATAACTTACGTCCAGCTGGCACTGCCCCTATCCCTGAAGCCCACCACGTTTCTCCCCAGAAGTGGAAAAACAAGAGGAAGGCTAAAAACACTAAAGGGAAAGCTATAATGAAGCAACCAAGAGGTGCAGCTCCACAGACAAACAAAAACAATAAGGGAAAAAGAAATTTCACTTGGAAGCGAAAGAACACCGAGCAAGTGTCACTTCAAAAGAAGAACTGGGACGATAAATGCCATAGATGCGGCATGACTGGCCATTGGTCCAGAAACTGTCGCACTCCTTGCCACCTACAGGATCTATACCAGGCGAGCCAGAAGTCTCTACCTGAAACAAACTTGGCGGCTATTCAGCCACCAACAATGTTTACTGCAAAAGACTTCGAGAACGACGACCTTCTCGATTGAGCACCATCATTTATCTATGCTTTTTAGAATTCAATGTATCTTCATCTTTTATTTTGATTAAGTACGAACTTTTATTTTCGAATGAATGTTTACATTTTCGCTCAAATAAAATTTTCGGTTTTGCTTATATAGATGATGTCTGAGTGCCTAGTGGACAGTGCCTCAACGCACACAATCCTTCGCGATCATTGCTATTTTAATAGCATAAATAAATATGACGGTCCTGTTATCACAATTTCAGGATTGTCCCAAATAATCGAAGGATCTGGTGAAGCAATTATATTGCTCCCAAATAACACAAGACTTCAAATAAAAAATGCATTATTCTCTCCTAGATCAAATAGGAATCTCGTAAGTTTCAAGGATTTCCATTTAAACGGATATCACTTAGAAACCAGAGATGAAAATACGGTTGAATATCTGTATGTAACTCGTCAGAAAGATGACCGGAAGATCATCTGCGAACGATTCAAGGGACTCCCGTCGGGTCTCTACCAAACATACATTCAACTAATAGAAGCCAATATAACTGAGCACCAGACGTGCCAATCACTGCCAGAGTTCGAACTCTGGCACAATAAACTTGGTCACCCTGGAACAGCAATGATGCGACGCATCATCTCTGAATCCCGTGGACACAAATTGAAGAACCTGAAGATTCTTCAAAAGGGTGAATTTCCATGTCTCCCTTGTTTCAAGGGAAAACTTATAACGAGACCATCCCTCCTGAAAGTGGGATTAGAGTCTCCTGGCTTCCTTGAGAGAATTCATGGTGACATTTGCGGGCCTATTCACTCCGCAAGTGGCCCATTTCGGTACTTCATGGTACTGATTGATGCATCAACCAAATGGTCTTATGTGTGCCTCTTGTCCACCCGCAACCTAGCTTTTCCAAAGCTATTGGCACAAATAATAAGGTTACGTGCTCATTTCCCCGATAACCAAATCAAGAAACTACGTCTTGATAATGCGGGAGAATTTACTTCACAAGTCTTCGAAGACTATTACCGGGCAACGGGTATTGAAGTTGAACATCCTGTAGCACATGTTCACAACCAAAACGGATTAGCTGAGTCCCTTATAAAGTGACTCCAATGGATTGCACGTCCATTGCTTATGCAATCCCAGTTGCCTGTGGATGCTTGGGGGCATGCTATTTTACATTCCGCATCACTTATTAGGATAAGACCCTCTGGAGGTCATACTTTATCCCCGATACAACTAGCATATGGCACACCTCCGGATATCTCTCATTTGAGAGTGTTTGGTTGTGCGGTATATGTCCCAATAGCACCACCTCAGAGGACCAAAATGGGTCCTCAGCGTCGTCTAGGTATATATATTGGGTTTGATTCGCCCTCTATTATAAGATACCTTGAACCCCTGACGGGTGACGCATTCAAGGCACGTTTTACTGACTGTGAATTTAATGAGAAAATTTTTCCTAAACTGGGCACACAGTCTAAGAAGCCAGAAGCTTCTGAGACCATTAGTTGGGACCAGAAGTCTTTGTCCCTATATGATCCGCGTACTAATCTGTGTGAAGATGAGATCCTGAAGATCCTTCACATCCAGAATACAGTACATCTTTTGCCGGATAAATTCACGAACAACCAGAAGATTGTCCGTTCACACGTCCCTGCTGTCAATACGCCAGCTAGGATTGACATCCCCATAGATGGATGCAATCCACCGGCAGCAGAATTGGCTGTACCTCAAATGAAAAGAGGACGCCCACCAGGTTCAAAAGATAAAGTTCCTCGAAAGAGGAAGACTCTTGGAGATACTAAGATTATCCCTCCATAGGATGCTGAGCTCAGACCAGCTACTTCTCCCCTCCTGAGTTCCCCAGCAGAGGAAACAATAGGAGAAACATCATTAAATTTTGTACGTACTGGAGAAGTACTGGACATAAATAGCATAGTCGTCGATGACGATTTTGCGTTCGATATTGCCGTTCATGTCACTGAATATGACGATGACGTCGAACCACGATCTCTGGCGGAATGTAAACGCCGAGATGATTGGCCAAAGTGGGACGAGGCAATAAGAGTAGAGCTGGACTCACTCTTGAAACGCAAAGTCTTTGGACCAGTAGTCCAAACACCAGTAGGTGTAAAACCTGTGGGATATAAGTGGGTTTTCATAAGAAAAAGAGATGAAAATAATGTGATCGTTCGCTATAAGGAACGCCTTGTAGCCCAGGGATTTTCCCAAAGACCAGGGATTGATTACGAAGATACATATTCTCCGGTCATGGATTCGATCACATTCCGATTTTTAATAAGCCTAACTTCTCTGGAAAGCCTAGAAATGCAGCTCATGGACGTTGTGACTGCATATCTATATGGCGATATAGATAAAAATATCTATATGGGACTTCCTGATGGGTTTAATCTACCCTCAGAGATGAAAGAGATACCTCGGGATGTATTCTCTGTAAGGCTACATAGATCATTATATGGTCTAAAACAATCGGGCAAGATGTGGTATAACAGACTAAGTGATTTCCTTGCACGGCAAGGATTCACGAATAATGAAGTCTGCCCGTGTATCTTTATAAAAAGAACGGGAAGAGGATTCGTCATCATAGCTGTATATGTAGATGACTTAAATCTCATAGGATCTCCTACAGAGATCAATGAGATATCTGAAAGCCTAAAACATACTTTTGAAATGAAAGACCTAGGCAAAACAAAGTATTGTCTTGGCTTACAGATAGAACACCTAAGAGGTGGAATCCTATTACACCAATCTAATTATACAAAGAAACTTCTACGCAAGTTTCATATGGATAAATGTCATCCTTTAGGTACTCCTATGATCGTAAGATCACTAGACGTACATAAGGACCCCTTCCGGCCACTGGAAGAGCGGGAGGAGATACTGGGTCCTGAAGTACCCTACCTCAGTGCCATTGGAGCACTTCTATATCTGGCTAACTGTACGTGTCCCGATATAGCGTTTACAGTTAATCTTCTAGCCAGACACAGTGCAGCGCCCACAAAGCGCCACTGGAATGGAGTAAAGCATCTTCTGCGATACCTTCAGGGTTCCATTGATCTTGGACTTTACTACCAGAGAGGTGCCTCCCCCAAATTATTTGGTTATGCTGATGCAGGTTATCTCCCAGATCCGCACATGGTAAAATCCCAAACAGGTTTTGTTTTTACCTACGGAGGTATTGCTATCTCCTGGAGATCGGTAAAGCAAACCACAACAGCTACATCATCCAACCATTCGGAGCTCATTGCGATCCATGAAGCAAGTAGAGAGTGTTATTGGCTACGATCCGTCGTCCAACACATTCTTCAATCTACTGGCCTGAAGACCGGTGATTTAGAGCCTACCGTCCTGTTTGAAGACAACGCTGCATGCATTGCTCAACTTCAAAAGGGCTACATCAAGGGCGACAGGACGAAGGACATATCTCCCAAGTTTTTCTGGACACATGAGCTAAATGAGGACAAGCAAATCGATGTTTAGCAGATACAGTCCTGCAACAACTTAGCTGATCTTTTTACTAAGTCTTTGCAAAAATGTACTTTTGTAAAGCTTGTAAAGAACATTGGTATGTGACAATTAAAAGACCTGCAAGCCTGAAGCTTGTACGGATCAGGGGGAGTAACCTGTGGGTTGCACTCTTTTTCCTTAAGCTGTTGGGTTTTTCCCACTGGGTTTTCCACAGCTAAGGTTTTAACGAGGCAAACACACTTACTCTGGAACTAGAAGTATCCACCCCTCTTTACCTCAGATACTGAGACCAAAGTTATGAATGGGTAAGGGGGAGTGTTATGAATGAGGGAGGCTTTTGGCCTCCCCTCCTTCATTACCCATTCATTAGTCCCATTACTATGAGTAATGGGGACTCTTGGTCTCCTAGAGGCCCTTCATCTCCCTCTCTAAATTAATATATAGAGAACCATGGCCTATGGCCATGGTTACTCATTTCTATCTCTAAGAATTCCAATCACTATTTTCCTTCTTGAGTTTGATCACTCTCTAACATTTTTCAACATCTAGTGACATATTATAATTATCTTGATTCAGTTCAAATTAGCCTCTCTCAAGGATTCCACATCAGATTCTAGACCATCAATTTCATTGCGCATGTTTTCCCACATATTTAGAATCTCATTCTTAGTGCAGGATTTTACCTCATCGAGATCTCCCATTAAACATAGAGAGGAGTGGGTAGTCTCCTCCCGAGTCGCATCCTTGCATAGTCATCCAACGTCATTGTCAATGATTTTCCCTTCTTCTCTGCAGAATTGTTCTTTCCTTGTGGGCAGTTCTTCATGAAATGTGCTTTCTTCCTGCATTGAAAACACTGTCTTAGTAGTATTCCGATCAGATGAATATTTGCAGGGTTAAACTTATTAGAGCGATTGAACTATTTTAACATGTCAGCTTTCCCCCGAGGACTCTTGATGTATTTCTTGAGTCCTCTAACCATCAGTGCATGCTCCTCATCAAAATCATCATCTTCTCCTTCTTCAACTTTAAAAGCTAGTGCCTTAGGTGGTTTTAACCTCAGATTTCTCCCTTGATTCAATGGCCTTCATTTCAAGTTCATGTGACATCAGGTTCCCTATCAATTCTTCCACGCTCAGCTTTGCAAGGTCTTTTGTTTTTTGGATAACTGTGACTTTAGGACGGAATGAACTTGGCAATGCTTCAAGATCTTCCTTACTTGCACCAGGCTCGAATATGGTCTTCCAAGAGCATTTGAATTATACACAATATGTGTAAACCTTGCATACATATCATTGATGGACTCCGTGGGTAGCATTTGAAAGATTTCATATTCAGTGCTCAACTAGGCCAGTCTGGACTCCTTTACCTACGATATTCCCTCACGTGTCACCTCCAGCGTATGTCAAATGTTCTGTGCAGTTAAACATTGAGAAATATGATTAAATTCAGTTTTTCCAAAGCACAGCCAATTCAGTTAATCTAGTAACTTACTAATAACTAACATACGGATATACCATATACTAATATTTAAATATACTAACATATAAAACTAACTTGTACATACTGTAGGTTTTTATAATAAGATTATATAATAGCTTACAAAAGTACTACACTCACCTTTTTAATAATCAACATAGGCATCATAGGGTACTGTTCATCTTTCTATTTACAACTTACTGTACCTACTCAAAATACTGTTCATATATTATTTACTGCTTCCATATTAAATAACACGATTTCTTTTATTTTCAACTATTATAAACGTAACACTATTCCACATAATAGAATATAGCTGTAGCACAATACTACTAAATAGTAACTTACATGTTTTTATAAATTGTCCTGGGTTTGCTTGCAGGGGTGACGTCAACTACTTCGGTACGGCAACACGCGGCTGGTGGTGGTGGTCCGACGACGCGGGGCGGCGGTAGTCGACGTCCAGCGAGCGGTGGCGACGAGGTAGAGCTGTGGTGGTGAGTGAAGTCCGCGGCTGCTACCTTGTGCTATGACGGTGGTGGAGAAGGAGAGAGGGTGGTCGAAGCATGGGTTTTGTCGGAGGGAGGTGGTCGGTGGCAGAGTAGATCGGTGGGTTTGTGTTTGATGGAGGAAGGAGGAGTCAGAGAGTGTTGTTGGACGGCGGGAGGTGGCGATGTTCGTTGGGGTTGTTGAAGAAGCTGGAGGGTGAAGATGGGTTGGTGAGCTCAATGGGGTCGTCCAAAATGATGATGGTTCGGCGAGCGGTGGTCGGAGATGATGATGATGCGGTGATGGATCTGGGCTAAGGGTGACGGCCTGAGAGGTTTGAGGGGTGAGAGGGCTGTGTTGGCATGGTCGGAGGAAGGAGGAAGCGGTGCGGGGAGAAGAAGGAGATGGCCAGAGTTGGTCGCGGTGGTAAGGGGGAGTTTGTTGTCGGTGGAGGTTGTCGAGGAGAGGACGGTGCGGGAGGTCGGTGAGGGTGCTGGCGACGGGAATGGTGACGAGGAGAGGCTTAAGGCACTGCGAGGCTGGAGGATGGCGAGTGGGCTAGGGAGATGTTGTTGGTGTTGCGGGTGATCGTTACGGGGCTGGGGCTCGTTGGAGAGGGGTGAGAGCCGCGGAGGTGGCTCGTGTGTGTTGGCGGCTTGCGTCGGGTTGCTTGGTGGTCGGAGGTGACACAGGGAGGTGGTTGTCCCTGCGACTGAGAGTGGCCGGAGGAAGAGATCGACGGGGTGTTGGGCTCGGGGTGTTTGTAGTCGGTGATGAGAGGAGGAAGGCGGTTCTAGGCTGGTGGTAAGGCGCCAGAGATGGGGTCGGACATCGGATGGTGTGAGGCTGTGGGTTGGGTACTTAGGGGATTTAGGGGCGAGAGAGAGATGCGAGAAGAAGAGGGCTAAGGTTTTTTTAGAGATAGGTTTTTGTAGAGATATGGTTTTTTGCCTGGGGATGTTTTAGAGTTAGAAATAGGGTTTGTTTAAAAAATGAGAAGAGGGTGGCGACCTGTGTGCGTGAGTCCTGGGTTAGATTAGGGTTTGGGTTTAATACAATAGGAAAGGTTTAATTAGGAATTGATTTTTTTAATAATTTTGATTAGGGAAAATAATGACAATGATTTAAGGAAAGTTTGAATTTGGAATAGTAATTAGGGAAGGAAATAATGGGGTAATTGATTAGGGATTTAATTATATAATACTACTAAATTAGTATATAGCTTTTATTAGGATTGAATAAGAAAGTTTTCAAAAAAAGAATTTGAATTTGAATTATTTAAACATTTGAATTTGAATTAAAAATATATAATTATAACAGACTTTATAATTTGCTAACTTAATATAAGTATAATAATTACATTAGCATAATAATAATAATAATAAAGATAGACCTTTCATAAAAGAACTCAACTCCAGCGTAGCTGAAAATACAGGTCGTTACATTCTATCCACCTTAAGAAAAATTCCGTCATCGGAATTCCTATCAACCAAGATGCGGAGAATAAGTGAGAATAGTGCTCGCGCATTTCCTCTCCCAATATACACACACCACACTCTCTACTATGCTCACGCATACCACCCATAATTAGCCATCATGACATCGTGCACAAACACCCAATTAATATTACTAATACCAATATCAATATCAATAGTAACATTACTAATAACACTAATTAATAGCCATGCTAATACTAATAACATCACAGCTACATACATCATTAATTACACATCATTATTAATACTAATATATCACAACCAAAGTATAACAGAATTAATATAATATCATTATACAATACAACTAAAACCAAAATTAAGACAAATAGTAGCACTTTACTATACACACGCATCTACTTACTAACTGCAAGTTTGCCATTATCTTGCACACACATATTATTACTAATACACCGCACACTACCATAGTATACGATCATAATCCACACATATATACATTGCATACTATTCAATACTAATACATAAGCACAATCAAATTCAGTCAAGTAACACCCCAATAATTGAATCACTTTCTACGCAATACATTTTACACACCACATAATACATGTCACTACACATGAATATGCACACAATACATTACACCATACACAGAAATGGACATATCCTACTTATATGGCATTATGGCCACTACAATCTACCTACCTTAAAATCAAGTCCGTCCTCTGACTTCCTTGTGTAAGGCCAACTTAAGGATGGTCAGACCAAGACGTTATGGTCACTCTACCCTAGACATACATACATCATAACAAAAGCAGTGTACACTCATATGCATATGCTTACACTAATATCCATATCTTCACTATTACACACATACCTCATATCTATACAAAACATAGCCCTACCTACTATATGTTCACACAAGTATACACAACCATAGCAATCTACATTAAATTAGTATACTACTACACATACCTATCCACGCATGGACACACGCCCATACGAACTAATATATAAACACTAAAAACATCTTAATTAATATAAATAGATCTACATAAGCCATAAGCTTTGTCCTGCCTCAAACTCAACTCCTTTGGGCATTTCAAATTTTTGTGATCAGTGAAGATCTTCACGCGCTCACTTAGTAAGAAATGTCTCCAAAACTTCAGGGCAAAGATGATAGTGGCTAGCTCCAAATCGTGAGTCGGATGATTCTTCTTGTGAATCTTCAACTGACGAGAAGCATATACGACCACATGACCATGCTGGTGCAGGACACATCCAAGGTCTTTGTCTGATGCGTCACAGAAGATCTCAAGTCCTCCAATCCTATCTGGTATAGTCAGGACTGGTGCAGATGTCAACCTTGCTTTCGATATCCCAAATGCCTGCTCACAAGAGTCTGACCAAATAAACTTGGCGTCCTTCCTCGTCAACCGAGTCATGGGCTCAGCTATCTTTGAGAATTCCTTGATGAATCGTCGGTATTAACCTGCCAATCCTAGGAAACTCCTGATGTCTGATGCCGACCGAGGGGTATGCCAATTTCAGTTCGATGCAACTTTCTCTGGGTCGAGAGAGATACCTTTGCCTGATACCACATGTCCAAGAAATGCAATTCAGTCCAGCCGGAACTTGCACTTGCTGTATTTGGCATACAACTGACGACGGCGAAGCGTCTCTAAAACAATCTGTAGATGCTCGACATGCTCCTCCCTACTCTTCGAAGACCAGTATCTCATCAATGAATATCACTACAAATTTATCCAGAAACTTGTAGAATATGAGATTCATGAGATTCATGAATACTGTAAGAGTATTGGTCACACTGAATGGCATGACAACAAACTCGTAGTGTCCATACTTGGTCTGGAAGGCCGTCTTGTAGATATCTTCATTCTTAACCTTCACTTGATGGTATCCACTCCTGAGCTCCAACTTCTAGATAACTCGCGATCCACCGAGTTGATCAAAGATATCATCGATGCAAGGTAACGGGTACTTATTCTTCCCAGCGACATTGTTCAGCTCCCGATAATCCACTCACATTCTCCTCGATCCATCCTTCTTCTTGACCAACAGAACAGGAGCACCCCAGGGAGACACACCGGGGTGATGAATCCTTTCTGCAATAGGTCGTCCAACTGCTTCAGTAGCTCTTTAAGTTCTGCTAGAGCCATACGGTAAGGCGCCTTCAAGATCGGTTAAGTATTCGGCATCAGGTCGATGCTGAATTCCAGAGCTCGGTCAGGCAGCAATCCAGAAATATTTTCCGGAAATACATCCTCGAAGTCTCGAACCACTGCAGGCTTCTCTGGTTCGACTTGCATATACGCAATGATCACTTCGTTCGGCTTGGCCTGAAATCTGATAGGTCCGAGCGAACGACTACCACTGATGAATTCGAACACCGGATGGTCAGGAATCTCAAATACTACTTTCTTCTTGTGACAGTCGATAGTAGCATAGAAGGTCCCTAACCAGTCCATGCTGAGAATAGCATCAAAATTGGGTGTGTCTAGTACCATGAAGTCTGCATAAAGCTCATGTCCGTAAATCACTAGAGGACATGATTTGCATCCTAGGGTAACACTCACCAGGCCACTTCCAGTAGTGATATTCAATCTCTTCGGAAGTGGGTAGGTGGAAAGTCACTAAATGACACCTAAGATGATAATAACTAATTCTTAGCAAGGGTGTCTAAGTAAATCTTCCAACAATCCTGGTGTTGGGTCTCCCTACCATACTAAGACAAGAGACTCGGGCAAACTTGCTGTTAGACGTAATTCTTGATGTTTTGGCTAATGATAGTATTTATATTGTTCTGAAGTTTTGCAAATGCATGACCTGCAAGGGCCACCACTAAAACCTATCACACCCCGCTTCACATTATACTTGGGAGCGAGGACGTGAGCGGGTTCGCATGGGCTGAAGCGGTGAAACTCCAACCCAATAAGCATCTGTGGATAAAACCAATCGCAGAGAACTTGCATGCATTCAGAAGCAATAGAAATAACATTTAATTTCAGCCAACATCCGGAAGAAAATACACATGTTAACTAGGCCTCAAGCATGGCCAACAATAACAGAGTTCTACAATTGGGTTACACACCCTATAAAAATGACATTAAGGGATCTTAAGTAGCAGCAAGTGAAACTTAGCAACAAGTCCACATCGGGAAGAAATCCTGGATAGCAGGTCAGTCTCATCAATTAGCTCATCCTAATTGCAACCTGTCTAGTGACCTAACATACATTTCCTAACAACATAGAAATGTATGTCAGCATGAGTCCTTGGCAAGGAAAAGTTATAAGTAGGACCCTTGGCAAGGTTTTCAAATACTTTACATGGCAATTAAAACATTTATAATGGCAATTATAATTTCAGAGATTTACTCTAGCATGGCAGTTCAGTTAAAAGTGAAAATATGGCAATTCTATTAAAAGTGAAAACATGGAAGTTCTATCTAACTGTTAAAACATGGAAATCTATTTAAAAGTAAACAGTAGCAGTTCTATATGTTAAAACATGCTCGATATAGCATTTCAATCTGTTCAATAGTGTGTTCAAGTGCGAGTCTAAGGTTCACGTCTTTAGACGGCTAGTAAGTGAATCCACCTTCGAGTGCCCCCACAAGGTGACCCTTTTACTACCGGCTAGTGCCCACGAACCCAACCCCACCCACGGATACTTTTTGGACCACGAGCAAGAATCAGCCAACTGGCCATCATGAGTTATAATAGTGGACATGAGCCAGTCTAGCCAACCGGCCTATGGGAATAGCCAAATCTTGGCATGCATGTCTATGATTTAGCCAAACCGGCTATCACATTATATGATTATCAAGTTATTCAAGTATTACATGTACTTTCAGCGGGGTTTTGCATTTCATGTTGTAACAGGGCATTATCATTCTACTTAATGATGTCCACACACATGCATGCGGATTCTAGTCTAGCAATTCACAAAAGTGCATATAAGGGGTTTTAGTGTCATTGTGTCATATGGCATTTTCGTGTACAAGATGTCACGGTTTAAGTCATGTAGAATAGCTTAGTGTAAAAACGTCTAAACGAACAACATTTAAAACATGTATTAAATTACGCACTTGCCTGATTGAGACGGTTTCTGGTGTCCAAGCAATTGTAGGGCAAGACGCGAACATTTTCTGCGTCATTAGATTTAAACATCAATCTAGAGGGTTTAACTAACTATAATACTATTAAAATATATCACATATTTATATAATTACAGATAACTATACTGACATACACTAACATATATAATATCCCATGATATTTAAATTACTAATAACTTACTAATAACTAACAAACTGATATACCATATACTAATATTTAAATATACTAACATATAAAACTAACTTGTACATACTGTAGGTTTATATAATAAGATTATATAAAAGCTTACAAAAGTACTACACTCACCTTTTTAATAATCAACATAGGCATCATAGGGTACTGTTCATCTTTCCATTTACAACTTATTGTTCCTACTCAAAATACTGTTCATATATTATTTACTGGTTTCATATTAAATAACACTATTTCTTTTATTTACAACTATTATAAACGTAACACTATTCCACCTAATAGAATATAGCTGTAGCACAATACTATTAAATAATTACTTATATGTTTTTATAAATTGTCTTGGGTTTGCTTGCATGGGTGACGACGACTACTTCGGTACGGCAGCACGCGGCTGGTGGCGGTGGTCCGACGAAGCGGGGTGGCGGTAGTCGATGTCCATCGAGCGACGACGACGAGGTGGAGCTGCGGCAGTGAGTGAAGTCCACGGTTACTGCCTTGTGCTATGACGACGATGGAGAAGGAGAGAGGGTGGTCGAAGCGTGGGTTTTGTCGGAGGGAGGTGGTCAGTGGCAGAGTAGATTGGTGGGTTTGTGTTTGATGGAGGAAGGAGGAGTCGGAGAGTGTTGTTGGACGGTGGTAGGCGGCGATGTTTGTTGGGGTTATCGAAGAAGCTGGAGGGTGAAGATGGGTTGGTGAGCTCGATGGGGTCGTCAGAAATGATGATGGTTCAGCGAGCGGTGGTCGAAGATGATGATGATGATGCGGTGATGGATCTGGGCTGAGGGTGGTAGCCTGAGAGGTTTGAGGGGCGAGAGGGCTGTGTTGGCGTGGTCGGAGGAAGGAGGAAGCGGTGTGGGGAGAAGGAGATGGCGGGAGTTGTTCGCGGTGGTGAGGGGGGAGTTTGTTGCCGGTGGAGGTTGTAGAGGAGAGGAGGACGGTGCGGGAGGTCGGTGAGGGTGTTGGCAACGGGAATGCCGACGGGGAGAGGCTTAAGGCGTTGCGTGGCTGGAGGTCGGCTAGTGGGCTTGGGAGATGTCATTGGTGTTGCAGGTGGTCGCAGCGGGACTGGGGCTCGTCGGAGAGGGGTGAGAGCCATGGAGGTGGCTTGTGGGTGCTGGAGACTTGCGTCAGGGTTGCTTGGTGGTCGGAGGTGATACTGGGCGGTGGTTGTCGCCGTGGCTGAGAGTGGCTGGAGGGAGAGATCGACGGGGTGTTGGGCTCAGGGTGTTTGTAGTCGGTAAGGAGAGGAGGAAGGCAGTTCTGGACTGGTGGCAGGGCGCCGGAGATGGGATCGAACATCGGGTGGTGTGAAGCTACGGGTTGGGTGCTTAGGGGTTTTAGGGGGAGAGAGAGATGCGAGAAGAAGAGGGCTAGGGTTTTGTAGAGATAGGTTTTTGTAGAGATAATGTTTTTTTGCCTGGGGATGTTTTAGAGTTAGAAATATGGTTTGTTTAAAAAATGAGAAGAGGGTGGCGGCCTGTGTGCGTGAGTCCTGGGTTAGATTAGGGTTTGGGTTTAATACAATAGGAAAGTTTTAATTTGGAATTGATGTGTTTTAATAATTTTGATTAGGAAAAATAATGACAATGATTTAAGAAAAGTTTGAATTTGGAATAGTAATTAGGGAGGGAAATAATGGGGTAATTGATTAGGGATTTAATTATATAATACTACTAAATTAGTATATAGCTTTTATTAGGATTGAATAAGAAAGTTTTCAAAAAAGAATTTGAATTTTAATTATTTAAACATTTGAATTTGAATTTAAAAAAATATAATTATAACAGACTTTATAATTAGCTAACTTAATATAAGTATGATAATTACATCAACATAATAAAAATAATAATAAAGATAGACCTTTCATAAAAGAACTCAACTCCAACGTAGCTGAAATACAGGTCGTTTCAAACGATCTTGTTGACGGCAAGGCGATGTTGAAGCACGGCAGCAAGGAGATGTTCGTGGCCAAGTTGCGTGAGCACCAGGGACGGCAGTAAGCAGAGCTTCTTCATAGCAGGGGACTAGTCAGCATCTTGATCTCACGACAGATGACGGCTAAGAGGTCACGGTAATAGGCTGATTCGGCAGTAGGAGGTTGAAGACTCGGCATTAAAAGGTTGAAGACTGGGCAGCAGACAAAGTCAGGCCACGACAACAAGGATCTCTCCACGGCAATAAGAGATTGAGTCGGAGGTTGTTGCTGGCCGTGTGGGGTAGATGGTCCAATGGTAGTGATGGATATTCACAGCAGCAAATACTTTGTCGATGCTAGCAAGTGATCTGTTGGCTTAAGGACTAGCCATGGTCATTTGGGGTGGTTGCAGCGGTCGTGTGAAGGGTGCTCCGATCGTGTGATGCTGTTGCAGCCCATGTGAAGAGATTAAAGTAGCTGCTGGAGCTTAGGGTTCATATCATGGGGGTGGGGCTGCGACACCTTCCTATTCGCTTTGGTGGGAATGAACTCTACAGACACATCCTCTTTAGTGAGGTGATCCCTAAGAAAGTGATTTCTAATGTCAATGTGTTTAGTACGAGATTGGTGTACATGATTGCTAGAAAGGTTTATGGCAGTCTTGCTATCACATCTGAGAGGGACTCTCCTAAGAACTAAGCTGTAGTTATATAATGTTTGTATCATCCATAATACTTGGGCACATCAACTCCCTAATGCAATATACTTTTCTTCAGCGGTGAAAAGTGCAACACTATTTTGCTTACAGGTAGACCATGAAACTAGAGAGTGTCCTAACATAAAACAAGTGCCAATAGTGCTCTTTCTATTAACCAGACTTCTCGCATAGTCTACATCTGAATAACCCATCAAGTCAAAACTACCACCAGAGGGATACCAAAGGCCTAAAGATGGTGTACTAATGAGACACCTAACGATCCTCTTAAGGGCTTTTAAATGTGACTCTTTTGGATTGTCTTGGAAGTGTGCACACAAGCATACAACAAACATTATGCCTAGCATAGAAGCAGTCAAATATAACAAGGAACATATCATACCTCCATAGAGCTTTTGGTCCACATCGATTCCTTATTCATCTTTGTCCATCTTCACTGAGGGGCTCATTAGTGTTCCAATTCCTTTAGACTTCTCCATTCCAAACCTTTTCAGAAGGTCCTTAACATACTTGGTTTGGGATATAAAGATGCCTTCTTTTCCTTGCTTTTCTTGAAACCCCAAAAAGTACTTCAGCTCTCCCACAAGGCTCATCTCAAATTGATCATGCATGACGTTCTCAAACTTTTGACATAGAAGATCATGTAGCACCATTAAATTATAAGAAAAAAATCCAGGCTATGTTCTTACTCACTGTACTTCGCATTATAAATCACAATCTAGGCTCGACATAATTATACTCCTTTAACATTGTCATCTTAATAATGTTTCATTTTCTTGCTGATAAATTGTGAATGTCGTAAATCTGCAAAGCTATGTTCCTACTCTATTTCCATACCATTGTAGTATGTGCTTTTACTTCTCGTCCCTACTAGATTGCTATACTTGTATATTGTTTTAATTTCCATGCTAGAGATGCTTTGAGTTACGTCTGATCCTGGCAACCCTTCTTTTGTGGTGGACCCGCCAGATACTTCACTGGTTGACGAGGTGACACCTGAGTTGGCAGACGCTGAGCTTGCAGTTGAGTTTGACCAGGAAGATGCTGGTTACTGAGGAGTGTGAGAGGGCTATGTTATTTTATGTATTTTGTTTCCAGTGTGTGGCTTGGTGTGTACTTGTATTTGGACCATATTACTTTTTATGTACACTGCTGGTTTGTAAGAAGGTTGTAATTCATTTTCATGTATGAGTATTTGGCACATTTCTGTAACGAAGCCTATATTAACTTCATTGGGGCCTGGCAGGACTTGCGCATGTTCCAAACAGTAATGGGCCCCGTGAGTGGGTCGTTACAAACATAGCAAGCAAGACAACAAGTTCAGGATACCTAAGCATGCGTAACCCCAATTTCTAAATTCCAAATTCCTAATTTCCATGATACCAAATTTGGGATAATAAGGCAGTAAGAAAAAAATCCAGGATAATAAATGATAAAAAAATTCATGATACCAACTGATAAAAAATCCAGGATGCCAGTCGATACTAACTGATACCAAGTTAGACTAACAACTACATGATACCAAACTTCAAAAAACCATACATCAAGCAAGATAGCAACTTCAAAAAACTAAAGCATGCATACACCAATTTCAGAATACCAACTGATAAAAATTCCAAGATACACTCTGATAAAAAATCCAGGATACAATCTGATACCAAATTCAGGGTGGTAACAACTGTATGATACCAAACTTTAGGAAACCACACATCAAGCATGATACCAAGTTCAGGAGACCCAAGCATGCATAACAGCAATTTTTGGATACCAACTGATAAAAATATAGGATACCATCTGATAAAAAATCCAAGATACCAATTGATACCAACCGATACTAACTGATATCAAATTCAAGATAACAACTATAGGATACCAAACTTCAGGAAATCACGCATCAAGCAAGTTATCAAGTTCAAGAAACCCAAGCATGCATAACACCAATTTCAGGATACCAACTGGAAAAAAATCCAGGATACTGCTTGATCCCCAAGGGACGATGCTAATAAAATACCGCAGTGCACGGGTCGTGCGTAGTCGCTTACGGGTTGAACACAAGGAGGCGGTCGGTGAGTATAGATTTATGGGTCTTCGAGTAAGATCTACGCAATATGATCGGTGATTGGTTGGTGAAAATAGGAGGATCAAGGGATAAAAGCTCTAAGTCATGGGGAATCCCCGCCATCGGACTAAGGTTATGGTTAGACTAGTAATCAACCGGTTGCTGGGTTCATTGAGACTCGGGAGAGGTCGTGTGACCTAAGGGCATTCGCCTATCCCCCACTGTCGTGATGCATGATAGGTTATTCCCGTATGCCATGTCCTACCCCCCGCTGTCGTGATGCAATGATAGGCCAACCCAACCTACACCGATGTCAGTGGTCTCCAATGCATCGGTGTACGTTAGACGCATTACACTCGACAAATATCCCCAATCTTCCTCCCGCCCACAGTGGCGTTCGGGGATTAGACCTACATTGGGAGAGCTCTAATCGATGCCCGACTCTCGTCAGCCACATCGATAGTATGAGTCGTCGTAGCGATCGGATTCCCGGATTAGTCCCGACTTTTGTTCGGCGTCCAATCCGATCACTGCGAAGGGAGGGGCGAATCTACGACGACAATAATCATCTCAATATACCCCTAATCTCAATTAGCCTAGCAATTAAATCAATTAATTAGTTCAACCCATAGCCCTAATCCAATGTGGTTCATCTCGTTGTCCTAGAAGAAAACTACTCACTACTCATTTCAATAAAAGGGGTTTCTAGCAACGGGTAAGCATCCAAAGCCATGGATTCAGATTTAATGAGCAATAGATGGCAAAACAAGGCAATAAAAACAAGGAGAGAAAATTTCTATTAAGAAAAGTTAAACTATTACACTATTAAGCAATAAAATTAACAAAGATAACAAAATAAATGTGTTTAGAATCCATACAAACTTCCCCAAATCCTAGAAAATAACAGAAAATGACTGAAAAAGGATTCCTCTCGCAAGAGGATGAAGGGGCGCTTATATACGAGTGCCCAAAAGACTAAAATAGCCCCCAAAATTCATCCTAGCTGCCTCAAAAAGTTGGTCTGATGCCAATTTGGGGAAATGGGGCTTCAGCGACGCGGTCGCGTCGAAAACGGCCACGCGGCCGCATTGTCTTTTGCCGCGGCCGCGTCAATCGGCTTCAATCTTTGAAAAGTCGCGGCCGTGTCCTCTTGTCCATGCGGGCCGCGTAAGCTTCTGATCTTCAATCTGTATCTCTTCTGGCGCGGCCGTTTACTGGTCTTTGACGCGGCCGCGTAGATGTCATCTCAAATGCAGTTTGACGTGGCCGTTTGGTACATGATGATGCGGCCACGTGGGTCTCAGTTGTTCACAAAACTTTCTCCCCTTGCACCAATTGACCCCCCCAACACCACTCCTTTCGCCTCTTTGCGCTAAGATTTCGCCATATGGTCCCTAATTGGTACATATTTCCTGCAAAGCACGTAAGGGACCACAAAAGCAAAAGAACAGACAAAACGGAGAAAACGTGGAGGAATGGAGAATGAAACGATATAAAACATGCATGAAAAAGAGGAAAAAATATGTACAATAAACACTCATCAAAATCCCCCAAGCTAAACTCTTCCTTGTCCTTAAGGAAGACAAGAGAGAGCGTAGATTGGATAAATGCAGTCAACATGCAAATGATGCGATGAATCTTCGAGAATTTTCAAAAATCGAGAATATATACGTGAGTGAATTGAAAACTCGAA
Source organism: Scilla litardierei (assembly GCA_030789695.1). Classification (NCBI taxonomy): domain Eukaryota; kingdom Viridiplantae; phylum Streptophyta; class Magnoliopsida; order Asparagales; family Asparagaceae; genus Scilla; species Scilla litardierei. Next base: position 768,026,090 of record CM061142.1, on the reverse strand, counting down.
TTCGAGAAACTTAAATGCTCGGAAATTTTTTCGTCGACGGGAATATGTTCCCAGAATATCATCCCTACCCAAATCACCAAGAAATACACTAGACGATGGTTGTACTCACATTCTAAGACATTTCCTCTAACCCGACCTTAGATTGAGTGTGTAGGAACCTAAGCTATACAATGGTCGATGAGGGGATAAGTATAAGATAATGGGATATTGGTCGATCGAGGAAGTGGTGCTTACAACACAACACAGTTCCTTGATTCAAGAAATTGCTAAGTTTATTCATGATTTCATTTATACACGTGTATATACAAATTTTTTATATACACATTTTTTCCTTTTTTAGGGATTTGCAATTGGGTTATGTATGGAGTGTTGGGTCAGTGACTCCCAGATCAGACGACCTTAGGGCACCGGGCCAAGAAGGACCCCTCGGACCTACTAACTCAACCCAAGTGGAATCCTTATTCATATGCACTCCCCTAAGCTAGGCCTTTTTACGCGAGGCCCCGACGGTTGCTATCATGGGGATCAGGTTACTCAGCTTCGCTGGGGGAACGGTGCATATTATTTTTTTCTATTCATAATTTTTTTTCTTTTTGATTTTTTATCTTTTTTTTGAAAGCATGGAGTAAACTAGGCAGATTCAATCCTTAGTACTAGGTGAAGTGTGGTTATCCAAGTCCCGAGGGATTATAAACCATTATACACAACTATCGGCCCTATGGTCCATGCATAAAGTGGATTCCTATGTGTAAATCTAGGTCAGTTTCAAGTAATCTTATTTTAGGGATTATGAGGACGGCCAAAGCTTGGGTATTACAAGGAATTTAAGCTAAGGTTACGAACTATTCACATATTCAAATCGACATCTTGGAAATCGAGCATAAAAATTCGGAAAACGAATTTCAATTCAGGATTCAGCGCATATAAAAACTCGTTTTCGAAAAATTCTCGAGGCGAATGCAAGTATATACAAATGTATGCATGAAGGTGCAAGATGCATGATGCGAGTGCGAATATTTTTGGAGTTTTTGATTTTTTTTTTCATTTTTTTGCTTTTGAATGCATATATTTAATTTAAACATGATGCATATGAAAAAGAAAGAAGGATGAAAAAAAATAAGAAAGAAAAAGTGAAATGAAAACGAAAATAACGATAAAAATGGGAAAATAAGAGGGAAAAAAGAGAAAATTAGCGCGAAAGAGTTCCTCCCCCAAGCTAAACCAAGCGTTGTCATCAACGAGAATAAAACACAGAAATAATGTGTGAGGACAAATAAAATAAGGGGAAGGAGAGACAGTGCATCTCCCCAAGCTATGTAAAATTGTGCCTGAAAATAATGCAAGTGTGTGATGCACGGGCTAAATGATGAGGAGGGTACCAAAAATATGTGGTGCCCCAATCAAGCTGAGCCACCGTCAGGTGGTGGCTGGGTGGGTGGAGTGGGTGGAGTGGATGGGATAACAAAATCAGCTGAATGCTCAGCTGCCGTGTCAACGTGTGGTGGGAAAGGAGTGGTATGGACAAGCTCAGATTTTATTGGAGGAGGGAGAGATGGGGTGGTCCAGTCATCCTTTGAGGACGAGGAGAGAAGGATGATGGTGTCGCCATGTGGTGGGAAAGTGGGAGGAGGTGAGGGGATATGTGAAGGGGATGGAATGGGAACGAACTCAGTGATGGGTGGTGGAGAAGTGTGTGGAATCACGGGGTCGAGGTGGGGTGATGGTGGAGGGGTAGAAGTGTGCCCAATCTCAGGATCAGGATGTGGGGAAGATGGTGGTGTAGTGATGATGCGTGGTGTGATGACGACGTTGTCCTCAGGCACCAGAGACGGGTGGGATGGGATGGAAACATGTAGTGAGGTGGAGGGGATATCTACAAGAGGGGTGTGAATGGAAGTGGAAGCTGGGGTCTGAGTAGTCTGGGGGTGGGATGGGTTGGGTGTGATACAGACAGGTAGGAAATGCGATGCAGCAGCAGGATAATGGCCCTGAATATAAGATACTGATAGACCTGGTCAAACTGGGACTAGAGGGTCACGACAGCAAGAGCCAGGCCATCAAATGAAGTCCTGAAATCAGAGAGAGTATATCTGACCTCAGTCAGGGAGCTGACAGTGGATTCTCTAAAAGTCCTAAACTCCTCCTTCAAGAGAGCTATTGCTCGGTATGGGAATGTGGTGGGGGTGGTGGGGGAGGAGCGCTGCAGGTTGATCAGCCCGAAATTAACTCTGAAATGATGTCATTTTACCGCAAGTGCACGGTATAGTGGCAAGCGAGTATCGGACACGGGGAAGCGTTGTTATACTACCTATCTACTCCTAGGTTGAGTTAGGCTTGCGGATTTATTGATGGATCTGGATTGTGGAATGTCGTAATGGTGATGGATGCAAAAGTCATGTCACTCAATGTCGCAAACAAAAGACTCCACACAAAGAAATAAAGAAACGAGAAAAGACTAGGGCGTTAGGACTCACCACTAGGATCGTCGGATGTCGATGCTAGGTTAGGACTCTTACGTTGCATTGACTTTATTAGGGGTTGTCGCATCTAAGATGTAGAACAATGGCCAGCTAATATTAGCACCATTTGTCTAACGTATTGCATTAATCCCGCTCTCCGACAGGTACACACGATCTATGCATTAAGAATCGACAACTATTCATGCCACTCTCGTGGTCAGAATGATCTCAACTCACGCCACTCTCGTGGTCAGAATGTTCTCAACTCACGCCACTCTCGTGGGTTAGAGTTTCGATGTATTTTGGTGGTCTCATTGACGCAATGACGGTAGCCGTCAATTAGTAATATAGTTCGTCGGTAGATCCCATCAAGACATGAGCCGGACATGGTCACGAGCCCTGATTGAATCCACTAACTCCCTAATTAAGTTTATAGAATACTCCTTAAGCCAATCGATTCCACCGACCGTGGGCATCTCAGTACGAGATCTCCAACAAACTTTGCAAGATCAACCAAAACACGTCCCTTTTATACCAACACAACATAAAAATCCCAAATTTACATCTAAATCCTAAAATCCTAAGGCTAATCCATTAGCCCTAGAAAAGACTAGTCAAGCATAGAAAACATTATGAAAACAATAGAGATCATTGCTAGCATCATAGAAAAACAATAAGAATAACTAAAATAGAATTAAAAAGCTAGAATACTTAGCTTGATACAAGAAGAGGGGCCTATGGCATGGCCTAACTCCTAAAAGAGTCTCTAAGAGCTCCAAAGAAAATAAGATCTAACCCCCCCTAAAACTCCCCTCTAATGACGGCTACAATCCCTATAAATAGTCCCCTCAACCCCTAGTAAGTAATCTAAGAAACCCTCTGAAATTCATGCACAAAATCAACTCTAGCTGCAACTTTAGTTTTGGGCCCCAGCCAGCTCGATGGTCGCGTCGCTGCTCGGGTCGAGCAGGTGACCTGCTCGGTCGAGTTGTAGGGTCCTGGGGAGAAGATAGAATCATCACTCTGTTGGTGCGACTCGGGTCGAGTAGATGACCTGCTCGGTCGAGTAGAACATAGCACTCGGTCGAGTGCAGATTTCAGCACTGCAGCGTCAACTTGCAGAAATTCCCCAGATTTCATCCGACCTCCGATTGACGCATTCTTGACGGCGTTGGAACCGTCATGAAATCTACTATCCATAAAAATATGAGAAAAATAATTTGCCAATTGGAATGATAGAAGATCTCAAAAGAGTGAGAGGCTGTCTGAAAACCTGGGCGCTTGTCTTACTCGACCGAGTAGCCTTCGTGCTCGGTCGAGTAGCTCCCTTACTTGGTCGAGTAGGTCGTGGCCATTTCTGTGCTAAATTTGCATGTCAACTCGGCCGAGTAGTTGTTGCTACTCGGTCGAGTCGCCTTGGAAACTGAAGATGGCATGAGCTTCTCATCTTTTGCTCTCTTCTCCTCCTCTCGTCTCCTTCTTTGGCACCTCAGGCATGTCATCATGAATCTTCCAGGTGCTCTCACGTCGCCGATCGTCTTATTGACTCCAAATTGCTCCAATATCGCTCCAAATCCCTGAAATGGGCATAAACGCTCCGAAAGTCATATTGTTCCAAATAATAGCGTAAAAGCATATAAAATGAGGGTTTGGAGGGTGAAATGCATCATGAAAATATGCGATAATTCATGCAAAATAGGAGCACATCAAAATCCCCCAAGCTTACCTCTTACTCGGCCTCGAGGAAGATGAATACGAAGCTCACCGGGAGGTAAAAATAAGAAAACGAAAAAGAATACGAAGTGGATGGGGTCGCTAGATTATTCTTTCAAATCTCAAGCCATAAGCTACACATCACGATAACTCGAAAAATACGAATCGCATGCTATAAAGATTTCATATCTTACTAAAACATGGTACTTGCAAACTTTCAAGAATAACAAAAGGGACTCTCTAAATTCATGCGATCAACTCATATCCACTTCGTGCAATTCATAGAATTTAATATACAGATCATTGGCGTTGCACCTTTCAATCAAGAGTTATAACAGAAACATATAAGGATCACACCAAGCATGCAATGGAGAATGGAATAAATCATGGCAATCACATATTTATATCGAATCATAAGAATTCTCCATAACTAAAGTATTTTTCTAAGTTTCAGCATTATCAAACTTCCTCATTCGTGCACCTCTCCACTCTAATGGCGTACTCACTCTTTTGGTCAAATGAATTCGCCCCCCAAGCTTAGATTGAGGCATTGCATCTAAAAGAAAAGAATATGGGAAAATGGAATTTTTGCCTAGGTTTTCCCAAGTTTTTTTGTTGCTCCAATAATGAGATAGAGAAATATTTTTCTTTTTCTTTTTTATTCTCATTTTTCTTTCTGGATTTTTGTGGGAGCTATATGATATGTATTTTTGGTTTTTGGCTCCTTTTTGGCTTTTTGAATTTTTTGGAGCTAACTTTTCGTTTGTAATGGATTTTTGGGAATAGACGCGGTATGAGTGGCTGCAAGGAATGAACTCAAGTGACATGTAAAGAATAAAAAGATATATGTTGAGAAGAAAATGATGTAACACTCGGTTCACTCATAAGATGTGCACAAACGGTTCAATAAGATAATACCTCAATTAAAACTCATATGTAAGCATGGATATTCTTAATCATCAGAATAAGTAGTGAAGTCAATCAAAAAATCGTACAATCATATCAGGCATGCAATAGAAGGTCAATAAGACAATAATACAGATGCTTCAGATATACAAATGATGCGTGAATGTTGGTGCATTTCCAACAAAAGCATACTAAATACTATTGCATACATTCAGCTTCAATTAGTATCATGCATTCATATAGAGAAATCATCAAAAGAATATATAAGCAAACACATGGATAGCAGGATACTGAAATATTCTAAATAGCATGGCAACAGATTTAAGCATCGTGTGGCTACTAAAGTAATTATAGATATCATCATAAGGAACATATCTAGCAAAAGAAGGAAAAGAGAATAAAGAAATAAATACAAAAGAGAAGAAGGAAAAGAAAAACACGCACACAATATGATGCATGGACACACATAAAAGGAAAATAAGATGGAAAAATTGAAAAGATGATGCAAAAATTTGGAAAATTCTAAAAATCCTAAAATGAAGTAAAAATGCAACTAAATGGCATGGAAATGCACTCCCCCGAGCTTAAACTTCACTTTGTCCTCAATGTGATCATAACAGGTAATTATGAGGAACAACGATAAATATGAGGGGGTGAATGAAAATGATGAAATGAATGACATGAAATCCTAATACAACTACATGCACATGCAATGATGCATGAGAGCACCTTCCCCCAAGCTTATACCAAACAGTCTTATTCAAATGACTCGATCAAAAATGTTACGGCTTCGTTAAATGAGATCAAGTTAAACGAATAAGAAAGTAAGATTTCACTTGAAAGAAATGCTCGATGGTGGTGAGCAAAAGGATGTGACACATCAAAATATGCAGAGGATAGCAATCAATATAGCATATAAAGGGTAGGGTGTAAAAGATTATTGTGCCGTCATATGGGGTGATGTTTATTCTAAACTAACAAATCGAGCAAATCTATACGGTCCTCTCGCTGTCGAGAGGATTCATGTTTATTTAAAGCATAAAATACTACACTATTGGATTGATATCACCTATAGCAAAAGGTGAATCCAGTATCTGTGTCGGTGCAGGCAACTGCTCCTTCAGTTGCTCTTCCAGGTGCGTGTGTCCACAGACTCCATCAGATTTAAGCAATGCGGCTCTCAGCATCTCTACAAGGACTCCACCTATACCCGCAAGAGATAAGCCGCATCAATCTGATGTGGATAATTCTTCCCCAAAATAAATGTATTCCAAAGACGGTCATCAAAAGAAATATTTAAAATTAATGATGGTTGATAACACTTTCCTGGAAATAAATCTCTACTCTCGTGCACCACGTCGACCAACTCCTCGTTGTTCGCTTCAGGTTCTTCAGGTAAATCTGGCATATAAGCGCGTGTCTTATCAGGCAACTCCTCATCATCGTCAGACTCGTCCAAGTGCACCTTCTAATCATATTCAATAGCATCCATGGGTGCTAACTCCTTGCTCTCCTCCTCGTATACATCCCATCATGCATCTTTATTATTTGTATATGTATCCTGTAAAAGGCACAATGAGTCATCTAAATATGAATCATAGTAAACATCATACACAGGAGGGGAATCAAATGTGAAGGGCGAGGGAGTAAAAAGATCTCCCTGAAGAGGAGCCATAAGCTCTGTGGGATAGTCCCCGGCGTAAGTGCAAGGGTGAGGTAGATGCGGAAGCTCTAATGGTGGAGGGTATTGCTCGGGATCCTTATGAATATATGTGTCCTCGTCCCAATGCATGACCTCCTCGACGACAAGCTCCGGCTCCGTGTGTATAGCCTCCTCAATAATATCCTCTGATGGTATAGGCTGCTCTGACTCATGTGGGTAGCAGGGGGAAGCGTCGATGGAACAAGCTGGCTCCACAGTGCCAGGTGTCGTGGTCTCGTTGGAGGTGGAAATATCAAAGCGCATGATATCTCCCCCAAGCTGAACGTGGATATCCTCCTCAGGCTCCTTAGGTATAGAAGGCAATGTAAACTCCATCTTCTCCTTTTTATGCCGCCTTCTTCGTTTTTGTCCTGGAGCTCGAGGTACCCGATTACATGGTTTGGCCTTCTCAATAGTAGGTGCAGGTGGCACTGTGAGCTCAGGTATCTGGTAGGAAAACAAGTGGGACGCTAAAGTATTCTCGGGCTCTCTAGGTATGGAAGTGAATGTGTCGCCCTTGGATGCATCGTATATGTCAGCAGGCGCGATGTAAATAACATCAATGTCTTCTCCATCTGAATCATCTCAGTCCATCTACTCATCGTATGAACTAGCTGTGTCAGTGGGTAGTGGAGTGACGACGGTGCAACATGGCTCTGCAGTAATATCTCCTGAGTGTCTCATCACAGTTCCCTCATCAGTGCTTTGAAGGTGAAAAGTTGCACATCCCTCCAGAAAGAGTGTGAGCGTCAAATTGAGGGGATAGTCAGGACTCAAGCTACAGACGCGGCTTTTGTAAGGCATGTGTCCCTCCTTTCCACAATACTCGCAGTAGGCATAGCACTCTGAATAAGCATATGATTGATAGTATGGGTCCTGTGAATAATATATGCATTCTTCCATTAGAGCCTCATACTGTGCCAAATAATCATTGCCTGAAATATAGCAGAAGTGATCCATTGTACCTGAATAGTCAAAGCAAACAACCTGGAAAAGATATCAGTGGTACAAGAAGATAAAAATAATGATAAAGCAGGTGGCGGGGAAAAATGTATATCTCTCTTTTTTTCGAAGTCTAATCTACTAATTATGATAAATAGATAATATGGCAGAATGCCTCCCCGGCAACGGTGCCAAAAACTTGATCGGCCTGGAATTAACTCCGAAACGATATCGTTTTACCGCAAGTGCACGGTATAGTGGCAAGCGAGTATCGAACACGGGGAAGCGGTGCTATACTACATATCTACTCCTAGGTTGAGTTAGACTTGCAGATTTATTGATGGATCTGGATTGTGGAGTGTCGTTATGTGATGGATGCGAAAGTTGTGTCACTCGATGTCGCAAACAAAAGACTCCACACAAAGAAAGAAAGAAAAGAGAAAAGACTAGGGCGTTAGGACTCACCACTAGGATCGTCGGATGTCGATGCTAGGTTAGGACTCTTACGTTGCATTGGCTTTATTAGGGGTTGTCGCATCTAAGATGTAGAACAATGGCCAGCTAACATTACACCATTTGTCTAACGTATCGCATTAACCCCGCTCTCGTGATAGGCGTACACGATCCGTGCATTAAGAATTGACAACTATTCATGCCACTCTCGTGGTCAGAATATCTCCACTCACGCCACTCTCGTGGGTTAGAGTTTCGAAGTATTTTGGTGGCTCTCATTGACGTAATGACGGTAGCCGTCAATTAGTAATATAGGCTCTCATTGACGTAATGACGGTAGCCGTCAATTAGTAATATAGTTCGTCGGTGGATCCCATCAAGACACGAGCCAGACATGGTCACGAGCCCTGGTTGAATCCACTAACTCCCTAATTAAGTTTATAGGATACTCCTTAAGCCAATCAATTCCACCGACCATGGGCACGATCTCAGTATGAGATCTCCTACAAACTTTGCAAGATCAACCAAAACACGTCCCTTTTATACCAACGTAACATAAAAATCACAACTTTACATCTAAATCCTAAAATCCTAGGGCTAATCCATTAGCCCTAGAAAAGACTACTCAAGCATATCAAACATTATGAAAACAATAGAGATCATTGCTAGCATCATAGAAAAACAATAAGAAGAACTAGAATAGAACTAAAGAGATAGAATACTTAGCTTGATATAAGAGGAGGGGCATATGGCATGGCCTAACTCCTAAAAGAGTCTCCAAGACTCTGAAGAAAATAAGATCTAACGCCCCTAAAAATCCCCTCTAATGACGGCTATAATCCCCATAAATTGTCCCCTCAAAACCCTAGCAAATAATCTAAGAAACCCTCTGAAATTCGTGCCCAAAATCAACTCTGGCCGCAACTTAAGTTCTGGGCCCCAGCCAGCTCGCTGGTCGTGTCGCTGCTCGGGTCGAGTAGGTGACCTGCTCGGTGGAGTTGTAGGGTTCCTAGGGAGAAGCTCAGAATCATCACTCTGTTTGGTGCGACTCGGGTCGAGTAGGTGACCTGCTCGGTCGAGTAGAACATAGCACTCGGTTGAGTGCAGATTTCAGCACGGCAGTGTCAACTTGTAGAAATTTTCCAGATTTCATCCGACCATCGATTGGTGTGTTCTTGGTGGCGTTGGAACCGTCATGAAATCTAATATGCATAAAAAATATGACAAAAATACTTTGTCAACTGGGATATAGAATATCTCAAAAGAGTGAGAGGCTATCTGAAAATCTGGGCGCTTGCCTTACTCGACCGAGTAGCCTTCGTGCTCGGTCGAGTAGCCCCCCCTACTCGGTAGAGTACGTCGTGGCCATTTTCGTGCTAAATCTACGTATCAGCTCGGCCAAGTAACTGTTGCTACTCGGTCGAGTCGCCTGGGAAGCTGAAGACGGCCTGAGCTTCTCATCTTTCGCTCTCTTCTCCGCCACTCTTCTTCTTCTTCTTTTGCACCTCATGCATTTCATCATGAGTCTTCTGGGTGCTCTCACATCGTCGATCGTCTCATTGACTCCAAATTGCTCCAATATCACTCTAAATCCTTGAAATGGGCATAAATGCTCTGAAAGTCATATTGTTCCAAATAATAGCGTAAAAGCGTATAAAATGGGGGTTTGGAGGGTGAAATGCATCATTAAAATATGCGATAATTCATGCAAAATAGGAGCATATCACGGGTACCCTCGACTTGGTGTCGAGATCTCCTATACTGACAGAGGGCTAGGGTGACTACAGGGCCAGCTGATGTGGAAGCACCAGAAGGATCAACATGGTCCCAGGACTGGGGCTGGCGTGGGTCAAGCTACTGGATTGGTGCATGGACACTTGATACTAGGTCGGTGTCGGGTGAGAAAACCCACCTCAAAGTGGTGACAGGTCCAAAAAGTCCGGGGTTGGGCAGACTGGTGCAAGGAGTGGAGGCAGTGCCATAAAGCCAGAAATATCTCTCTTGGTCGATGGCTCGAATCATGCGCATGTTAGTGAGCACCGAGAGATCAAGAGAAGTAGGGCCAGTGATTGGGGTCATGGAATCAGGGATCTTGAAGGATATAGGAGGGAGGGATGCGATGATAGTGATGAGTCCCCCACAACAGACAGTGGATCTGGGGTCGGCTATGATGTGAAGAAATCTCTACATGAGCCAAGACCCGACGTGGAGGATATAGTGGGGGACAGTGGTGTTGCCCTCACGAAGGACACGACTCTGTGAAACGCACCATAAAAAGAATAGCTCATCCTGAGAGACCTGGCATGTCTCATATCGGCAGAATAAATTATTTGCAATGATGCGATGGACAATGCAAAGGCCAGGGTGAATGATGCTAGATGCCTTCGCTTGAGTCTTTTGGAAGACATCAAGCTTAGTGATCTGGTACCAAAAATTATTAGCATCAAACTTAAGAGTGTATGGATGGTTGTTGTGGATTGTTATGGGCTCAAGAGCTCTGGGCCGCTTAAAGAGCGGGTTCAAGGAGTCTTTGGATAGACCGTACTCCTTGTTCATGATACGAAATGAAAAACCTGCGGGACAAACTCTAAAAGTAGAAAGGAACTCCAGAGTGAGCCGCTTATATGTCCTAGCCTCACATTCTAGGAATTCCTCCCATCCGAGATTTCGAATGAGGAAGCTGACAATGTCGACGAGGCCTAGGGATGACAGATCGGTGACGCTCGGGAATTTGGTGGGTACGATCGCACTGGAGTTAAATGAAATGAATTTCGTGTGCTCGTCCTCACTTATGAAGTTTATGCCGAGCATGTCCAACTAAGGGGTAGGAAGTGGTTAACCCCTCCCCCCTCTTACTAATGGCGTGTGCTTAGGCAAGTTCGGCTTGAAAAGCCTTCGTCTTTCGACGTTTGCCCTTGCCTTGGGAGCGGCTTGTGGTGGTTGTCTTCTTTTTGCGCTCTTTAGGAGGCATCGTATGAAGGCGTGAGCTATGCAAGATGTGTGCAATGAGGTGTGTGCAGACTCAAGAAAAGCTTAGCGATTTCAGCGATTGATAATTGAAAATTAATGAGAAGAGGAGTGAAGTTATCCAAGATGGAGCTCCTTGCTGATATTGATGTCCCCAAAGCTTGTAGATGACTCCCCCAAGCTGTTCCAAGCCAAGCACATGACCCCTTTGCTGGCCGTGTCATTTAGGATCCCAAAACCCTAAAAGTTGCACGTTCTAGGGTTTGCTTGAAGTGGTTGAGGAGTGGAGGAGGGTGATGGAAAGGGGGTTGATGGAAATAGGAGGCTTGGAAGGTGATTGGAGGGGTTGGAAGGGGTTTGGGAAGAGTTTGGGAGGAGATTGAGCCGGAGAGAAGTTTTTGAATACGAACCGTTTCGAGAAAATGATCGTATCTGGCCGTTTGAGGGTTGGGGGCCTTATATATGCATGGGACGTGGACCGCGTTAAAAATCGAAATGGCCACGTGAGGTAGTTCTGAAGATAGGGGTTGATGCAGTTGCGTCGTCTGAACGACGCGGCCGCGAAAACTCAATTGCATTTTGAAAAATTTTGGCCTTGAAATACAGAAAGATTCATGGCCGTGTGGATTAAGTTAACACGGCCACGTCGATTCGTCCAAAAAGGTAGATCAACGCGGCCGCGTCATGTAATGTGACGCGGCCGCGAAAATCCTCTGAGAATTTTGGATTTGGGCTCAAATTTTTAGTAAGTTACGAGGTCCATTTGAGAATGGTTTAAACAGCCTTGTTGTTTTGGTTAGAAGTGAGGATTTTTGCGGTCGTGTCGAATGAAATGACGCGGTTGCGAAAACCTTCTGAGAAAGTGTGTGTGTGCTCGACCTTACAGAAAGTTACGCGACCGCGTCGACTAAACGATGCAGCCGTGTGGAATGGAAAATTTAGGGTCAAGGATTACCCCATCTGACGCAGCCGTTCGTGTCATCTTTGCGTAGGTGCGTCGGTTGTTCCTCCTTTTGTCTTCCACGCAGCTGTGTGAGTCTGAATGGCGCGGCAGTGTGGATGCCTCTCCTCCATACTTCTTCTACTTCATCCTACAATTAAACACTTAGTTAAATTCTTGGGGTTTTGGGGGTTTATTCAAGAACAAAAATCTAGACTAACCTAGTCTAAAATGAAGATGAAAATTTAAAGGAAAAATGTAAGTAAAAAACACTTGGGTTGCCTCCCAAGAAGCTCTCGTTTTAAGTCGTGAGCTTGACTCTCTATCTTGATGTCGTCATGAGGGTTTGAGGGTGGAGAACTCTCGGAATCGCTCATTTGGGGGGTTCTTCCTGGGGCTATAGCATCATGGTCTCCTTTTCATCGATTGGGTCTCCCGTGAAGTAGTGCTTCAGTCTATGCATGTTTACTTTGAATGAATCCCCCTTTTCGATAGCTTCAATGGAGCCGTAGGGAAAGACTCGAACGACCTTGAATGGTCCAGACCATCTTGATCGTAGCTTTCCTAGGAATAGCTTTAACCTTGAATTGAAAAGGAGGACCATATCGCCTTCCTTGAACTCCCTCCTTATGATGCGCTTATCGTGCCACTTCTTTGCCCTTTCCTTGTAGATTCGGGAATTCTCGTAAGCGTCGAGCCTAAACTCATCCAATTTGTTCAGCTGTATAAGGCATCGCTCATGTGCATTTTTGCTATCAAAGTTCAAATGCTTGATTGCCCAATAAGCCTTGTGCTCTAACTCCATCGGGAGATGGCATGCCTTTCCATATATCAGGAGATATGAGGATGTTCCAATAGGGGACTTATAGGCCGTCTGATAAGCCCAGAGGGCATCATCTAAGTTCATTTACCAATCCTTTCTCGAACTCGCCACGGTCTTTTCCAGGATATTATTTATTTCCTTGTTAGAGACTTCCACTTGGCTGCTTGTTTAGGGATGGTAGGCGAGTTGGATACGATGGCGTATCCCATATTTCCTCAATAGGGCTTCGAACTTGTTTTCGATAAAATGTCTCCCTCCATCGCTGATCACAACTCTTGGAACTCTGAATTTGGGAGAAATGTTCTTCTTGAAGAACTTGGAGACTACACGAGCATCATTAGTTGGTGAGGCTACAGCTTCAACCCATTTGGAGACGTAGTCCACCGCGACCATCATATATTAATTACCAAGGCTGGATGGAAACGTCCCCATGAAGTCTACCCCCAAACATCAAATATCTTAATCTCTAAGATATTGTTCCGCGGCATCTCATTCCTTTTGGAGATGTTCCCCACTCTTTGGCATTTGTCGCATTCCTTGATAAAGCCGTTTACATCCTTGAATAGTGTGTGCCAGTAGAAGCCGCATTGGAGGATTTTCATCGCCATCTTCATGCATCGTGCTAGCATGCCCTCTACATTACAAGCTATGACAGTGTGATATTATGGATGTCACCTCACTCTCTGGGAAACATCTCCTAATGTTTCCATCGTTGCAAGTCCTGTAGAGGAGTGGATCATCCCAAAAATAGCTCCGGATGTCGTGCAGGAACCTCTTGTGATGTTGTGATGTTATGTCGTATGGCATGAACCCGCAAGCAAGGTAGTTGACGATGTCGACAAACCAAGGAGTTTCTGCAATGGCGACGGCAAAGAGATGGTCATCCGGAAAGGAGTCGTCTATCGGGAGGGGAGGATTTGGTCATCAAATGTAAGGTGCGAGAGGTGGTCTGCGACTACATTCTCGGCACCTTTCTTGTCCCTGATTTCCAAATCAAATTCCTGAAGTAGAAGGATCCATCTAATTAGTCGGGGTTTGGCGTCCTTCTTGTTCAACAGATATCAGAGGGCGGCGTGATCGGTGTGGAAAATGACCTTGGACCCAACAATATATGACCTGAACTTTTCGATGGCGAAGATGCCGGCAAGCAGTTCTTTTTCTGTAGTAGCATAATTCCGTTGGGCTTCATCCAAGGTTTTGCTAGTATAGTATACGGTGTGGAGTTTATTGTCCTTTCTCTGCCCCAGAACTGCTCCAACGGCAACATCACTTGTGTCACATATTAATTCAAAAGGTAAGGTCCAGTCCGGGGGTTGGATGATTGGCGCAGTGGTGAGATCCTTCTTTAACTTGTTGAAAGCTAAATGACAATCGTTAGAGAATTTAAAATGGGTGTCTTTAGCTCGTAGTTCGGTCAGGGGCCGTATGATCTTAGAAAAGTCTTTAATGAAGCGACGATAAAATCATGCGTGTCCAAGAAAGCTCCTAATCCCTCTCACATTCAAGGGAGGTGGCAACCTCTCAATAACTTCAATCTTTGACTTATGGACATCTATACCACGGGGCGAGATAATGTGTCCTAGAACTACCCCGTCTTGGACCATGAAATGACATTTTTTCCCAGTTGAGCACTAGGTTAACTTCTTGACATCTTTCGAGCACTCTAGTTAAATTCCTTAGACAAGCATCAAAGCTTGCGCCATAGATGGAGAAATCATCCATGAACACCTCCATCATACACACGAAAAATCAGAAAAGGTGGCAGCCATGCATCTTTGAAATGTCGCAGGTGCATTGCATAGTCTAAACGACATTCTTCGATAGGCAAAGGTTCCGTAAGGACAAGTGAATGTAGTCTTTTCCTGGTCGTCGGGATTGATCGGTATTTGGAGGAATCCAAAATACCCATCTAAGAAGCAGAAATGTGAGTGTCTGGCCAGATGTTCAAGCATTTGATCAATAAAAGGAGGGGGTAGTGGTCTTTCAGGGTCGCTTTATTGAGCTTCCTATAATCGATGCACATCCGCCACCCGGTGATAGTCCGAGTGGGGATGCGCTCATCATTATCATTCTTAACCACCGACATTCCTCCTTTCTTTGGAACTACCTTAACCGGGCTAACCCACCTACTATCAGAGATAGGGTAGAGATCCCCGCCTCAAGTAGTTTCAAAACTTCCTTTTTGACCACCTTTTTCAAGTTGGGGTTAAGGCGCCTTTGAGGCTCAATAGAGGTGGCACTCTCATCCTTAAGAAGGATCCTATGAGTACATATATCGGGGCTAAGACCTTTTATGTCATCGATCGAGTATCATATGACGTTTCTAAATTTTTTTAGGATAGATATGAGGTCGTCAAGTTCGGTGTTAGACAATGAGGCGTTGACGATTACTGGGTATGTAGAATTCTCCCCTAAAAGGCATACTTTAAATTAGGGGGAGAGGTTTGAGATCTACATTTGGGAAGTTGACATCCCCTACCTCCATTACCTCGGTATGCGGTGTATCCCTAGAAGTTTCAATGTCCCGGTAAGGAACTTGGTGACATTTGTGTCTCGCAGCTTCTGAAGTGGAGGCTTCCCCCAATGATGACATTAGTGTACTAATCCGGTAGCACGTTTCAATGATTTGCGGTACCTTCTCCTGGGGTGCAATCAGTTCTTGCTGAAGGTCGATATCATAGGTGGAGGTTGTTGGATCGGATCTAAGCCTAACGGGGGGGTGAATAGGCTAATAAAAAATCCTCATGTAACCCACGAGAAACCACACATAGTTATAAACACAGGCAGAGTAGATTATACGCAATCACAGATGCACAGCAGATGTACCCTGGTTCGGTCGTCACCACGACCTACGTCCAGCCCCCGAAAGCAAATACTATATTAATAGTGTAACAGGCACAACCATAATAGCTAGAGAACCAATGTCTCTACACTCACCAGGCTTAGTACCCCACTCACCGTGTTCAACACTATCAATCCTAAAATAATCTCTCACTTGACGGCACCCGCCAAGTTCCTGTAATGGCATGTTTTCATCAACACAACTATTCACTTATTTAACCTATTTTCAAAAAAAATTTAAAACTATTTTATAATGGTTCTTCAGAAGTTTTATGATTTCAAAAATTTCTTATAAAAATATTTTGAAGTATCAGACTAGTTATAAAGGATTTTAGTAAGTTCGGATTTCATCAAATACCTTTAAATAATGTTGATAAAAATTCATTTTCAATTATTACTGTTTTGGCTTAATGAATTAATTTTCTATACAAACATCATCAAAATGATTTCAAACTTCTACAGTATCATTCAATGATCATTTAAGGCTCCCCACATTAATTTCGTAATTATCTGAAGTCAAATCGATAGGGAACCCGCAAACCCGCTTTCTAAACGTTTTGGTCTAATACTAGTATCTCTGTAGCTCAAACACTGAAATAGACTTCGTATTCACGATCCTAGCGATGATACAAACTCGTGGATATGTTTTCGTATTTTTTCGGACACGTTTACTAGTAGGGGCAAAATCGTAATTTCGTTACAAAATGACTTTCACTAATGACTTTTAGCCCCCTTAATTACCTTAACCTAAACAAAGATTAACTTAACCATAACTAAAACGTGTTAGGGAATACGTTTAATACTTTCCAAGCCTAGTCAAAAGTTACACCTAATTACATTTATAACTCACCTAATGTATTAAATGCTTTTGACTAAACACTAATTAATTATAAATTTAATTATCTATAAAACCCTACCCTAATCCCCCTATCTCTCCGTTCTCATGCTAACTCATGCACCCAGGGCTCACACTCACTCACTCTCTCCCCAGCCTGCGTTCACAGTCTCTCTCTCTCTCCCCGCTCCATGCAACGCACACAACTCTCTCTCTCTCACTCTTTTCTCCCCGGCGTCGACCGCCGCCTCCGAACACCGAACCTACGCTCTCCGCTCTCCGCCCACCGTCGACAAACCAAGGCCGCCTCGCCGCTGTCCCCGAGCGCCGCTCAACATCACACCGCTCCGACGACCCAAGCTCCGCCCTCCCAGCGTCCGCCTGCGTGCTGCCACTGCCCAGGGCTCTGACAAAAGAAACCGAGCTCCGTCCAGCTCGCAGCAATGCCCCACCACCGAAGGCGCCTCTCCACTCTCCGGTAACCCAGCCTCTGCCTTTGACGACAAAGCGACGGCAACGTCACCCCGGCCCTCCTCAACTGCTCAGCCATCCTCGACTGTCACCTCCGAGCTTGCCCGCCCTGCCACGACTTCCGACGATGATCTCCTCGCGTCGACAGCCTGAGGATCCCCGCTCTGCGACACCACGGACCCCCACCGCCTACTGTTGCTGACGCCGCCGTCGCCCGCCATTGCCGACCACCGGCGCCTCTCGCTGCGACCCGCCTCCCCCGTCGCTAACCCCCTCGCTGCCAACGAACGAGCCCCATGCATGCATAGGGAAACGAAGGAAAAACCCTACGGATACGTATATACGACCGTATATGCATATTTATATATTTATAATATGGATTTATTGGTTTTAAATTAATAATAAATAATATAAGCATCAGAAAAATGCGAGGCTAGCTCTAGAAAATCAGAAATAACGTTCTGAATCCAATGGTGCTGGTTTCATATCAATCAGACGCTTACTTTTTTCCGAATAAATTTTTAAGCCTAAAACTTAAATACGTCAATTTCACTTGGACATCCATAACTTGTTATTTTCACGTACACTGATACGTGAGAAACATATATGTTGTAGAAATCTTTGAGACAGTCATTTTGACAGCTCACTTGAACCATTCCGATATCGATTGCACCCAGAAAAATTATTGAATAAATACGTTAAATAATTAAAATAAGTTTTTAAATTGATTTTTAAGCTTTTAAAAATTATAAAAATTATTATAAGCTTTAGAAAAATATTTCCTTCTGCATTAAAATTATTTTCATTATATCTAGCCTATATAAAAATTTAGAACACTTTTCGACATCGTTTCAATCAGTTTAAAAATAAAAAACGATCAAATTAAATAGATAGAAATAGGGTAGCCTGTAACTAATGATTTCTTATGTTTGCAGGTACCAATTCTCGTGCACCAGCATCTTTAGAAGCTCTAGCTCCAACCTCGTCTAACTACGACGATCTCGATTGTGTAAGTCACTTTAATTCTAACGTTAGAAATTTAGCTAGTGTGCTCGTATGAACTTAGGACACGACATCTAGTCTCAGAACAGTTATTGACCTGAACAGATGACTAGAGACCTAACTAAATAGAAAACGAATCAACTATAGAGAAACTTTGACTTGAACATACGACATCGCTAACTTTCAACTTAGATGGATGTAGTACACGACCATCTACTTGGGTAAACTGTGTACTAATTGAAAACTGCATGCTCGAAGCATAGATCGGTGTAAGTCACAATTAATTCTAAAAATTTAGATAGTGTATTTTATGGAATTACCGCATGCTTGAAGTATGGATCGGTATCATAGTTGTTGGACTTCAAAGCATTGCTCAGGACTGACATTCTCTGTTGATGCTTCTGCCTTGACTTTTCAACAAGCAAAACTCGTTGGAGTGTTGTTAATGCCTTTGAACATCTTTGGAGTAAGACTATTGTGCATAACTCTATTGGTATGTAAGTCGGTCTATCACAACCGTCATTAGTATCTTTGCCTTTGAAACAACGGATTGACGTACCTTATTGAAAAGTAATGATTGAATGGTATATCGAGGAACGTCCTATTGAAATTGATTGCTTATCTGTTGATGATCATGTGATGGGCCTATAAGGCCATACGGGTACGGATACAGATATGAATATGGATACAGATACGGTTATAGATGTGTAATGTGATATAACACGGGTTATGTGGTAGTCTTGAGCTACGAAGTGTGTGGGAGTGACCGGGTCCACCCTTATTTGGTAAGTTGTACCATCACCCTGTAGGGGATGGTAGGTAGATATTCCACGGGTTGTTCCATGGGATGGGTGCACTTCTGGTTGCATATCGTACACTCGAGCTAAGACTGTTGCACTAGCTTGATTGATAATACACTGGATACGGGGTAGTCTTGAGCTACGAAGTGTGCAGGAGTGATCGGGTCCACCCTTATTTGGTAAGCTGTACCATCACCCTGCAAGGGAGGGTAGGTAGATATTTCACGGGTTGCTCCGTGGGATGGGTGCACTTCTGGTTGCATATCGTGCACTCGAGCTAAGGCTGTTGCACTAGTTTGATTGATGTTGCACTAGTTGATTGATACCATTGTTTTGTCAAGACTACTGACTCGATATCATTGTTCTTTATGACTACTGACTAAGTCGAGACTACTCGAATGTGGCAGAGCGGTATAATAATAAGCGGTCTCAAATTACTACTGAATCAGTGTCTAGAAAGGAATGGGAAGGGGGTTGGTCAACCAAAGGACTCGTCCTACGGTCATAGAAGTGACATGTGCCTTCAAGCCCTGACTGCCTGGCTGATTTGTGAGTTAAGCTAGACTTCTTATTATTAGGCCAGCCTACACTATTAGATAGTCAAGTGATGCTCATCTTGTCTGTTGGTTAAAATATTGTTGCTACAATAAGCCATGCCACAGTTGTTGCACTTGCACGTTACTTTTGCACTTGCACAGTCACCTATACTTTATGCATTACATGCACCTTACTTACCACACATGTGCAGCCACCAGTACTTTACTTATCACTTATACATGTCTGTTCTTACTTTACTTTCTGCACCAGCATGACCATCTTTTGTTTACTATAGTCTATTCCATACTTTTGCACTACTTTGTTTCTATTGCCAGAATAATTGTGACTTACCTATGGTTCCATCTTCGTGGCACCGCAGACGACGTACATATGGAGGTAGATGCTCTTGAGTCAATAGTGCTAGCGTTTGACCCTGAGACCGCAGCTTTCAGATTTATTTTTATGTACTTTCTTCTTCCATGTATATTTGAAACAATTTGTACAATATGGATGTAATAATTGGACACAATTTGGTTATTTTTGTACATCTCTGCGTCGTGGCTATTTTGTTTTCACTGGTTAACTGCAGGACCTGCACAAATATCAAATAAGTAACGGGCCCCGGGAACTGGTCGTTACAGTTCCTCTTGTCTAGACCACCACTAGACAAGACCCTAAAAAGTCACACAAATAGCGGTAAAGTTTCCCCTACAGAGATCTACACACCAATACACAAATTAATAAATAAAGTCTAGAATAGCTCAGTGATTGTGTGTCATCACTGTCGTTCAGCACGGGTCAGATCACGTCTGACAAGAAGTAGTCTTCGCGTCACGTCTGTAACTCAAGTTGTGGCAATGATGTGAGCTTGATGGCTTTGAACTCTCCCCTTGATATTGTGGCTTGGCCTGTGCAAGGATGATGTTGTGGCACTGGTAGCTCTGAAAGTTGCGGCCCCATTGTCTTGGCAACTCAAGTTGGGCCTCCTCTGAAGTTACGGCAGCTCACTTGATGGCACAAGAGGATGTTGCAGCTTTCACTTGGCTGATGCGTGAGCAGCTTGCGGCAAGGTCGACAAGCCCCCCAAGCATGGGATCCCTTTAGTCGGCCACCAAAGATGTGCGGCAGTAGCTTCAGTCAATAAGGGAATGTGTCGAAGCTCTGTGGGTCGACAATCCAATTGATGTGGCCTCCAGTTGGTTGGCATCTAGCAAAGTGCATGTGAGATACTTGGAGTCAATTGTTGTGGCTCCCTTGCTTCTGAATTTGTGAGCTCTTATTGATGAAGCTTGCAGCAATAAAAAATAGGCACCCTCTCAAGTTTCAAGGAGCTTATGGTAGGCTTGAACTTGTAGATGATTGGAAGAGATCCAAGAGAGAATTGTAGCTTGGAGATCTGGATAATCTTGGGACTTGTTTCTTCTTATTGGAACTTGAGTTGACTTGTGCTCCTTGGGAGTCAATTTTTCAAATTGAGCTTTATTGATTGTGGTTAATGCTACCTTTGTTCCTTACGGCAATGGGGTATAGATAGGTAGGCTTTGTTGCAAGTATAAGTTTGTGCGAGGCTTGATAGGCTTAGGGATAGTGCGGCAATAGGAGTTGGCTATATTGGCTTTGCGGCTTCGAAGATTACAATGGTAGCTTGCCGCAAGGGTTTGAGTATTAGGGTTTTGCCTGAATAAAATTTCTCCATATTTCTTTTGTGTTGCCGCAATTTTTCCTCTCTCAAAGCTCGGGGTTTATATAGGAGAGCTTGGAGATGTTTGGCTCATGAGGAATCCCTAGATTTTGGGAGATTGGAATTAGAATTCATCTCCAATTGCAATGCAAATAGGATTAGGAATTTGAATTGGATATGAAGTTTGAAATAGATTTGGATTCATCCCACTAATTCATTTGATTCAATCCCCTTTGTTATGAATAGAGATTCTCTCCAATTTGACTTGGTCAAATACTTATAGCTATAATCTTCATTTCTTTGACCAAGTCCTACTTGCTAAGTGGATAGCAAATTCTCCATCTTCCAACTTGCTATATGTATATCAATTCCTCCATCAAATTGACCAAGTCATCTATTTGAAGATTTACAAGCGTGCCACTCCTGAAAAAACTTAGCACACACATTAGAACGTTCACACACGTTTGTTATCATCAAACACAAAGTCAACGATCGTTGTATCCAATATACGTTGTATCCAACAATCTCCCCCTTTTGATGATGAAAAACTCTTATAACATTTGCACTAACGTTCCAAATAATACATCGTGACGTGTGTGTGTGTGTGTGTGTGTGTGTGTGAAGTGTGATAATGGGAGGATGTATGCAACAATATACCACTTGATGTACAAGCATACAAGCATGCAATGATGTAACAACAATGTGATACAAATAAGCATGGCATGCTCCCCCTTTTTTCATGCTCCCCCTTTTTTCATGCTCCCCCTTAAACCAATAATCATTTATGCACATATAAGAATTAATGCAGCAAAGCTTCAATATTTTCTCCCCCCTTTTGTTATCATCAAAAGTGTATAAACGAAGTCTAGTTCATGTCACATGCAAAAATAAAGTATTATAAATTACAACTAGCACTTGCATGGAATTTTTCTTAAATAAGCACTTCAAATTCACTGAAAAGTGTAACGTAGACTTCTACACCATCGTGTAAGTGTGATGATTAAATAAGTGAAGCACAAAGGGAGAAACTTTCATAAAACTCAACCGAAAATAGTCCATATTTTCCAATAAACATGATATCACTAGGATTGATTTTCCCCACCTCATTAAAAACGAGTTCAAGATACCACACCCCAAAACATAGCCTATAAGGACTCTTAGATGTGGGTGACATTGCTTGACGAGTATAACACCAACGCTAAAGATTACCCATAAAGCATATATTGGATACTCGTAGGTAGTATACTTGCTATGAATTGTATCCATTTTACATACAGAGCAATATTCATTCTTTCATTTTTCTTGTTTCATATTCAATTCTTTTGAGCTTAATTTTTATCCATGGCAAATACATGTCATATCCCTTATAATTTCAGTTATTTACAACCTACATTCACTTTCCAATATTTCATAAAAGAATCTCCAATCGTGCAACAATATTCAATACAAGTGAAAGTGAACTTGTAGGTGTAGAAATCATGTTATTCAATTCATTAAACATGTCATGGCTATTTAGAGATACTAACATGCACATGTAGCTATACCAATAACACAATGATTTCTACAAGGATATGAATGACATTCAATAATACTACTCGAATGATACAAAGAGAAAAGAAATACATTAAGCACCCTTTTTAGCTTTTTTCATTTTCATTTATATATATATATATATATATATATATATATATATATATATATATATATATATATATATATATATATATATAATGAACTAAGCAAAACTAGAATCAAGCAACCTAGCACACAAATAAAAAATAGTTCAAGCATGCAAAAGAAACAAAAACATGCTATGAAGGCATGCACTAAGTTCAAGGAATAAAAACCATACCTTCGCGTTGTCGTTTGGCTAAGGAGCTATATAATGAAAACGTTCAATCA
The DNA here is from genome assembly GCA_030789695.1 of Scilla litardierei. Taxonomy (NCBI): domain Eukaryota; kingdom Viridiplantae; phylum Streptophyta; class Magnoliopsida; order Asparagales; family Asparagaceae; genus Scilla; species Scilla litardierei. The sequence goes on along the minus strand of CM061142.1, from coordinate 768,003,116 downwards.
AACTCCTCGCCAAATCTCCATCGTACCTACACGATAGATGTTAGGTGTAACCTTGGAATTCAACAAGGTCCACTCATGTTAGTCATCAAAGATTTAGGACCTCATATTTGTTTGAATTTCATATTCGTGTTCCTAAACTTGCAATAATAAGATGTATGACCAACACTATCACAAGTAAAGCACTTCGCATACATATTTTTGACTATAGTAGGCACATTGTGAATTTTCTTTAAATTAGACTTTTAGCATGTTTCACATCATATCCTAGACCACGTCTATTATTGCCATAAAATTGATTCTCTAGAATAGTATCCAACGATTGTTTTCCTATAGAGAATTTCTTTAATGACAATTCTAGACTTGTGATTTTGGATTTCAATAAAGCATTTTCATTCACAATCAAAGTGCATTTACTTATAAAAGCTTTCTTGTTTTCCTCTTCCCTTTTTGCAAAAGCAATCATTTTTTCTTTAAGCTCAGTATTTAACATGCACAATTTGTCATTAAGCTCTCTAATCACATAATCTTTTTCTGTTTCAAGCTTAATTAAATCTTGCGTAAGCATGCTAATATCATTCAATAAAGAAGGACAAGAGAGACAATTAGCTTTTTCATGCAACCTAGAATTCTCTTTTTCCAACAAAGCAATGGTAGAATCACATGCAACAATTTTCCTTTTAGCTCCTTAATTTCTAATAACATGTGGTAATCGTCTTGTTGCATTTTATCATTGAAATTTCTATAATCTTCTAGGATGGATTCTAGCTCTACAATTTCCTCTTGCATGGCTTCACAAATAGTTAGAGGTTCAGAATAACTACCAGATTTTACCTTATCATCTTTTGCCATGAAGCAGAGGGAAGAGTGGGCGCAATCCTCATCCTCATCCTCGTTATCCAAATCCCACGTTCGCACCACATCTTTTCATTTCTTCTCCGCAACATTAGCTGTGTCTTGTGGGCAATCCTCTATAACGTGTCCCTACTTTTTACATTTAAAACATTTAACATTATTAATAGCAGTCTGTTCAAATGAAATTCTAGAAGGATTATAATGGTTAGAACGATTAAACCTTTGTTGCATATCAGCTGTTCCTTGAGGAGTCTTGGTGTATTTTCTGAAGCCTCTGACCATCAAAGCTATCTCCTCCTCCTCTTGTCATCTTCACTAGCTTGAAGAGCTAGTGGCTTTGGAGCTTTTTCCTTTTCCTCTGGTTTCTCTCTAGCCTCTATATTCTGCAGCTCAAGCTCGTAAGACATTAATTTGCTTATCAAATCCTCCACTCTCATCTGCGATATATATTTCGCTTCTTGGATGTCGGTGACTTTAGGCCTAAAAGAGTGTCACGTCCCACTTCCCAAAACGGGTGCGAGGACGAGACGAAGGTCCGCATGGGCCGGAGCTGTGAGGCTCGGGCCCAATAAGCGTCTGTAGAGATACCATTTAATTACATGTTCTTGCACATAAAAGTCATAACAATAAGATAAGAGTACTCGAAAGGAAACTACATTCATTTATAAAAGAGATAATATCTAGCAATACATCAAGTCTAATAAAAGAAGCCCCAAGCATAGCTACAACTGCGGAAAAGGGAAACTAATAGTGTTACGCACCCAACCTAGACAAAAATTAAAATGGTGCTACGCACCCAAACTAGAAAACAGTAAAGCTCCGTAAGATAGCAACGGTGAGGAACCTCTAGGTCTGGTCCTCGTCTGGAACGTACTCCATGTCAACGTCCTTCGTCTCCAAGTCCTCAAGTAAGGCCGGCTCTGTGTACTCCGTCTCAGTGCCTGACGTACAACACCCAAGAGAAAGGAGCTGTACGTCAGGTATAGTCTACAAGGGAAAGGTGAGAAGACTCTAATACAAGTGTAAAGGAATTTAAAAACGACATTTTAAAGTTGATTACATGAGAGATGAAACAGCATGGCAGTTATACATATATGCAAGGAAAGTAAAGATTGTGCAAAAAGTAAACGTGACAGGCAATAACCGTAGCTTGTGCTATCGGCTACATGACATGACAAGACTAGACAAGACTGTGTGACACCAAGAGGGTTCATGCCTACAGATTAGAAAGTGTCCAAACTCTCTAACCTGGTGGCTGCTCAACCCCACCCCACCCCAAGTGCTTAAGACAAGACTATACGAGGACCAATCACTCTGCTAGGCGAGTGCCTCTATCCACACAGGTTGCAGGGGCCACTCACTCTGCTAGGTGAGTGCCGAGCTTCCCTAGGTTGTTCTGTACAAAAGATCACCCACTCTGCTAGGTGGGTGCCTCATTCCCCACAGGTTACCAAGGGTCACTCATTCTGTTAGGTGAGTGTCGGGTTTCCCGCAGGTTATTCAACATTATTTCTGCATAAGATGACATGGCATGACATGACGAGAGTGAAGTAAGTTCATTTCGTTCTTATGGGGTCCACGCGCGCACACACACATATAGCGATTTTCATGGCAGTTGTTGTAGTTTGTGCCTAGACTTCATCGTCAAGTCTAAGCTATCTTGAGGGGGTCCCAGACGCTATCATTTCACGTTTGGTTCTCTTGTTCATATTTTTACAATTAAAAGAGAGATGGCCAAAACTTGGCTGTAACTACACAAGTCGGTACACTTGCCTGCGATGGCGAGAAGAACGTCCGTCGGAAGCGTCTCGTCACTGGCAACGTGTCGGTCAAGGTCCGCTGTCACAAGTCAATGGGCGGTTCAGGACCAGTTTAGAAAATCCTATTAAGTTGTCGCTAAGTCGACCATGGCTATCCTATCAGTTTCAAATCAAGTTTTGAATGTTCAGCCTATTCAACGATTCTACCCTATATGCACAGTTAAAAGTCCGATCCTCGATCTACGGTTTCACAACGTGTTAAATGAGCGTAAAATAAATTTAGTGAGTTAAGTTATCGATTTTTAATTAGGTTTGTTGTCTTACGGTGAGGGTTTTCTACGGCAAAGGGGCCAACCTAGAATGACACTCGAGCGAGATCTAACATCGGATCTGGAACGGTGGCGGTACTCGGTTTCCTCGAATGCGGGTAGCGCATTAAGGAAGTCGCCTCGGGATCGTTTCGGCTGCGGGTAGCGCAGCAAAGGGAGGAGCAGTGACTACAGTCCCAAACGACAAGAACGACAACAACGACGACAAGGGGAGGTGGCTGCGTCAGCGAGGAGGAAAATGACTACGCACGGCCTGAGGGGAAAAGACGGTGCCGTGACGTCGGAGAACTGCGGAAGTGGCAAGGGGCGACGGTAGCGGCCTTGGGGATGAAGCGAGGGGAGCAGGGTGCGGACTGTAGGTGGTCGGGGTGCTCGTACGTGGGGTTTAAGGCCGGAGGGGGCTGCTGTTTGAGTGGAGGTAGAGCAAGGGAGAGAGGCCGGCCTGCAGGTGGCCGGCTGTCTGGTTCTTACATGGAGAGGATGGAGGGCAGGTTGGCAGTGGGTGGCCTACTGGAGGTTGCCCGTAGTGCGCGCGGGGGTGGCCGGAGCAAGGTGGACGGCTGTCGTGATGGGGGTGGCCGGTAGCTGCTGTTACGCGTGCGGGGTGGCCGGAGCAAATGGTTGCCGGTGGGCTTGGGTGAAGAGAGGGGAGAGGGAAGAGTGCAGGTGGCCAGGGTGAAGAGAGGGGAGAGGGAAGAGTATGCTAAAAGGGGGAGAAAAGGAGTGGATTTAAGGATAGGTGGGAGAGAGTGAGTGAGAGGGGGAGAGTATGCTTAGTGTTGCAAATAGCCTAGGAATATTATGGAATGATACGTAGGATCTCCTAATGATTTTATTTGATTCATTAGTTAGGATTTGAATTAAACTTAGGGAAGAATTATATATTAAATAATAAGGATGGCGGGTCTGTCTAACGGTGTTCGAAAAATACAAGAAAAATATCGGGACGATCGTGGCGACGACAGGATCGAGAATACAGTGTTCGGTCACATGCTAGGTTTACGTAAAACGATAATAAAAATAATTAATTAATCGTTGAAGTCTAAAGGTTAAGACATTCCTTTATTCAAAGCTGATTTGTGGAAGAATGACCCATGCTAGGTTTACGGAAAACGATAATAAAAATAAATAATTGAAGTCTAAAGGTTAAGACACCCCTTCATTCAAAGCTGATTTGTCGAAGAATGACCCCTGAAACGACGTTCATAAAAATTTCCACAAAAAATCTAATCTCCTTTAGGGACACAACAATATATAACTTTGCGTGTTTAGGATTCAAAAAAAGATAATGATAAATACGCGTACGAAAAAGAAAATACGCGCTGAAATACACTCGGGCAAAAAGCGACCGTTACATCCTACCCACCTTAAGAAATGATTCCGTCCTCGGAATCTACATCAACTACTGCTCAGGAAATAAATGCGGGTAGTGCTCTCTCATCTCTTCTTCGCGCTCCCAAGTGGATTCTCCAGGTGATCCGGGACGCCACATCACTCTCACCAGGTTGACTACCTTGTTCCTCAACTGCTTCTGTCGATGGTCCAAAATCTTCACTGGCTGCTGATCATAAGTCAGGTCCGGTCGAACCGTGATCTCTGAAAAATCCACAGTGTGCGATGGGTCATTGACTTATCGACGTAGATGAAATACGTGGAAAACATCGTGAACTCCCTCCAAAGATGGTGGTAGAGCAAGGTGATAAGCCACTGCTCCCACATGCTTCAGCACGTCAAACGGTCCAATATACCTCGGACTCAGCTTTCCCTTCTTCGAAACGAATGACTCCATGGTTCGGAGAAATCTTTAAGAAGACATGATATCCTGGCAGAAACTCCAAGGGTCGCCTCTTGGTGTCTGCCCAATGCTTGTAACGATCTTGTGCAATCCGAAGCTTATCCATGATGTCTCTCACGACATCCACAGCCTCTACAATCATCTCCAGACCCAACAGCTCTCGGTCTCCGATGTCATCCCAGCTCAGTGGCGATCGATATTTCCTTCCATATATGGCAGCAAACGGCGCCATGCCAATGCTTGCTTGGTAGCTGTTGTTGTATGAGAATTCCACTAGATGGAGATGATCTTCCAACGAACCCTTCAGATCGAGCGTACAAGCTCTCAGCATATCCTCCAGAATCTGAATTGTCCTCTCTGACTGGCCATCGGTCTGTGGGTGGTACGTCGTGCTAAAACTCAGACTCGTACCAAGATTCTCATGCAGACTCTTCCAAAACTGAGATGTAAATCTCGAGTCTTTGTCAAATACGATGCTCACCGAAACTCCATGTAAGCACACAATCTCCTGCGCGCACATGGTCTACATCATAAAATAAACCTTAAAAGAGAAACAAATAATAGAAAAGTAAACTAATATTTACCTCTAGATACTTCCTCGCCAAGACTTCCGTGGACTGTCCCACTCGAAAAGGTATGAAATGCGCAGACTTGGTCAATCGATCAACGATCACCCAGACTGTGTCGTTCTGCTTCGGGCTCCGAGGTAGACCTATCAAGAATCCACTGTGATGTGTTGCCACTTCCACTCTGGAATAGGAAGCGGTTGTAGCAATCCAGCTGTCCGATGGTGCTCTGCCTTCACCTGCTGGCATACGAGACACTTGGCCATGCTCTGTGTCACACTCCTCTTCATGCCAATCCACCAATAGTTCAAACGGAGGTCTTTGTACATCTTCATGCCTCTAGGATGTATGGAATAAGGTGAGCTATGTGCCTCACTCAACAGCTCATCTCTAATGTCACCTGCAGGTACGCAGAGTCTACTGTCGTATCTCAGGGATCCATCCTCATGAATGATGAACTCCGTCCGAAGTCCCGCTTCTACCTGTCTTCTGATCCTCTGCAGCTTCGGGTCTCTTGCTTGAGCTGCCTTGATATGATCCACGATCGTTGACTGAATCAGCAAGTTCATCAACGAAACGATCACTCCTGGTAGGACAACCTCAATATCCATCTCTCTTAGCTCCTACTGCAATCTCCAATAGGTACTATGCATCATCACTGCGGGGAGTCTGCTCAAAGCATCTGGCACTACATTCACTTTCCCCGAGTAATACTGCAGATCTATCTCATAATCTGACATTAGCTCCAACCATCGTCTCTGACGCATATTGAGCTCCTTCTGAGTAAATATGTACTTCAAGCTTTTGTGATCGGTGAATATCTTCACGCTCTCACTCAGCAGGAAGTGTCTCCAGATCTTCAGCGCAAATATCAGGGCTGCTAGCTCCAGATCATGCGTCAGGTAGTTCTTCCCATGATTCTTCAACTGTCACGAAGCGTACGCGACTACGTGACCATGCTGATGCAGGACGCATCCGAAACCCTTGCCAGATGCATCACAGTAAATCTCGAAGCCTCCGCTCTGATCCGATACAGTCAAAATCGGTGTTGTGGTCAATCTCTCCTTCAAAATACTGAAATCCTCCTCACAATCCTCTGACCAACAGAACTCCATGTCCTTCCTTGTCAGCTTCGTCATTGGCTCTACAATCCTCGAGAAATCCTTGATTAATCTACAGTAGTAACCAGCTAATCCAAGAAAGCTCCTGATATCCAATGCTGACTGCGGGGTCGGCCATTCGCTGACTGCTGCGACTTTCTCCTGATATACAGATATGCCATCACCAGACACTACGTGTCCCAGGAATGCAACTCTGTCCAACCAGAACTCGCATTTACTATACTTGGCATACAGCTTATAACGTCTCAGTGTCTCCAACACTGTCCTCAGATGACGGCTGTGCTCCTCTTCAGACTTCGAGTAAATAATAATCTCGTCGATGAAGATGACGACGAACTTATCCAGGAAGTCATAGAAAATCAAATTCATCAAGTTCATAAACACTGCTGGAGTGATGGTCACACCAAACGGCATGACTACGAACTCATAGTGCACATACTTTGTCCTGAATGCCGTCTTCGGAATATCGTCCTTCTTTACTTTCAACTGATGGTACCTGCTCCTCAAATCCAATTTCGAGAAAACCCTCGAACCTCCAAGCTGGTCGAAAATATCATCAATACGGGGCAGCGGTACTTATTCTTCACGATTACTACATTCAGCCCTCGGTAATCCACACACATCCGGCGGGATCCATCCTTCTTCTTCACTAATAGGACTGGTGCACCCCAAGGTGACATACTAGGATGTATGAATCCCTTCTGTAGCAGTTCATCCAACTGTTTCCGCAACTCCTCAAGCTCTACAGGAGCCATCCGATACGGCACCTTCGAAATAGGTTGCGCTCCCAGCATAAGATCTATGCTGAACTCCAAAGCTTTGTCGGGTGGTAACCCTAAAATATCATCCGAAAAGACGTCGTCAAAGTCTCTGATGACTGCTGGTCTACTGGTCTCCATCTGCATGGCAACAACGATCGACTTCTCCGGCTTGGCCCGGAATCTAACGGGCCCAAGCAATCGCTCTCTGCTGTGAAACTCGAACTCCTGGTGGCCTGGTATCCTGAACACCACCTTCTTGCTACGGTAATCGATCGAATCATGGAAATATCCCCAACCAGTCGATGTCAAGAACAACATCGAACTGCGGTAGAATATGGACAATGAAGTTGGCATAAAGCTCGTGTCCACTGATCACCAACGGAATCGATCAGCATCCCAAATTAACCGTCACTACTCCGCTCCATGTAGTGATATCCCAACACTTTGGAAGTGTATGGGTGGAAATGGAGTGCTCTATTACGAATCTCCGGGTTATGATGCATATAGATGCAACGGAGTCGAACAAAGTTAGTGCCGGACAAGATGACACTAGGATGGTGCCTAAGATAAAGAGATAATAACTAAGGTCAAACAAGGGTCATTAATCTAACTAGTAAGGTCATACAAACACATGCAAACAAGTATGAACTATACTATAATAAGAAAGACTAATTCAAAGAGATTCGCTACAATGACGCCATCCACGTCTTTAGCCTCCACGGCTGTCATGGTATAAGCTGGCCTTCGAGGTGGTACCGCCTGATGGTAAATCTGCTCCTGGATTGCCAAAGGGGGTCGACGAACAGCAGCTCCTCTCTGAGTAGGGGCCGGTACTCTACTCTGCAGTGGGACTGGTGCTCCGTCCACAGTACGAAGAAGGTTCGGGCAATCTCTAGCAATGTGTGTGGCAGCTCCACACATCAGACACAGACCTACATCTTCCTGCCATTGTTCTTATGATGCCCTGTCTTGCCACAGAAATGGCATGGACCCCTAGTCTGGCTCTGTGCAGGTGCTCCTGACCTCTTGAAAGGTACCGTCTGATTGGATCTCATAGCAGGCCTAGCAGGTGGCCTATACGGCTCCATCGGTCTCTTTCCTCCACCAGCAGGAGGATCAGGAAGTCTCGCTACAGCCTCATGGGTCCTGGCTGCATTCAGTACCACCCCATAGTAGTCAAGTCTGCTGAAGTCATAGAGGCCTGGATCTTGGGGTTCAGCCCCTGACAAAACCGATCAGCTCGGTTCTCTTCCGTCTTCATCATATGCGGGGCAAAGCAGCTCAACATCTCAAACTCCGCTTCGTACTCATCTATCGACATGCTCCCCTGAGTCAGATTCATGAACCGCTGCAAGAGCTCTCTCTTCACAGCTTTGGGGAAGTACTTCTTCTTGAACATTGACTTGAAGGTGCTCCATTCAACTGGCTTCGGCAGACGCCTCTCCTCAATGTGCCACCAGTTCCTTGCATTTTCAATCAGCTTCATCTTCGCTATCTCCACTCTAGTCTCATCAGATATCTTGTAGCTATCAGTTTATCCTCAGTGCTCTGGATCCACTCATCAGCGTCCAGAGGTCCGTTCTTTCCAGAAAAAGTCTTCAGCTATAACTCATTGAACTGCTTCACTCCAGGTGCAGCTTGAGGGGCAGGCGAAGACAGCGACGGTGGTGCAGCCTGAGCAGCCTGAGAAGCACGGGCAGCCTGGTGTGTCTGCTCAACCAACTGATGCTGAACGTCTAGCATCTCTCTTATGATGCCCAGAAATTGACGAAATTCACCACCTTGGCCTTCCATGGCACAGTCAGCTGAAGGTCCGGCTCGGGTATTGCGTCTTCCTGCCATCCTGTTGACAAGGAACTCAATTCAGACTTTGCACATGTTAACTGGATATTAAATGAATGCGAGTACTTTTTATTGTTCTGAACTTTTTTTTCGGACCTGTATGGGCCACCACTAAAACTTGTCACGCCCCACTTCCTAAAATGGGTGCGAGGTTAAGACGAAGGTCCGCATGGGGCCGGAGCTGTGAGGCTCGGCCCAATAAGCGTCTATAGAGATACCATTTAATTACAGGTTCTTGCATATAAAAGTTCATAACAATAAGATAAGAGTACGCGAAAGGAAACTACATTCATTTATAAAAGAGATAATATCCAGCAATACATCAAGTCTAATAAAAGAAGCCCCAAGCATGGCTACAACTGCGGAAAAAGGAAAATAATGGTGCGACGCACCCAACCTAGACAAAAAGTAAAATGGTGCTACGCACCCAAACTAGAAAGCAGTAATCCTCCGTAAGACAGCAACGGCGAGGGACCTCTAGGTCTGGTCCTCGTCTGAAACGTACTTTGGGTCAACGTCATCCGTCTCCAAGTCCTCAAGTAAGGCCGGCTCGTCTGTATACTCCGTCTTAGTACCTGACGTACAACACCCAAGAGAAAGGAGCTGTACGTCAGGTAAAGTCTACAAGGGAAAGGTGAGAAGAATCGACTGCAGGTGTAAAGGAATTTAAAAACGACATTTTTAAAGTCGATTACAAGAGAGATGCAATAGCATGGTAGTTATACATATATGCAAGGAAAGTAAAGACTGTGCAGAAATTAACGTGGAAGGCAATAACCGTAGCGTGTGCTACCAGCTACATGACATGACATGACTAGACAAGACAATGTGACACCAAGAGGGTTCATGCCTGCAGCTTAGAAAGTGGCCAAACTCTCTAACCTGGTGGCCAATCAACCCAACCCCACCCCAAGTGCTCAAGGCAAGGCTGTACGAGGACCACTCACTCTGCTAGGTGAGTGCATCTATCCCTATATGTTGCAGGGGCCACTCACTCTGCTAGGTAAGTGACGAGCTTCCCGTAGGTTGTTCTGTACAAAGGATCACCCACTGTGCTAGGTGGGTGCCTCATTCCCCACAGGTTACCAAGTGCCAATCACTCTGCTAGGTGAGTGCCGGGTTTCTTGCAAGTTATTCAACACTATTTATGCATAAGATGACATGGCATGACATGACAAGAGTGAAGTAAGTTCATTTCCTTCTTATGGGGTCCACACGCGCACACACAGATAGTGATTTACATGGCAGTTGTTGTAGTTTATGCCTAGACTTCGTCGTCGAGTCTAAGCTATCGTGAGGGGGTCCCAGACGCTATCATTTCACATCCGGTTCTCTTGTTCATACTTTTACAATTAAAAGAGAGATGGCCTAAACATGGCCGTAACTACGCAAGTGGGTACACTTGCCTGTGATGGGGAGAAGAATGTCCGTCGGAAGTGTCTCTTCACTGGCAGCGTGTCGGTCAAGGTCCTCTTTTACAAGTCAACAGGCGGTGTCACAACCAGTTTAGAAAATCCTATTATGTACCTATAAGTCGACCGTGGCTATCCTATCAGTTTCAAATCAAGTTTTGAATGTTCAGCCTATTCGACGATTCTACCCTATATGCACAGTTAAAAATCCGATCGTCGATCTACGGTTTCACAACGTTTTAAATGAGCGTAAAATAAATTTAGTGAGTTAAGTTATCGATTTTTAATTAGGGTAAGGGGACCAACCTAGAATGACGCTCAAGCGAGATCTGACGTCTAATCTGGAACGGTGGTGGTACTCGGTTTCCTCGACTGTGGGTAGCGTAGTAAGGAAGTCGCCTCGGGATCGTTTCGGCTGTGGGTAGCACAGCGAAGGGAGGAGCAGCGACTATAGTCCCGAATGACGAGAACAACAGCAACAGCGACAAGGGGAGGCGGCTGTGTCAGCGAGGAGGGCAGCGACTACGCACGGGCTGAGGGGGGGAAGACAGCGCAGCGACGTTAGAGAATGGCGGCAGTGGCAAGGGGGCGGCGGTAGCGGCCTTGGGGATGAAGCGAGGGGAGTGGGGTGTGGACTGTAGGTTGCTGGGGTGCTCATGCGTGGGGTTTAAGGCCGGAGGGGGTTGCTATTTGCATGGAGGTGGAACAAGGGAGAGGGGCCGGACTGTAGGTGGCCGGCTATCGGGTTCTTGCGTGGAGAGGATGGAGGGGAGGTCGACAGGGGTGGCCTGTTGGAGGTTGGCCGGAGCGCGCGCGGGGGTGGCCGGGGCGCGCGTGGGGGTGGCCGGAGCAAGGTGGACGGCTGTCATAATGGGGGATGGCCGGCAACTGCTGTTGCGCGTGCGGGATGGCTGGAGCAAATGGTTGCCTGTAGGCCTGGGTGAAGAGAGGGGAGAGGGAAGAGTGCAGGTGGCCGGGGTGAAGAGAGGGGAGAGGGAAGAGTATGCTAAAATGGGGAGAAAAGGAGTGGATTTAAGGATAGGTGGGAGAGAGTGAGTGAGAGGGGGAGAGTATGCTTAGTGTTGCAAATAGCCTAGGAATAATATGGAATGATACGTAGGATCTCCTAATGATTTTATTGGATTCATTAGTTAGGATTTGAATTAAACTTAGGGAAGAATTATATATTAAATAATAAGGATGGCGGGTCTGTCTAACGGTGTTCGAAAAATACAAGAAAAAAATCGGGACGATTATGGCGACGAGAGGATCGAGAATACAGTGTTCGGTCACATGCTAGGTTTACGGAAAACGATAATAAAAATAAATAAATAATTGTTGAATTCTAAAGGTTAAGACACCCCTTCATTCAAAGCTAATTTGTGGAAGAATGACCCGTGAAATGACGTTCATAAAAATTTCCACAAAAATCTACTCTCCTTTAGGGACACAACGATATATAACTTTGCGTGTTTAGGATTCAATAGAGGATAATGATAAATACGTGTACGAAAAAGAAAATACGCGCTGAAATACACTCGGTCGAAAAGCGACCGTTACAAAGAGCTTGGCAGCGCCCTTAAGATTTTCCTTACTGCTCATGGCTAGAGTATGGCTTACCAAGGGAGCTAGACTTGTAAACAATGTTGGTGAACCTCGTAAACATCTCTGATATGGACTCTGATGGTAGCATGTGAAAGCTCTCGTACTCTGTGCTCAGAAGTGCAAGTCTAGACTCCTTCACCTGTGACGTTCCCTCGTGCGTCACCTCCAGTGTTTGCCATATTTCCTGCACAGTTTGACAATGTGAGATACGATTAAATTTAGATTTATCAAGATATCATATAAGAGCATTCATAGATTTTCCATTTAAAGAATATAATCTCCAATCATTATCATCCCATTTGTCTTCAGGTTTAAGCATATCAATATTTTCAACTTTAATAACGGGTGGCTTATAACCTTTTTCGACAATGTGCCAAACTTTATAATCGATAGATATCAAGTAGATTTTCATCCTAGATTTTCAATAAGCATAATCTACTCCATTAAATTTAGAGGGTCGTGATATGAACTGACCTTCAGAAAAAGCATAATCAATAGAGTTATTCATGGTCAATCTAGGCTAGATCCTATAACCTGCTCTGATACCACTTGTTGGATCTGCATCTAAGCCTAGGGGTGAATAGGCTAATAAAAAATCCTCGTGCAACCCACGAGAAATCACACAGTTATAAACACAGGCAGAGTAAATAATACGCAATCACAGATGCACAACAGATTTACCCTGGTTCGGTCGTCACCACCACCTACGTCCAGTGCCCGAAAGTCAATACTATATTAATAGTGTAACAGGCAAAACCATAATAGCTAGAGAACCAATGTCTCTACACTTACCAGGCTCAGTACCCCACTCACCGTGTTTAACACTATCAATCCTAATATATGCTCTCACTTGACGGCACGCGTCAAGTTCCTCTTGTCTAGACCACCACTAAACAAGACCCTAAAAGTCACACAAAAAGCAGTAAAGTTTCTCCTACAGAGACCTACACACCAATACACAGATAATAAATAGAGTTTAGAATAGCTCAGTGATGGTGTGTCTTCTCTGTCGTTCAGCACGGGTCAGATCACGTCTGACAAGCAGTAGTCTTCGCGTCACATCTGCAACTCAAGTTGCGGCAATGATGTGAGATTGATGGCTTTGAACTCTCCCCTTAATATTGCGGCTTGGCTTGTGCAAGGATGATGTTGCGGCACTGGTAGCTCTGAAAGTTGTGGCCCCCTTGTCTTGGCAAATCAAGTTGGTCCTCCTCTAAAGTTGCGGTAGCTCACTGATGACACAAGAGGATGTTGCGGCTTTCACTTGATTGATGCGTGAGCAGCTTGCGGCAAGGTCGACAAGCCCCCCCCCCCCCCAGCATGGGATCCCTTCGGTTGGCCACCAAAGATGTGCGACAACAGCTTCAATCAATAGGGGAATGTGCGGTAGCTCTGTGGGTCGACAATCCAATTGATGTGGCCTCAGTTGGTTGGTAGCTAGCAAAGTGCATGTGAGATGCTTGGAGTCAATTGTTATGGCTCCCTTGCTTTTGAATTTGTGAGCTCTTGTTGATGAAGCTTGCAGCAATAAAAAATAGGCACCCTCTCAAGTTTCAAGGAGAAAAAGCTAGCTTATGGTAGGCTTGAACTTGTAGATGATTGGAAGAGATCCAAGAGAGAATTGTTGCTTGGAGATCTGGATAATCTTAGGACTTGTTTCTCCTTGTTGGAACTTGAGTTGACTTGTGCTCCTTGGGAGTCAATTTTTTACAACTTGAGCTTTGTTTATTGTGGTTGATGCTACCTTTGTTCCTTACGGCAATGGGGTATAGATAGGTAGGCTTTGTTGCAAGGATTAGTTTGTATGAGGCTTGATAGGCTTAGGGATATTGCTGCAATAGGAGTTGGCTATATTGGCTTTGTGTCTTGGAAGATTACAATGGTAGATTGCTGCAAGGGTTTAAGTATTAGGGTTTTGGCCGAATAAAATTTCTCCTTATTTCTTTTGTGTTGCAGCAATTTTTCCTCTCTTAAAGCTAGGGGTTTATATAGGAGAGCTTGGAGATGTTTGGCTCATGGGGAATCCCTAGATTTTGGGAGATTGGAATTAGAATTCATCTCCAATTGCAATGCAAATAGGATTAGGAATTTGAATTGGATATGAAGTTTGAAATAGATTTGGATTCATCCCACTAATTGATTTGATTCAATCCCCTTTGTTATGAATAGAGATTCTCTCCAATTTGACTTGGTCTAATACTTGTAGCTATAATCTTCGTCTCTTTGACCAAGTCCTACTTGCTAAGTGTATAGAAAATTCTCCATCTTCCAACTTGCTATATGTATATCAATTCCTCCATCAAATTGACCAAGTCATTTATTTGAAGATTTACAAGCGTGCCACTCTTGAAAATACTTAGCACACACATTAGAACGTTCACACACGTTTGTTATCATCAAACACGAAGTCAACGATCGTTGTATCCAACATATGTTGTATCCAACATATGTTGGTATTATATGTTGTAGATGGTCTATGTAGCTGGACTATCCATCATGATCCTCTCAAGTGGTGTCAATTTTAGGAAAGAATACGGTGTATCCATTTGTAAATCTTGGTGTGGAGTGGTAGGGTAGTCCGTCCAATGATGGTAGGGTAGGTGATGGAATGGATCGCAGGGATAAATTGCAGGTTGATGCTGGTCATGTATATGTCCTTGCATGTGGTATACACCGTGGCTCACTGACATGGTTGGATTGAAGGAAGCTGCTCCCATTCTCAGCTGAGTTAAATGTTATGTCAGGCTATCCATCTTGCTTGCAAGAGCTAGTGCAGTCCTCGTAGTGGCCAACATCATCGTGCAACTTGTATTCACCTTGTTGAATCAACAGGCCGGCACTCGAGATGACTCTCCCGACGAGTGACTAAGGCTCACAGTGCCCACAAGAGAAGCCTGGTATCGGCTCAGTCAAAGCCCATCTGCCAGTCGCTCATTGCACTCCTACCAATCGAACATGGGATTGAAAGCAGGCTCATAAATAGCGGGAACACGGGCTACAGATATTCCTATTAAGGGGGGAGATCATGGCATCATAATTAGTGACTGTTATCCTCCCAACGTCACTGAAAAGACCCAGGAGGTTTATAAATACAGGAAGGTTCCAACTTCCAAGGTACGAGATCTAATACATAGACTCTACATACTTCTTACATCTTCTTCCACAAAAGAGCTTGTGATGCCAGATCTGAGATGTGATGGGAAATCGAATCCCACCTCAAAGTGGTTTTGATGATGAGCACACCAAATGATGTTAGTGTGCTAACTACACTACAAGTGTGCAGGTTATGCGACAAATGGTGACTTTACGCATACTTCGAAGAAACTCAACCACACTCGAGACGAAGACGAATTTGCTAGTTCTACATCAAGCACAAGATGAAGCCCGTGCTCAAGCTTAATGAAGCTCAAGCTTAATGAAGAAGGAACTCAAATTCAGGAGAAGCAAGCATCTACTAGATTATCTTTCCGAAGGTCTTGTATTGGTGTAGTGTGTGTGGATTTTTAGGATTATGTTAAAGCCAAAGTAGATATAGCACACATACATAAATGATTTCGAAAATAAATGTCTTAAATGTTTTAAAATCATTTTAAACTCTTGAGAGCAATTGCTAGATTTTTCATATCCTAGTAGTCAATCTCCATTACACCTAGGAGTTGACTGCACTCTTTGCTAGCTAAGTTTCAGAAGAAATTGCTCTGGGAGTCAACTACCAAAAGAGGGAGTCAACTACCAGCTGGAAGCAAATTTTCCAATGAAATGCTCTGGGAGTCGACTACCACTCCTAGGGAGTCGACTACTAGCTGGCGAATTTCAATGATTTGACTTCCTGATTTCCCTCATCCATTCTTAAATTTTGGGACAAAAGTCAAACCTCATTTGAAATTTGAATCATCTCTTATCACAATAAATAGAGGACTCTATGAGATCTTTTAAAACAACATTATTATTATCAATTCTAAAATCTCTCTTGTGCTAAAATTCTCAGATCTCTTATTCATTCTGCTCTCGTTATTTTTTAGCCAAATCTGTTTTAATTTCTGATCTCCTAATCATTTTCAAAGTTATTATTTTTAAGATGAAACTTTATTTGGCTATTAAAAATCGTTTTTCAAAATCCGTGTTCTTCATTTTTATCTTTTGAAATGATTTTTGAAAACAAACGATCTAGATCACAAAGAATCATTCTATATCTTTGTGTGATCTAAAGATCGATTTGAATTCTTTTAGCCACGTAATACACTTGTTATATTTTACTTTGGCTATAGAATTCTGGGTATAATCCAAACTCCACTAACTTTTGTGG
This sequence comes from Scilla litardierei, assembly GCA_030789695.1. Classification (NCBI taxonomy): domain Eukaryota; kingdom Viridiplantae; phylum Streptophyta; class Magnoliopsida; order Asparagales; family Asparagaceae; genus Scilla; species Scilla litardierei. The sequence goes on along the minus strand of CM061142.1, from coordinate 767,986,767 downwards.
TGAGTTGGAAACATGTTTTTATTTGTGGATTCTCTTTGTTGTAAGGGACGGGAAATCCTAGACAAGTCTAGGTGGTCTGAAATCCTGGTCAAGGCTAGGTGTTTGGGAAATCATAACGAGTGAAGTTAGGTATTTGTATTGCTAAGACAATAGTGAAAATCGCGTATCAGATTGGTCGAAGACTGGATGTATCCAAGTTGCAGGAAACCAGGATAAAAATCTCTGTGTTTGTGTTTGCATTCTTCTGCGATTGTTTATACTGGTTCTTGCATTCTTTATTTGCTAACAAATTGTAACTTGTTCATATTATTGCAAGATAATTCTTTTTTTATATTCACTGTGTAACGATCAATACTTATTTGTATAAAGATATCTGCTTGTAATCTTATTATCTTTCAGCAGAGTTTTGCCTGAAAACTATCTGGGAGTCGACTACCTGTTGTGTTATCTCTCGGATTGACACTGCTTATAAGATTAACTTGTTGATTAAGAACCAAACGTAGATCACTCTACTCGGTTTCTTAGGTGACGCACCCGTAACCTACACCTAGGTTCCACCTGGCGGTGTCACGATCGCCAGGCGTACTATGGCCCCTAGGTTATGATTTCGGGCTCAATCCGCAAGCGGACGGTATCGAGTTATAGTATAAAAGATTGTCGAATCCCTCAGGGATGGAGATAGTGTAAATAGGTTCTCAGTTTATTTCTAAACGTGGAAGTAAGATAGCTATCGGGGGAACAGATTTGGGTTAGTTGTTGTGATGGTAATATCAATAAAAAGGGACTATGGCTTTAGGGATCACCACTAGGATCTTTGGGGGTCGATGTTAGGATAGGATCCTCACATTGCATTAGGGCTAGGAAATTAATCCCCCAATTTGTACCACTCTTGTGGGTTAGAATTGCGGGGTACTTCGGTGGCTCTCGTTGACGCAATGGCGGTAGCCGTCAACGTAGCGGTATAGTTCGTCGATGGATCCCCTCAAGACGCGAGCCAGGCATGGTCACATGCCTTGATTGGATCCAACAATTTCCCTATTCGAATCCCTAGATGCCCCTTAAGCATATCAATTCCACAGACCGTGGGCATGATCTCAGTACGGGTTATCTACGAATTCGGTAGGATCAACCGAAATACAACCCTAAATCTCCAATTCAACGTAGGGATCCAGATCTATATTTTCCCCCTAGAATCCTAGGGTTAACCCATCAACCCTAGAATAAATCTACTCACTCATGGCGATAGAAACGCACAAAAGCATCAATTTCACAGAAGGAAACATTATATCAATCCAAAGATTAGGGCTAAAAGAACTTACAACGAGAATAGACGAATAATATATCCAGACAAGAACAAAAGCAATAATCTTCAATAATTGATCCAAAATTCGCGACAAAAATAAGTCTTCAAAAATCCTACAAAGAATCGCCAGAGCTCCTCTAAAATTCCTCACCCAAAAGCTAAATTCAACTCCCTCTGCGTCGCCCTTAGATCGCGAGCTTTCAGTGCTGCCCAAATCGCGCGCATCGCGCTCGTTCAAATCTTTCCAGAAATGCCCCTAGAATAGCCGACCGAGTAGGCTACTCGGTCTGAGCATTTTCTGCTCGGTCAGTGGCTCGGCCTGAGTAAGTGAGCTGCTCAGCTGCTTGGAGAATTTGAAATCGTTCTGCCCGGACCGAGTAGGACTCTGCTCGGTCCGAGTAGGTTCGACTCGGTCTGATACTCGGGCTCTACTCGGGCGCTGCTTGGACTGTGTAATCTGAGGCGACTCGACCGAGCAGATGAGCTGCTCGGTCTGAGTCAGCCCGTATCCGTCGCTGCTGTAATTGATACGGCTCGGTCCGAGCAGTTGAGCTGCTCGGACCGAGCATTTTCTGGGAAATGCTGCAGAATGCTCCTGCTCTATGCTCTCTCTCCCTCTTCTCTCCTCCAATGGCTCCAAAAACGCGACGAACTCCTCCGGAGCCCCGCCAATGAGCTCATGAGCACGTCGGATGTGTCCATACCCAAGTGGGGGTCCAAATCGCTCCAAAATCCCTGAAAATTCACGAAACACTACGAAACTAGAAAATATCGTCAGAAATGCAGAATCGTAGTAAAAAGTGGGATGTGGACGTGAAAATGATATGCAATGCGATGAGATAATGATATGAAAATGATAAAAAATATCGACACATCAAAATCTCCCAAGCTTACCTCTTACTCGTCCTCGAGGAAGACGAATAATCGGTACGCCGGGAGGAAAACAAAACGAAAATAAGCAAATGAAAATGGAGAGGAATGAAAAACAAAAAGAGAGAAGTAAGAGGAAAGTGCAAAGGATGATCGGTCAGATCTCACGCCTAAATAGTGAATTACGATGCTCCGAGTGCTAAACATATATGCTATTGGCAATTTCTAGTTTTATAAATCATATGGCATGTAGTGCAGGCAAAGAAAAGGGATCTACTGAAATAACACCGTCAAATCATATCAATCTCATGCAATCTCTAGAGTCTAGTATAAAGGAGTTGGCAACGCCCTTTTCAATCACAGATACGCAAGGAGCACAAAAGATTCACACAACATGCAATAAAGAATAGGAAAAATCATGTCATTCAGATATTCAATTCGATACATGAAAAATCTCCAAAACTAAAGTAATTCGTAAAGTTTAGGTTTTATAAAATCTCCCCGGTGTGCACCGTCTCCACTCTAATGTCACGCTCACTCATGTAATCAGTTGGTTTACCCCCCAAGCTTAGCTTGAGGCGTCGCATCAAGGAAAATGATATGGAAATTTTATTTTTCTTCACAGAATAAATGATAGCTTCTAATGAAATTATAAGACCGTATTTATTAATTTTCTTTCTTTTTTCTTTTCTTTTTCAGATATGAATATATACACACTTTTTTCTTTTTCTTTTTTTTATTTAGAAGCTATACTTTTCTTTTTGGGGTTTGGGAAGTGAGATGCGATAAAAATAGCTATGGGGGTGCAACCAAGTAGAGATATAAAATCGATATGTGGAGAAGGAAAATAGTGGGACACTCGTTTCACTCATAAGAAGGTGCACATCAGTTTGATAAAATAAAATCCTAACTAAACTCATATATAGCATGGATATTTTCACTTCTTTAAATGAATACTGGAAATGACATGCGGTAATAATCACAATATCAACAGGCAAGCAAACAGAAGTGAATAAGATAAGGAAAGCAGGTGCTCCAAGTGTTCTAGTGATGCGTGAACCTGGGTGCGTTTTCCAACATAAATCATACTAGATACTAATTTATGCATTTGATTTTCAATTCATTTCAGGTATTAATTCAGACAGATCACCAAAAGAAATGCATGCATATAGATAATAAAACTGAAATTAACCCTGATAGCATGCCAAAGAGATGAGCATCGCAAAAACTAATAAAGCCTAAAGAGATATCACCATGTGGACCATCCTTAGCAAAAATAAAAAGAAGCAGAGAAAAAGGGAAAAGAGATAAAAAGAGATGCATGCATGGAGAAAAACATAAAATATGATGCAAAATGAGACAAAATAAAACGAGGCGGGAAAGTGGTGAAAAAGTGAAATAAAAACTGAAAATAATGGAGGAAAATGTAAAAAAATGAGAATAAAGCGGTAGCGCTCATCCCCCAAGCCAAACCTAGCAGTGTCCTCACTGCTAAGAAAACGCTCGTGAGCGGGAGATGATGCTAAAGGGGTGGTGTGGGTGGGAAATAAAATAAAAACTATGTAATAAAAGAAAAATGAAATAAAAATAAAAATATGATATGATGCATTGCAATATATGAAATGATGCATGGGTGGATCCTCCCCCAAGCTATGTAAAAGTCGGGCCCCGAAAAGACAGATGGGCACAAAATATACGGGGGAGGCAAGAGCTGGGATGGACTACATCAAGCAGAGGCACCACCCTCTGGGGGTGGTGATGGGTCCCTCTGCTGTGGACCCGGGGTGGTGGGTGGAAGGTCTGGCTGGGAGTCATGGGGAGGGCTAGTGGTGAGATCGATGGTGGGAGTGGAAGGAGCAGCAGTATATAAGACCAGGGCAGAGAGTGGATCAACTGTGACTGACGAATCAGAAGTTGTAGAAACATGCTCTACAGAAGCCTGTGGAAGTGAAGCACTGAGTGGTGTTGAGTGGGTCACAGTGTCCGGCTTGGGAGGAGGAGCGTGTGCAAGTATGACAGCAGGTGGGCCACGCTGACGAAGAAGGTCTATGATAGATAAAAGATCCGACTCGACCCTCGATCTGTGTGTCCTAGTCTCGACTAGAAAGTCATCGAAATCCCGCTGCAATCGGGAAGTCAACTCCTCTAGAGCGGTCAATCGAGAGTCAGATGAACGGGAGTCAGGTGGGGCACAGGGCAAATGTCGGTGAGTCACTACTCGCGTGAAACGGCCCGGTGCAACTGAGGCACCGTGCCGGGCGTGGAAGGTGGGTAAGGGTGAGCTTGAGAGTACCTCAGAGACGGCAGAAGGAAGAGCTGAAGTCGACACATAAGTGTGGACAGTCATCGACACCCTCTCGGTGTAAATGGCAGCTGAAGTAGAGGAGGTCTGTAAAGAAAGTGGAACTGAAGCTATAAGCTCCGAAAGAGGGGGGAGGGTAGGGATAGGGTCGTGAGAGGGAGAATCTAGATCTATGGCGTTGTCAGAGAAAGGTAAATCGATGCCCTATGGCACCGAAATAGTGGGAGAAGAGATATGAGTCTTGGGGCAAGAAGTGAGGACAGTCCCCGAATACTCGACGACGGTAGATACGGAAGATACAGTGGTGGAAGGGGCTGCTCCTAAAGATGGGTGAGCTGGAGGAATAGGGAGACTGGCAACTAGAGCTGCTATGTCAAGAAGCTCGAACTCCGAGGAGCGTGGGCCCGGGTCATCGGCAGCAGCCTCGACCGGTGCTCTAGGAGGCTCGAGTACGTGAACGGCGGGGAGCGGCTCTACCCTAGGAAGCATCCAGTTAAGCTAGACTGCTGGGATATGTGTGAGGTGAGGGGCAGGGAGTACCATGTGGGGATTGTGGCCGGTACCTACTAGGTAATGCCAGTGACGAGCACCATAAGGACGGAGGATATGCATGTGCTCGAGCACGCCAATGGTCAAGCGTGTCGGGCCAGGTGGGCAGTGCAGGTCAGCTGGGATGGGGATACCTAGCATCCTAGTAAAGATAGAAAAGAAACCACTGCAGCAGATGTCTGTGGAATGGAATGTGGTGGCTGTCTGGTAGAGGCGCTGACACAGCAAGTGGGTTACGTCAGAGAACATCAATGGTCTCAAAGAGCCATCTTGGCGGAATCTAAGAGGTCGGGTCATACCCCAAAGATGGGTAAGCTCAAGGAGGGACATAGTCCCGACCTCCGGTCTGCAGAAGAGTGTGCATACTAGGTGTCTCTGAGCGTAGCGAAGGCATGGGTGCACAATTCATGATGCCTTCGCCCGGCTAGGGCGGTACTCAGGCAGTCCAGAAATACGCTCCCAAAAGGTGCGTGCATCAAAATCATCCAGGTCATATGAAGGTGAAAAAGCTGCCCTAGGCTCAGGGATGGCAGGGAAGTGCAAATATTCCTGGATCATAGCAAAAATGACAGTGTAGTCGTGATCCAGATGCGGAAGGTGATCACGTCGCCTGCCGGGGTGAAAGCAAGGGAGCTAAGACCCTCGAGTGCTAAGCGTGTGTAAGTGGGGGCGTGCACTCCGAGGAATCGGTTGAAACCTATCGCTCGGTACAGGTGGAGCACTCCATGGAGGATGCCCAGTGACTTAAGAGTAGGCACGTCTATGAAAACAGTAGGAACTAGACGGCGCTGATGGAGCCTATAGTAGCGCGCTCTCTGTGCGCTATCTCGGAAAGTAATCCCGTGTGAAGGGATATGTGTAGTGTGGTCCTCAATGGAGGGTGCGGGGTGTGGAGACGAAGAGGTGGCGATGGTAGATGGTGCTATGGTGACAGGTGTGGTGGTGGTGGGAATGGTGGTGGTGACAGCCGGTGCTGTGGTGGATGGTGTGGTGGTGGTAGTAGAGGATGTGGTAGCGTGCGCGGTGCTGTGGACAGGAAGAGGAGGTGCCAGAAGACGGCCTCTTCCCACGTATGGGAGGGGTCGTCGATCCGCGTGTGCGAACCATGGTGTATGGGGTATATGAACTACGGTATGAAAAGAGATCAGGGAACGAGTGTATCGTAGGTGCGAATGATGCGGAAGCGCGAAAGATCCCCCAAGCTAGTCCATGCTACTGCGACTGACGTCAGCGGAGAGGACCTGCAATTCGAAATGGGCAAAACGTCAGATAATCGATCAAAAACCTGTGCAAAGCAGATATATTGTGACTCGGACCGAGCAGAGAGCTTCTCGCTCCGAGTTGTGCAACCCAGGTAGTGGGGGTGACTCGGTGCAAGTCGTGTGAACGAGTCATTCGACTCAGGGGGCGTCTAAATGAGCAGTGCCCTAGGGCACGACTCGGGGGGGGTGGTGGCGAAGAAAGATAGAGAGGGGCAGGGGTTTAGGTGGTGGTGGTGGCTTTGGGGAGTGTGGGTCGAAGGCGGTGACGGTGTTGGGGATGTGGGGTGGGGGTTTGGGGGGTGGCTTTGGGGGTGTGGGTCGGAGGCGGCGACGGTGTTGGGGGCACCGGCGACGGCACCGTCGTCGAAGTGGGGGAAGAGAGGGGGAACGGGGAGCGGGAGATGAAGGGAGAGGGGGAGGGGAAATCGGTGAGGGGGGGTGTGTGTGAGGGCGGCAGCGCCGTCGGTGGCGGTGGGTCCGTCGACGGCGGGGGCCGATGTGTAGGGCGAAAGTGATTGGGGGAAAGAGGGGAAGGTCAGGGGAGATAAAGAGAGAAAAGGGGAGAGAGGGGAGGGTCGGCTGACCAGAGAGCGGCGAAGACAGCGGAGCCGGCGGCGGTGACGGTGGGAAAGACGGCGGAGGTCGGCGGGTTGAACGAGTAGGTGGGAGAGGTTAGGAGCTCGGGGGGAAATAAGGGATTAGAAAATTTTTTAGGGTAAAAAATTTTAACAGCGGGGTTAGAAGAGCAAAACGGGTTGCGAGTAAAAACCCGACCCGACTCGGTCCGAGTAGCTAGACTGCTCGACCGAGTCAATGTAAAAATTTTGAATGAAATACTCCCTCCGAGTCGTATCCTAATCGGGCCGAGCCAATAATATTCTGTCCGGGTCGACAGAGTGACGTTTTCTCCCCATATTTCAACCCTGTACGAATCGATCGAGCAGTTGGATGCTCGGTCCGAGTCCATCCCTACTCTGGCCGAGTCAATGATGTTCTGCCCGGGTTGGCAGAGTGACGTTTTCTCCGCAATTTCAACACCCTGTAGAACTCGATCGAGCAAGTGATTACTCAGGCCGAGTCTATTTCTACTCGGACCGAGTAGCGAGCTACTCGGACCGAGCGTAAGTATCTCCCTTTTTCCGTATCTGCTCGACTCAAATCGAGCAGCTGAGCTGCTCGGTCCGAGTCTCCTGTGTCTCTTTTTCTCTCCTTTTCCCTTGGTTTTCTTCTCAAATCTTCGAATTCGTTGCTTTCCTTTGGCTTTCTTCCGTTTATAATGTCCATATGCATACCCCTAATTGTACGTCCTACACAGAACACAAACTCGTCAAATTTTTATGATTTTTATAATTTTACCTAAAATCACGAAATAAAAATAAAAATAAGAAAATAAGAAAAAAAAGTCCAAAATCTACGGAATTGGGTTGCCTCCCAATAAGAGCTCGTTTTCAGTCATGAGCTCAACTCCCTATGATATATCAATGCTCATATGGCGCGCGCGGTGGTCGCGCGTCAATCTTCGGGGTGGTGCATACCGGCGGCGTTTGATTTCCGCCTACTCCAACATTCTTCTCAACATAAGATATGGTCTCCAGTGCCTGATGATTTGACGATTGACGTAGAAACTCCTCATACAATACTTGGATGTGTAATGCCCTGAAAGCTACTGCACAAGTACTAGAGGGGGGGTGAATAGTACTTTAAAATAACAAGGAGTATAATTCCTAATTATCGTGCAAACTACTACCAACAAATGCGGAAGCTAAAATTGACAACAACAAATATTCAATGCAAACAATTGATATGATGGGTTCGGATCCACCCAAGTCTCCCCGACTTGTTCCCGGTGATCCTATGTCCCAATACACCCGGATCCCTTCCGGATACTTAGGTTAGAAACCCTCACCCAAGATTTCCACTATGAATACCTTGTGAAAAAACTTCACAAGATCAAATCATACAATCAATATCAATAGTGACTCCCACAACCCGGGATCACAACCTTCTCTCACAACCGAGAGAATCAATAGCAATAAATGAGTTTATATGAAATAAACAACAACTTACCACAAACCCTATACCTTGAGTATTCTTACCAAATTAGGGCAAGGAAGGATTTGAGGAAGGAGAAGTCACCAAGACCTAGCACCACCAATATGAGCAGCAATGGGTGCCTAGGAATGAATAGGAGACTTGATTCAAGCAATAGCTTGGATGGCTCAACTGTAGAGAAATGTATGCCCTCGTGGCTATTTATCTTGATGAAACATCTTGTTCAATAAATGAAAGTATTCTTTCTGGTAATGCAATGTCTGAGTTGTTCATTACTCGGATTATTCCCTTGGATTCATAGTTAGGTCACACATGTTTCGCAATGTAGATTACGATTATGAGAAATGTCTGACCTCTAATAGCTTGAATCTTAAAAGTGTTCATGGTCATAGATGTGTCGAGATAAGGGATATCAACGCATCAGACAGACCATTGCGTCCCTGTCTGGTTGGTCTCATAACCAAGCGACTTGGTGAAGTCGGAAACAGGACGCAGGTGCTCAGTAAAAGCTGAGTTCACTGAACGACCCAAACAGGGAGTTATTAAATGGTTATACATTAACTAAACTATCATTAATAACTCTAAGTGATAATAGGTAAGTTGGTCCTTAGGACTTGAGATCATTGTATGAAGCTATGTGTGGACAGTGTCACTTAGGTCTAAAGATCTAACTTCGAGGCTAGGCCTGATGAAAGATCTTAGGCTGGGTGACACTCGAAACATATGAGCTAAGTAGTGATCAACAGAGGATTCGTCTCTTCCGTTAATGGGAAGTTAGTGTCACAGGTCAGTACGGCTCTCGGTAAAACCTTGGCCAAGGTATGTTGTAACTTGTACAACCTGTATGTACCAGAGACCGATGTATACTGACCACTGCTAGCCAATGGGGTTGATAGTATACCATACCCTAGACTTGTCGAGTGACATAGTTATGACGAAGGGACTAAAACTGCGGAAATTATCACAGTCACAGTCAGAGTGATTTCGTCGGCACTTTTGCCTAAACGAACCAATCACGTAATCGATGATCCCGAAACAGGGACGACACCTACTGCTAGTGGTCACTGTCGTCTTGAGACTTCGAGTCTCGGCCTGTAGTAAGGGTCAGGCTGTAGGGTCTCACACCGAGTAACATTCACGTCGTAGTAACAGATAGAATGTATAGAGGATATCATTAGATGTAAAGAGAATATTGAATTCGCAAGTTGGTTGTGAAATTGGAGCATTTGGGAATGGAGGAAATTTCGTATGGAATCCAGAGGATCAAACCGTGTAGGAATCGGAGCTCGGATGAGCCCAGAAACGCAAGAAAGGCGAAAGGGGAAGTGGGATAAAACCCACTTAGCAAAACGGGCGGGGCCCGCTGACCCAGCGGGCCCGCCCGCTGGGTGCAGCGGGCGCAGCCCACTGCTCCAGCGGGCTGTGCCCGCACGGGCATGCCCTAGCGGGCGCGCCCAGTAGCCTTAGGCGGGTGCACCCGCTAAGCTTAGCGGGTCACCCGCCACTTAAGTTGTTTTAGGGTTCTTTGTTGAAACCCTTGACGGCTACGAAATTTGGGTTTTTGCTCAACTTTGAGCAATTGTTTGAAGGGTCAAACGAACTCGGATTTCGTCGCCGTTTGTTCCTACGCGTTCACCATCACTAGCTCTTCGAAATGATAACTTGTATCATCTCTGAAGCTCAACGATGAGTGAGGATTAATTGATTGAAGGTTAAGGATTTATGAAAGCTATACTAACTAAAATTGAATTAATCCAAATCCCTCTTCCTAACTTTTGTCCCACATTGCTCATGACAAAAGAAGGGGAGCCGGCCTCCTATATAAATAGGTGGGCACTCCCTTCTTTGTTTCTTGCACCAAGTCTCTGATTAAGGAGCTCACGAATATTTTGAGCAAACTTAATCTAGACTAAATTTATTCTCTTCCTCTATAAATTTTCCTGTCCTCCAACCGAGTCCTAGCAAGACAACGAGGAGGTCCGAATCTGATTCGAAAGTCTACGACGCGGGTTTACTCAAGTGAAATCTTCTACGGCTAGTGATGGCTTCGGAGGCAAGGTGCGCTATGGGAGCTGATCCAGTCTGCGGCGAGGAGCGACGCAACACGGCTCGGAAGGCGGCTCAGATCATGGAGCGCAAGACGGTGCGGAACATCTTGCCCGCTCCAGGGCAAGATTCCGGGTGAGTCAATTTTATATGCAATTAGATTAATTAGTAGTTAGAACTTTCTCGAGTTGGTCAGACCCAACTCGAGTCAGTAGATTTCCTGGCTTAGGGAATTTTTCCTTAGGGCTTTATTTATTAAATAGTTTAATAAATTATTTCTTCCGCTGTTTTATTTATTTTGTTCGTCCGACTTAGGACGGATAGTAATAAATTAGCTCTAAGGGACCTTGAAAATCCCTACAGTGGTATCAGAGCCAGATCTACTCTGTTCTATACTGCTTTTTAACTCCATGTTTTTAATTATGTGATAATTAGTTTAATGGCGCATTCTTGTTTTATTTTGATGTCACAAGAAAGACTTGCTAGGTTAGCCATTAATTGACTCTTAAACTTTATGTGATAAATTTTGACACCATGCTTAATAAATTTTAAATTGTTTAAAAATTACCTAATGGACGATTAGGTTAGCCATTTATTTTCCTCAAACCTTATGTGATAATTTTGAGACACTGCTATGTTTTTTTAAATTGTTTAAATTGCCTATTGGACGATTAGGGTAGCAGCATATATTCCAATCCTTATAGTTGATAAGGATTTAATAAAAATCGTCTAACAAAGCCATAAAATTTTGAATTTTAGGGATCCACTAGTTGAAAAGGATTAACTAGTTGTAATTTAAAAACCACTTAGTTGTTGAACGAACGTGGAAATGATGACAACACCTTCAATGGATCATGATGTCGGTCAATGTGCCTGGCTAAAGTTTTTGGACCAACCTAGCTAGACTGGGTAACAAGTGGTCCTGGCTTAGTCAATTCCCTGGCCGCGTCCGCTGGACCGCAAGGTGTCGATTCATAATTATTTAAGTCCATCGACTATACCTAAGTCTAATACGATAATAATCTTATTCAAGATAAATTGTAGCCCTCCTTGTTTTAGGAGTTGGCAACTGTAAGATCGAATAGGGAGTCATATTTTGATATGATCGACAAAGAGTTCGTCTACCTACAGCCGAGTCAAACGACTTGTTGAGCTACACTCAAGGTCGGGCGACTCAAGGTTGTTGGATTCCTGCTCCCATTTAATTTTAATCATGTTTTGGAGAAAAAACGATCTGTTTATTAATGGGAGAGTATAATTGGACAAAACCCATTCTAATTATATTTAAAAAATTTTGAACACATGCTAATTAGGAGTTCTAATCTTTGCAGCATGATGAGTAAGATTAATAATATCCGAGATAAGAACTTATTAACTGGTTTTAATATTAATAGTGGCTGGTTTAAGAAATCTATAGTAGAAAGGAAAAAATTAAAGGAAGTCTATGCCTTAACCTCTAAAATGCAAAGTGTAGTTCTTTCAGTTAATTTTACTGCATGGGTGTTAGACACCGGTGCAGGTTCTCACATTTGTAACCAGTTACAAGGATTGAGAATCAGTAGAAAACTTGAAAAGGATGAGATAGTTCTCCAAGTCGGAAACGCAGCAAATGTTGATGTTGTAGCCATAGGAGATCTTAAGCACACATTAGCTGGTGGAGCTAACTTGCTTTTGAAGCAATGTTACTATATCCCAAATTTCCTATGCAATATTATATCTGTCTCAGCTTTGGCTAAAGATGGTTATAATTTTACTATCAGCGGAAATGTCATGAACATTGCCCTTGATGGTAAGTTGCTAGGATTTGGGACACTCAGCAATGGAATATACGCTTTAAGCAATAAGGTGGTATTAAACGTTAATACTAGAAAACGTAAGGAATCTAGTTTTAATGAAACCTATCTTTGGCATTGTAGACTAGGCCATATCGGAGAGAAGAGACTGAGCAAGTTACATAAAGAGGGGCTCTTGGGCCTCTCGAATTATGAGTCATTCGACACTTGCGAGTCTTGCCTCAAAGGTAAGATGGCCAAAACTCCTTTTGCCAGTCAAGGGGAGAGAGTTATCGAACTCTTGGGTCTAGTACATTCCGATGTATGTGGACCCATGTCTACGTTAGCCAAAGGTGGATTTTCATATTTCGTCACGTTTACTGACGACCACTCAAGATTTGGACATGTGTTCTTGATGAAACATAAGTCCGAAACGTTTGAGCGATTCAAGGAGTATCGTGCCGAAGTCGAAAACCAGACTGGGAAAAGTATTAAGATTCTTCGATCCGATCGAGGAGGAGAATACTTAAGCCATGAATTCCTCACTTACTTAAAAGAGAATGGGATTCTCTCTCAGGTCACTCCTCCTTACACACCTTAACATAACGGTGTTTCAGAAAGGAGAAACCGAACCTTGTTAGACATGGTTCGGTCTATGTTAAGTGAGGCTGAGTTAACTACTTCCCTCTGGGGTTATGCCCTGGAAACTGCTTTATACATTCTAAATAAAGTTCCGTCAAGATCTGTGCATTTGACTCCGTATCAGATATGGACATGGAAGAAACCCAGCCTCAATCACTTGAAGGTATGGGGTTGTCCTGCTTATGTCAAAAGACAAAATCCAGACAAACTGGAAGACAGGTCTATACTGTGTAAATTCATAGGGTACCCGAGACATTCATTAGGTTATGTCTTTTATCATCCAGAACAACAAAAGATTGGTGTCTCTAGACATGCCACCTTTCTAGAAAAGGAATTCCTTGTAAATGAATCCACTGGCAAGGTAATTGATTTGAATGAATGCTCGGAGGAAGTACCCACACAGCAACAAGTGTCGGAACCAGTGGGAGAGTCAGAACTTGACATCTCCCAACCAGTCAGTAGGAAGTCAAGTAGGATTCCTCGAGCCCCCGAAAGGTACTACGGTTTTCTCGTAAACGGGGGAATCGAGGATAGCATCATAATTGATGATGACCCTATTAACTTCCAGGAAGCCATAAAGAGTATAGACTCTGACAAATGGCTAGATGCAATGAAATCCGAAATAGATTCCATGCACGTCAATAAGGTATGGACCTTAGAAAATGTGCCAAAGGGAAATGTTCCCATAGGCTGCAAATGGATCTTCAACAAGAAGATTGGAGCAGATGGAAAAGTAGAGACGTACAAGGCTAGACTGGTTGCAAAAGGATATCGTCAAATTCTAGGAGTAGATTATGACGAAACCTTTTCGCCAGTAGCCATGCACAAGTCTATTCGGATAGTGCTCGCTATTGCTGCCTACTACGACTACGAAATCTGGCAAATGGATATGAAGACTGCCTTCCTAAACGGTGATTTGGAAGAGCAGATTTACATGACTCAGCCAGAGGGCTTCGAAGTCAGTGGGAGCAATGGAAAGGCGTGCAAGCTGCACAGGTCCATTTATGGACTCAAGCAAGCATCAAGAAGTTGGAACATCCGTTTCGACAAAACAGTCAAAGAGTTTGGTTTTGTCAGAAATGAGGATGACCCATTGACCGGCGCCCCGTTTACGATATGGGCGCGGTGTCGTTTTATCGCAAGTGCACGGTTAGTGTAGGGTGCGGGTTTATCGAACTCAGGGAGGTGGATGGCTTGAGTGGCTACTAGCCTCGCCTAGGTTGTGTGCTAGCTACGCGGATGATATGGGTGAAGTGTAGAAATAAAGAGAAGAAATGAAAAGGACACGAAATGAATCCCCGCTAACACGGGCTAGAGCATTCATGACACTTGGCATTTGACTTGACCCAGGGTGAGACATTGCCCCAAAAGGTGGTACCTAGCGTCCATGGCCCGATATTCCGGTCGGTGCCAAGCACGCTAGGCCTACCCGGTTCCGGACGGTGGGCATTCCCATGTCCATTAACACCTTCCGCAACCGGGAGCATTAAGGCCACAATGATAACTCCCAACACTTTGTCCAAGCCGCTCCCGCGCGCGAGGACTCGATGTCTACACTAGGGGCATGAGCTGTGGCTAGGGAGTCAACCACCAAGTTTATTCCCCCTAGGCCCGACGGTCAGAGGCGGTCTTTCTCCCGCCAATGACAATGAAACACCCCCGCGTAACCCTAATGGCCAAATAGGTTGAATGCGATTTCTAGTGATACATCGAAGCGGATCTTGACTGGACAAGCACCGGACCCCAACCCCCAACACATCTAGTGTGTTGTCGTACGAATTGGACCCAGATCGCTAGAAATCCCCATTGACGCATTTCATCGAACACGTGCCATGCAACCAAGTCTAATGTAAATTTCCAAGCAACAATCCTACCCTAACCCGTATTAGGGTTCATCAAAACTACTCAATGGTGAATAACATATAAACAAACAACACAAAAGACATATAAACTTTCACCATCAAGCAAAATAAACACAATACAAACAATGGAGAAAAAGAGAGGAAAATACTTATCTTGAGTTGAATCGTCAATCCAATACAAGACTTATTGAACAAAAGACCTAATCTAAACTAACCTAAGACTAACAAGAGAAGGGGGGCAAAAGCCCTAAAAACTGAGAAAGAACCAAGAAGAAGCTACCCTAAAAATCGGCCAGCATTGGGTATTTATAGCCCCCATTCCGAGCCCTAACGGATCGGGTCCAAAACCACAGGAAAAACGCCACCCGATCGGTTGACAAGTCAACCGATCGGATGATCTGTTACAAATAATAAACAGAAAACAGCGGAGCTTCACCCGGTCAGATGAACCGGTCGGTTGAGTTCTTGGGGTGACCGGTTGGATCATGGCGCCATCGGGTGACGAGGTCGGTTGGATGCCCGTGTCTTGGCTCCTCAAAATCAGCTACAGATGAACCGATCGGGTGAGAGTCACCCGATCGGTTGGCATTTGGCTCGAAAAGACAGAGAGTTGGCCCCCGTTGAACCGGCCTGTGAACCGGTCGGGTGAATTTCACTTGAGCTCCGGCTGAGACCGGGTGGTGCACGCGTGCATCACCCGATCGGTTGGAGATGACCAACCGACCGGGTGAGGGGCTGAAAGATGTATTCTTCGTCGTTTGACCCCCTGGATCACGCGTGACTCCTCCCGTTGCTCCGGGGACTTGAGATATCGTCGTTAAACGTCCCCTACGCGGGCAATCTCCTGCAAACATGGAGAAACAAAGAAAAGTGAAAGAAAACGAGAAAATACAAGAAAACACGAGAAAACGAATAAAAGACGACGGAAAATTCGGAGAAACACGGAAGAAAACGTGCGCAAATATATGAAATATAAACGCACGTCAAAATCCCCCAAGCTGAACTATTCCTCGTCCTAGAGGAAGACGAGTGAGAGTAGGAGCTCGGAGAGAGAAAATAAAGAGAAAGAGAGAAAAAGAGAACTCTAAATCCTAAATCGCCCGTAAGGGCCAACAAAATCAAACACGCCACACGAAGCAAGCATACGACAAAACACAACACTAAACCAAGGAATGTGAGTCCAAACAAGTGTCGTGGGCCCACGCAGTGAAGCGCGAGTGAGTGTGGTCGTGTGCTAGCAGATGGTGTCACTATCTACGATGTGCAATAAAGCTCCATATACACATACCCAAAGAAAGACCCAAATATCGATTCAATTTGAAATTGCAGTGAATATTAGCTCAAGCATGCATGAGAAGAGTATAAGAATAGAAGCGTATCATGCATCGGGGACTCCACAGCTAGGGACTAGGAAATCACCACACTATAGCCTAGGTAATCGCTAGAAGGTCCCTATGCCAAGTGTTTTCGAAAACGATGGAGGTTGAGAAGATGTGGAGTAGAACACTCGGTGCAAATTCTCGCCTTCCCCTTATTCACGACAAGTAGGAAAATATTCACACTGGAATTTTTTTTTGGGTTTTGGGTATTTGTATTTTTTTTTCTTTTCATTTCTCATCTTTTTGGGTTTTTCTTTTCTTTTCTCCTTTTTTTGGATTTTTGGGAATTGGGATATTTACATGTGTACTCTCCCAAGTGGGAGAACGGTACACGACGAGGGGATTTGCACCCAGTAAAAAAATGAAATCGGATTCTAAACAGTTGGACAAAGGAGATATTTCTCGCTAATCAGAGCATAGGCTAAATGGGTTATCCTAGTCCTTGTTTGTGGAATCCCGACACATGCGAATTGAAATATACGATATAAATATAGCATGCATATAGAAGCAGATAGTAGAAGCAAATACCGCATATTCAAATCGAAGCATGATAATCTAGGGGTCAACCAAGGATAGGTATATAAATCAACATCACAAAGTAGAAGCACACAATAAGCTAGTCACGACACACGACTCACAAAAAGCTAAGTGGACCCATGATGCATGACATGCAAGAGGACTCGATATCCTAGGGTTAGTGAATGTGATTATCGATGCCATGCTAGGTGTGTGTGTGATTTTCGTGGCAATTCATCATAGGGTTCATCTCTGGGAGAAAGAGAAAAAAAAAGAAGAAAAGAAAAAGAAAAACACGGAGAAAAACGACTCAAATAACGAAGAAAAAGAGACAAATGACGCACGAAGTGCGACTCCCCCAAGCTGAAACTTGCATTGTCCTCAATGCAATAGTAGTGAATACGAGAGGGCAATGAAAATGGGGGGGAGTTACGCACCGACATAAAAAATGAAAAACACGAAAAACACATGAGCGAAACTAAAAAATAAAGAAAAAGAAACACTCAAATAAAAGGTATAAAACGCAACGAAGGACTCAAAGACACAAACACACGACAACGACACACGAAAACATGCACACAAAAGTCGATTTCCCCCAAGCTGAACATGACAATGCTAGCAAAATGATATGATCAATGGGGATGTAGAGATATGCTAGGGGGAAAATCGAAAAAGAAAGAAATCAGAATGCAGGAGAGACAGTCTGCTCGTTCTCCTCGGAAGAGGATGTGGGGTGAAATGATAGAAGGGCACGACATGATGGGTTATTATGATGCAAAAGCAAATCCTAGATACGCTCCCCTCGCTAATGAGAGGAGACGAGATTATTCAAATCTAAACTAGAAAGCGGTAAATTTTTACACTACTGGATTAGGATACACCTGAGCAATAGGTGGATCCAAGATCTGGAGCGGGGCAGGTAGCTGCTCTAACTGCTCCTTCTGTGGCTCCGCCAGAAGCGTTGTGCCACGTGTGCCAATGGACCCAAGCAATGCACCTCCAAGCATCCCTCGTAGGTGTCCACCTGTGACCTGCAAAGGACGAGGTGCATTAGTCCATGACAAGAAATTATTTCCCAAAATAAATGTATCCCAGAGATAGTCGCCGGTAAATGATGGTAAAATATATGAAATGTGGCGAACACTCCCTGGAAATGGCATGATATCCTCTGTGCTAGCGACGATCAAATCCCCGCTCTCCATGTGAAGTTTCTCTCCAGGTGGTGACACACCGCAGCATACCTCAAGGGAAGTCGATCCTGTGTCCTGTGAGAGATATGGTGTGTCAAATATATATGAGTCTAAAGAAATAGGACGTGAAAAGCGAGACTCAAATGTGGAGTGAGAGTGAGTATGAAAATCTCCCTGAATAGGGGCAATATGCTCAAGTAGATGCTCAGCCGCAGAAGAAGTGGAGCGTGACGGTAGAGGTAGATGTGGCTCGGGCTCCATGAAGTGGACGATCGTATCCAAGCCCTCATGCACATCCTCCTCGACGATATGCTCATGCTCCTCCATCTGCCCGATGTCCTGAATGACATCCTCATGGTTGACCACCGACCAAGGAGGAAGCTGTGACAGAGATGGCTGTGGAGGTGGATGTGGAGCGGACCCCTCGTATGTGGTCGTGGTGTCCTCGTCCTCACGCACATCCTCCTCGCCGGTATGCATAATCTCTGTACACTCCTCAGTGCTCTCATTGGACTCATGTGGGGTATCCAAATCAAGACAAGAAATCTCTCCCACAGATCCTAGATAAATCTCCCCATCCTCACTATCATCATCAAAAAATGATTCGTCATCCAAGTGGTAGTGTGGGAAAATTGGGGCATCGGCATGAGATGTGTCTATGGTGGCCGATGGCATGGTGGTCTCAACCATGAAAGTGGGTATATCCTCTCCTTCTTCCCCTCTCCTCGGTGTCGGCTCGGTGATTGGTACCATTAAGTTTTGTAATATTTGGCCTTGGTTAAACATGGCACTTTCAAGGAGAGACACGAGGCTTGATTCTTCTTGTGTTTGTGGAGGGGTATAAGGTTGAGGAAATGGATGGGAGGTGTTTGGGCTAAAGTTGTGGGAAAATGTTTGGTCTTGGAGTGGGGGGAGGCTCTCAAGCGTAAATGGGCAATCATAATACACGTGCCCCGCCATCCCACAAGTCTCACAAACCACAACCGAATAAGGATCGTATCCTCCCATTTGAGCATCGAAATTTGATCTCCACATAGTTACACCAAAGATACCTGGACAACAAAAATAAGAAAACTAGAGAGGAGCGTCAATAGTACAAGAAAATAACAAAAAGATAATATAATGTTGGGGGAAAAATTTCTTGGTTATTGAATATATTTTTTAAAAAAAAGAATTTTTTTTTGTTTTTATGCGTAGTCTAACGAACCCAAGCTAAGCTAATATCAAACCGAACGCCTCCCCGGCAGCGGCGCCAAAAACTTAACCGGCGCCCCGTTTACGGTATGGGCGCGGTGTCGTTTTACCGCAAGTGCACGGTTAGTGTAGGGTGCGGGTTTATCGAACTCAGGGAGGTGGATGGCTTGAGTGGCTACTAGCCTCGCCTAGGTTGTGTGCTAGCTACGTGGATGATATGGGTGAAGTGTAGAAATAAATAGAAGAAATGAAAAGGACACGAAATGAATCCCCGCTAACACGGGCTAGAGCATTCATGAAACTTGGCATTTGACTTGACCCAGGGTGAGACATTGCCCCAAAAGGTGGTACCTAGCGTCAATGGCCCGATATTCCGGTCGGTGCCAAGCACGCTAGGCCTACCCGGTTCCGGACGGTGGGCATTCCCATGTCCATTAACACCTTCCACAACCGGGAGCATTAAGGCCACAATGGTAACTCCCAACACTTCTTCCAAGCCGCTCCCGCGCGCGAGGACTCGATGTCTACACTAGGGGCGTGAGCTGTGGCTAGGGAGTCAACCGCCAAGTTTATTCCCCCTAGGCCCGACGGTCAGAGGCGGTCTTTCTCCCGCCAATGACAATGAAACACCCCCGCATAACCCTAATGGCCAAATAGGTCGAATGAGATTTCTAGCGATACATCGAAGCGGATCTTGACTGGACAAGCACCGGACCCCAACCCCCAACACATCTAGTGTGTTGTCGTACGAATTGGACCCAGATCACTAGAAATCCCCATTGACGCATTTCATCGAACACGTGCCATGCAACCAAGTCTAATGTAAATTTCCAAGCAACAATCCTACCCTAACCCGTATTAGGGTTCATCAAAACTACTCAATGGTGAATAACATATAAACAAACAACATAAAAGACATATAAACTTTCACCATCAAGCAAAATAAACACAATACAAACAATGGAGAAAAAGAGAGGAAAATACTTATCTTGAGTTGAATCGTCAATCCAATACAAGACTTATTGAACAAAAGACCTAATCTAAACTAACCTAAGACTAACAAGAGAAGGGGGGAAAAGCCCTAAAAACTGAGAAAGAACCAAGAAGAAGCTACCCTAAAAATCGGCCAACATTGGGTATTTATAGCCCCCATTCCGAGCCCTAACGGATCGGGTCCAAAACCACAGGAAAAACGCCACCCGATCGGTTGACAAGTCAACCGATCGGGTGATCTGTTACAAATAATAAACAGAAAACAGCGGAGCTTCACCCGGTCAGATGAACCGGTCGGTTGAGTTATTGGGGTGACCGGTTGGATCATGGCGCCATCGGGTGACGAGGTCGGTTGGATGCCCGTGTCTTGGCTCCTCAGAATCAGCTACAGATGAACCGATCGGGTGAGAGTCACCCGATCGATTGGCATTTGGCTCGAAAAGACAGAGAGTTGGCCCCCGTTGAACCGGCCTGTGAACCGGTCGGGTGACTTTCACTTGAGCTCCGGCTGAGACCGGGTGGTGCACGCGTGCATCACCCGATCGGTTGGAGATGACCAACCGACCGGGTGAGGGGCTGAAAGATGTATTCTTCGTCGTTTGACCCCCGGGATCACGCGTGACTCCTCCCGTTGCTCCGGAGACTTGAGATATCGTCGTTAAACGTCCCCTACGCGGGCAATCTCCTGCAAACATGGAGAAACAAAGAAAAGTGAAAGAAAACGAGAAAATACAAGAAAACACGAGAAAACGAATAAAAGACGACGGAAAATTCGGAGAAACACGGAAGAAAACGTGCGCAAATATATGAAATATAAACGCACGTCACCCATGCATCTACAAAAGAACCAGTAATAAAAATTCTTTAGTCATCCCAGTTCTATACGTAGATGACATTCTGATAATAGGCAACGACATAGAGATGTTAAAGTCTGTTAAGAGATGGCTATCAACCAATTTCTCCATGAAGGACTTGGGAGAAGCATCCTACATACTGGGTGTGAAGATCCATAGAGATAGATCTAAACGGATGCTAGGACTCTCCCAAACCAGGTACATTGAAACCGTGTTAAAACGTTTTAACATGGAAAACAGTAAGGGTGGTTCATTGCCAGCCAATCATGGGATAGCCCTCACCAAGAAGATGTCTCCACAAACCGACTTGGAAAGGGCAAAGATGACCAAGATCCCATATGCTTCTGCTGTGGGATCTATCATGTACTCCATGATTTGTACCAGACCCGATGTCGCTTATGCACTAGGTGTAGTAAGCAGATATCAGTCTAACCCGGGAGAAGAGCACTGGAAAGCAGTCAAGACAATTCTTAAGTACTTAAGAAGAACTAAAGACTTGGTCTTGGTTTATGGAAGTGAACACCTGAATGTTAAAGGGTTCACAGATTCAAGCTTTCAAAGTGATATGGATGATAGCAAATCGATCTCAGGATATGTTTTCACTCTCAACGGAGGAGCAGTCAGTTGGAGGAGTTCCAAACAAGTCACTATTGCAGACTCCACAATGGAAGCCGAATACATAGCGGCTAACGATGCAGCAAAGGAAGCAGTCTGGATGAAGAAGTTCATTAACCAGCTCGGGATAGTTCCTGCCGTTGAAAGTCCAATACCGTTGTATTGCGACAACAATGCAGCCATCAGCCTGGTTCAAGAACCTAGATTCCACAAGAGATCCAGACATATTCTTCGCAAGTATCACCTGATTCGGGAGATAGAGCAGAGGAAAGATATAGAACTCCTTAGAGTCTCTTCAGAAGACAACTTAGCAGATCCATTCACAAAGGTGCTGGCACGTGATCGTTTAGAGAAACTAGCGTGTAAATATGGTATGAGATACCAAAATAAATAGGCCTGAGTGCAAGTGGGAGATGTAGAGAAATGTATGCCCTCGTGGCTATTTATCTTGATGAAACATCTTGTTCAATAAATGAAAGTATTCTTTCTGGTAATGCAATGTCTGAGTTGTTCATTACTAGGATTATTCCCTTGGATTCATAGTTAGGTCACACATGTTTCGCAATGTAGATTACGATTATGAGAAATGTCTGACCTCTAATAGCTTGAATCTTAAAAGTGTTCATGGTCATAGATGTGTCGAGATAAGGGATATCAACGCATCAGACAGACCATTGCATCCCTGTCTGGTTGGTCTCATAACCAAGCGACTTGGTGAAGTCGGAAACAGGACGCAGGTGCTCAGTAAAAGCTGAGTTCACTGAACGACCCAAACAGGGAGTTATTAAATGGTTATACATTAACTAAACTATCATTAATAACTCTAAGTGATAATAGGTAAGTTGGTCCTTAGGACTTGAGATCATTGTATGAAGCTACGTGTGGACAGTGTCACTTAGGTCTAAAGATCTAACTTCGAGGCTGGGCCTGATGAAAGATCTTAGGCTGGGTGACACTCGAAACATATGAGCTAAGTAGTGATCAACAGAGGATTCGTCTCTTCCGTTAATGGGAAGTTAGTGTCACAGGTCAGTACGGCTCTCGGTAAAACCTTGGCCAAGGTATGTTGTAACTTGTACAACCTGTATGTACCAGAGACCGATGTATACTGACCACTGCTAGCCAATGGGGTTGATAGTATACCATACCCTAGACTTGCCGAGTGACATAGTTATGACGAAGGGACTAAAACTGCGGAAATTATTACAGTCACAGTCAGAGTGATTTCGTCGGCACTTTTGCCTAAACGAACCAATCACGTAATCGATGATCCCGAAACAGGGACGACACCTACTGCTAGTGGTCACTGTCGTCTTGAGACTTCGAGTCTCGGCCTGTAGTAAGGGTCAGGCTGTAGGGTCTCACACCGAGTAACATTCACGTCGTAGTAACAGATAGAATGTATAGAGGATATCATTAGATGTAAAGAGAATATTGAATTCGCAAGTTGGTTGTGAAATTGGAGCATTTGGGAATGGAGGAAATTTCGTATGGAATCCAGAGGATCAAACCGTGTAGGAATCGGAGCTCGGATGAGCCCAGAAACGCAAGAAAGGCGAAAGGGGAAGTGGGATAAAACCCATTTAGCAAAACGGGCGGGGCCCGCTGCCCCAGCGGGCCCGCCCGCTGGGGGACAGCGGGCCCGCCCGCTGGTGACAGCGGGCCCGCCCGCTGGTGACAGCGGGCCCGCCCGCTGGTGACAGCGGGCCCGCCCGCTGCCCCAGCGGGCACGCCCGCTGGTGCAGCGGGCCCGCCCGCTGGTGACAGCGGGCTGTGCCCGCACGGGCATGCCCTAGCGGGCGCGCCCAGTAGCCTTAGGCGGGCGCACCCGCTAAGCTTAGCGGGTCGCCCGCCACTTAAGTTGTTTTAGGGTTCTTTGTTGAAACCCTTGACGGCTACGAAATTTGGGTTTTTGCTCAACTTTGAGCAATTGTTTGAAGGTTCAAACGAACTCGGATTTCATCGCCGTTTGTTCCTACGCGTTCACCATCACTAGCTCTTCGAAATGATAACTTGTATCATCTCTGAAGCTCAACGATGAGTGAGGATTAATTGATTGAAGGTTAAGGCTTTATGAAAGCTATACTAACTAAAATTGAATTAATCCAAATCCCTCTTCCTAACTTTTGTCCCACATTGCTCATGACAAAAGAAGGGGAGCCGGCCTCCTATATAAATAGGTGGGCACTCCCTTCTTTGTTTCTTGCACCAAGTCTCTGATTAAGGAGCTCACGAATATTTTGAGCAAACTTAATCTAGACTAAATTTATTCTCTTCCTCTATAAATTTTCCTGTCCTCCAACCGAGTCCTAGCAAGACAACGAGGAGGTCCGAATCTGATTCGGAAGTCTACGACGCGGGTTTACTCAAGTGAAATCTTCTACGGCTAGTGATGGCTTCGGAGGCAAGGTGCACTATGGGAGCTGATCCAGTCTGCGGCGAGGAGCGACGCAACACGGCTCGGAAGGCGGCTCAGATCATGGAGCGCAAGACGGTGCGGAACATCTTACCTGCTCCAGGGCAAGATTCCGGGTGAGTCAATTTTATATGCAATTAGATTAATTAGTAGTTAGAACTTTCTCGAGTTGGTCAGACCCAACTCGAGTCAGTAGATTTCCTGGCTTAGGGAATTTTTCCTTAGGGCTTTATTTATTAAATAGTTTAATAAATTATTTCTTCCGCTGTTTTATTTATTTTGTTCGTCCGACTTAGGACGGATAGTAATAAATTAGCTCTAAGGGACCTTGAAAATCCCTACATCAACAAGAACAAAGTTCTCTCAAGATGGATTCTAGATCTCAAATGAGGGAGAGAATGATTTCTTGTGAGGAAGAGAGCTTTGGAAATGAGTTTTAATCTCTAACTCTTTCAATCTGAATAAGGCTCTCAATAGCAGCTCTAACCTAGAAGGAAACGACCAAGCTTCGTATTTATAGGATCCCATAAAAACGAGCTAGGTCAAATCCCAACGGTTGGAAATCTGAAGCAATTAGTCGGTCAAAGAACAACCACTGACCGACTAGTTCATCAACTAGTCGGTCGGTGAAACAACATGAACCGACTAAAGTATGAACAGTGAACAGATGAAATTTCAGACCTAAAGAACTAGTCGGTCCAAGAAGACTTTCTGACCGACTAGTTTCTCAACTAGTCGGTCGGTCAGTTAACTTAGACCGACTAAGAGTGAAAAACTATTAGTCTGAATACAAATTGATTTAGTCTGTCCAAGAACAAATGTTGACCGACTAGATCATCAACTAGTCGGTCGCCAAACGTTCTTAGACCGACTAACGATAAACAGTAGCTTAGGTGAAAATTGGCATGTACAGTAAAGCTCAACTAGTCGGTCTAAGAAGCATCACTGACCGACTAGTTCACAAACTAGTCGGTCGGTGAGTCAACGTAGACCGACTAACTGTAAACAGTAAGGTGCATGAAATTTAGGAAACAAACTAGTCGGTCCAAGAAGCTTTGCTGACCGACTAGATCACCATCTAG
This sequence comes from Scilla litardierei, assembly GCA_030789695.1. Lineage (NCBI taxonomy): Eukaryota > Viridiplantae > Streptophyta > Magnoliopsida > Asparagales > Asparagaceae > Scilla > Scilla litardierei. The sequence continues at coordinate 767,961,868 of CM061142.1, read as the reverse complement.
TCGGTCAGTTCTTCTTCTTGAACCAACTAACATGCACAAGAAGTCCCGAATCGAAGCGCGAAGCTTCGGGAAGGATTGTATGGACTTCAACTAAGATCATAGCTCTAAGATAGGAGTGATATGAAGATCAAATGATAATACCTACTCAAGGCTTAACATTCTAAAGAACGAAGCTAGAAGACTAAATATAAATCTAGACAAACCGTCTTCAAAAGCTTCGATCGAATCTTCATGACTTCAAAGTTGGTCCAAAAGCTTCAACGAAGCTTTAGGCATATGAATACGTGCTTTGGGAAGTCTTGAGACGTCGCTTTGGATGTTCACGTGAATTTGGCGACAATCTCCATAACTGCGCTCACAAAGTGTTAGTTCACGATTTATTTATGTTTGCTCATCATCCAAAACCAAATGCGGGGAGTCCAATACTCAACATTCTCCCCCTTTTTGGTGTTGACAAACCAATATAAATAATAATCAAAAAATAATGATTCAAGTGTAAAATACTTACTCCCCCTACATTGATGACACGTTAATTCCAAATTGAATAAATATAATACGCATCAAGCAGAAGTGAGAGGTATAAAACATGATCCAATTATTGAAATTTAGGATCGTGATCCATTTTTATATCTTCACTCCCCCTGAATCTAACATAATAAATTAGATTCATGGACAATAGAGTTAAATTTTCATTTGCCCTTGGCATTATTACTATCTCTCCCCCTTTGGCATAATTTCAAAAGAGTGGGAGGTATACAACGACAACAACAAGGCTAAAGAAAATCCGCTCCCTCCGGTCGCCTTGACTTCTTCCTTAGTCTTAGATGTCCTTCCTATCATAGATTCTCGAACCCCATACCCCGCATTACTCTTCCTGAGTGCAGGTTCGGTGATTCATGCCATGTCGCCGTTCTTTCCTCTCTGAAGCCTATTTTTGCGGGGAGTCGAAGAATACGACGATGGTCCAAAAGACACCAAGGGTAAAATACATGAAGAAAATCAAGGTGTGCCAAATTGACCATTATCCAAAAGCGAAAAATGAAATCATCAAAATACCAAATATAAGTCACTTATTGAGTAAAGTATCGTGCTCTCCAATCTCAATATTTTGGTTAAATTAGTGTATGGAAAACAATTCTATGTTTTCATAGAAATAAATTCTTTTTAACCAAGTCATAATCGTCGAGCGACGAAATCGAACATCATAGACATTGAAATGAATATAAAATGTGCACAACGAAGTAAAAGAGAGCAACAATGTATATATATATATATATATATATATATATATGAAGCATCATGAGTACAACCAAAAGATACATCGACTGCATACAAACAAAGGCACAAAATACACTGACTACATCAACATGTCACATAGTATATCAACATCAAAAAGTCAAAATCCATCATCGACATGAACATCATCAACATACATCCAAAAATGATACAACATCGACGTCAAGCATCAAAACATCCAAAATATATCAAAACACCACCAACCATGTCCTAACCCAAAACTCTCTCTAAAAGATGAATCATCCAAGGAGCATCGAAGAGTCCTCCAAGCAGACTCTCAAGAAGGAGTGGTAGGATCAGCAGTCTCCGTAGGTCCAGTCGAAGGAGTGGACTCAGGCTCTGTCGGGAGGAGAGGTGTGTCAACAGATGCAATCGTCGGGGCAGGAGTGGAAACATCAACAGCAGGCTCAACGGCAGAGGCACCGGCAGGAACGTCAACAGGAGCAGACGTCTCTGGAGCAACAGTAGACTCATCCACTGGAGCAGAAGACTCTGGAGGACCTAAAGAAGTAGCAGCTCCAGCAACGGATGTGGGAACAGCAGCAGCAGTGGCCTCAGCACCACGAGCAAGAGAATCAACGAGCTCATCGAGCTCCTCGTCATCCATATCCTCATCCTCAGAAACAGGAGGAGGAATCTCAACACCAATAGTACGAGCAATACGACACAAGATCTCCTCGGTACGAGCATACCGAGACTCGAGACGACGAACAGAACGAGCGAGATCATCAAGTGTGGTGGGAGGTCTGGGAGCAGCAGCTGCAGAAGGGGTGCCCTGAGAAGCTGAAGGAGTCGTCCTCTGCACGTGACGGAGTGCCGCAAGAGATTTCTTTACAGTCGTCGCGTTCAGGGGAGGACCAAGAGGACGCTCATCGTCAGGAGGCAAAGGCACGTGGAAATGACGAAACACCAAAGTCAACAGACAAGGATAAGGGATATGCGTAGATTTCGTGGTCTTACGAATACACTCGAAAGAGTCCATCTTATCGAGTATAATGCGAGCCCAGTTAATCTTGCAACCCAAGAAAAGAGCGTAAATCAACTTTAGAAATGGCTGAGATGGCAGAGAAGATAAGCCGTACTTTGGAAGTAAGCACGACTTCAGGATAAGATTGAGCACCCAGGCATTCGGTTTAAATGACTTCGATGGGACACCTATGAAAGCTGGAGGGATCACATGGAAGATATCGGCGAGAACGGACTGATCCAAAGACGAGATATCATCAACAGAAATATCAGACGGGAGGAGACCAGACGACGAACAACCAAGCAACTCCCCCAAGATTTCTGTCGTGAGGACTATAGGAGTCCCCAAGACAGTAGTCTCGATGGTGTGGGTCTCATCGTACTGACCTCGGATACGATTTGCATAGAAAAGTTTGACCAGGCGAGGATAGGGTCGAGGGTTTGCCTTAGGGTCAAAGCGAAGGTAGTCTATGAGTCCACTATAGGATATAAGATCTGCTAAGCCAAGGAAGTCGGAAAACTGAACATAGTGCTCCAACAACAGCGGGCAGTGCTCAATACAGTTGTAAGCCGCTAGACACATAGGGTCGTCGCGACACAATGATATGTCGACACCACCTGCTGGCATTGGGGCCTTTCCCTTAGGCTGTCGAGTCCTAGGATGAGGTGGAGGAGTGGATTCCTTACGGCTAGGCTCATCCTCAGGTCTAAATTCAGGGTCAGAATCTGGAGGTGTAGTGGGGGTATGGAGTATAGGCTTCCTAGACTGAGAACGTTTACTGGGTTTGACGGTCGCCGTCCTCTGCTTCTTCAGAGGAGGCGAAGACGAAGAAGGGTGGGTTGATTTAGCTCGGCGTTTAGGTTTCGAAGGATCCCTAGGGTGTGGCTCTATATTCATAGGAGATGCACCGGAGGGAGTGATCGAGATTCTCGTCTTTGCCATAAGTCGTGACAAAACGAGATCAAGCAACGCAAGAATAAGATCAAACAACCCTAAGTATAAACCCTATAGCCGAAATCAACAAACCCTAGGAAGTAAGAAAATGACCTAGAATAGAACCCTAGATGCTGAAAACAAGTCCTAGGAGGAGGAGATATTACCCTAGGAGGCAGATCGACGGCGGAGATCGACAGAAAGCGACGATCGGACGGCGGAATCGACGAAGGAAGACGAAGGGTCTATCGGGGGTCAGGGGTTTTAGCTGGAGAGGAACGAAAGAAACCGACTAATGAGGAGAATAGTCGGTTGAAAATGAGTATAAGTCGATCGGAATGCGAAAAGACACGGCTGTCCCTGAGCACTTCGTCTGTCACAGTTCAAGCACTGACCGACTAGATGACGATCTAGTCGGTCGGTCAATGAGCTTGAACCGACTAAGTGGAAACAGCGGCCAGACAAAGTTTTTAGGGCTAGAGTTAGTCGGTCAAAGTTCAAGTACTGACCGACTAGTTTTCATTATAGTCGGTCGGTAAGTGAACGTGGACCGACTAAATGAAGTCAGTAGCAAAGGAAAATTATAAGCTTGAACTAGTCGGTCTGAGTTCATTAGCTGACCGACTAGATGTGCATCTAGTCGGTTGGTTGATGAACTGAAACCGACTAGATGAGTCCAAAAATTTTAGAATACGAAATTTTGAGTTCTCTCCCAATCGCACTTGGACGAAACATCGTTCAACTCTCAAAAATCATCATACTACCCCATTAAACATCGAAAAACTTAAATACGACGTTCAAGAGTAAATTTGAGCATAAATTCAAAAAATTCACAAAAATCCCGGAAAAATCCAATAAGTCTAGCATGAACAAATATAGTGACATAGAATAGCATGCAAGACTATTGAATAAAAATGAATCATATATCTCGGATTCACCCATAATCCCCAATTCTCGACGTAACCGCACAAAGGAGTCTTCCTTTAGGGGTTTCGTGAAAATATCGGCGATTTGCTTCTGGGTTTCAACGTACAATAATATGATGTCCTTTTTAGCAACATGATCATCTAAGAAATGGTGTCGGACATCTATGTGTTTCGAACGGGAATGGTGTACCGGGTTCTTGGAGAGACAAATTGCACTTTGGTTGTCCACCATGATAGGGCAAGTATCACAGTTTATACCAAAGTCTTTAAGTGTGTGTCTCATCCAAAGAACTTGAGCACACGCGGCACCGGCGGCAATGTATTCCGCCTCGGTGGTTGAAAGTGATAAGGAATTTTGCTTCTTGGAAAACCAAGAGACAAGAGAATTTCCTATAAAATGGCAAGTGCCATTAGTACTTTTCCTGTCGGATTTGCATCCCGCATAATCTGTGTCACTATATGAGATTAACTCATATGTGCTAGATTTTGGATAAAGTAATCCAAAATCAAGTGTATAACTTAGATAACGGAAAATACGTTTTACCGCTACTAAGTGTGACTCCTTAGGTTGAGACTGATAACGAGCACATACGCATACGGCAAACATAATATCGGGCCTACTTGCGGTAAGATACAGTAAACTACCAATCTTACCACGATATAGACGAATGTCTACATCCTTACCGCTCGTATCCTTATCAAGATGCATAGTCGTGCTCATTGGAGTCTTCTTTCCGGAGGCATTCTCCATTCCAAATCGCTTAAGCAACTCCACCGTATACGTCGTTTGGTGGATGAAGATTGCATCGTCCATTTGGCGAATTTGGAGACCTAAGAAATACTTGAGCTCACCCATGTGGCTCATCTCAAATTGTTACTTCATAACATTAGAAAACTCTTCGCAAAGAGCGAAGTTAGTAGCACCGAAAATGATATCATCAACATAAATTTGAACTAAAAGTATATCATTATTCGAATGCTTAACAAAAAGTATAGAATCGGCTTCTCTCATTTTAAAATTCAATTCCAAAAGAAAATTCTTTAGGCGATCATACCAAGCTCGAGGAGCTTGTCTCAAACCGTAAAGTGCTTTCTTTAGTTTAAAAACATGATTTGGAAATTTTTCATTAATAAAGCCCGGAGGTTGAGAAACATAAACTTCCTCAACGACATCTCCGTTTAAAAATGCACTTTTTACATCCATTTGAAATAGTTTGAAATTTTTATGGCATGCAAAAGACAATAATACTCTAATTGATTCTAATCTAGCTACCGGAGCGAAGGATTCTTCGAAATCGATACCTTCCTCTTGACGGTAGCCTTGAGCAACCAACCGAGCTTTGTTCCGGACGACGATTTGATTTTCGTCGGTTTTGTTCTTGACAATCCACTTTGTCCCTATGACGGTGTGTTTCTTCGATGGCAATGGAACAAGCTCCCAAACCTCATTCCTCTCGAATTGAATGAGTTCCTCCTCCATGGCTAAGATCCAAGCACCATCTTCACACGCTTCATTAACATTCTTTGGCTCTATCGAGGAGGCAAAGGCACAATGAGCGAAGTAGTTCACTTGCGATCTCGTCTTGACACTATCATGGATATTGCCAATGACTTGCTCATGAGGATGGTCACGAACGGTATGAAGCCGTTTGGGAATACCTTGATCACTAGGAACATTCTCAACAACTTCATTAGTAGGGTTAGTCTCAATAGAATCAATAGAATTAACAGAGTTAGAATTACCAATTGAATCACATAAGACATCCATGGAGTCATCATCATTAGTAATTCTAGTTGGAACAAATCCTTCATTAAATGAAACATGAAGCGATTCCTCGATCGTTGAGGTTCGTTTGTTGTATATCCGGTAGGCTTTGCTACGCGATGAATATCCAACAAACATCCCCTCATCAGATCTTGGATCGAATTTGTCAAAACTACCATACGTGTTCTTAATAAAACATTTTGAACCAAAAACACGAAAATGTTTAACTTGAGGCAACCTACCAAACAACAATTCATAACAAGTTTGTTTAGTGTCGGGCCTCAAAAGTATTCTATTAAACACATAGCAAGCGGTGTGTACCGCTTCCGCCCAAAATTGATGGCCAAGTTGGCTATCATCAAGCATCGTGCGAGCACACTCCACTAGCGTCCTATTCTTTCTCTCAACTACACCATTTTGAGGAGGTGCACGAGGGAAAGAGAAGGTGTGTGTAATACCAACTTCATCACAAAATGTCTCAAAAGACTCATTCTCAAATTCCCCTCCATGATCACTACGAATAGTGACAATGGTGGTTCCAATGAGATTTTATACTTTCTTAACAAAAATTGTGAAGTTTTCAAAAGCTTCATTTTTATTACATAATGAAAATACCCAAGTAAACCTAGAAAAGTCATCAACGATGACAAGTCCATATCTAGCATTACCTAATGAAGCAACTCTAGTTGGCCCAAATAAATCTAGATGTAATAGCTCTAGTGGCCGCTTAGAGGAAATGCTTTTCTTAGGTTTAGGGATGGCAGTAATGGCCTGACCCATCCGGCCCGACCTGGCCCGACCCGGTTTTGACCCGGCCCGACCCGACCCGCAGCCGGGTCGGGGCAAGCTTGGGCTTTGTATGCGTCCCGACCCGCCCCGCCCCGCCCCCGTAAACTATAGAGGTTCTAAAAAACCTTACTATTTTGATGTGGATCATGCAGTCAGTGAATAACCCATAACTCCTACTCTATTCCACGGTTCTCCTAATTGGGCCAATTCTCAATTCCAAATTACCTAATAAATCAAAATTCTCCCAATTCACAAATAAAATTTTTATTTGGGATTCATATGGATGGCACTAATGACCTGACCCGACCGGCCCGACCCGATTTTGGTAAGAAAGAACACGCCACGCCCCGCCCCGCGACCCGCCCCGCCCCGGCCTGTAGATGGGTCGGGGCAAGCTTGGGTAGTTAAATACCCGCCCCGCCCCGCAATATTGCCATTCCTACTTAGGTTTAAATGAAGATTTTGGAAGCTTGCCTCGTTGACACGAGTCATAAAAGTTTTTCTTTTGAAAGACAAGCTTAGGGAAGCCTCTAATAGAGTTTAACTTGGAAAATAGTATTCCAAAGTTCACATGACCAAAACGTCTATGCCATAAGTGTTGTTCACTTGTGTTGGCAATGAGACATTGTTCATGTGATCTTGGAAGATCTAGGATATATATATCCTTATGGCGTGTGCCGGAAAACAATAATTCATTATTATCTTTTCTTAAAATATGGCACATTCCTTTCACAAAGTTAACTTTGTAACCTTTGTCACAAAGTTGGCTTATTGAAATAAGATTGTGATTTAATCCTTTAACAAGGTAAACATCACATATTAGAGGTTTAGAAGGATTACCCACTTTACCAACACCAATGATGGTTCCGCTCTCATTGCCTCCAAAGACTACCCGGTTCCCATTTACGATGGGCACCACTCCGGAGAGCAATTAAGCGTCACCCGTCATGTGTTTTGAACACCCGCTATCGAGTATCCAATTTCTATTGGAGCTAAATTTAAATTTGTTGCTCCGTTCCTTTTTCTTGAGTACCTATAGATATGAAATGTCGTATCACGGTACCCAAGTTCATTGGGTCCTAAAGATTAGACCTTTGGAAGCCAAGTCCAATTGGACTTAGACTTCCCCACATAATTACTACTATGCACAATATTCGAAAAATAAGCATTCATATAAACTTGTGTTTCATCCATGCTTGTGTCCTTTGGGCTCCAAATAGTGAAAATCTTGGGAGCCCTCATCCTATTGGGTGCATGCATGCGACGTTGATTTCTACGTGATGCATGTTGTAGATAGGCATAAGGAACATGATGGAATGGTGCACGACGATAATTATTCATATGATGAGGTGGGTGAACATATGCATGTGGAGGAACACGTGCGTGAGGGTGTCTAACATGGTGTGCACGTGCCCGTGGATGCGTAGCATAGAAATCATCATATGTGTGAGCCGGTGGAGTAGGACGTGTGTTCCTACGTGGCATGGTATTGGTGTACATGTAGGCATGGCCTTTTTTGGAGGTCCACCCAAAGTGGGTTTCTTTTCAAAAGACGGCGTGGACGAGGTGGAAGCACCATTGGTAGATGAACTACCAATAGAGTGTTTGCTACCACTCGTTGAGGCACCGGAAGTTGGCCTAACAAAAGTAGTGGCCGACTTGGATGAACTTCCCATCGTATACCCCAAGCCAATGTGGTGATTGGCCGGAGGTAAGACACTTAGGATATTATCCAAATGGCCCTTACCCTTATTGAATTCACTGATTCGGCCTAATGTGTTCTCATATTTCTCGGTGAGAGAACGCAAAGAAGTATCCAAAGTGGATACTTGCGATGTGAGCACATAAACACGAGATTTGAGACTTTCATTCTCAATACTCAAAGTCGAGTTTTGAGAAGTCAAATCCTCTATCTTATGTTCTTCCGGATCATCAATGCTAACATGTTCAAGTTGAGTCTTGAGATTAACAATCTCATTCTTCAACTCTTCAACAACGGTGTCGTTGTTGGTGATGATAGTTTTAGGCGAGGTTTGGATGCTAGCTAAATCATCTTTTACTTTAGTATACATATTTACTAACTTAGAGTATTTAGACCATAATTGCTCATTAGCATTTCTATGGTCATCCATGGTTACCTCATCGCCTTCGTTGTCGCTATCATCGGAGGAGGAAGAACCTTGATCATGCTTCTCTCTCACCATGAAGCACATGTGCGCTTGCTCCACTTGCTCATCGTCCGACTCTCCGCTTGAGGAATCCTCGGAGTCGGTGAATGTTGCTCCGACAAGTCCCTTTTTGTACCCCTTTTTGTACTTCTTGGACTTATCGAACTTTGGCGCCTTCCACTTCTCCTTTTGTTAGTTTAGAGGACACTCCGCTTTCATGTGTCATGGCTTGTTGCATTTGAAACACAAGGGAGAGGAGGCGTTAGAAGAACCAAATTTAGCTTTGTTCTTATAGTTACCTTTTCGGAAGAACCGGTTGAACTTCTTAGCCATGAGTGCCATGGACTCCAAGTCCAACTCGTTTTCCGAGACTTCATCATCGGTTGATGTGGATGTGGATGGAGCGGCCTTGAAAGCAATAGCCTTCTTCTTTGGCTCGTCTTGCTTTAAGTAGGACTTCATCTTGTCCTACAACTTCAACTTGCTATCTTTGCGTACCTCGTATGACATTAAGGTACCCATTAGTTGAACAACGGTATAGGTTTTCATGTCATTACCTTCCTCGATGGCGAAGGTCCGTTTCTCCCAACTAGAAGGAAGTCCATCGATGATCTTCGAGACTTTCTCCTTTTGGGTGTAGGTTTTGCCGAGAGCCTCCAACTCGTTTGTGATGTCGACGAAGCGAGCATAGTACTCCTTCATCTTCTCACCCTGTAGCATATGAAACAACTCATAATCTCTATTAACTACAACGAGTTTAGAGTCTCTTACCCTACTTGTCCCTTCATGTAATATGAGGAGGGAATTCCATATTTGATATGCACTCTTACATGTGCATATCTTGTTGAAGTCCTCCGGCTCCAAAGTACATTGCAAGGCGTTCATTGCCTTGGCATTGCTTACCTCTGCGGCGATCTCCGCGGGAGTTCACTTCTCGAAATCTTCTTCGGCGGGCTCGATGTATTCCTTCATCGTGGCCCTCCATAGTGAAGCACTCCGGAGGAACGTTTCCATCCAGCATTTCCAGTACCCGTAGTTGGTACCGTTGAAGAATGGAGGCCTCGTCGAGGAATGTCCTTCTATCACCGAAGACGCTCCTTCACGGTTTCTGAAGGTGTTATAGTCGGAAGGTGGACGAACGGTCTTGTTGTCGTTGGCAGACATAGCTATAGACTTGGCTCCGATACCAAATGTAATGCCCTGAAAGCTACTGCACAAGTACTAGAGGGGGGGTAAATAGTACTTTAAAATAACAAGGAGTATAATTCCTAATTATCGTGCAAACTACTACCAACAAATGCGGAAGCTAAAATTGACAACAACAAATATTCAATGCAAACAATTGATATGATGGGTTCGGATCCACCCAAGTCTCCCCGACTTGTTCCCGGTGATCCTACGTCCCAATACACCCGGATCCCCTCCGGATACTTAGGTTAGAAACCCTAACCAAAGATTTCCACTATGAATACCTTGTGAAAAACCTTCACAAGATCAAATCATACAATCAATATCAATAGTGACTCCCACAACCCGGGATCACAACCTTCTCTCACAACCGAGAGAATCAATAGCAATAAATGAGTTTATATGAAATAAACAACAACTTACCACAAACCCTATACCTTGAGTATTCTTACCAAATTAGGGCAAGGAAGGATTTGAGGAAGGAGAAGTCACCAAGACCTAGCACCACCAATATGAGCAGCAATGGGTGCCTAGGAATGAATAGGAGACTTGATTCAAGCAATAGCTTGGATGGCTCAACAAGAACAAAGTTCTCTCAAGATGGATTCTCGATCTCAAATGAGGGAGAGAATGATTTCTTGTGAGGAAGAGAGCTTTGGAAATGAGTTTTAATCTCTAACTCTTTCAATCTGAATAAGGCTCTCAATAGTAGCTCTAACCTAGAGAGAAACGACCAAGCTTCGTATTTATAGGATCCCATAAAAACGAGCTAGGTCAAATCCCAACGGTTGGAAATCTGAAGCAATTAGTCGGTCAAAGAACAACCACTGACCGACTAGTTCATCAACTAGTCGGTCGGTGAAACAACATGAACCGACTAAAGTATGAACAGTGAACAGATGAAATTTCAGACCTAAAGAACTACTCGGTCCAAGAAGACTTTCTGACCGACTAGTTTCTCAACTAGTCGGTCGGTCAGTTAACTTAGACCGACTAAGAGTCAAAAACTATTAGTCTGAATACAAATTGATTTAGTCGGTCCAAGAACAAATGTTGACCGACTAGATCATCAACTAGTCGGTCGCCAAACGTTCTTAGACCGACTAACGATAAACAGTAGCTTAGGTGAAAATTGGCATGTACAGTAAAGCTCAACTAGTCCGTCTAAGAAGCATCACTGACCGACTAGTTCACAAACTAGTCGGTCGGTGAGTCAACGTAGACCGACTAACTGTAAACAGTAAGGTGCATGAAATTTAGGAAACAAACTAGTCGGTCCAAGAAGCTTTGCCGATCGACTAGATCACCATCTAGTCGGTCAGTTCTTCTTCTTGAACCAACTAACATGCACAAGAAGTCCCGAATCGAAGCGCGAAGCTTCGGGAAGGATTGTATGGACTTCAACTAAGATCCTAGCTCTAAGATAGGAGTGATATGAAGATCAAATGATAATACCTACTCAAGGCTTAACATTCTAAAGAATGAAGCTAGAAGACTAAATATAAATCTAGACAAACCGTCTTCAAAAGCTTCGATCGAATCTTCATGACTTCAAAGTTGGTCCAAAAGCTTCAACGAAGCTTTAGGCATATGAATACGTGCTTTGGGAAGTCTTGAGACGTCGTTTTGGATGTTCACGTGAATTTGGCGACGATCTCCATAACTGCGCTCACAAAGTGTTAGTTCACGATTTATTTATGTTTGCTCATCATCCAAAACCAAATGCGGGGAGTCCAATACTCAACAGGATGTACGCGGTGACCGCTTTGTTGTAGGTTGGGTCGCCGTCGTCGTCGATGCTTGCCATCATTAGGTCCTTCATGACCCCTTCAGCCGTGAACTCTTCAATTGCTTCCTCCTCAAGAAGATCCAAATAATTTGCCCCTTCTATATGGGCTCACTCCCTCATTGGCTTTTGTAGCCAGAACTCAGCTTCAATATCCCCCACGTTGAGGGAGATGTTCCCTTCCCGGACGTCTATAAGAACACCGGCCGTCGCCATAAAGGGGCGGCCGAGTATGAGTTGAGAGCTTCCTCCCTCGGGCATGTCCATAATGATGAAGTCGACTGGGACACATAGCCCTGGTGGTATTTGAAGGATGATGTCCTTCGCTATCCCAACCGGGTAGGTGATAGAATGATCGGCGAGCTTGATGGACATGCTCGTCGGTTCCAGCTCACTTCCCGTCTGGAGTCTTTTGAAGATGGAGAGGGGCATCAGGCTGATGCTAGCCTCTAAGTCGATTAGTGCTCTGTTGATTGGCATCCCGCCGATGGAACATGGCACGGTGAAGCTCCCCGGATCCAGCAGCTTCCGGGGGAGGTGATTTCTGATCACAGAGGTGGAATCCTCCATCAGCTTAATTTCCTCAAGTTTTCTCTTTCCCGTAATGAGATCCTTCAGAAATTTTGCATATGTCGGGATCTCGGTGATGGCATCTATAAATGGGATATTCAGTTGTATCCCCTTTAGTAACTCCATAAACTTGGTGTACTTCTTCTTCAATTTGGCTAGGGCTAGCCTCTGAGGGTACGGAGGAGGAGGTCTGGAGACTTTGCCCTTAGATGCATCAACAGGAGGCGGTGTAGTAGCAGGTATGACGGGAGATGCATCCGCCTTCTCTTCAATTGGGACAGGCCCTTCAGTGACCTCAACTCTATCACTGTCGTCGACAGCTTCTTCAGTGGTAATCTTCTTCTTGTTAAACACCAGATCCATAAAGGGGTCAGTAACCCGTCCTCCTCGTGTGGTCACTGAAACCACGGCGTTGGCTTGAGCTCTAGGGTTGGTCTCCGGCTCGGAGGGTAATCTACCCTGATTCTTTAACAACTGCGACATCTGCCCCCTTAGTTCATCGAGCGAAGAATTGATGTTCTTAAATTGGTTCGATGTATCCTGATTGAAGCATATTTGGCTGCTAATGAAGGTCTCCAGTGTGGCTTCCAGGTTAGACTTGGGTGGAGCCGGCGCATAATTCTGCTGAGAAGGCCGGTTGAACTGATATCTCGGTGGCCTGTAAGGCCCAGCTGGCCTGTAAGGCCCAGCTGGCCTGAAGCCACCTTGCTGCTGGCTCTGCTGCTGCTGAGGAGGAGGTGGGGCCTCTGAAACTACGGAGGTTACAGCCCTCCACTTGGGTTTCCGTTGGAAAACCCCGGGTGATTCTTGGCGGCAGGGTGCTGCCACTGGTTCTGTCCCTCTCCCTGGATGTACTGAACGGTCTCAGATGTCTTAGCACCCTCATAGTGACTCTCAATAGGAATATATCCTGGATCTACATACTCCTTAACAGGATGATATGAAGTGCTGGGTGCCGCTGGGATAGAGTCTAGGCACTGCTCGATGCAGGCCACTTGCTTGCACAAGGTCTCAATGTGAGAATCCAAGTGACTAGCGACCTTGACCTCAGGAGTCCGGGTCATAACGGTCCGCTCATCGCTCCACTGCTGGGTGTTGGCCACCATGTGCTCCAACAGATCTATAGCCTCCTCGGGAGACTTATCCAGTATGGCGCCTTGCGCCGCAGCATCAATAATCATCTTGGTGCTAGGCTGGAGCCTGTTGTAGAAGCTCTGCACCAGATTCCAGGGCTGGATCCCATGGTGAGGACACTGGTTTTGGAGGTCCTTGAATCTCTCCCAAGCCTCGTAAAGTGAGTCCTGCGGGGGCTGCTTGAAATTAGAAATGGCCCCATGGATCCGGACCGTCTTTGAGGGTGGATAAAAATTATCCACGAAAGCAAGCGCGAGCTTCTCCCATGTGGTGAAGTGGTTAGGAGGATGGGCCCAGAGCCAATAGGAGGCTTTGTCCCTCAAGGTGAAAGGGAAGAGTCGCAGCTTCATCGCATCATCACTGACGTCCTTCGCCTTGAATGTATCACATTTTTCCAAGAAGGAGTCAATGTGATGGTTGGGATTCTCGTGAGGATGCCCATGGAAGGGATCCTGCTGCATGAGATTTATCAACCCTGTCTTAAGCTCGAAGGTCACCGCCGTCAGTTGGGGTCTGAGAATTGAGAAGTTGTTCCCAAAAGTCGGTTTCATGTGGTCCCCGATGGACCCAGTGCGAAGAGGAGGAGGAGGAAGATTTTCTCCCATCTGAGCAGATGGAGATGAACTTCTGCTAGAGGCACTCAAAGCCATGGCTGTCTTTTCGATCTCAGGATCGAACAATAACTCTATAATAGTCCCCTTGTGGCGGGTGTTCATGCACCAACAAAACTCAGAAGAATACTGTCAGTAGCACCGAATAAATAAAAAGAATAAAAAATAATGGAGGGGTGAGAGATGATCGGAATGCTAGCAAACTTCACGGAATAAAAACAAACTGAGATAAAAACACTATTACCGTCCCCGGCAACGGCGCCAAAAACTTGACGCACCCGTAACCTACACCTAGGTTCCACCTGGCGGTGTCACAATCGCCAGGCGTAATATGGCCCCTAGGCTACGATTTCGGGCTCAATCCGCAAGCAGACGGTGTCAAGTTATAGTATAAAAGATTATCGAATCCCTCAGGGACGGAGATAGTGTAAATAGGTTCTCAGTCTATTTCTAAACGTGGAAGTAAGATAGCTGTCGGGGGAACAGATTTGGGTTGGTTGTTGTGATGGTAATATCAAGGTAATATCAATAAAAAGGGACTATGGCTTTAGGGATAACCACTAGGATCGTTGGGGTCGATGTTAGGATAGTATCCTCACATTGCATTACGGCTAGGGAATTAATCCCCCAATTCGTACCACTCTCGTGGGTTAGAATTGCGGGGTATTTCGGTGGCTCTCGTTGACGCAATGGCGGTAGCCGTCAACGTAGCGGTATAGTTCGTCGATGAATCCCCTCAAGACGCGAGCTGAGCATGGTCACGTGCCTTGATTAGATCCAACGATTTCCCTATTCGAATCCCTAGATACCCCTTAAGCACATCAATTCCACAGATCATAGGCATGATCTCAGTACGGGTTATCTACGGATTTGGTAGGATCAACCGAAATACAACCCTAAATCCCCAATTCAACGTAGGGATCCAGATCTACATTTTCCCCCTAGAATCCTAGGGTTAACCCATCAACCCTAAAATAAATCTACTCACTTATGGCGATAGAAACGCACAAAAGCGTCAATTTCACAGAAGGAAACATTATATCAATCCAAAGATTAGGGCTAAAAGAACTTACAGCGAGTATAGACGAATAATAGATCCAGACAAGAACAAAAGCAATAATCTTCAATAATTGATCCAAAATTCGCGACAAAAATAAGTCTTCAAAAATCCTACAAAGAATCGCCAGAGCTCCTCTAAAATTCCTCACCCAAAAGCTAAATTCAACTCCCTCCGCGTCGCCCTCAGATCGCGAGCTTTCAGTGCTGCCCAAATCATGCGCATCGCGCTCGTTCAAATCTTTCCAGAAATGCCCCTAGAATAGCCGACCGAGTAGGCTACTCAGTCCGAGCATTTTCTGCTCGGTCAGTGGCTCGGGCCGTGGCTCGGCCCAAGTAAGTGAGCTGCTCGGCTGCTTGGAGAATTTGAAATCGTTTTAGCCGGACCGAGTAGGACTCTGCTCGGTCCGAGTAGGCTTGACTCGGTCTGATATTCGGGCTCTACTCGGGCGCTGCCCGGACTATGTAATCTGAGGCGACTCGACCGAGCAGATGAGCTGCTCGGTCCGAGTCAGCCCGTATCCGTCGCTGCTGTAATTGATACGGCTCGGTCCGAGCAGCTGAGCTGCTCGGACCGAGCATTTTCTGGGAAATGCTGCAGAATGCTCCTGGGCTTCTCTCTATGCCCTCTCTCCCTCGTCTCTCCTCCAATGACTCTGAAAACGTGACGAACTCCTCCAGAGCCTCGCCAATGAGCTCATGAGCACGTCGGATGTGTCCATACCCAAGTGGGGGTCCAAATCGCTCCAAAATCCCTGAAAATTCACGAAACACTACGAAACTAGAAAATATCATCAGAAATGCAGAATCGTAGTAAAAAGTGGGATTTGGACGCGAAAATGATATGCAATGCGATGAGATAATGATATGAAAATGATAGAAAATATGGACACATCATTAGGCAACATTAGAAGGATTATAATTGTGCTAATCAACGAATGAAAAAGATTTATTATTTGGACAACACTATTCAACCCCCCTTCTAGTGTTGTTTGCCATCCACAGGATCCAACACTTGGTATCAGAGCGAGGCTATAAAAGGCGATGGCATCAACATCTTTTCACTCTGAAGGACTCAACACCATACGACCACCTCCGTTCAACGGAACAAACTATGCTAAGCTGAAAGATCCGGATGAAGACTCACTTGGAGTCACTATACATCGAAGCGTGGACCGTCACTAAAGTTCCATACATCACACCTACCGAAGTTGAGTTCGGAAAATGGTCAGCCGACAACAAGAAGAGAGCCAATCTCAACACAAAGGCGATGAATGCATTATTCTACACCGTGACAGGTAACGAGTTCAATTGAGTCTCCCAATGTGAGACAGCACATCAAATATGGCACACCCTTCTGGTAAGTCATAAGGGAACTGAAAATGTAAAAGAATCACGTATAAATATTTTACATTCTAAGTTTGAGTCTTTCAAAATGGAAGAAGGAGAGAGTATCACCGATGTGAATACTCGTTTTACTAACATCACAAATGAGCTCGCAAGTTTAGGAAAGAAACTCTCTGAATACGAGCAGGTGATGAAGATACTGAGATCTCTCCGACCCGAATGGAAGGAAAGACAACAGCCATTCGAGAAGCACACAACGTGAAGGATCTTACCATTGAAGAGCTGATGGAAAATCTCATGGCATATGAGATTGAACTTGAAGAAGACAAGAAGATCGAAGAAAAACCAGAGAAGAAGAATCTTGCTGTCAAAGCTCAAGAAGAAGATTCCGACTACACTGACAAAGAAGACCATATTGCTTTCATCTCAAAGAACTTTAAAGAGTTCATTACAAGTAAGTATGGTAAACTTCTTTTCGACCTACGAACGGTATTATTTGTTTTGGTTGCAATAAACCAGGACACGTCAAAAGAGATTGTCCCTTGGAAAAGAACAACCGTGATTCCAGAGATCGTGGGAAGAATCGAGAAAGCAATGAAAGAAGAAACAATGGAAGAAACAGATTTCGACGACCAAAGAAGGAAGCTTACGCAGCTTTCGATCAGAGCGATGTTTCTTCATCCGATGAATCCTCAGCAGACGACAACGATGAAAGAAGAGAAACCGCACACATGTGCTTCATGGCTTCCACATCTTCTAAAGTAAGCTCGCATCATGATTCATCTAGAGATAGTGATTCATCATCAAGTGATGATGAAGACATGGATTATAGGGGAGCATATAAGGAGCTATGCAAAATGCATGAAAAGCTCATAAAAGAACATAGAAAAACACTTAGGAATATTAAGAGAGATGCTATAGAGAAAGAAGAGATTATTAAAGAGAATAGTATTTTGAAGGAAAAGAATGATTCTTTGCAAAAAAAGACATTCTTTCCATGAATGAGAAAGTTGAAAATTTAAATAATCTTCTCGTATCCGTCAAAGACAAATACGACTCTACGATGAAGATTGTTGAAAATTTCAACAAGGGAAAAGGAAAGCTATATAGTTTAATAAATAATCAAAAGGCTTCATCTAGTAAAACCGGACTTGGATATGATTCAAATCATACCAAGAAACCGGTTAAGCATACTAGGATGCATCATTCTAACAATAATTTTCTGAGCATCTGGATGCCAAAGAACTTGTCCGACCAAAAGAAGAAAAGGTACGCTACTAACTTTGTTCAGCAAGTTCATTTAAACAAAAATTATAAATATGTTTTTCATGAAGGAACTAAACCATATTGGGTTTGGTTTCCTAAAGACTAACCTCCCAGACTCAAAAATAAAGCGTACCATAAACGTTTATATTTTCAGGTACTCTAAAATAAAAACATGGAGGAAGATCAAAATCAGCAAGAAAACGATGTACAACAAAAGCAGATTGCTTCGCTAAATCTAAATTTGTTTGGATGATTAAATGATTGTTAATTTTATTTATATGCTTATAAATGTTTATCTCATCATCATAGAGTAGATTTTCAATAGATACACACTCACCATTGGACCAAAATACCTCGGGATGAGAAAACAACCCAGCTCAGCAGGGAGTCGACTACCACCATCAGGGAGTCGACTACCAGAGTGCTATGCGGATTTCTGGGTTTGTGTTTTGATTTTTTTTCTAACTTCTTTTGTGTTCCATTGAGTCAAACGAGTTCAAAACCCAAAGGTAACTTAAACCCAATAAGCAATTTTGATCTCAACCCTTCATTGTTTGATCCAAAGGCTTCTATTCATCATCTCTTTTCACCTCAAGAAATAAAAATCCCTCAAGGTGAAAACCCTAGGTAGCCGACTACCCCTCTTTCAGCTCGCTTTGAAATTTTTTTTAGCACTTTGAGTTCTCTTGGGTCTTCATCTTCTCTCATCATCCTCCCAAGAAAAATCACTAAGGTAAAATCATCTCCTCCTCTCTTATCAACTTTTACTTTATTTACTTCTTGCATATCTAGTCTTGTAAATATATTTTTTTTCTTTTCTAGAATGCCTTTCAAGAAGATTGCTTCTAAGAAGAGAAAGGTTACCAATGAATCTCTTTCTGAAAAGAAAATCATCATACCATATCTTTTCAAAACTACTACGTTTGAGCACTTTGTCAAAATTTCTAATAGGCAAATCCTTCATGAGAGGTTTGTCAAAATTGACCATCTTGAAAACTATGGCATTGACAGTATCTTAGAATTTCAAAACTTGACAAATCTTTTTTCTTCTGAAAACACCTATCTATGCTATCCTAGACTTGTGCATCTTTTCTATGCCAACATGGACTACGATCTTGCTAAGTGTAGATTCATCACTAAAGTCCTAGACTCCAAACTTGCTATAACTGTCAAAACTCTAGGAGAAGCTTTAGGAATCCCTTACACTGGAATGTTATTGGAGAACATAGAGATGGTCGATGAGAATATTCTAGAGAAAATGTTTTTGCCCGGAAGATACTTCCAAACAAAACTACCATGTAGCGATCTTCGCTATCCAGGAAGAATTCTAGCAAATATATTGTCTTATAATATTACTCAGAAATTTGGAAGCCACTCTGTGTTATCTGAGAAGCAAGCTAAGTGCATTTACGCCATGCTAGGAAACATTCGTGTAAATTGGGATAAAGTCATCATGGACTCCATCCTTACATTTGCTTCTTCTGATAGACCTTCATCAACCTTAGACCATGGTCATTACCTCACCATCTTGTTTATTGGATATAATATACCTTTGGATAATGAAACCGAAATTCTGGAACCAGCTCGCATCTTTGATGTACATGCTCTTGGCCGAATGAACCTTCATAAAGATCTCGACCAGAATATTCCAGAGGAAAGGCTCGCTGCTGAAGGAGGATCATCATCCTCAAAGATTAAAGGTAAGGAACCTCTTCTAATTGATACAGATGAATAAGAGGAAGAAAATGATGGTGAAGAAGGAGAAGAAGAAGAACCACTGGCATACATTGTTGAGCTTCAAGATATACTCTTGAAGAAGATTGGGAAATTGAAGATTTCTCAAGAAAAATGATTTAAAGTCCTCAACAAAAAGGTGTATGATCTGAAGGACTTTGTGGCGAGCAGCAACAAAATGACGGAGAAGACTCTGAAGTTGATCATTGGCGAGATCAAGGAATTGAAGAAGAATGGAGGAGCTTCATAAACTAAGTCATTTGATTTCTAAAACAATGGGTCTTTGACAAACAATATTTATTTTGGTATGTAATAACTTTTCTGTGATGTGATGTTTTGAACTAATTACTCATGCCTTTAGTTTGATATGTTTATGTGGTTTGATATGTTATGCTCTAAAACATGCTTTAATTATATCATATATCATTATCTACTAACGCTGTTTTGCAGAAATGATCTTAAAGTACCATGAACTACTCTCTCCAAACTTTTATATTTATTGAATATAGCTTGATTGAGTCATTGGTGAAATATTATTTGTCATTTTTTTATTGATGACAAGGGGGAGAAAAAGGATAAAAATGCAAAAATGTGAATGCATATTATTTTACTGACTGACTTTGATGCAGGGGGAGTACCGCATCTAAGCAGGGGGAGTAAGTTATTTTAAGTTATTTCATTAAGTCAATATTCATTCAATACATTTCATTTTTCATTTAGGTGTCATCATCAAAAAGGGGGAGAGTGATGGGAAATCGAATCCCACCCCTAAGTGGTTTTGATGATGAGTACACCAAATGATGTTAGTGTGCTAACTACACTACAAATGTGCAGGTTATACGACAAATGGTGACTTTACGCATACTCCGAAGAAACTCAACTGTAGGGATCGTCTAACCCTTGCAATACTAACAACACACACTAGAGGGGGTGAATAGTGTAATGGCAATAAAATTGTCCAATTAAAATTTAACTTGCAAATGCGGAATTATAAATGCAAGAGGAATTAAAAGGCACAATCAATCCAAACGCAAACACAAAGTTTTACCATGGTTCCCCAAACTTGGTTACATCCAGCCACACCAATATTCACTATATTCTCACACGGAGAAGTGAATACAAATCTCACAATGAGATACCCCACAAAGAGGATTTATGCCCTACACAAGGACCCAACCAATCTTACACAAGGATCAAGACTCCCACACAGAGAATCACTAACTCCAACTCAGAGAATTAGGGTTAGCCCTACACCAGGACACAAGAACTCCCATAAAGAGAGTTAATTCCCACAAAGAGAATTCCTTAGTCCCACAAAGAGACAACCTCTCACAAAGAGAGAAACTCCCATAAAGAGAGTACCCTAATCCCACAAAGAGAAATAGGAAAACAAATTACACCAAGTAAAGTAAATACTCTTACCTATGCCTTGAGATGCTTACTCATGAATGAATGCAAGGCATGGAAGAGGATCTCCAAGTGTTGGAATATGCTTGAAAGCACTTGGATGATTTCCTTTGAGCTGGACTTCAATGCATGAAGAGAGATGAGTGCTCAATAGAGGGAAATGAGGGAGCTTGAGAGTTGCTTATTGATCTCTTAAGATTTTCCATAGAGTCAAGAGTTATCAAGTGTTGTCAAGAGTTCTCAAGTGATGGCAGCACACTCATATATATAGGAACCACATATCAAGCCCAAAAACCTAAAGAAACAGCCAAATGAACAAATCTGCAACGGCTAGAAACTGGGTGAAAACGACAGGAACAGTCGACTGATAATCAAAAAATAGTCGACTGATCAACGGCTAGAAAATATCCAACGGCTATAATCTGAGCCAGGACAGTCGACTGATGAAGACAATACAGTCATCTGATAAACAGGACAGGCGCCTATTAATCCTTCAGCAGACAACTGCAGCAGAGGATGGATCGAAACAGAGAGCTGCACTCTTTCTCCAATTCTTCGCACATGCGACTGATGTTAATACTACAGTCGTCTGTCAAATAGTCAGGCGACTGTACATTCTACATCAGTCGACTACTGTATAATATGGAGAGAAGACAGAGAGATGCAGTGATTGCACTTACGCTATACAGGCGACTGTTAGCCAATTTCCAGGTGACTGTAAATATACAGGCGACTGTAAACTGATCGTCAGGCGACTGTGAATAAAGCTCAAGTTTGAGTCAATTGAAATGTTGACTTGAGCTGTGCATGTCAGGCGACTGTAGAAGGATCTACAGGCGACTGGAAATCACCCAGTAGGCTGTATTTCCCTCAACAGGCGACTGACGGAAAGCCAGAGACTCCAAATGAGTCTTTGGACAGAGTGAACCTATTAGGTTGGATTCTATGATAATCCTAAGGTTCACTAAGATGGTTAAATGCATATGCATGATAAGTAAACCATCTAACAAGGCATTACAATATCCTAGACTCAAAAGAGAGAGAAAGCAATAAAGTAAATTACATGGATTACAATGCTTCTCAAAGAGTCTAAGTCTTCAATCTTGATGCCTTGAGTGCTCTCCACCATCTCAAAGCTTTGGCACTCCTTGAGTCCAAACTTTGGCCCTTCTTCACATGATGTCCATCCTTACACCAAGTGATTAGTCTCCAAGAAAGATATCCTTGAAATAAACTGAGAGACTAAAACATGAGATTCATTAGCAACAACATAATGTTGTGATCATCATCAAAATAATATTGGTATGAAGCACCAATACTCAATAATCTCCCCCTTTTTGATGATGACACACATTATGTAAATCATAAAGAAATAAAGCACAATGCTAATGATCTCCCCCTACTTATATGCATCAATTACATAATGAGCCACACAATGGTAAATACTCATAAAACCAATAAAAACATGGTGGCATATAATAGGCATGGATTACATAAACCAATTGTAAACCAAATGCAAGATACAATATCATGCAAACATGCACGGTTTATCTAATCCCATATATCTCTCCCTATAGAGATACCTCTCCCCATATGCATATGTATATATCTCTCCGCATATAGATATGATTACATAATGCATATATCTCTCCCCTTGACATCGTCAAAAAGGTGGACATCAAAAAATATCCCACTTTGTCATCTTAACCAAGATGAGACAATATGCAAGACAAGAAAGATATGTATGATACCAAATTTAAAATTTTAGTGGGTATCAATTCACTATCCCATGCTCCCCCTAGATCATAGAAATGGTCAACTTTTGACTTCTAGGATCTAATACCATAATTAATGGAGCCATGGGCCTAAAGTGTATCAAAGCAATAGATAAGGAAAAATCAAGCTTCAAAGATACACAAAGAATATTGCCAAAAACAATGAAACATGAAACATATTGGCAATAAACAAGAGGTTTGGTTTGAGACCCAAAATAACCAAATGTAAATAATGATCTCAAATAACCTCCGAAATGAGAGTTGAAATATGTCTTAAAAAAACTTAAACACATAATACATTAACTCCCCTATTGACATACACATGGTTCAAAAATGCATGCATGTCAATAAACCCCAAGGTCCCCATTTTCATGAAAAGAAATAAATTTGAAAATATTTTCAAAATCATGAAACACACACAATCAATGGGTATGCTTAAAATAAACATAGAAGCACAATACCCATGCAATATGCATATGTGTGAGGAACTTAAACATTAGGTAACCAAACCCAAGAGGAGTTTGATTTCCTAACGTAATCACACGAGGTGATCACATCCCTAACTAGAGAGTTGATATAACTATCTCTCTCTTGCACACTAACTTTAGTGGGAATCCATAATCTCAAGGATTTCCTAGGCAAGGGTTTTGCCTTTGTAAGAGGGAAGGATGTGGCATGCTTAAGTATAGAAACGAATTTCTTGGCATGCAAAGAATGAGGATTTTGCTTCTTAGCAAAAAATGAAGATTTTTTATTCTTCCTCATTACCTCGTGATCTACATGCTTCTTGTTGGTGTTCTTGTTGTACAAGAAAGCATGGTGATTCTTCTTAGGTGCTTTAGCAATATTTCTTGTATTTGCACCATAAGAGGAATTAGAGGTGGGTTTGGGAACCACATTTTGAATATAACCCAAACCTCCTCTATGATTTGCGGGATGTTGTTGTTCCAACAAATCATGGAGTGAATCCCTAGAATACACAAAGCTTATTAGCTTCCGGGATTCCTCTTCACATTTCAACGTAAGTTGTTGAATGTAAGCATCTAAGCTAAGGTTTTGAGCAACGAGACTTTCATTTGAAAAGCTCAATTCCATAACTTGAGAAAGAAGTGTGTCTCTCTCACAAGAGTCATATGCATGCCTTTCATCATGAATTACACTAGATGATTCTAAATCATGCACCCTACTCATAGCATTATCAAGTTTAGCTTTCATTTTCTCATATGAATCGATGCACTTACTCGCCAAATTGGAGGCCACATTTAGACGGTATTCAAGCTCCTCATAGGATGGCTTTTCCTCCTCGGCTTCCTCATCACTTTCATCCTCGCTTGAGCTTGACGAAGACTCTTCCCCATTAGCCATGAAGCAATTTTCTTCTTTGGAGTTGAGCCATGACTCTATCTCTTCATTGCTTGAGTTAGATGAAGTTGATAAAGAGTCATCAAAGGCAATGAAACACCTTTGATCGTGCTCCTTGTCATCATCTTCTTCTTCATTAGATGTGTCCCCATCGGAATCATCAAATGTGCCGATAAGTCCCTTCTTTTGGTTCTTGACCTCGGACTTGGCTTTCTAATGTTTCTTCCCTTTACCCTTATAGGTATCTATGTTGGGTTTGGAAGGGCATTCGGTAGCCACATGACCTATTCCACTGCAGTTGAAACAAACCAACTTGTTAGACTGTGAGACAAACTTTGATGAAGACATACCTTGATTATCCTTAAGGAATGCCTTGAAATTCTTGAATTGCTTGGCAAGCTCGATGTTGCCATCGTCGCTAAGATCTTCTTCATCTTCACTTGGAGCTTCTTTTTGGAACTGCTTTTTCCATTTGAAAGACTCCTTCTCATCATGAAGAGCAACGCCCTTTTTCTTCTCGGGCTTGGTTCACTGAATCTCTTCCTTGTGTTGAAGTAACACTTCATGAGAGATCTCCAATGTGTGCCAAATACTATTGGCCGATTTGCATATAGAGATGCGATCGAACTCATCCGGAGTGAGGGCACAATGGAGAACACACATAGCCCTAGCATTGACTTTGATCAAGTCCTTCTCCGCTTTAGTTCTCAAGGCCGCGGGTGAAGTGGGCTCCTCGAAAGGTGACTCCGTTATGTCCCAAAGGTCATGACTCTTCAAGTATACCATCATCCTGATCTTCCAACTCGGGTAGTTGGTTCCGTTGAAGAGCGGCGGTCGGACGGTAGAATGACCTTCTTCATGAGGCACGGATGTTGCGTTGAATGCCATCGTTGCAGTATGCTATAACCTCGCTCTGATACCAATTGTAGGGATCGTCTAACCCTTGCAATACTAACAACACACACTAGAGGGGGGGTGAATAGTGTAATGGCAATAAAATTGTCCAATTAAAATTTAACTTGCAAATACGGAATTATAAATGCAAGAGGAATTAAAAGGCACAATCAATCCAAACACAAACACAAAGTTTTACCCTGGTTCCCCAAACTTGGTTACATCCAGCCACACCAATATTCACTATTTCCCACACAGAGAAGTGAATACAAATCTCACAAGGAGATACCCCACAAAGAGGATTTATGCCCTACACAAGGACCCAACCAATCCTATACAAGGATCAAGACTCCCACACAAAGAATCACTAACTCCCACTCAGAGAATTAGGGTTAGCCCTACACTAGGACACAAGAACTCCCACAAAGAGAGTTAATTCCCACAAAGAGACAACCTCTCACACAGAGAGAACTCCCACAAAGAGAGTATCTTAATCCCACAAAGAGAAATAGGAAAACAAATTACACCAAGTAAAGTAAATACTCTTACCTATGCCTTGAGATGCTTACTCATGAATGAATGCAAGGCATGGAAGAGGATCTCCAAGTGTTGGAATATGCTTGAAAGCACTTGGATGATTTCCCTTGAGCTGGACTTCAATGCATGAAGAGAGATGAGTGCTCAATAGAGGGAAATGAGGGAGCTTGAGAGTTGCTTATTGATCTCTTGAGATTTTCTATAGAGTCAAGAGTTATCAAGTGTTGTCAAGAGTTCTCAAGTGATGGCAGCACACTCATATATATAAACCCCATATCAAGCCCAAAACCCCAAAGAAACAGCCAAATGAACAAATCTGCAACGGCTAGAAACTGGGTGAAAACGACAGGAACAGTCGACTGATGATCAAAAGACAGTCGACTGATCAACGGCTAGAAAATATCCAACGGCTATAATCTGAGCCAGGACAGTTGACTGATGAAGAGAATATAGTCGACTGATAAACAGGACAGGCGCATGTTAATCCTTCAACAGACGACTGCAACAGGGGATAGATCGAAACAGAGAGCTGCACTCTTTCTCCAATTCTTCGCACATGCGACTGATGTTAATACTACAGTCGTCTGTCAAATAGTCAGGCGACTGTACATTCTACATCAGTCGACTACTGTATAGTATGGAGAGAAGACAGAGAGATGCAGTGATTGCACTTACGCTATACAGGCGACTGTTGGCCAATTTCCAGGTGACTGTAAATATACAGGCGACTGTAAACTGATCGTCAGGCGACTGTGCGTAAAGCTCAAGTTTGATTCAATTGAAATGTTGACTTGAGTTGTGCATGTTAGGCGACTGTAGAAGGATCTACAGGCGACTGGAAATCACCCAGTAGGCTGTGTTTCCCTCAACAGGCAACTGACGGAAAGCCAGAGACTCCAAATGAGTCTTTGGACAGAGTGAACCTATTAGGTTGGATTCTATGATAATCCTAAGGTTCACTAAGATGGTTAAATGCATATGCATGATAAGTAAACCATCTAACAAGGCATTACAATATCCTAGACTCAAAAGAGAGAGAAAGCAATAAAGTAAATTACATGGATTACAATGCTTCTCAAAGAGTCTAAGTCTTCAATCTTGATGCCTTGAGTGTTCTCCACCATCTCCAAGCTTTGGCACTCCTTGAGTCCAAACTTTGGCCCTTCTTCACATGATGTCCATCCTTACACCAAGTGATTAGTCTCCAAGAAAGATATCCTTGAAATAAACTGAGAGACTAAAACATGAGATTCATTAGCAACAACATAATGTTGTGATCATCATCAAAATAAGATTGGTATGAAACACCAATACTCTACATCAACCACACTTGAAATGAAGACTAATTTGCTAGTTCTACATCAAGCACAAGATGAAGCCCATGCTCAAGCTTAATGAAGCTCAAGCTTAATGAAGAAGGAACTCAAATTCAAGAGAAGCAAGCATCTACCAGATTAGCTTCCCGAAGGTTTTGTCTTAGTGTAGTGTGTGTGAGTTCTTAGGATTATGTTAAAGCCAAAGTAGATAAATGATTTCGAAAATAAATGTCTTAAATGTTTTAAAATCATTTTAAACTCTTGAGAGCAATTGCTATCTTTTTTATATCCTAGTATTTAATCTCTATTACACCTAGGAGTTGACTCCACTCTTTCCTAGCTAAGTTTCAGAAGAAATTGATCTGCGAGTCGACTACCAAAAGAGGGAGTCGACTACCAGTTGGAAGCAAATTTTCCAATGAAACACTCTGGGAGTCGACTACCACTCCTAGGGAGTAGACTACCAGCTGGCGAATTTCAACGATTTAACTTCCTGATTTCTCTCATCGATCCTTAAATTTTTGGGACAAAAGTCAAATCTCATTTGAAATTTGAATCCTCTCTTATCACTATAAATACAGGACTCTATGAGATCTTTTAAAACAACATTATTATTATCAATTCTAAAATCTCTCTTGTGCTAAAATTCGTAGATCACTTATTCATTCTCCTCTCGTTATTTTTAGCCAAATCTGTTTTAATTTCTGATCTCCTAATCGTTTTCAAAGTTATTATTTTTGAGATCAAACTTTATTTGGCTTTTAAAAATTGTTTTTCAAAATCCGTGTTCTTCATTTTTATCTGTTAAAAGGATTTTTGAAAACAAACGATTTAGATCACAAAGAATCATTCTATATCTTTGTGTGATCTAAAGATCGATTTGAATTCTTTTTAGCCACGTAATACACTTGTTATATTTTACTTTGGCTATAGAATTCTGGGTGTAATCCAAACTCCACTAACTTTTGTGGTGAGTTGAAAACTTGTTTTTATTTGTGGATTCCCTTTGTTGTAAGGGACGGAAAATCCTAGACAAATCTATGTGGTCGGAAATCCTGGTTAAGGCTAGGTGTTTGGGAAATCCTAACGAGTGAAGTTAGGTATTTGTATTGCTAAGGCAATAGTGGAAATCTCGTACCGGATTGGTCGAGAACTGGACGTACCCAAGTTGCGGGAAACCAGGATAAAAATCTCTGTGTTTGCGTTTACATTCTTCTGCGATTGTTTATAATTGTTCTTGCATTCGTTATTTGCTAACGAATTGTAACTTGTTCATATTTTTGCAAGATAATTCTTTTGTTTATATTCGCTGTGTAAAGATCAATACTTATTTGTATAAAGATATCTGCTTGTAATCTTATTATCTTTCAGTAGAGTTTTGTCTGAAAACTCTCTGGGAGTCAACTACCATTCATAGGGAGTCGACTACCTGCTGTGTTATCTCTCTAATTAACATTGCTTATAAGATTAACTTTTTGATTAAGAACCAAGCGTAGATCACTCTACTTGGTTTCTTAGGCAACATTAGAAGGATTATAATTGTGCTAATCAATGAATGAAAAAGATTTATTATTTGAACAACA
Organism: Scilla litardierei; assembly: GCA_030789695.1. Lineage (NCBI taxonomy): Eukaryota > Viridiplantae > Streptophyta > Magnoliopsida > Asparagales > Asparagaceae > Scilla > Scilla litardierei. The sequence goes on along the minus strand of CM061142.1, from coordinate 767,933,458 downwards.
CCATTCAACCCCTTCTAGTGTTGTTCGCCATCCACAGTATCCAACAAGATGAACCTCCATGGGTCGATCTCAGCAGCTCCAAGTTCCCTATCTTCTTTAAGTTCCCTTTCTAACTTAAGAATCGGAGGGGATTTGGGTCGGGACTCAGATCCGACCTCCCTGACACTTCCTTGTGGTGCAGATCACCGAGTCATGATCTTCAGTGAGGGTCGCTCCTCAGCTTCCCAGCCTTGATCGACCGATACTCGGACTGCTCGAGGGTCAACCGAGCGTCTCAAGTCAACCATCATCCATCAACGACCCTGGTTCTTCCAACCTAGAGTCCCACTCAACCGGCTGACGAGGCTCCAACTTAGCACGAAAGGTCCACGTCAGCAACACAATTGTTTCGGTCATTTTTGGCCTTAATAGTTTGGCACAGTCTGTAGGAAACGTTAACCATCTTGACATCCGAAAGCAACCGATAAGCTATGTCGGCTGGACCCAGCAACATCGGACCGAACAAGCTCCGAATGAGAAACAAAAAGCGAACACCGTCTTGGTGGATGATGCCTCAGATTCTACGTTCCCATCGAAGCGGCTGGGGAAGACCATCAAAGAACCTAAGGTGACCCAGAAGCAACTCGACCAATTTGCAGATCGGGTCGACAAGGGTCTCAGCGTGTTGACGACTCTGGTGCGTCAAAGCAAGGGAGATCCGCCACTCACAAATAAGCCACTACTCCCTCCTAACCCGACCCTAACACCAACGAGAGGCACAGTCGTGCTTAGGGATTCGAGAGATCCAAAAGTGGATTGACAAGAGATTGCCCCACACAATACAACCCCCACATCTCACCAATACGATGAAGGGGGGAATGACTATCGTTCCTTCAGTTTTCAGGAAGGACCCAGTCCCTCCAACTATAAGGAAGCGACCCGCAACATCCTGGATGAGGTAATATACGAGGGCCCTCAGGTTATAACACTCTCAATCATGCAGGTGGATATGGGAGGAGAGAGGAAATCCCAAACTGATATGTCATGCCCCGCTTCCCAAAACGAAGGGAGCGAGAATGTGACGAAGGTCCGCATGGGTCGGAGCTGTGAAACTCAGATCTAATAAACTTCTGTGAGGTACTCCAGAGATAAATGTGTCCTTGTAGATTAAAATTTCGAAACAACAAAAGTACTGAAAAGAAAGATGCATTCATTTTATTAATATGAAATACCCAGAAGTACAAGTCTAGAAAGAATGCCCAGCATGGCTACAACTACAAAAAAGGAAACTAATGGTGTCACGCCCCGCTTCCCAAGTATGGTAGGCGAGACGTGAGGAGGTCCGCTCAGACGTGGAGCTGTGAAGATGCAGTCTGATAAGCGTCTGTAAAAAGAACAAATCAGGTCCTTGCATTGTGACGAAACAACAATAATAATAATAAGGTAGACATAAAAGAAACATCCACCAACAATATCCAGAAATTATTCCAACATCACAGAGAGTCACAAAAGTACAAGTCTGAACAAAAGGCCTAAAGCATGGCCGAAACAAAAGTAAAGAGAGTCAGGTGCTACGCATCGAAACCTAACTGCAACTACTAAAAAGTGACAACAACTAAGAAGACTCCAGGTGTCTAGGATTGGTCACCAGTGTCCACGAACTCGGTCTCTGCAGGTACCTCGAACTCAGCATCCACGAACTGCTCGTCCCCTGTGACTAACTCTGACTCAGAACCTGATATATGACACCGAAAGAGAAGAGGACACATGTCAGCAAAAGTCTCCCAAAAGACAACGGAGAACTTTTGTGCAAGGATACAAATAATAGAAAAGCGACTAGCAGTTCTAAATATAATGAAATGACATGACATTTAAAGAATGCAACAATTTAAGATGACATGATGACATGCATGCACGTCGTAGTAGAAACTACGAAAAACACTGTTTCACGAGTCACGAACATTATCATTTCACATTGTGTACAGGGTTTACGCCTTTTGGCTGAAGTGGCTGTACGAGCACACCTCTACGCTCAAGTGATCGCTTAACCCTACCCCTCCATGTGTATCGAGCCAAGGTTTCCCAAGTACATGGGCTCACTTCTGGATCACGAGCCAGTGAGTGTTTTTCAATATGGCATAGGGTTGTACCCGCAAAGCAGGTGCCTAGCCTCAATAGTTACAATAATTGTAGCGTGTGCTACGCAATCACGATGAAACATTGGATGCATGACATGACATGGCAATGAGCAGTTAAATTGCGTACCGTTAATTGAAATTAAACATGACATGGCAGCATGAGTGCAAGCATGGTAAAAATGTCGGATCTAGCTTCGTTGTCAAGCTAGATCTAGCAAGGGCATCCAGGCGACTATCATTTCATCGCCTAGTCTCTTTTAAGCTACTGTACAAAATGGCCTAAGACGTGGCCTAAGCAAAACATTGGCAAGTATCACTTGACTAAAAAACAACCAAGTCGCGATCCTGATCAATCAAGTACGAGTCTACCCATGTGTTCAGAACGCAGTCCAGTCTACAGTCCCAGTTATTAGTCTTGATTAGTGAGTTACAAAAAAACGATTAGAGGCTACGATTTTAGGTTGATTAACAGGCAAGGTGGGGATTCCTTTGGAGAGGGACTTACCTCAACACGACGCGAGAGCTACTCTGACGTGGGGTAGCGACGTCAGGGGTTGGACTCCGGTAGCGTGCACGGCACGGAACGATGTGTTCTCTGTGATAAAACACGTGTACGAATGAGTTTGTAACGACAGAACTAGAATTATTAGGCAATCCTAAAACATCTAATGATACGATTTTAATTAGATCCTCTATCCTAAAACGGGGTTCACATCAATATTAATGAACGTTAAATTACTAACACGTTAACTACATTAAGTTGCTAGTATGAATAAGTATACAACAATTTAATCAAGCAACCTAGGCTAACATTAGCTAGAAGTTGGAAACAAGATGTCCACCCTACGGATAGCATGCTAACATCATTTTATAAGTCCACTTACTGATCATCATCTATTAACAACTGATATATAGTAAACGTATACTAACCGTTACGAGGAGAAGTCCTCCCTACGGCTACCGGGGGTTGCCACGCAACGTTAGCGACGGACAGAGGATAGAGACGTCGTAGCGACGCGAGGGAAGGCCGTCAAAAGCCTAGGGGCTACCGTGCATCGCTGCCACTTGAAGGGGGGTCGCTGCACGTCGCTGTTGTGCGAGGGAGGACAGTAGCTGATGTCGGTGCCTTGGACAACGGCTGATGGCGGGGTTTGGAGAGGAGGCTGACAGGGGTCAGAGAGCGCCGTGGGGGAGGCCGCTGTGGCGTTGGGTGCTACTGCACGTCCAAGGCGGCGATTTCCGCCTTGACAGCGCCTGGGCGGCTGTCGCACAAAGCCTGGCACAGCACAGGCCACGGAGGGGGCTGGTCGGGGCAGTCCAACGAGGGAGACTGATGGGAGGGAGGATCCGACGATGGGTCGAGGCGAGGGAAACGTCGGGGCTGATGTATGGGGGAGGTGACGGCGCAAAGAGCTTCACGCAAGATGAAGAGAACTAACCCTAGAGATGCGGGTTCTCATTGCGTAAGGAGAAGATAACAATAGGGGCGGCTGTGTAGGGCTCCTCTATGTTTTATTAATAGCCGAGGGTTTTTTCTTTTTAATGTTAGACTTAGGTTCATAGGTTAGCTGATGCTATTTGTGTTAGCCCATGGGGTTTGATAGGCTCACGTGATGGGTGATGAAAAAGTAGTATGAGCTAGGCTTAGGTTTATTATAGGGTTTTAATATAAGGTTGGGTTGCAAGAGGAATCCAGGAGAAGTTGGGTCCAAGTAGAAGCTAATATTGTTTGGATTCAACAATGCACATGAAGCCCAGGGGCTGGTTCAAAAATGATGAAGGGGGTTTGAACTGTGAAGGGTGCGTGTCACGCCCCGCTTCCCAAAACAGCAGAGGCGGAGCGTGACTAAGGCCCGCTTAGGCCAGAGCTAAGGAGCCCTGACCCAATAAGCGTCTGTGTGGTACCAAGGCGAAGGTACAGGTCCCTGCATATTAGTACAGAACAATAAAAGTATAAGAAAGAAGGACATCACATTTTTTTTATTCCAACATATCCAAAGTACAAAGTCTCAACGCCCGAAGGGCTACAACTGCAGAAAGGTAAATCTAACGGTGCAAGCACCCGACCTAAACAAGGAAAACAGAAAGTGCTACGCACCCAACTATAAGAAATGGATAACTCTGGAAGCTGCAATGAGAAGTCTCTAGCTCTGGTCCTCCTCAGGATCGTACTCAGGATCAACACTCTCTGGCTCCACGTCAACCGGCAAGTCAGGCTCCTCGACGTACTCTGGCTCAATCCCTGACATACAGCACCAAAAGAAGGAACTGTACGTCAGGTAAGGTCTACAAGAAGGGGTTAGACCAAACTGCAAGTGCACCAATTATTATACAACGTTTTACTGGTTGATTAACATGCTGATGTTATAACAGACGAACAAAAAAAAGTACACTCAACAGGAAAGTAAGACACAACAAGTAGTAGTCGTAGCGGGTGCTACCGACTACGGGACTAACCTACAGGTGTCAAGACAAGACGGAACATGGAGAGCCAGACAGGACAAGACAAGACACGAAAAGGGTTCACGCCTTTACGGTTCAAGAGGGATCAGACCCTCTTGCCGCGTGCACGCGCAACCCTACCCCATAACCCCAAGAATCGTGACAGGACAAGGGATCACTTGCTCTAGCTTGACAAGTGCCCTATTGCTCTCTGAGCTGTGTATCAGTACAAGGGATCACCTGCTCTAGCTTGACAGGTGCCCTATTGCCCAGCAGGCTGTGAATCAGTACAAGGGATCACTTGCTCTGGCTTGGCGAGTGCCCTATTGCCCATCGGGCTGTGCAAGACGGAACAGGACATGGCAAGACGGAAAGGACATGACACGACAAAACAGGAGGGGTTGTACTAGGGTGTCCACAACTCACACTCACGCATGTCAATCCTATGATGTCAAAATTGTTGTTGTTGGACTCAGACTCCGTTGTCAAGTCTGAGCCATCAAGGGCGTCCCGAACGCTATCATTTCACGTCCGATTCTCATTATTCCAAAGTATCAATTCTAACAAGACTAAGGCCTAAACATGGCCAAGAACGCAAGTGGTACACTTGCCTGCGATGGCGAGTGCGTCGTCTCCCTGGAACGTCTCGTCCAAACGTCTCGTCGACGAAAGAAACGTCTGGAAATCATGACACGGCGACGGCGTCAGATCACGATTCAATAATTCCTATTATGGTCGTGTCTAGGTTATCGGGACTATCCTATTCATCAAAAATCACATTTTTAATGCATTTAATCCTAATCGACGATCTATCCTATGTGCACAGGCATAAAGTTCGTTCGTCAATTTATCTATGGTTGTGCAACGTTTTAAGGATCAACGGAAAATAAATTTAATTGATTAAGTTGCTGTTTTTAATTAGGTTTTGATCATTTACGGTGGGGGTTTCTACGAGTTTAGGGGACTAACCTGAAAATGACGATTGCACGAAGATCCGGCGTCGGATCTGAAAAGGTGGAAGCTTTGCGTCGTCCGGAAGTTCCTAGGCCGCAGGTAGCGCAGCAAGGAACGTTGATCGTTGGTGGTGTCGTCGGCCTCCGTAGGTGGTGGCGAAGATCTCGGCGTCTCCCGGGGTCGTCGTTGCTAGATCTAAGATTGGATCGCCAAGATGGATCTCGGAAAGGGAAACGAAATGGCGACTGGAGCTTGGCCGCAAGATTCAGATCTGAGGGGAGATGAGGGTGGTTGGTTGTGGGGAAAATAGGAAGGAGAAGGAGACACAGAAGAAAGAAAAGAAAAGAGATTGAAGGAAGAAGATGAAGAGAAAGAAAGGGGAGAAGGGTCTTGGAGGAGGTGGAGGGCGCAAAGGAGGAGGAAGGAGTGGTAGGGAAAGAGAAAGAGATAGGTTGGGGAAGAAGATGGCTCAAAATAATGAGGAGAAAAGAAAGAAGGCCGCGCGTTTAAATAAGAAAAACAAATGGCGTCTAGGTCAGAAATTAGGGTTTCGGGGTCAATTAGTCGGTCAGTGAAGGGCGGTCGACCGACTAGTTTGAGAACTAGTCGGTCGGTCGTCTAACTGAGACCGACTAAAAGCAAACAGAGAACAGTGTCGGTACAGGGTTGACAGATTTAGTCGGTCTGTGAAGGCTCGTCGACCGACTAGTTTGCAACCTAGTCGGTCGGTCAGTGTTCATTGACCGACTAACAGATGAAAGTGGTCGACAAGTAGTTTTGAAAACTAGTCGATCAGCGAAGGAAACCTAACCGACTAGTTCGTCAACTAGTCGGTCGGTATTCGTTCTTAGACCGACTAATGGTAAACAGTAACTCGACTGCAAGAAATGATCTCTAACTTAGTCGGTCTGCGAAGAAGTATTGACCGACTAGTTTCACAACTAGTTGGTCGGTGGATGAACTTAGACCGAATAAGCGTAAACAGTAACTCAGTGGAAAAATCAAAGGGGGACTAGTCGGTCCATGAAGAGTTTCTGACCGACTAGATTGGCATCTAGTCGGTCAGTCCTTCTTCTTGAACCGACTAAAAAGCACACCAATTCTCCAAATGAAGTGCGAAGCTTCGGGATAGGTTCTAAGGACTTCTAAGAGGAGTCTGTCTCTAAGATAAGAGCGTCATGAAGCACGCTCAGCTCCAGATAGGGGAAAAGAGATACGGAAAAGAAGAAGAGAGAAGACAAACAATCATATATATATATATGTATATAAACATCTTCATACAACAACCAGCCGTTACATAGGGTGCGTGCGTCTCCTGCCTGGGTTCTTGGGTTTAAACACAAGTTGAAAGAGATTAGAGCGAAAGGCCAACTAAACGGTGTCTGAAAAATATAATAAAAATACAGGGACGACTGTGCCGACGAGAAAATCGAGGCTAAGAAGATCGGTCATGGGCTAGGGCAACGAAAAATAGAACTAAAAATAAAAGGGTCTAACGACGAAAGTGGAAGCTACGACACCTCTTCAAACAAAATTATTTTTTGGAAGAACGACCCGTGAAATGACTTTCCAAAATAATTCCACAAATAAATACTCTTCCAGAGGGTCACAACGGCAATCACATCATACAGTTCGGATACCAGAAGAGGTCAAAATAAATACACGTACGAACAAAAGTACGCGCACGAAAACGTACTATCGAAAAGCGCCCGTGACATCCTACCCACCTTAGAATAAAGTTCGTCCTCGGACTTTCTAACCAAAAGTATATGTCTAGCCAGTCTAGTAGCTACCCCAATCACATCACTCTATAACCCAAACCAGGTATAGTCACTTCAAGTGCTTATATATGCACTAGGTAGTCAAACATCAATACTACAAACATGTATATATACACATTCCATACTCATACCCATCATAGACAATCAAATTCACACACGTTCTTCAATCAGTCATATAGTCGCGCACATCCCTTATATAGCTATCACATACTATTACTTAACCAAGTTACACATACTTACACAAAAATAGTTTCACACTAGCAAATACAATCGAAATTCTTCACATATAGATAACTACCATGTGCAAACAAACATGGATACTACTCCCCATATCTCCTAGTATACATCCAACACTAACATATTAACACATGTAATCACACCATACAATATTAAATCATGTTTTGCTATATCTAATATACATTCACCACTACTGCAAATACACCAATAAATAGTTATTCAAATACACGCAGATACTTCCCCATATATACACACCACATACAATCCTATAACTATATTCAAGACACACCACACATACCATAGTCACAAATACCTATAACTAAGCATATACTTACCTGTGCATAGTGCACGCCCACACACGCTAACATACCATTCATAAACACCACTCATACCACTATACACTCAGCACATCTACACACCTAGTTTAGCTAGCACATGTACATTCACACATGTAAGTCCTTAGTAAATAACTATACCACAAGACCAACACCTATAACTATATACTGGTATAGCCATCCACAATCATGTGTGTAACACAACCAGGCACAACCAATCTTATCACTATACATACATCATCCATTACCACGTTCACAGTACTATACGTAACCCACAGACATATGTAACATATACTTAGAGTATACTCACTCAAGCTTGAGTGAGACTCAAACTCATATCAGAATACTCTATATACATAACACGGTATCTATACCTATACCAATACCACTCCAATACGTATAACTACCAACGTAACCACACATATACCATAACATCAATCACACTTAATATTTAGTCAGATCACACCCACATAATTCAATCACTTTACATACTATAATAATATTACAAATATCAGCCCACATATAATTATAATACACTCTCTAATACATGCATTCATCATACAGTCACATACGTGTAATATATTCACGCCATAGCAACATTAAATATAATCAATACACTACTACATATACATATCCATGCATAGTCACGACATAGAATAATCGTATATACCTCATGGTATACACGCACACGCACACACAACATCCTATAAAGGCTAGCAATACCAAACAAAATTATAATTCTATTACCATACATATATCACATATATTCATGTAGCAAATACATATCTACTTACGACTATGCACAATACCTTTCTACATACGAGCACACGCTCACACGTACTAACATATAGGTCATATAGTAGGCCTACACACTTAACTATAAGTACACCTATCATCATTACACCTAACATGCATATGACTTACTAATATATTATATATCAAGCATTTACAAGTATCTTCAAACTACATTCACCACTAGTATATATCTAATACAGATTCCAATATATATACAGACATTCCTAAAGTGGTATACATATCCATACATATATAACTAAGATCATTCATACAACTTCACACATATATCATGAATAACACTGAGTATACTTACATAACACAAGAGTCCATCATTAATATCCTAAGGGTAGCACACTCATACCGGTCCACACACTCTACCTAGATACATGCACCACAACGACATCCCAAAAATCAGTGGGCCCACTACTAAACTAGAGTTGACACTGGCAACGACAAGCACTAATGGGATGTCTAAGCAATAGAAAAGGGAACCGAAACCAAAAGCGTAACGAAACAAGATCAGAAAGAACGAGTTCCTTTAAGGTGAGGATAAGGAGGTAGCCGGTTGGGTGAAACAGGGATATAATTGTGAATGTTTAGGTAGAGGAAAGGAAGATGTAATAATACCCTTATATGATACAGAAAAATAGTGTGTAAATGACATAAGTTAAAATACGAAAAGTATAAAAACTGTCGTACTTCAAATTGGAGTTCTCTTTTGCATAAAAAATATTTGGAGGTCGATAAAATGAGTTGTTCGAAACAAGTTTGAGTCGTATATACATAATAAGAGAAAAATGGTTTGCTGGCGTATTGAGAAATCATTATAAGAAAGAAGTAAAACATTCACACGAACATTAAAGATATATGTTAGAAAATATTATACGGTAGTAATTTAATAATTTCGACAAAAGTTTCGAAATTCAAAGAATGAATTTAGATCAGCTGAAGTGTAGGAAATTTAAGCTCATGCTAAATGTTTTCAAAGTCTTTAACCTGGGGAGAAATTTAAAATAAATAATATTGAAAATACTTTTAGAGAACCCAGGATTTGCCAAAAGAAACGGATTTATACAAAGATTTTTTTTTTTTGAAGAACGAGTACGACGAACCTAGAACTGATATATAAAAAATAATTGAAGTTATATTTAGCTTGGAAAAATATTCTAAAAGTATGTATGGTAAGCGGTTAAAATAAATTTGGTAGTTTAGAAAAAGATGGTATATCGAATTATCAAAATAGTAATAAATTTTTAAAACCGAAATGCGAAAAATATAGGTTAGAAAATAGTTACAAGATAGTAATCAAAAATTACAACCAATAGACTTCAAAATCTACGAAAGAATTTTAACTCAATCGAAAAGTGAGGAATCTAAATATATAAGAAGAGGGTTTAAAAAAATTCAACTGAGCGAAAAATTTTAATAAGGAAAATCGAAAATAACTTTGAAAGAATCAAGATTTGCAACGGAGAATATTCGAAAGATTAACGATAATCGTCATGAAGTGATCATGTGTATCAAGGGCAAAGAATATGATCGCATGATGAATACGCCTAGGATACGTTTCAAGAAAAGCCACGATGAGATTCTACGGTCGATAACACAAAAGTGTAATGATCAGGGAAATGATAGAATCAGGGGTTCTAACTACCAGGTCGGCTAACGATCAAGAGAAACTTAACCCTAAGACTCTCTAATAGACTAGACCGTAATAGAGGTCTCGAGGTGAGGTCCTAAGAGTAACAAGATTACGTTCTGCTGGGCCCAAAATCGATGGACACAACAAACAGCTAAAAGAAAAGCTCTAGAAGTCTAATATGGTCAGGGCTGGGTGAGAGACTGCTAAGGCAACCTAAGACGAGTACAGTTTAATCTTGATGAAGGCACTTGACTATCAAACCTAGACCTCTATCTAAGTCTTCCTACCATCTAAGACAGGGGAAACCTTCAGGTTAGACTCAATTTATGACTTAAATGTCCCGAATAATTTAATGGATGTTGTTAATCATTATTGTTGTTCCGATATTTCACAAATGCAAAGATGAGGACCTGCATGGGCCACCAACAAAACCTGTCACGCCCCGCTTCCCAAGTATGGTAGGTGAGACGTGAGGAGGTCCGCTCAGACGTGGAGCTGTGAAGCTACAGTCTGATAAGCGTCTGTAAAAAAGAACAAATGGCAGGTCCTTGTATTGCGACGAAACAACAACAATAATAATAAGGCAGACATAAAAGAAACATCCACCAACAATATCCAGAAATTATTCCAACATCATAGAGAGCCACAAAAGTACAAGTCTGAACAAAAGGCCTAAAGCATGGCCGAAACAAAAGTAAAGAGAGTCAGGTGCTACACACCGAAACCTAACTGCAACTACTAAAAAGTGACAACAACTAAGAAGACTCCAGGTGTCTAGGACTGGTCACCAGTGTCCTCGAACTCGGTCTTTGCAGGTACCTCAAACTCAGCGTCCATGAACTGCTCGTCCTCTGTGACTAACTCTGACTCAGAACCTGACATGTGACACCGAAAGAGAAGAGGGCACATGTCAGCAAAAGTCCCCCAAAAGAAAATGGAGAACTTTTGTGCAAGGATGCACGCGTGCACCACCCGGTCTCTGCCGCAGCTCACAAAGAAGTCACCCGACCGGTTCGCAGACCGGTTCAGCGGGGGCTGTTCTCTGTTTTCCTCGAAGCAAAACGCCAACCGATCGGGTGACTCTCACCCGATCGGTTCATCTGTAGCTGAAGAAGAAGAGCTGAAGACACGGACGTCGAACCGATCGATTCACCCGACTACTCCAAGATCCAACCGGTCACTCAAGAACTCACCCGACCGGTTCATGTGACCGGGTGAAAGCTCGCCGTTTTCTGTTTTTAATTTGTAACGGATCAACTGATCGGCTTGACTTGTCAACCGATCGGTTGACTTGTCAACCGATCGGTTGATGCGAAGGTCTATAAATAGAACCCCTAGGGTTCCAGAAACGGGAGCTGTTATTTTTTCTACTGTTTTTTCTCCTTGTGACGGTTGTAATTGTTACTCTTTTGTAAGTTTTCAGATCTTTCTAAAATTTTGGTATTGTCTTTATTACTCTATTACTTCCGCATTGCAATTGTCCGATTATGATTCCAACGGTTAAATTTCATTTAGATCGCTTTTTCATGAATTTTTGTGAGTAGTTCCCAAATCTGGGATTTTGGTGGAAACCCCCTTCGGGGGCTCTTCCCGATGCGTCCATAGGGTTAGGAAATCGATAGGGAGTAGAAATATAACGGTTACGCGGGGTGTTTCATTGTCATCGGCGGGAAAAAGACCGCCTTTGACCGTTGGGCCAAGGGGGAATAAACTTGGCGGTTGACTCCCTAGCCGTAGCTCACACCCTTAGCGTAGACGACGAATCCTAGCACGCGGGAGCGGTAGGATGAGACGTTGGGAGATATCGTTGCGGGCTTAGTGCTCCCGGGATCGATCGGTGTTAATGGACACGGGAGTGCCCACTGATCGAATCCGGGAAGTCCGGTGTATCATCCTGGGCACCGACCGGAATATCGGGCCCATGGGACGCCGGTACCACTTTCAGAGGCAACGTCTCACCATTAGACCCTAATCTCGATCGCTATCCATACCCGTAGGCCGTATCGGCGAGAGTCTCTCGTCGGGTTGGAAACCAAAGTCCTGGGTTTTCTTTCTTGTTGTTCATACCCTTTTATTTCCTTTCGTGACAACCATTCACCGATTCGGGCTAGCTCGCCCCTCGGGTGATTTAGGTCCTACCTGACCCAAGCACAACCTCGCCTCCCTGAGTTCGATATTCACGCACCCTACACTAACCGTGAAACTTGCGGTAAACGACACCACGCCGCCGCAACGCAAGCGGGGCGCCGGTCAAGTTTATGGCGTCGTTGCTGGGGAGGCAACGTGCTTGTTATTTTAGGATCTCTTGAACCCTCGTGTCTAGCTCACATCCCTACCTCGCGATAATTTTCGTATTCTCCTTTTTCTTTTTTTATTTATTTTTCTTATTTTTATTTCTTATTTTTTCTGTTTCTTTCCCACTTGTCGCTTCACGGGTGTTTGTTGTTTTTCATGCGCAGGAGTTCAAGGAGTCTTGACGACTTGATTCCCCTCGATCCAGAGATTAACGCCACCCTTAGGCGTTTGGCCGCCGAGAAGCGAAGAAGGGAAGATCTCGAATCCATGGAGGAGAACACCCCACCTCACAAGTCTCTGCTGGAGTACTCGATGCCATCCATCGAGTCGACTTCCGCCATCCGATCTCCAGCTATTGCGGCCCAAAGCTTTGAGCTGAAGCCGTCTCTAGTGACATGGATCCAGCAGGACCAGTTTGCGGGTGCACCCATGGAGAGCCCGATCGAGCACCTAGACTCCTTCTTGGAGAAGTGTGACACCTTCCGGATTAATGGTGTCACGACAGAGGCTATCCGTCTGAAGCTGTTCCCCTTCTCTTTGCGAGACAAAGCCAAGCAATGGCTAAGAGGAAGGACCCCAACACTTTCAACACCTGGGAGAAGCTCTCCAACGCTTTTCTGACGAAGTTCTTTCCTCCGGGGAAGACCATGAAGTTGAGGAGTGAGATCTCCTCCTTCTCCCAGGCCAGCCACGAGTCCTTGCATGAAGCTTGGACGAGATATAAAGAGATGCAAAGAAGATGCCCTCACCATGAGCTTCCGAAGTGGCAGATTATTAATCTGTTCTACAATGGGTTGAGGGATGACCTGAAATCTTCTATGGACGCCGCGGCTGGGGGTTCCTTCATGTCTAGAAGCGAGGAGGATGCCGGGCATATTCTGGAAAATATGGCATCCAACAATGAGCGGTGGTGTGACGAGAGAGCCACACCAAGATCCAGGGGAATACACAGAGTCGAGGACGTCGACAAACTTTTAAGCAAGTTCGACTTGCTTTCGACCCAGATCTCCGCACTAATGGTAGGAGCCGGTGGGGCCGGTACACAGCAAATTTCTGCGGTAGAGTCCGAATTCTTTGGGGAATTCGACGGTGGTGACATCTCACCACCATTGGATCAGGCGAGCGCACTATTTTACAACCCTACGGGAAATGCGCTGTATCCGCCAAGGACAAATTCCAACCCAGCCTACTCTCCAAACAACCGGAACCACCCAAACTTCAGTTACCGGCCACCATTTCAGCCCTCACCGCCTCAGCAGCCGCAGCAACAAACTTATCAGCCGGCTAGGCCACAGCAGAATCATGTTCAGCAGCAACCATTTCAGCAACAAACTCAGCAACAATCTTACGCCCCCAGGAATCAGCAGCCGTTCCAGCAGCAGCAGCAGTATGGCCAACAGAGGGCCGTCTCTCCGGTTGAGTCTCTCTTGACTCAATATATTACCAACCAGGAGAGGATCAACCAAAAGCTGGAAATGGGTCAGCGGGCCCTCACAGACCAAGTAACCCAGCTGGGGTTACAAGTGGCGAACCTTGCAAGGTCACAAAATCAATTACCCGCCATAACCGGAGGTGAACCCGAGGGGAGCAACCCAAACGTCGGCACTCGTGCACGAGCACGCAAATGTGTCCGCTATCGTTCTGAGAAGCGGGACACAAATTCCTACTAGAGTGCCCCCTAGCAACCCGGAAGCACCATTGGTCGTTGAGAAACCGATCGAAAAATCAAACGACGCCGGTGCTTCGTCATCAAATCCTATGACTCCGGAGGGAGTCTCTGAAGAAGAGAAGAAGGAGGAGGAGGAAGAGAACCCGAAAGTGTATAAACCCGTTGTGCCATTTCCACAACGGTTGGCTCAGGCAAAAATTGATGAGAAATATGGCAAGTTCTTCGCCATGGCCAAGGACCTAAGCCTGCAAATCCCCTTCCTAGAAGCAATCGAAACAATCCCCTCCTATGCAAAATTCTTGAAAGATTTGGTGACTAGAGGGTCTAGAAAAGAGAAAGTAGTGTTGACGGTGGAGTGTAGTGCTCTTATCCAGAGGGCAAATCCGCCGAAACTTAAAGACCCGGGGAGCTTCTCAATTCCTTGCACGATCGGGGCAGTAAAGATTCATCGTGCACTCGTCGATCTCGGAGCGAGTGTAAGTTTGATGCCCTTGTCGATGTACAAAAGGATAGGAATGGGTGATTTGGAGCCCACCGGCATGACCCTACAACTAGCTGACCGGTCGGTCAAATATCCGGTGGGAATTGTGGATGACCTCCCCGTGAATGTGAGAGGGGTGCATGTGCCTGTGGACTTTGTAGTCATGGACATGCCTGAAGACGCACACACCCCCATTATCCTGGGACGGCCTTTCATGGCCACTGCTGGCGTTCTAATAGATGTGAAGAACGGAAAACTCTCTTTGAACGTCAGCGGGAGAGAAAGTTGAGTTTGATCTGGGATTATCCATGAAGCACCCCCGATCCCCCTGATGATCCTCGGTGCAATTTGCTTGAGATAGAAGAAGAAAAAGCTGCAGAGGAGAGCTCCTGGGAGATTCTCCTGAGAAACCCCCCCCCCCCCCCCCCCCCCCCCGATGACTTGGGGGATTCAGAAGATGGAGACGGCCTCGAGTACAAAGAAGCTGCTGGAAAACCGAGTGCAGCAAGAACGACCCCTCCCGGGTTCCCCAAGGGCTCCTCCTGCGAGGAGAGCGGGGAAAGAGCCCATGGACCTCACTATAGACGAGGTCGGATCCTGAAGAAGATGGCGGGAAGCGCCAACACAAAAGAAAAGCCCCCGGATCCCAAAAACAAGGGGAGAGTAGTCGAGCAAGTATTTTTCCAGCCGCTGACTACTCCAAGCGCCTTCAGCTCCGACGAGAAAGAGATGCCAAACTTCGGGCATCACCCGTATCGACCACCATGAGCATCTCTTGCGGGCGTCGAGCCAACGACGTTAAACAAGTGCGCTTCATGGGAGGCAACCCATGTTCTAAACTTTTTCCCCACTTTTCAGCGTTATTTTTGACTTTATTTTGTCTATTTTTATAAATAAAATCAGCCGCAAGAACATCCGTTCGGGGACTTAAACAATTCTATTGGTTTTTGCAGGAAACAAGCCCCAACCGATCGGATGACAACTCACCCGATCGGTTGGGATGTATCAGATACATGCTGAGATCTGTCCCCATATGACCCGATCGGTTGAGTAATGAAGAGACCGGGTGGCAGACCGGGTGAGCTGGGGAGAACTCTCGGAAATTTTTGGGGAATATCAACCGATCGGTTGAGTTCGAGCGCGATCGGTTGACGTGACCCGGGTGAGCAGCCCTAAGTTCTCGGGAAAATGAGTGGAGCGGCCAACCGATCGGTTGAAAAGTCAACCGACCGGTTCGCCTGTAGCATTTCTTCGGCAAGAATTTCGACCTAACCGTCAACCGATCGGGTGACAAGTCACCCGATCGGTTCGACTTAAAACCCTATATAAACCCCCCGACACCCGCTCGTTTTCACCCCTCGCCCGATCGCAAAATCCGCCGTCGTTTCGCCTTCCCCTCTTCCCCAACAACCGATCCTCACTCCCCCACGCCCTCTACTCCTCCATTACTCCCTCTCTCCACCTCCTCCATTAATCCTTCCATCATCTTCACCCTCACCCCCCTTTTCATCTCGAGTTTGACCTAATTTTCCCCCCAAACCATCCCCATTTCGAAAATTATTGCCGAATGAGTTCGCCGCGGCTCCACGCTACTCTCGTTGAACAGTGTGGGGACATCTACGAGCAAGCTCCGCCATTCCGCTTGGGTACACTCGCTCCTAAGCTTATATTTATATATTTGCCCTATAAATTGTGCTTGCTCGTTTGCTTGTGTTAGTGTGCATCCACTGTTTTTGCACTCATTCTTGCTCGCACACTCACACATGGCTCGGGATAAGGATAAGGGGAATAGAATTATGCGGGAAGAGGAGCGTCTCGAAAGAGACGAAAACAAACACGCCCCCCTTCCCGTACACGAGCACTTACACTTGGCCCTCCTCCGCCTGTTATCCCCCCTGTGGACCCAATGTTGGGCCCGCATGGGTATATTTTTCGGAACCAGGAGCACAAAGATTTTTACCGTAGGCTCGATGCTCGAGGGCATCTATCTACTAAGTTTTCACACGCACGAACACTTGTCGATCTCGGTGTCTTCACCGAGGTCGAATCTCTTTTCGCTAACTTAGGATGGTTGGCCTTTCTTAATGCATCTGACGTATCTTACCCCGGCCCTCACACTCGAATTTCTCTCTACACTTGTCTGGGAGTCCGGGTCGATCATCAAATTCAGGGTGCGTAACCGTAGTGTCACCACAAATCTGAACACGATTAACGATATATTTGGTTCCCCAATCTCGGGGATGATTCCATCCGACACTACGGGTACAACGCCTGAGTTTGATGTCGATCAATTCTGGTTCCGCCTCACATTGATCCGTGACTATCCCCGAGGAAGGGCCAAGGCCTCCTCCATCATTCATCCTGTGTTTCGTCTAGCCCACAGGATCATTTCATCTGCATTCTTTCCTAGGGACGAGTACGGCACTGTGACTATCCCTGACATTTTTATCCTTTGGGCCATGACTTTTCCTTATGTCCGGGATGATGATGGAATTAGCTTCAGGGCCCCTACCGTCCACATCCATGGCAGCGATTGGCTTGTTTTCAAGCTACTCGAGATCAGCTGGGCCGGTAAGGGGAAGTTTTGTTGTGGGGGCATCATCACGATCATCTGCTCTCACGCCCAATTCAATATTGCCATCCCCAATAATCTTCCAGCTGCCGCATGACCCTCACATCTTGATATTGATGTCCTGCGGCACATCCACATGATTAAACCCCGCTCGGATGGCCGCTTCATATTTCATTATGGCCACCCCCCAGCCCCTTACACCATTCTGCCCAACCCCCGCTCGCATGACCCTTGCTCTCGTGGGAGATTGGACTATTCACCCTGATCCCGACTTCTTAGCTGGGTTGAATCTTCCTTTCTTTCCCGCAGACGCCCCGCAGACCACCGTCCCCTGCCGCCCACTTAGGCGAGCAGGATATCCCTGCGTCTGGGGGGAGATTTAGGGGCTGGCCCGAGTCGTCCTGTTTCTGCTCCGGGACCGATCACGTCTGAGCACCTCTTTGCGGCCATTTCTGGCCTTGTCTCCTGTGCCGGCATGACCACTGCCGCCGGCACCTCTTCGACCTTACCTGGCGGCACCACCTCTGCCTCGCGTCAGTCTACATCTTTTGGTCACCGTCAGGTATCTGCCCGTCTGGGACTTGAGAGGGAGGTCGCTGCCCTTCGTGAGCTCGCCATGTCCTCTGCTTCCTCGGACCCATCGCCATCCTCCTTTCTTACTCACCCACGTTTCCTCGCACTTGAGAGGAACGTGGCCGCCATTCTCCGCCTTCTTACTCATATCCATGGACCACCTCCACCTTCACCACCCCGGCGATCTTCTCCTCCACCCACCCACACTTCCCCACATCCATCACCCCCCCCTCACCACATTCTTCTCCTCCCTCTTCACATCCCATCCCGTCATCCACTTCACCCCTCCCGACCACTTCCACCGCACCCACGCTACCTCCCTCCTCCTCCGTCACTCCATACGTGCGCCGGAGGAAATTGCCGGTGCGCTCCAGATCGCTCCCACCACCTCCACTACCGTCACCACCGCATCTACTTCCTCCATTTCTATTCCTCTCACCACCGCCTTGATCGCCTTCCTACCACCACCACCCACCACCACCGACACTCCTCCCATTGTTCACACCACCACTGCCCCTATTCCTTCGCCTCATTCCCCACTTCTCAGCACACCCCCCAGCCTCCCCTCGACCACCCATCCACACCCTCTTCCGAGGAGGACGAGGACTCACCTCCTCCTGCTTTCTGATTTCACCTCTTTTGTTTTTGACTCCCCCTTGCACATCTCTGCATTTCATCGATCACATCATTTCGCTAGCACTTTCTGGTCTAGCTTGGGGGACGTCTATTTTGGTGTGCTGTCGTGTTTTGTTTGTTTTTCTCATTTTTGTGTGTGTGCTTGTTTTTCATTTTTTGAGTGTCGTGTCGTGTGGTTTTATTTTTATTTTTATTTTCGTGTTGTTTGATTTTGATTTTGATCTTTCTTTCTTTTTCAGTTTTATCTATGTGTTTTCCTCGTTTTCATTTCTTTTTGTGTCAGTGCGTATTCCCCCCCATTTTCATTGCCCTCCCCGTACTCACTCATATTGCATTGAGGGCAATGCAAACTTCAGCGTGGGGGAGTCGCACTGTGTGCGTAGTTTGTGTCCTTCTTTTTCGTTTTTGTGTCGTTTTCATCGTGTTTTTATTTCTTCTTTTCTTCTTTTTTTAGCTCTTTCTCCTAGAGATGAATCCTATGATGAATCGCTACAAAGTCACACACACCTAGCATTGCATCGATAATCACACTCACTAACCCTAGGATTTCGAGTCCTCTTGCATTTCACGCATCGTGGGTCCACTTAGCTTTTTGTGAGTTGTGTGTCGTGACTAGCATTTGGTGTGCTTCTGCTTTGTGATTTTACTTTATATACCTGTCCAGGAATGACCCCTAGATTATCATGCTCCGATTTGAATATGCGGTATTTGTTTCCACTATATGCATGCTATATTTATATCGTATACTTCAATTCGCATGCGTCGGGATTCCACAACTAAGGACTAGGATAACCCATTTAGCCTATGCTCTATTTAGCGAGAATAGTTTCCTTTGCCCGAGTGTTTAGATTTCGACTTCTTTTTTGTTTTACTTGGTGCAAATCCCCTCGTCGTGTACCGTTCTCCCACTTGGGAGAGTACACATGTGTATATCCAAAAATCCAAAAAAGGGAGAAAAGAAAAGAAAAACCCAAAGAAAAGAAAAGAAAAATTGTGTATAGCCCAAAAATCCAAAAAAAATACAAATGCCCAAAACCCAAAAAAAAATCCGTGTGAATATTTTTTCATACTTGCCAAGAATAAAGGGAAGGCGAGAATTTGCACCGAGTGTTCTTCTCCACATCATCTCAACCCCCCGTCGTTATCGAAAACACTTGGCTTAGGAACTTTTTAGCTAGTATCTAGGCTATAGTGGCGTGATTTCCTTAACCCTAGTTGTGGAGTCCCCGATGCATGATACGCTTCTATTCTCACTCTTCTCATGCATGCTTGAACTTATATTCGCCGCTTAATTCAATTCGGATCGATATTTTGGGTCATATCTTGGATTTGTGTATATCGAGCCTCATAGCACATCGTAGAAAGCATCACCATTTGCTAGCACACGACCACGCTCACTCGCGCTTCACTGCGTGGACCCACGACACTTATTTGGACTCGCTTTCCTAGGTTTAGTGGTGTGATTTGGCGTTTGCTTGCTTGGTATGTCGTTTTTGATTTTGGTGGCTCTGATGGACGATCTAGGGCTTAGAGTTTTCTTTTCTTTCTTCCTCTCTATTTTTCCCTTCCGAGCTCCTACTCTCACTCGTCTTCCTCGAGGACGAGGAAGAGTTCAGCTTGGGGGATTTTGATGTGCGTTTATATTTCATATATTCACGCACGTTTTCTTTTGTGTTTCTCCGTGTTTTTCCGCCGTCTCTTATTCGTTTTCGTGTATTTTCCCGTTTTCTTTCACTTTTCTTTGTTTATCCATGATTGCAGGGGATTGACCACGTAGGGGACGTTTAACAATGATATCCCAAGTCCCGGAGCAACGGGAGAAGTCACGCGTGATCCAGGGGGTCAAACGCCAAAGAATTCATCTTTCAGCCCCTCACCCCGGTCAGTTGGTCATCTCCAACCGATCGGGTGATGCACGCGTGCACCACCCGGTCTCTGTCGCAGCTCACAAAGAAGTCACCCGACCGGTTCGCAGACCGGTTCAGCGGGGGCTGTTCTCTGTTTTCTCGAAGCAAAACGCCAACTGATCGGGTGACTCTCACCCGATCGGTTCATCTGTAGCTGAAGAAGAAGAGCTGAAGACACGGACGTCGAACCGATCGATTCACCCCGACTGCTCCAAGATCCAACCGGTCACTCAAGAACTCACCCGACGGTTCATGTGATCGGGTGAAAGCTCGCCGTTTTCTGTTTTTAATTTGTAACGGATCAACCGATCGGTTGACTTGTCAACCGATCGGTTGATGTGAAGGTCTATAAATAGAACCCCTAGGGTTCCAGAAACGGGAGCTGTTATTTTTTCTACTGTTTTTTCTCCTTGTGACGGCTGTAATTGTTACTCTTTTGTAAGTTTTCAGATCTTTCTAAAATTTTGGTATTGTCTTTATTACTCTATTACTTCCGCATTGCAATTGTCCGATTATGATTCCAACGGTTAAATTTCATTTAGATCGCTTTTTCATGAATTTTTGTGAGTAGTTCCCAAATCTGGGATTTTGGTGGAAACCCCTTCGGGGGCTCTTCCCGATGCGTCCATAGGGTTAGGAAATCGATAGGGAGTAGAAATATAACGGTTACGCGGGGTGTTTCATTGTCATCGGCGGGAAAAAGACCGCCTTTGACCGTTGGGCCAAGGGGGAATAAACTTGGCGGTTGACTCCCTAGCCGTAGCTCACACCCTTAGCGTAGACGCCGAATCCTAGCACGCGGGAGCGGTAGGATGAGACGTTGGGAGATATCGTTGCGGGCTTAGTGCTCCCGGGATCGATCGGTGTTAATGGACACGGGAGTGCCCACTGATCGAATCCGGGAAGTCCGGTGTATCATCCTGGGCACCGACCGGAATATCGGGCCCATGGGACGCCGGTACCACTTTCAGAGGCAACGTCTCACCATTAGACCCTAATCCCGATCGCTATCCATACCCGTAGGCCGTATCGGCGAGAGTCTCTCGTCGGGTTGGAAACCAAAGTCCCGGGTTTTCTTTCTTGTTGTTCATACCCTTTTATTTCCTTTCGTGACAACCATTCACCGATTCGGGCTAGCTCGCCCCTCGGGGTGATTAGGTCCTACCTGACCCAAGCACAACCTCGCCTCCCTGAGTTCGATATTCCCGCACCCTACACTAACCGTGAAACTTGCGGTAAACGACACCGCGCCGCCGCAACGCAAGCGGGGCGCCGGTCAAGAGGGCACATGTCAGCAAAAGTCCCCCCAAAAGAAAATGGAGAACTTTTGTGCAAGGATACAAATACTAGAAAAGCGACTAGCCGTTATAAATATAATGAAATGACATGACATTTAAAAATGCAACAATTTAAGATGACATGATGACATGCATGCACGTCGTAGCAGAAACTACGAAAAACACTGTTTCACGAGTCATGAACATTATCATTTCACATTGTGCACAGGGTTTACGCCTTTTGGCTGAAGTGGCTGTACGGGCACACTTCTACGCTCAAGTGATCGCTTAACCCTACCCCTCCACGTGTATCGAGCCAAGGTTTCCCAAGTACATGAGCTCGCTTCTGGATCACGAGCCAGGAAGAGTTTTTCAATATGGCATAGGGTTTTACCCGCAAAGCAGGTGCCTAGCCTCAATAGTTACAATAATTGTAGCGTGTGCTATGCAATCACGATGAAACATTGGATGCATGACATGACATGGCAATGAGCAGTTAAATTGCGTACCGTTAATTGAAATTAAACATGACATGGCAGCATGAGTGCAAGCATGGTAAAAATGTCGGATCTAGCTTCGTTGTCAAGCTAGATCTAGCAAGGGCATCCAGGCGACTATCATTTCATCGCCTAGTCTCTTTTACGCTACTGTACAAAATGGCCTAAGACGTGGCCTAAGCAAAACATTGGCAAGTATCACTTGCCTGAAAAACAACCAAGTCGCGATCCTGATCAATCAAGTCCGAGTCTACCTATGTGTTCAGAACGCAGTCCAATCTACAGTCTCAATTATTAGTCTTGATTAGTGAGTTACAAAAAACGATTAGAGGCTACGATTTTAGGTTGATTAACAGGCAAGGTGGGGATTCCTGCGGAGAGGGACTTACCTCAACACGACGCGAGAGCTACTCTAACGTCGGGTAGCGACGTCAGGGGTTGGACTCCAGTAGCGTGCATTGTACGGAACGACGAGTTCTCTGTGATAAAACACGTGTACAAATGAGTTTGTAACGACAGAACTAGAATTATTAGTAGTCCTAAAACATCTAATGATCCGATTTTAATTAGATTCTCTATCCTAAAACGGGTTTCACATCATTATTATTGAACGTTAAATTACTAACACGTTAACTACATTAAGTTGCTAGTATGAATAAGTATACAACAATTTAATCAAGCAACCTAGGCTAACATTAGCTAGAAGTTGGAAACAAGATGTCCACCCTACGGATAGCATGCTAACATCATTTTATAAGTCCACTTGCTGATCATCATCTATTAACAACTGATATATAGTAAACGTATACTAACCGTTACGAAGAGAAGTCCTCCCTACGGCTACAGGGGGTTGCCACGCAACGTCAACAGCGGACAGAGGATAGAGACGTCGTAGCGGCACGAGGGAAGGCCGTCAAAATCCCGAGGGCTGCCGTGCGTTGCTGCCACGCGAAGGGGGGTCGCTGCACGTCACTGCCGCGCGAGGGAGGACAGTTGCTGCTGTCAGCGCCTTGGACATCGGCTGATGGCGGGGTTTGGCTGGAGAGGAGGCTGACGGGGGGTCAGAGAGCGCCGTGGGGGAGGCCGCTGTGGCGTCGGGCACTGTTGCACGCCCAAGGCAGCGGTTTCCACCGTGACAGCGCCTGGGCGGCTGTCGCGTGAAGCCTGGCTGAGCACAGGCCGCGGAGGGGGCTGGTCGGGGCGGTCCAACGAGGGAGACTGATGGGAGGGAGGATCCGGCGATGGGTCGAGGCGAGGGAAACGTCGGGGCTGCTCTATAGGGAAGGTGACGGTGCAAAGAGCTTCATGCAAGGTGAAGAGAACTAACTGTAGGGCTGCGGGTTCTCGTTGCGTGAGGAGAAGATAACAATATGGGCGGTTGTGTAGGGCTCCTCTAGGTTTTATTAATAGCCTAGGGGTTTTTTCTCTTTTTAATGTTAGACGTAGGTTCATAGGTTAGCTGCTGCTATTTGTGTTAGCCCATGGGGTTTGATAGGCTCACATGATGGGTGATGAAAAGGCAGTATAAGCTAGGCTTAGGTTTATTATAGGGTTTTAATATAAGGTTGGGTTGCTGAGGAATCCAGGAGAAGTTGGGTCCAAGTACAAGCTAATATTTTTTGGATTCAACAACGCACATGAAGCCTAGGGGCTGGTTCGAAAATGATGAAGGGTATTTGAACTGTGAAGGGTGTGTGCGTCTCCTGCCTGGGTTCTTGGGTTTAAACACAAGTTAAAAGAGATTAGAGCGAAAGGCCAACTAAACGGTGTCTGAAAAATATAATAAAAATACCGGGATGACCGTGTCGACGAGAAAATCGAGGCTAAGAAGATCGGTCACGGGCTAGGGCAACGGAAAACAAAACTAAAAATAAAAAGGTCTAACGACGAAAGTGGAAGCTATGACACCTCTTCAAACAAAATTATTTTGTGGAAGAACGACCCGTGAAATGACGTTCCAAAATAATTTCACAAATAAATACTCTTCCAGAGGGTCACAACGGCATATCACATCATACGATTCAGATACCAGAAGAGGTCAAAATAAATACGCGTACGAACAAAAGTACGCGCACGAAAATGTACGATCGAAAAGCGACCGTGACAAATGGTGTGACGCACCCAACCTATACAAAAAGGGAAAGCGGTGCTACGCACCCAAACTAGAAAGCAGGAATCTCTGAAGTCAGCAACTGAGAACCTCTAAGTCTGATCCTCATCTGGATCGTACTCCTGGTCAGCAACGAACTCCTGCTCCACGTCCTCTGACACTGGCTCCGGGTCCACTACCTCTGCCTCGGTACCTGACGTACAACACCAAGAGAAAGTGGTTCTACATCAGGCAAAGTCTGCAAGTAAATGTGAGAAGACTACACTGCAAGTGTATAACAATTTAAAGATAACATTTTACTGGTTCTTTACATTTTAACGATGCAACAGCATGACCTATCTAAACAAGAGCAAAAGTAAGACAACACTGAAAGTAAACGGTACAAGCAGTAGTCGTAGCGCCTGCTACCGGTTACAAGCCTGGACTAGACGGGACAAGACAAGAAGTAAAGCGAGTGTCGTGAAGGTTCACGCCTTTCGGTCTGTACCGAGGGAACGCTTAACCCAAGTACATGGGACAAGACAAGAAGTAAAGCGAGTGTCACGAAGGTTCGCGCCTTTCAGTCTGTATCGAGAGAACGCTCAACCCAAGTACACGGGACAAGACAAGACAAGAATGTGTGTCACTAAGGTTCACGCCTTTCGGTCTGTACCGAGGGAACGCTCAACCTAGTACACAAATCGAGACAAGACAAGACTGAGGGTGACAAGAGATATTCACGCCTTTCGGTTTGTGGGTGGCCAAACCCTCCAAGCCGATGGGACGCTCAACCTACCTCCACCCCAAGTGCTTAAAACAAGACAATACTAGATTGAACGAGGACCACTCACCCTGCTAGGTGAATGCAAGGTTGTTCTACACGATTCAAAACGAATGACATGACATGACAAGTTAAGAGAGAGTTGAGTGAGCTGTTATTCTAGGGTGTCCACACGCACGCTCACACAGATAAAAACCTAGGGTGTCAGTTGTTGTTGTTATTGTGCCAATACTTCGTCGTCAAGTCTGGCTGTCGTGGGGTGTCCCAGACGCTATCATTTCACGTCTGGTTCTCTTGTTTGTATTTTAACAGTTTAAGGTTGTCAAAGGCCTCAACGTGGCCGAAACTGTACAAGTGGGCACACTTGCCTGCGGAGGCGAGTGGGTCGTCGGTCTGGATCGTCTCATCGAAGTGGTGCATCAGCAAAGGTTCGTCTGAAACGAGCCAACGACAGTGTCAGAACATGGTTTCCATCAATCCTATTATGGTAAGTTTCTAAGTTCAGGGGGACTATCCTAACAGTCAAAACTCACGATTTTTGATTCGTTACGCTTAATCGATGACTATCCTATGTGCACAGATATTAAGTTCGTTCGTCAATGTCTATGGTTGAACAACATTTTAAAGAGCATAAAGTAAACTTTAGTTATCATTGATGATTTTTAGATTAGGTTTTAGATTTGCTACAGTGTGGGTTCTTACTACGCGTTAGAGGACTAACCTTTTTGACGTTTGATCGTAGAGCGGATGTCGGGTCTAAATGGCGATAGATCTGCATCGTCAGCAACGTCTCGGCCATGGGTAGCATAGTGAGACATGTCCGAACAGTGAGGTGGAGGCTTAAACAGCGAGCAAGCGTCGAGATCTCTCCGATTGCGAGTAGCGCAACGAATCTACACGGCAGCGGCAACGTCGGGGAAAACACGCGAGATCATCAACGTGCGTGAACTCCTAGGAGCAAGGGAGTTGTCGGGGATTGAAGGAGGTTGATGGGGGGTTGCTCGGCCTAGTGGGTGGCTGACGGCGGCTGCACGCGGCGGCGGCCGGTCGTGAGAAGGTGAAATGGACAGATTTGCGCAACGGGTCGCTGTTTTGCGTCGTCGCAGAAATGTGGCGACCTGAGGGGGAAAGAAGACTTGCAGTAGGTAGAGGCGGTCGAGTGAAGTCTGATGGTGGCAGAGCCGAAGGTCGCCGGAGAGTGGCGGGTGTGGGTGTTTTTCGACGTTGGACAGATTTGTCCAAAACTGAGTTTCGATGGATTTGAGAGGTGTTTTGAGGGAGATAGAGAGTAGAGGAGAGGGGGAGAAGAGTTGTAGGTGATAGAGGGGTTCAAGGGGATTTGGATGGCAGCATGGTTGGCCGCCGAAGGCGGCCAGACAAGGGTGGCCGCTCATTTTTGATGGAGGAGGACAGATTTGGTGTATACGGCGTTTGCGCGTCGTTTGCGGAAGGAGGAGGAAGAACTGATGTGAGGGAAGGCTGGTTGTGGATAGGGGACGTCGAGGGGAGTGATTGGCGGCAGCTGGAGGTCGACGACGGCGGCGGCCGGGCGCGAGGTTTGAAGGTGAAGATGGCTGGCAGTTTTTCAAAGGAGTTTTTGGTGTTTTGAGTGGGGTTTAGGGCTTCTAGGAGGATGAGGAAGGAGATGTTATCGAGGGGGAGGAGTTAGCTGACGGCCTGGGCTCTAGAGGGCCCTATGATGAATTGCCTAGAGATGAACCCTATGATGAATTGCCACAAAATCACACACACCTAGCATGGCATCGATAATCACATTCACTAACCCTAGGATATCGAGTCCTCTTGCATTTCATGCATCGTGGATCCACTTAGCTTTTTTGTGAGTCGTGCGTCGTGCCTAGCTGTTTGGTGTGCTTCTACTTTGTGATCTTATTTTATATACATGTCCAGGAATGACCCCTAGATTATCATGCTTCGATTTGAATATGTGGTATTTGCTTCTACTGTCTGCTTCTATATGCATGTTATATGTTTATATCGTATGCTTCAATTCGCATGTGTCGGGATTCCACAGTTAGGACTAGGATAACCCATTTTAGCCTACTCTCTGATTAGTGAAATATCTCCCTTGCCCAAGTGTCTAGAATCTGACTTCTTTTTTGTTTTACTTGGTGCAAATCCCCTCGTCGTGTACCGCTCTCCCACTTGGGAGAGTACACATGTATATAGCCAAAAACCCAAAAAATTCAAAAAAAGAGAGAAAAGAAAAGAAAAACCCAAAAAGAAAAGAAAAGAGAAAATTGTATAGCCAAAAAGCCAAAAAAATACATATATCCAAAACCAAAAAATATATGAGTGTGAATATTTTCCTACTTACCGAGAATAAAGGGAAGGCGAGAATTTGCACCGAGTGTTCTACTCCACATCATCTCAACCCTCATCGCTTTCGAAAACACTTGGAATAGGGAATTTCTAGCTATTATCTAGGTGATAGTGTGGTGATGTCCGAGCCCCTAGCTGTGGAGTCCATGACGCATGATGCATTTCTATTCTCAAACTCTTCTCTTGCATGCTTGAGCCATATATTCATCGCTTATTTCAAATCGAATCGATATTTGGGTCATTTCTTGGGTTTGTGTATATGGAACTTATTGCACAATGTAGATAGTGACATCGTTTGCAAGCACACGACCACGCTCACTCGCGCTTCACGGCGAGGGCCCACGGCACTTGTCTGGACTTGTATTCCTCGGTTTAGTGATGTGATTTGGCGTTTGTAAGCTTGGTGTGTGTTTTTGATTTTGCTGGCTCTGACGGGGGATTTAGGATTTTTTGTTTTCTCCTTTCCTCTCTTCCTCTCTATTTTCTCCCTCCGAGCTCCTACTCTCACTCGTCTTCCTCGAGGACGAGGAAGGGTTCAGCTTGGGGGATTTTGACGTGCGTTTATATTTCATATATTCACGCACGTCTTCTTTTGTGTTTTTCCGCTATTTTCCGCCGTCTTGTATTCGTTTTCTCATGTTTTCTTGTTTTCTTTCACTTTTCCGTGTTTTTTGTATTTTGCAGGAGTTTACCAGCGTAGGGGACATATAACGAAGATATCATGAGTCCCTGGAGCAACAGGAGGAGTCACGCATGATCCAGGGGGTCAAACGACGAAGATAACATCTTTCAGCCCCTCACCCGACCGGTTGATCACTTCCAACCGATCGGGTGATGCACACGTGCACCACCCGGACACAAGCTGGAGCGGGCAGAAAGTCAACCGGTCGGTTCAGAGACCGGTTCAGACGTCCCAACTCTCTGGAATTTGATGCTGAATGCCAACCGATCGGGTGACCTTCACCCGATCGGTTCACCTGTAGCCAATTCTCTGAAGCCAAGACACGGAGAGCTCAACCGACCGGTTCACCCGACGGCACGAAGATCCAACCGGTCAGCTTCAACCCTCAACCGACCGTGCCGTTTGACCGGGTGAAGTCCCATGCTGAGCTACCGAAGAACGAAGCAGGTCACCCGATCGGTTGACTTTTCAACCGATCGGGTGATATCGTATTCTATATATAGGACCCCTAGGTTTTCCAGAAACGGGAGTTGTTATTTTTTACTGTTTTTTCCCTCTCTTGACAGCTGTAATTTTTCAGATATTTGTAAGTTTTCTGATCTTTCCCAAACTTTAATATAGTGTTATTTGCATTGCTCTTACTGCTTTTCAATCGCTTGATCATGTTTTTAACGGTCGATTTTGGTTTAGATCGCTTTTTAATGAATATGTGTGAGTAGTTCCCAAATCTGGGATTTTGGTGGAAACCCCTTCGTGGGTTCTCCCCGATGCGTCCATAGGACTAGGAAATCGATAGGGATTAGGAATCTACCGGTTACGTGGGGTGTTTTATTGTCATCGGCGGGAAAAAGACCGCCTTTGACCGTTGGGCCAAGGGGGAATAAACTTGGCGGTTGACTCCCTAGTCATAGCTCACGCCCTTAGCGTAGACGTCAAATCCTAGCGCGCGGGAGCGGCAGGATGAGATGTTGGGAGTTATCGTTGCGAGCTTAGTGCTCCCGGAGTCGGTCGGTGTTAATGGACATGGGAATGCCCACTGACCAAACCCGGGAAGCCCGGCGTATCATCCTAGGCACCAACCGGAATATCGGGCCCATGGGACGTCGGTACCACTCTTAGAGGCAACATCTCACCATTAGACCCTAATTCCGATCGCTATCCTATCCGTAGGCCGTATCGTCGAGAATCGCACGATAGGGTGGAAACCGAAGTCCCGGGTTTTCCCTTTATATTGTTTATCCCTCGCATTCTATTTCCTCTGACAACCCATCATCCGATTCGGGCTAGCTCGCCCATGGGGTGAATCCGATCCTTCTTGACACAAGCACAACCACGCCTCCATGAGTTCGACCCCCAAGCCACACTACAACATCGTGCGCTTGCGGTTATAAATATTTAAATCTCACGCCCCCTATCATATATTGCACACTTGCATTGCACGCAAACGCGGGGGACATCAGCCAGCATATGATGGCAGAGGCGATCCGTAGTCGCACATTTGCAAGTATCTAAACGTGATGCTACTTCATGGGGCCGATGAGCCATACCTCTACCGATCTTTCCATGCTACCCTGTTCAAGAGGGCAGAAAGCTGGTACGATGGATTACTCGACGGCTATATTGGGTCATTCGACGAATTGGCTGATCTATATTGCAAGCAATTCGTCGCAGGTCGCCGTCCCAAGAGGAAGTCCTCCCACCTCTTCACATTCAAGCAGAAGGATAAGGAATCAATCCAAGCCTTCGTCCAGCGATTCAACGACGAAAGGCTTGAAGTAGAGGACACACCGGATATAACTGTCATCGTGGCTTTCACTTAAGCGGTGCGGGACAAACACTTGGGGAGGGCGCTCCACCAGTTCCCACCTAACAGCTTCACGGAGATGTTCAATATAACGGATCGGTTCACCATCTCCGAAGAAGTAGAGGAACCGACTGAAACTACTAGGAAAGGCACCACTGCCCGCCGAGGAGACACCAAGCGAAAAAACCAACTCAGGGAACCCCCGCCAGGAATCTCGGGACAAGAGACCGAGAGAAAGGAGCCCTTGGAGCAAGTAACGTCCAACTTATACGAGGCCAAGTGCGCCCAAGACGGAGGTCCTCGCGTATGCCCCATGAGAAGAACTGGTCCAAGAATCAGCCAAGAAAGGCAAATATGAGAAAAGGGACGACCTCAAGTTCTGCAATTACCACAACGACTATAGGCATGATACCAATGACTCGTCTCACAGTGTGAGAGCGCTACTCCCAATTGTAGGAGATCGAACAAGTAATAATCCTGGTGAGTCCAAGTATCGTATTCATGGGACAACTGACCTGCAAAACTACGAATCTCAATTTATAAAGAGTACTAAAATGGTAATAAATAACCACCTATCAGAGAAATAGGTAATGATGTCGATGGTTTAAAATAATAAAATAAAATCCTACGATAGTTACGGTGAATTAGATATTGGGGTACCAAAGTGGAGAGGATGTGTTGGTCGTGATTTCGTTAGGGTATGTGCAATCAATGATTATTAATATATTTTCTATAACTCAAGGTTTCGTCCGGCTAGGGCATAAGAACGTCAGAAGGTATGGCGATAAAGAGCATAAAATAGTGCCAAAAACTAATCACGTATATCATCGATTTCATGAAGAAATTACGCACAAGTTGTTGGATCTGGATCGTAGCCTAAGGGGGGGTGAATAGGCTAATAAAAATATTCGTGCAACCCACGAACAATCCCACGCAGTTATAGGCACAGACAGGGCAATAAAAAAGCAATCACAGAATACGCACAGATATACCCTGGTTCGGTCGTCCCCACGACCTACTCCAGCCCCCGAAAGCAACTACTAGATAGATATGTAATCAAGTACAGCTACAATGAGTCAAGATCCCAAGTCTACTCTCACCTAGCTCGTACGCACACCACGTGCTCTACACTATCAATCTAGTCAGATGCTCTCCCTCCGTGATGACTCCCAAAGTCGTCAGGTCCCCAAAAGTAACACAAACAGGTAATAGTTTCCCCTACGAGGATCTAACACAACAACTACACAAAATAATAATAAGTGGAGTTTAGGAATCTCAGTTTGTGTAACGGCGATGTCCTCGTCAATTAGCACGGGTCAGATCTTGTCTGACGTAGATGTAGATGTCTCCCCTATAGTTCGTCTCCCCTCTCGATGAGACTTGCGCCCTCCACCAAAGGTTGAAACTTATGGCTCTTGGGATCTGTTGGGAGGAGTTCGGCCAATGGAATAATCCGACCTTGAGATCCTCTAGTCTGTACTTCAAGATTTTGCAATGAGGTGAGCCAAAAAAAATTAAGCCCTTTCACTTTCTTTGATTGTCCTGCAAAGTAAATAATAATAACCAGTATTAGATATTAAATAACATAGAATTTCTATAGATTACCTTGCTGTGAGTCTTTGTGATAAGGAGAGGAAATATTCTGCCAATGCTTGATATGTGCTCTCGAAAGAATGGAATACTGCAGGCCCCCTTAATACTTGAGCCGTTCCAAAAAATTGTGAAGCCCTTCCGAATTTTTGATGACACAAAAAAATAGTGCGGCTTGTCCTGCAAACACAAAGATGGCCTTGGGATTTTTGTAAGTGCGTAGGCTTTTATTATGTAAAGAAACAGCACTTTGAAATTTGAGAAAGAGAGATTCTCATATTAAAAATGTGGATTGCTTCAAGAAGTTAGTGCGGTTCAAAAGATTTTGTTGTGCCTGCACAATCAAAAAACACACACACAAAGAACAATGAGCACTGCACTTTGAGGATGTAAAAAAATATAAAAACAATCAACAGCTGTCGGCCTTTGCGTGAGTTGCAGAACAAAAACACAGAACAAATCAAAGGGCGGCTCCTCTCAATTTTTTTTTGGCGGCTCTTAGATGAAGACTTAGGTCACGACCCCTTTTTTTTGATGATGATCTCAGGGAGAGATTAAGAGGATGCGGTTCTTGGGAATTTATAATGGGAGGTTTTTTTTTCGGCTCCTCTCAGAATTCTTGTGGCGCTTTTAATAAGGGCGGCGCACGTAAAAAAAATCAGAACGAAACCCTTAAGAAATACAACGGTCGGCTCTTAGGAAATTAGGTCACCCCCTTATCAAAAATGAAGAGGTTCGGCCCTTTTTGTTTATTTTTTTTGTTCCTTAAAAAAAGGAAACTAGGCCACAGGTTTTTTAAAAAAGTAATGGGCTCTTGGAATTATTTTGGGATGAAAACAAAAAAAAAACAAGCCCCTTGAAAATGGCTTTGTGTCTGGGTGTCTTTTTTGTTGGTCAAATGAATCAACACCAAAAACAAACCTTTTTTAATCAAACACCCCTCTAGAAGTACTGAAGCCTTAGGGGCTTTTTAAGGGAAAACAGATTCGGCTTGTGTGTGTTTTTTTAATCATCAATGCAAATGGGCTTTGGATTATTAGTATTTGTTTTGGCCTGTGTTTCTTATCACCAACATATTGACCAAGTCTCACATTGAGTCTCTACAAGCTTTGTCATCCCTGAAACACTTAACACGCGTTAAAAACGTTCACACACGTTTGTTATCATCAAACACGAACTTCATAGATCGTTGCTACCAACAATCTCCCCCTTTTGATGATAACAAACTAGGTATAAGATTTGCACAATAAAGTTCCAAATAGTGTGTGTGGAAGTGTGGCGATAGAGGGTGACATGCGATGATAAATAATGACATGCAAACACCGATATGCAAAGTGAGCAATATGCATGCTCCCCCTATTTTAATGCTTCCCCAATATTCCTAAATGCTCCCCCTTAATCAAATAATCAACCAAATAGCACACCAACAACAATTACCACAAATAGCACACCAACAACAATTACCACAAATATCAGATCTTTCTATTTCTCCCCCTTTGTTATCATCAAAAGTTATAACACGAAGTCAAAATCATATAACATGCAAAAAGAGAATATTATTAACCATTTCCAACATTTGCATGCATACACTCATAGAATATTCAAGTCAAAATCCAATGAAATTAAATAGCTAAGACTTCAACACCAACGTGTAAAGTGTGATGATTAAAATTGAAGCACATAGGGAGAATCATTAAGAAAGTCAACCGGAACCAAACCACATTTTGCAAATAACATTCTATCACCTAGGATTGATTTTTCCCACCTCATTAAAAATGAGTTCAAGGTACCACACCCCAAAACATAGCCTATAAGAACTCTTAGATGTGGGTGTGGTATTGCTTGACGAGTAAATACACCAACGCTAAAGTTTACCCATAAAGCTTATGTTGGATACTCGTGGGTAATACCGTTGCCAAGGATTGTATCCATTTTCCATACGGAGCAAATATCTTTTATTTTCACAATTTTTTAATACTTATACCAACAATTTCTTTTGCTCAATTTTTTATCCATGGCAAGGTATATCATATCCCTTAGATATTCCGTTAACTTTTCCTCCTACATTCACATTCCATACTTCAGAGACGATATCTCCAAATGTGCAACAATAATAATACGTGTGGAAGTGAAGTAGGTGGTGTAGAAATCAAGTTATTTTCATTCATTGAACATGCCATGAATATTTAGAAAGATGAACATGTGCATGTGGCAAAAGAAATAATACACCAATTTCTACATACATATGAAATTCATACGTGCATACTTCAATAATAGATCAAAGAGAAAAGATACACATTTAAGCACCAAATTTTTTTTCAGCTTTTCAGTTTTTCAGTTTTTTTTTTAAAATGCATGAAGTACTAAAGCAAACATGAGATGCAATCACACAAACAAAAAAAAATTCATGCACACATAACAATGCAACTACTAGCACACAAACAAAGAAAAGTCATGCACACAACAAAAAAACTATGAAGATATTCATTAAGTTCAAAGAATGAGATATACCTTCGCGTCGCCGTTTGACTAAGGAGCTAAAAAGTAATGAGACATTCAATTTAGCGCTCCTCGTCAAATTTCCATCCACCTACAAAAGAGGTGTCGTGTGTGACCTTGGAATCCAACAAGGTCCACTCACGTTAGTCATCAAATATTTAGGAACCCATATTTGTTTGAACTTAATATTTTTGTTCCTATATTTGCAATGATATGAAGTATGACCAACGCATCCACATGTAAAGCACTTAGCATGAAAGTTTCCAACCTTTGTTGATTCAATGTGAACTTTTCTATATTTTGATTTTTCAACATTTTTAAGACCATATCCTAGTCCTCGCCTATTATTGCCATAAATTTGATTTCCAAGAATAATGTCCAAATTTTGTTTTCCAATGGAAAATCTCTTTAATGACAATTCTAGGGTGGTGACTTTGGATTTTAAGATATCGTTTTCATTCACAAGCAAAGTGCATTTACTAATGAAAGCTTGCTTGTTTTCCTCTTCTTTCTTTTCAAAATCCCTCATTTTTTCTTCAAGTTCAAGATTTAGCATGTTAATCTTTTCAGAGAGCAATTCATTTTCAACTTCAAGCTTTGTCTTATCTAATTTATACATGCTAATATCCTTTAATAAAGAGGGACATGAAAGACAATCAGTTTTTTCAGACAAGCTAACTTTCTCTTTTTCTAACATAGTAATGGTAGATTTGCATGCAACAAGCTCTTGTTTAATATTTTTCATTTCTATAGACATGTCATACTCAGTTTGTTGCATATCAAAATTATCATTCCTATAACATTCCACATCAGCTTCTAGCTCATCAATTCTATGTTGCATTCCTTTACATATTTCTAAGAATTCAGCTTTAGTGGGAGATTCTACCTCATTGTGTTTGGCCATCAATGCCATGCAGGAGTGGGCTTCATGTTCCTCATCCTCCTCCTCAGCTTCGCTATCCATGTCCCACGTCAGCACTTTCGTTTTTCCTTTTGCAACTTGAGCTGTGTGTTGTTGTGGGCAATCTTTTATGTGGTGCCCTTTCTTCCTGCATTTAAAACATTCACTTCTATTAATAGCTTTCTGATCATAGGAATTTCTACCAAAATTAGAATTATTAGAACGAATGAACCTTTTTCCCATCTCAGCTCTTCCTTGATCAGTCTGAATGTATCTCCTGAAGTTTCTGACCATTAGGGCTTGCTCTTCATCAAGATCGTCGTCGTTAGCTTGAAGAGCTAATGGTGTGGAAGCTTTGGTCTTCTCTTCAGGTTTCTCTCTGGCTTCTATACTCTGCAACTCAAGCTCGTGTGACATCAGGTTGCCTATCAAGTCCTCCACTTTCATTATTGATAAGTCCTTAGCTTCTTGAATAGCGGTGACTTTAGGCCTGAACGAGCTTGGTAGCGCCCTTAAGATCTTCCGTACCTGTTCATGGCTAGAGTATGGCTTACCGAGGGAACTGGATTTGTAGACGATGTCCGTGAACCTCGCAAACATCTCTTTCACAGATTCTGTTGGTAGCATGCGGAAGCTCTCGTATTCTGTGCAAAGTAACGCAAGTCTGGATTCCTTCACTTGCGATGTTCCCTCATGTGTCACCTCCAGAGTATGCCAGATTTCCTGCGCAGTTAGACAATGTGAGATACGATTAAATTCAGATTTATCAAGAGAGCATATAAGCGCATTCATAGCTTTACCATTAAGGGTATAAAGTTTCTTATCAGCTAAATCCCACTTGTCTTTAGGCTTAATTATAACAGTGTCCTCAATTTTAATAGTGGGCAGACTATAACCATTTTCAACAATATCCCACACATCATAATCTACAGACACTAGATATATTTTCATCCTAGCCTTCCAATAAGCAAAGTCTACACCGTTAAACTTAGGGGGACGGGCTATAGACTAACCTTCAGCAAAAGCACAATCAGATATATTCATGGTCATCTAAAAATCTAGACTAGATCCACTAAACTGGCTCTGATACCACTTGTTGGATCTGGATCGTAGCCTAGAGGGGGGTGAATAGGCTAATAAAAATATTCGTGCAACCCACGAACAATCCCACGCAGTTATAGGCACAGACAGGGCAATAAAAAAGCAATCACAGAATACGCACAGATATACCCTGGTTCAGTCGTCCCCACGACCTACTCCAGCCCCCGAAAGCAACTACTAGATAGATATGTAATCAAGTACAGCTACAATGAGTCAAGATCCCAAGTCTACTCTCACCTAGCTCGTACGCACACCACGTGCTCTACACTATCAATCTAGTCAGATGCTCTCCCTCCGTGACGACTCCCAAAGTCGTCAGGTCCCCAAAAGTAACACAAACAGGTAATAGTTTCCCCTACGAGGATCTAACACAACAACTACACAAAATAATAATAAGTGGAGTTTAGGAATCTCAGTTTGTGTAACGGCGATGTCCTCGTCAATTAGCACGGGTCAGATCTTGTCTGACGTAGATGTAGATGTCTCCCCTATAGTTCGTCTCCCCTCTCGATGAGACTTGCGCCCTCCACCAAAGGTTGAAACTTATGGCTCTTGGGATCTGTTGGGAGGAGTTCGGCCAATGGAATAATCCGACCTTGAGATCCTCTAGTCTGTACTTCGAGATTTTGCAATGAGGTGAGCCAAAAACAATTAAGCCCTTTCACTTTCTTTGATTGTCCTGCAAAGTAAATAATAATAACCAGTATTAGATATTAAATAACATAGAATTTCTATAGATTACCTTGCTGTGAGTCTTTGTGATAAGGAGAGGAAATATTCTGCCAATGCTTGATATGTGCTCTCGAAAGAATGGAATACTGCAGGCCCCCTTAATACTTGAGCCGTTCCAAAAAATTGTGAAGCCCTTCCGAATTTTTGATGACACAAAAAATAGTGCGGCTTGTCCTGCAAACACAAAGATGGCCTTGGGATTTTTGTAAGTGCGTAGGCTTTTATTATGTAAAGAAACAGCACTTTGAAATTTGAGAAAGAGAGATTCTCATATTAAAAATGTGGATTGCTTCAAGAAGTTAGTGCGGTTCAAAAGATTTTGTTGTGCCTGCACAATCAAAAAAAACACACACAAAGAACAATGAGCACTACACTTTGAGGATGTAAAAAAATATAAAAACAATCAGCAGCTGTCGGCCTTTGCGTGAGTTGCAGAACAAAAACACAGAACAAATCAAAGGGCGGCTCCTCTCAATTTTTTTTTGGCGGCTCTTAGATGAAGACTTAGGTCACGACCCCTTTTTTTATGATGATCTCAGGGAGAGATTAAGAGGATGCGGTTCTTGGGAATTTATAATGGGAGGTTTTTTTTTCGGCTCCTCTCAGAATTCTTGTGGCGCTTTTAATAAGGGCGGCGCACGTAAAAAAAATCAGAACGAAACCCTTAAGAAATACAACGGCCAGCTCTTAGGAAATTAGGTCACCCCCTTATCAAAAATGAAGAGGTTCGGCCCTTTTTGTTTATTTTTTTTTGTTCCTTAAAAAAAGGAAACTAGGCCACAGGTTTTTTAAAAAAGTAATGGGCTCTTGGAATTATTTTGGGATGAAAACAAAAAAAACAAGCCCTTGAAAATGGCTTTGTGTCTGGGTGTCTTTTTTGTTGGTCAAATGAATCAACACCAAAAACAAACCTTTTTTAATCAAACACCCCTCTATAAGTACTGAAGCCTTAGGGGCTTTTTAAGGGAAAACAGATTCGGCTTGTGTGTGTTTTTTTAATCATCAATGCAAATGGGCTTTGGATTATTAGTATTTGTTTTGGCCTGTGTTTCTTATCACCAACATATTGACCAAGTCTCACATTGAGTCTCTACAAGCTTTGTCATCCCTGAAACACTTAACACGCGTTAAAAACGTTCACACACGTTTGTTATCATCAAACACGAACTTCATAGATCGTTGCTACCAACACAAGTGCCCTCTCAGGTCACGATACATCCTCTCGGATCGCATCACGAATAAGTCCGCAAAGATCATATTCGATTCAAGCATGCCCACGTCTCCGTATAACATACCCAAATAACATATATGTAGAAACCAATGAAATACACAATATAACGTGAATATATGGCAAAAAGATATCAAAATCAATGATTGAAACACCCTAACTACATCACAACCAACACAAATAGGTACTAGCCACACATGGAGAGAAAATAAACCATATTCATAGACAAATACATGCTTAAAGTCTCTAAATACGCGCTAAATACGCAAAATACTAGAGTAAAATTAGGAATTATATCACAAAACTCTCCAATTAGCCCCAAATCTCCTTCAGATGATAGCTCTGGCCTCTGTCTCCGGGGTCTCCAAATTTCACGCCAAAATACGGTTCCTAGAGCCTGCAATACACAAGAATACATCCAAAACCCATAAAATACGCTTATATAGCGGCATTGCATATTTTAGTTGTTAACGGGTTCAAAACCCGCTCCAATAGCTGTCAAACCCAAACCAAATAGCTGCTCGAAATATAGGCCGTTCGATCCAGCGGGATCTAACTACAGCATGCCACGTGTCCTCAACTCGACGAATCCGCATTCATCTCAAGTGGGCTGTCGACGTTCATTCGATCGAGATCGAACGGTCTAACTTTAGCCGCGTCGCCATCTTGTGACTCCATTTGACTCCGAAGCGACGTCGAGCTCAGCCGTTGATCAAAGTGTGATTGCGTGAGACGTGGCCACGTGTCCAGACGAGTTCGCCCGCTTCTATCCGCATCCGTTGAATATTGGTCGTTGGAGTAGAATCCAATGCTTCTCAGTGTGCCACGTCGCCCGCTTCTATCCGCCGTCTGATAGAGGCGGGGGCTGCGGAGATGGTGCCAAGTGTCCATGCCTATGAGCGGGGCTGTGTACGGCGGCCGTATTTTCGTATTTTATATGTATTTTGGCCGTATTTCTCCATTTAATTTGTATTCTGCATTCAAAAATTCATAGTAATTAGCACCGATCTCAGAAAAATACAAATAAATAGTCGTTGGAATCGTAAGATCGAGATCTTCACACGAAAAATACAAAAAGGGCAGAAATACTCAATTTATGATGTTTTGTGCATAGAATGAGAGTTTACTCCAATAATTAAGGGTATTCTAAATACAGTCGTATTAGAGACCAAATAAGTACCATATATACACAAAATAGTGCTAAATGAGGTGTTTAATATGCAATATTCAATCCGAATCACACCCCCAACTAGCGATTTGCTAGTCCCTAGCAAAAAGAGCGATTAAGTCGGATGATTAATAAACCAATAAATTCTATCAATCGCTTATGACATGGCTCAATAATACGCTTTCCAACATGATTTTGACCATTAATATACACAATCTATGAATAAGACCAATCACATGATATTTTCTCTAATTTAATTTGAATAAATAACCTGCGAGCATCGTTTTGCACAAGCGAAAGTATAACACGTCGTTATATGCTAGTTTTCTTATTTCCAAGGAATTGGCATCTCAAAAAGATCGTTCAAATCGTGGGTATTGAAGTTGCTTAGTTTATTCACCATTTCTCTTCTTTTTTTTCTTTTTGACGACATAGAATGATCCATGTAATGAGCTTTCAGTTAATGACTCCTAGGTCAGACGACCTTCGGGCATTAGGCTTAGAAGAGCCCCTCGAACTTAATAACTCGAATCATCTAAGTTTTATTTTCTCCCCTTTTTTGGTTGCACTCCCCATTCATCCATCGTTCGACGCGAATCTCCAATGCTTCCTGAGGCACGAAGACCCTGCTAATCAATGAACTCAAGGGAATAATGCATTTTTTCTTTTTCACTTTTTTTTCTCTTTTTTTTGTAAGCAACTCAAAACCCATAAATATGAACATAAACTTTAGTATCAATAGCCAAAGTCCTCTTCAACTCAAAAACTAATCCAATCAATCATGTATATTTAAGCTTTTAGATCACAATCGCATGCATGAAATAAATTCAAACTATTTCGAGATATTAATCATGATAATTGAAAGTTTTCATAAATAGCATATTAACGAGTAATTCCCTGAAGGAAAAATAATTAACTCAAGCCATAAACAATTTTTAGAACTCAATCAATGCATAATCATCCGCATTTGTGGTATGTGAAGGAGTTTTAAATGATGAGAGTTGGTGATTTATTCTTTCCGTTTGCTTGTTTTTTATATAAAAATCCTAAGGTCTCATACACTCCCCCCAACTAAAGATGGACATTATCCTCAATGTTGAAAGAGGTACGAGTTTATTCAAAAGCAAGCATCCTAAAAATCATATAAAAATCTACGCTAATGGAAAGAACACACCATGGTCAAATGACGGATCACGGATCTTTAATGGTGGAGGAAGTTGTTCAATTTGCTCCTTGCGCTCCTCGGCGAGTATTCTTCTTTCACTCGCTTCCTTATGGTCAAGCATCAACACGACCCAGCATATCTCCTCCATGTGTGTATGTTTTTCCTGCATGAGATACGTTGTGTCAAATAAAGATGGACGAAATTGATTATCCATGAAAGCTTGCCATAATGGGTCGTCATAAATGATAAAAGATTTTAGAACTAATTGACGACCATCTGAATCTAAAAGATTTGGAATTAAAATTTGAGATTTAGAACTAGAGTGTATAGGTTCATGAGAACTTCCCTGAAAAGGATCGCTATTCTTGATTTGATACTTTGCTTTAGGAGGAGATGGAATGGCTGCTGAGACACATCTGTGAGGATGTATGGCTCGGGCTCCAATGTAGTCTGTAAGCTCTCTCCCTCGCTCATATCTTCCTCTTTATAGCAGTGATAACATGTAGCAGTCCATCCAATGTACTCGTACTCCACAGGTGGGGGAGATGAATCTGAAGGAAGATATAGTTCAGGTTTAACGATTTTACTCTCGCCATCACTTATCTCCATCCCATCTTCATCATCGTTAAAATGGAAATGCATCATGTCACCCTTATAATGCACCTGCACCCCATCACACATCTCCTCATGCTCACCTAAGTAGTTCTGATGCTTCATCTCATATGTTTTCTCTTGGCATTCCATAGGATTGCATCAGTAATAACTCCACGGTAACTCCTCAGGCTGTCCCTGGGCCTGCTGAAATGTGTTCGCAAAAGGAATGCTCTAGCCATCTTCTTGTGATTGATCCTCAGATGTGTAGTTCCCTCATGTAGTGCAAGGTCCTGCAAGTACCACCATGCATCCTCTGTCATATATGAAAAGAATTCTCTGTTATTGCTCATCTGAACGAAATCCCGCATAGGAGGCAGTAATCCTGTGTAGAAGATCTGCAGAAGATGATCAACGTGGAGGCTATGGTGTGGACACGCAAGCATTAACTCGTTGAACCTCTTCAAAGCCTGATGGTAGGCCTCCCCGTCAGCTTGGATAAAGTTCACAATCTGTTGTTTCGTAGCTTGTTGCCTCTATGCTTGCCACACGAAAGGAGCCAAGAATCTCTTAAGGAAGTCAGCCTGAAATGATAACCAAGTAAATAATGAGTCATGAGGCAAAGTGTTAAACCAAGATATAGCATTGTCTCTTAAATAATACGGGAAATATTTAATACACAGTCTTTCAATGTGCTCAAGCTTTTCCCATGAAACAATTGGTGGCATATCTTTAACTCTTGCACATGTAAATATGGATTTTTCTCGTTCGTACCATGGAAGAGCGGTAGAATATGGGTCAAATCAGAAATAAAGTTTAAAAGGTTTGCATCACCATCCATATATTTTTTTAACCAAAAACAAAGATAAGAGAATAAAAAGTCCTAAACTATAAGGTGAAAAGATCTCACCGAATATTCCTCTGAATAAACTGAAATTATGGTTCACAAATACCGTTGTCCCTGGCAACGGCGCCAAAAACTTGACTCGTCTCAAAGTGTGCGAGCGCTACTCCCAAGTGTAGGAGATCGAACAAGTAATATTCCTGGTGAGTCCAGGTATCGTATCCATGGGACAACTGACCTGCAAAACCACGAATTTCAGTTTATAAAGAGTACTAAAACAATAATAACCAACCACCTATCAGGTATAAAGATATAGTATCAAGAGTTTAAAATAATAAAAGAAAATCCTACACTAGTTACAGTGAATTCGATATTGTGGGTACTAAAGTGGAGAGAATGTGTTGGTCGTGATTTCGTTAGGGTATGTGCAATCAATGATTATTAATATATTTTTTATAACTCAACGTTTCGTCCGACTAGGGCACAAGAACGTCGGAAGGTATGGCGACAAAGAGCATAAAATAGTGCCAAAAAGTAATCACGTATATCATCGATTTCATGAAGAAAATACGCACAAGTGCCCTCTCGGGTCATGATACATCCTCTCGGATCGCATCACGAATAAGTTCGCAAAGATCATATTCGATTCAAGCATGCCCACATCTCTGTATAACATACCCAAATGCCATATACGTAGAAATCAATGAAATACATAATATAACGTGAATATATGGCGAAAAGATATCGAAATCAATGATTGCAACACTCTAACTACATCACAACCAACACAAATATGTACTAGCCACGCATGGAGAGAAAATAAACCATATTCATAGACAAATACATGCTTAAAGTCTCAAAATACGCACTAAATACGCAAAATATAAGAGTAAAGTTAGGAATTATATCACCAAAACTCTCCAATTAGCCCCAAATCTCCTTCAGATGATAGCTCTGGCCTCTGTCTCTAGGGCCTCCAAATTTCACGCCAAAATACGGCTCCTAGAGCCTCCAATACGCAAGAATACATCCAAAACCCCTAAAATACGCTTATATAGAGGCATTGCGGGTTTTAGTTGTTAACGGGTTCAAACCCCGCTCCAATAGCTGTCAAATCCAAACCCAATAGCTGCTCGAAATATAGGCCATTCGATCCAGCGGGGTATAACTACACCGTGCCACGTGTCCTCAACTCGGCGGATCCGCGTTCATCTCAAGTGGGCTGTCGACGTCCGTTCGATCAAGATCGAACGGTCTAACTTTAGCCGTGTCGCCATCTTGTGACTCCATCCGACTCGGAAGCGACGTCGAGCTCGGCCGTTGATCAAAGTGCGATTGCGTGAGACACAGCCACGTGTCCAGACGAGTTTGCCCGCTTCTATCCGCATCCGTTGAATATTGGCCATTGGAGTAGAATCCAACGCTTCTCAGCGTGTCGCGTCGCCCGATTCTATCCGCCGTCTGATGGAGGCGGGGGCTGCAGAGATGGCGCAACTTGTCCATGCCTGTGAGCGGGGCTACGTACGACGGCCGTATTTTTCGTATTTTATACGTATTTCGGCCGTATTTCTCCATTTAATTTGTATTTTGCATTCGCAAATTCATAGTAATTAGCACAGATCTCAGAAAAATACAAATAAATAGTCGTTGGAATCGAAAGATCGAGATCTTCGCACGAAAAATACAAAAGGGGCAGAAATACTCAGTTTATTGCTATTTTGTGCATATAATGAGAGTTTACTCCAATAATTA
Source organism: Scilla litardierei (assembly GCA_030789695.1). Lineage (NCBI taxonomy): Eukaryota > Viridiplantae > Streptophyta > Magnoliopsida > Asparagales > Asparagaceae > Scilla > Scilla litardierei. The sequence goes on along the minus strand of CM061142.1, from coordinate 767,889,978 downwards.
AGGGTATTCTAAATGTGATCGTATTAGAGACCAAATAAGTACAATATATGCACAAAATAGGACTAAATGAGGTGTTAAATATGCAATATTCAACCCGAATCAACCAAGGACTGATGGACACTCAAGAATGAGATGGATGCACTGGTCAAATGCGGACATCCCAAAAACCCGGCCACCGATCAACCCAACTAGGAGGGGCCCTCGAAGCAAAAGGGCAAGATGACAAGATCACATGTCACAAAGGTGGTCGACTAGCGAGCTTCTAAGCTCAAGGTCAAATAAAAATCGTGGGACAAAAGCAACTCCTGACAAAACTCGAAAATGCATGTACACTTTTTGCTTTCTTCCATAAGATATGTTTTTCATCAAATAAATCATGCTTCCTTTTCGAAACAACTTTCTTTGATAAAGCATTTATGGATTCTATGATAATTACCCCCATCAAAGAGATCCAATCCTTTGGGAAGTCTAGATGGGTCGAATTTGTAATGATGAAACTCATATACCGAGTTGTCAGCCACAAGTCGAAGGGCCACCCCTTTGCCACTGAACAACTCTCGTGCATCGTCAACCGTAAGTCGAAGGGGCCACCCATTAGCCATTGAACGACACCCTCGCGTCGTCAGCTGTAAGTCGAAGGGGCCACCCCTTCTCCACTGAACGACCCCCTCGCGTCGTCAGCCGTAAGTCGAAGGGCCACCGCTTCACCACTGAACGACCCTACTGCATCATCAGTCGTAAGTCAAAGGGGACACCCCTTTGCCATTGAATGAACCCCTCGTGTCGTCAGCCATAAGACGAAGGGGCCACCCCTTCACCACTAAACAACCCCCTTGTGTTGTCTGCCTAAAGACAAAGCGGCCACCCCTTCGCCACTAAATGACCCGCTTGCATAGTCAGCCGTAAGTCGAAGGGCCACCCCTTCACCACTAAACGACCTTACTGTGTTGCCATCCATAAGTCGAAGGGGCCACCCCTTCACCACTAACCAACCCCATTGCGTCGTCAGCCGTAAGTCGAAGGGCCACCCATTTTCCACTGAACGACCCTTCCTAGTCGTCAGCCGTAAGTCGAAGGGCCACCCCTTTGCCACTGAACGACTCTCGCGTGTCGTCAGTCGTAAGTCGAAGGGGCCACCCCTTCGCCACTGAACGACTCCCTCGCATTGTCAGCCATAAGTCGAAGGGCCACCCCTTCGCCACTGAATGACCCTCTCGCGTCATCAGCTGTAAGTCGAACCCTCTCGCGTCGTCAGCTGTAAGTCGAAGGGCCACCCCTTCGCCACTGAACGACCCTTTCATGTCATCAGCTGTAAGTCGAATGGCCACCCCTTCGCCACTGAACGACCCTTCTGAGTCGTCAGCTGTAAGCCGAAGGGCCACCCCTTTGCCATTGAACGACCCTACTGCATCGTCAGTCGTAAGTCGAGGGGGCCACCCCTTCGCCACTGAACGACCCCCTCGCGTTGTAACGGTCCGTATTTTTCGATGCAACTATTCATGTATTTAACTTATTCTTAATCTCTTTGAAACTATTTTATAATGGTTCTTCTGGAGTTTTACGATTTCAAAAATTTCTTATAAAAATATTTTGAAGTATCAGACTAGTTATGAAATATTTTAGTAAGTTCGGGTTCCATCAAATACCTATAAATAATCTGATAAAAATTCATTTTCACATATTACTGTTTTGGCTTAATGAATTCATTTTCTATACAACCATCATCAAAACGCTTTCAAACTTCTACGATATCATTCTATGATCATTTAGGGCTCCCCACGTTAATTTCGTAATTTTCTGAAGTCGAATCAATAGAGAACCCACAAACCCACTTCCTAAACGTTTTAGCCTAAAACTAGTATCTCCGTATCTCAAACCTAGAAACGGATCTCGTATTCGTGATCCTCGCGACGATACGATCCCGTGGGTATGTTTTCATAATTTTTCAGACACATTTACTAGTAGGGGCAAAAACGTAATTTCGTTGCAAAATTCCACTATGACATTCACTAATTACTTTTTAACTAACTTAATTACATTAACCTAATCAAATTTTAACCCTAAACATGACTAACACGTGGGAGGGGGCAAAGTTTAAAATTTTCTAAACTTAGTCTAAGATTAACCTAACTACATTTAATACATACCTAATTTATTAATTACCTTTGACTAATACTAATTTAATTACTAATTTAATTGTCTATTAAACCCCTAACCCTCCCCTGGCTGTCGAAACCCCCATGCACATAGTCGAAATCTCTCTCTCTCTCTCTCTCTCTCTCTCTCTCTCTCTCTCTCTCTCTCTCTCTCTCTCTCTCTTACGAGGCTCCTCACCCAAACCCATTCTCTCTCTACTCACGCAGCTCCCCTCTCACCCTCGACTGCGAAGCACCGCCCTCCGACGGCCTTGATCGCCGCCCTCCTCGAACCCACGAACCCAAGGCCTCCCTCAGACTCTCTCTCCCGCACTCTTTCTTCTCTGACGAGAGCCAACCCGAACCCATCCTCAACCTTCCCTCGAGCGCCATCCGCCTTCTGAGACCCCGCCCTCCATTCCGTTCCGACGAAGAACGGCGACATCCCCGATCGCCGTACCAAGTAGAGCACCCCGCCCCGCCACCCAAGCTCGACTGCCAGTCATCAGAGCGTCACACCGTCGTCTCCGATGCCACTCGAGTCGCCTCCGTGCCACCGAAGCCCCCAGCTCCGAACACCCATGCACGCAGCCCCGCTGCACCACTGTGTGTCCTGCCCCTGAGCGCCCTCCTTCGGTAACGACGACTGCAACCCACCGAACGCCGCCCTCCACTCTCGACCCTCCTCACTCTCGACTGAGCTCGGGCCACCTCCCGCTCCCCCGCTCCGCCAGCCCAAAACCCCAGTTTGACCTCCGCCTCCTCCGCTCTCCAGTGATAGCTTCGACAGCTCGAAGGTCGTACACACCTCTCTCTCGCTGCAGCTGCACTCCGCCGCATCGGAGCTCACACGGCAACCCAGCCGCCGTCGCTACGCCGCCGACCCCGCCACCGACTGTCTTCATCGTCGATTCGTCGCCGACTGAGATCCCCGCCGCTCCGGTCGTCGCTCACGGACGCTCCTAGTCACGCAACGAAGAGAGAACGAAGGTGATATTATTGTAAACGTATCATATACGTATACGTATTTGAGTATAAATACGCGTATTTTATATTTATAAATGGATTTTATTGGTTTTAAATTAATAACTAATTATATACAGGCCAAAAAATACAAGACTAGCTCCAGAAAATCAGAAACAACGAAATGAACCCGTTGGCGCTGGTTTCATCGCCGTAGGGCGAGTATATTTTCCTCAGCAAATTTTTAAAGCTTAAATCTGATTAGGATGTTTTCATTTAAAAAGCAATATCTTAAGATTTTCACGTACAATAACATACGATAAAAATATATGTTATAGCACTCTTCGAGAGGGTCATTTTGACGGCTCACTTGAACCATTCCGATATGGATTGCACCCAGAAGATATTATTGAATAAATACATTACATAATTGAAAAATAGTTTTTAAATTGTTTTTGAGTTTTTAAAAATTATAAAAATTAATATAAGCTTCAAAAAAATATTTCCTCCTATAGTAAAAATTATATTCTTCATTTTCAGCTTATATAAAAATTTAGAACGGTTTTCGACCACATTTCGACCAGTTTAGAAAATCAGAACGATCAAATTATTAATAGAAATGTAGCGTTCTTTAACCAAGTATTCTTGTGATTGCAGGTACAAATTCTTGTGCACCAGCTTTCGTGAAAGCCCGAGATCTAATCCCAGCTTGCTACGACGGCCTCGAAGATAGTAACTCGCGACGAATTCTAAAATTAGAAAATTAGTCAGTGTCCTCATATGTACTTAGAACACCACCATAGCCTCAGAATGGCTACTTGACTTGAACCGAACTAGAGACACAATCTAATAGGGAAGTAATCAACTACAGATTACTTTGCCAACTTTCAACTTTGGTGGTTGTAACACACAATTATCAACTTGGGTAAATTGTGTGCTTGGACTTGTCTTTATCCTCACTTCCCTTGGCCAGCTTGCTTTGGAAAGAAGTTCTGACTTTTTGGTTTTCAATAAGAAAGTCAACCAGTTGTCTTGGTTTGACTAGTAACATGTGGAACATCTTATAGAACATCTTGTTGAACATCCTGTAAAGAACTTGTACTTGACACATCACTGGGGTTTTGGGGTAACTCATAGTTTGAGAGAGTGCGGGAGTGACTGGAGTTCAATCTACATATCTAGCTGCCTAGGTTTTTGTCATCATGTCTAGCTGCCTGTGTTTCGGCAAATAAAAATATGCTGCATGTCAGTATCCTCTAGCTGCCTGTGTTTTCGGCATTCGTCTGGGTCACGCCCAGGCAAGAGATGAACTCAATGGTCACATATTGTACTCTCCAACTTGAGTCACGTAGTATAGTTACTTTTGCATAGTCACTTTTACTTTACGTATTACAGTCACCCTTACTGTATGCATTGTATGCACTTCACCTATTACACATGTGCAGTCACCAGTACTTTACTTGTCGTACTTTTAGCAGTAGCGTGTTTCACTTACTTAGCCTACTTTACACTCGCACCACCATAGTACAGTCGTTCATTCCTTTCAGTTCTGTTTACTTTTACTACCTAGTTGTGTACAGTTGTTGCTCAGTACTTTATTTTCACTCGGATCTGCTTGTACGTAGTTACTTTTGTCATACTTGTACACTGCTTCTTTTCTATATTTGGAATTGTTGTGACTTACATTTGGTTCCATCTCCGTGGCACCGCAGACTATGTACATATGGAGGTAGATGCTCTTGAGTTAATAGCGCCAGAGTTCGACCATAAGACTGCAGTTTTCAGAGCAATTTTCAGTTGTGTACTTTCTTTCTTTCATGTACATTGGTTGGTACATTTTGTACAGTATAGACTATAATAATTGAACACTCTTTGGGTATTTTTGTACATCTCTGCATCGTGGCTATTTTGGTTTCACTGGTAACCTGCAGGACCTGCACAAATATCAAATAAGTAACGGGCCCCCTGAAAGTGGGTCGTTACACGCGTCGTTAGCCGTAAGTCGAAGGGCCACCACTTTGCCACTGAACGACTCCCTCGCATCGTCAATCGTAAGTCGAGGGGGACATCCCTTCACCAATGAACGACCTCCTCGTGTCATCAGCCATAAGTCAAAGGGACACCTCATCACCACTGAATAACCCTCTCGCGTCGTCAGCTGTAAGTCGAAGGGCCACCCCTTTGTAACTCAACGACCCTTCCGAGTCGTCAGCCGTAAGCCGAAGGACCACCCCTTCACCATTGAATGACCATACTGTGTTGTCAACCATAAGTCGAAGGGGCCACCCCTTCGCCACTGAACGACCCTACTGTGTCGTCGGCCGTAAGTCGAGGGGCCACCCCTTCACCAATGAACGACCCTCTCGCGTCGTCAGTCATAAATCGAAGGGGATATCCCTTCGCCACTGAACGACCCCCTCGCATCATCAGCCATAAGTCGAAGGGCTACCCCTTCGCCACTGAACGACCCTACTACATCGTCAGCCGTAAGTTGAGGGGCCACCCCTTCACCACTGGACGACTCTCTCGTGTCATCAGCCGTGAGTCGAAGGAATCACTCCCTCGCCACTAAACGAAATGGTCTATTTCTAACATGGTTCAACGGCTTAACCCCGATCATCTTGGGCAAGGGTCTAAACCGTCGAAAGGGGCCATCAGGCATTACGACCACACGGTATGAGCGACGACAAATAAAGAGATACAATGACAAACAAAGAGATATGAGCCAATTTTTCCGGAGCTTATACTACAAAATTATTTTCGTTTACATCTCAATTACCCCCTATACATTTGAAAATTATGGCAGTGTAAGAAGAGCGTCAAGATTCTGCAACGGCTGCTAGGCCCTTGATCTCCACCAAGCGTGGCCGCAGGCTCTTGGTCTCCCGAAGCACCAGCGCCTACATCCTCACCCATCGTGGTGATGACTTTGCCGATAGGATCGGCCTCCCATATACCCTGGCTTAAATCGTCATCACCGATGTCGGGGAACAACACGAGGATCTAGTCGATCTCAACGACGATGCCAGGGAAACGGTCTTTCACTTTCGATCGACATCGTTCATAACCTTTCGTGTACAACTCATCGAGATCAGGAAATGAATCATTGAATCCCTGGACTGCCCTCTCTGCAATGGCCCTGGCGTTGGCTCTCTCCTCCAACAGAGCTTTCTCTGCTAGCTCTCTCGAGGCGGCTTGTTCAGCCTTCCTCTTACGAGACTCGCGTAACTTATGCTCGAGCTGCTGGATGTGGTTTAGTCTCAATTTGCATAGAAGCCATATTCTATCCAGCTCAGCCTGAGACTTCTCCTTGGCCATCTTAACGGCCTCCAGGGTGACTTCGTGATTAGCCACCACCAGTGCGCGTCAACACAGTGCAGCAGTGGCCACGAGAGCCTGCACACAATGCACGATAGTCAACATCCATGCTTGTATCACCTACAATGGAGGCAGGTGCAGTAGTTACTTGGACATTAGCATGGACGGCCATCGACGCAAGCCTCTCATAATCGACCCTCTCCACGATGGCCCTATCACGTGGAAGGGTCGTGTTTTCAGCAATTCGAGAGGTAGTCCCACACTCTAGAAGATCAGAATCGTCTCGCTTCATCGAAAACTCCATTTGAATGAATTCCTCCACGAAGAAATCGAATGTAGCCTGAGGAGATCGACTCTCTAACAAAATTGGTCTGAATTCATCGGGAATGTCTTCAGACAGATACACGGGAGGAAACAGGCCTCCCCAAGGCCAGGAATCCTTATGCAGAAGAAGCTCCGGGGGGGACCCGGGTTTCCCCTGAGTCTCTCTCTAGAAGAGTTTCCCACTACTGCTGAGGAATCTGCTCCACGGCTTCATTCGACCCAGATGGCTCCGAGTCACTAAGGCGAAGCCGTCGCCTTCTCTTACTTCCTTTAACTGTAACAAACTCAAATTCGGTGGGGGGGCTTCTCCTTTTTCTTCCGTTGGAGAACGGCCAGCTGAGTAGCCCCCTCAGCAAAAACGGGTTGTTCCTCTGACGATCGAGCCATCCTTTCTCCCATAGACGGCACACAAGGAGATAACATGCTCTCATCAGCTTCTTTGATGGAAGCCTCGACTCCCTCCCTCAACGCAGGGTTCACCTGGTACTTCAGACCGACCATGCCTGTAGAAGAAAAACATGTTGAGTCAAAGAACGAAGAATGAACAGTTGATGGGCACGATCGAATCGACCTTTCGTCCATATGGACTGGCACAACACCAAGTCGGACCACCGGCACTTCATCTTCTTCACATTCTCTAACAGACTCATCAATGCTTTGGCGGCTTCCTTCTTCGCTCCAGATAAAGGATTGTTCTCGACAGGGCCCAAGTCAGGGACACCCCATCCGATGTAAAAGCTCGCCTCTCCCTGAAAAACCACAAACACGAACACCTCTTTCCAGTTGGAATTAGAGGAAGGGAGATCATCAAATAGCTTCCTGCCTCGACGGGCCGTTATCATGTACCAGCCCGGAGTCTTGAGAGGAGGAATTGAGAAAAAGTGATTTAACAATCTTAGCAATGGTTCAATTCTCTTCATCACGCACAGAGCAATAAAGTCTACTAATACACTTATGGCATTCGGTATCAGCTGGCAGAGAGAAATGTTCAGGGTGCTTAGAAAGTAGCACATGAAAGAATGCATGGGGAATCGAAGCCCTCGTTGGAAGGCATTGACATAAACCCCAACTTCCCGGTTGCCAGGACGATGAATACTCTCGTCCCTCCCCAGCACCCGAATCTGATAGTCGAGCCGGATGTAATTTCTCTGAAATTCAGGGATCTAATCTGCTCCAACCTTGGATCTCAGATTAGCGATCAGACCAGGCTCCGTAGCTCCCTCTTTGTTCTTCTGCATGACTGTAACTAAACTCCTCTCCGAAACAGGAATGGAGGATGAAGCCATTTTTTAAAGGAAGAGAAGCTAAATCAGGAATGACGAAGTAGATATCTTCAAATTCCTGCACTGAAACCGTCGTATATTGACAAGACGACAACATCATGATGAAACACATGTCAAAGATCCGTGGCTCTAAGCATCTTGGATTTCAAATAGGCGAATCATCCAAATCAGCGAAGCGGGCATTTTGGCGCCTAGAACTAGAGTATTAATTCCTCGACTGTCGTACCCCATTAATGCGATGTAACGTCGCTTGACCCCAACAGGCAGACTCTCTGAGGTTGTGCGACGAGGGCCATTGTTGAATCAACTGGCTGGCACTCAAGATGATTCGTCCGACGAGTGACTAAGGCCCACAGAGCCCATAAGAGAAGTCTGGTATCGGCTCAGTCAAAGCCCATCTGCCAGTCGCACGTTGCACTCCCACCAATCGAACGTGGGATTGAAGGCGGGCTCATAAATAGCGGGAATGAGGGCTACAGATATTCTTATTAAAGGGGGGGGAGATCATGACACCATAATTGGTGATTGTTATCCTCCCAACGTCACTGAAAAGACCCAGGAGGTCTATAAATACAGGAAGGTTCCAACTCCAAGGTACGAGATCTAATACATAGACTCTACATACTTCTTACATCTTCTTCCACAAAAGAGCTTGCGACGCCAGATCTGAGATGAACCTCTGTGGGTTGATCTCAGTAGCTCCAAGCTCCCTTTCTTCCTTAGTTCCCATTCTAACTTAAGCATCGGAGGGGATTTGGGTCGGGACCTAGATCTGACCCCCTTGACGCTTCCTAGTGGTGCAGATCGCCGAGTCACGATCTTTAGTGAGGGTCGCTCCTCAGCTTCCCAGCCTCGATCGACCGATACACGGACCGCTTGAGGGTCGACTGAGCATCGCAAATCAACCATCATCCATCAATGACCCTGGTTCTTCCAGCCTAGGGTCACACTCTACCGGCTGACGAGGCTCCGACTCAGCACGAAGGGTCCACGTCAACACAATTGTTTCGGTCATTTTTGGCCTTAACACACCTGCAAATTAAGAAAAATGGAGAAGTGAACAATGGGTAAAGAAATGCTTAGTCTCTCGATAAAGACTAAACCCTATATCAATTCGTGCCTCCCTGGCAACAGCACCAAAAAGCTGATCGATCCCCAATGGGATGATGCTAATAAAAAACCACTGCGCACGGTCGTGTGTAGTCGCTTACGGGTCGAACACGAGGATGTCGTCAGTGAGTATCGGTTTATGGGTCTTCGAGTAAGAGCTACGCAATATGATTGGTGATTGGTTGGCGAAAATAGGAAAAGTGAGGATCAAGGGATAAAAGCTCTAGGTCGTGGGGAATTCCCGCCATCGGACTAAGGTTAGGGTTAGACTAGTAATTAACCGGTTGTCGGGTTCATTGGGACTTGGGAGAGGTCGTGTGACCTAAGGGCATTCGCCTATCCCCCACGGTCGTGATGCATGATAGGTTATTCCCTTATGTCATGTCCTACCCCCCACTGTCGCGATACAATGATAGGCCAACCCAACCTACACTGATGTCAGTGGTCTCTGATGCATCGGTGTATGTTGGGCACATTACGCTCGAAGAATATCCTCAATCTTCCTCCCGCCTACAGTGGCATTTGGAGATTAGACTGACATTGGAAGAGCTCTAATCGGTGCCCGACTCTCGTCCACCACACTAATAGAATGGGTCGTCGTAGGGATCGGAATCCCGGATTAGTCCCGACTTTTGGTCAACGGCCAATCCGATCGCCCTGAAGGGAGGGGGTCGAATCTACGACGACAATAATCATCCCAATATAGCCCTAATCTCAATTAGCCCAGCAATTAAATCAATTAATTAGTTCAACCCATAGCTCTAATCCAATGGGGTTCCTAGAAGAAAACTACTCACTACCCACTGCAATAAAAGGTGTTTCTAGCAATGGGTAAGCATCCAAAGCCATAGATTCAGATTTAATGAGCAATAGATGGCAAAACAAGGCAATAATAACAAGGAGAGAAAATTTCTATTAAAAAAGTTAAACTATTACACTAATAAGCAAGAAGTATAACAAAGATAACAAAATAAATGAGTTAAGAATCCTTACAAACTTTCTCAAACCATAGAAAATAACATAAAATGTCTGAAAAAAGGATTCCTCTCACAGGAGAATGAAGGGGCGCTTATATACGCATGCCCAAAAGAACAAAATAGCCCTTAGAATTTGCCCTAGCCGCCTCAAAAAGTTGGTTTGACGCGACCGGGTCGGAAACGACGCGGTCGCGTCGATCCCTTGCACAATTTAGGGAAATGGGGCTTCAGCGACGCGGTCGCGTCATCAGAGACGCGGCCGCATCGAAAACGGCCACGCAACCGCGTTGTCTTTCGCCTCGGTCGCGTCAATCGGCTTCAATCTTCGAAAAGTCACAGCCGCGTCGTCTTTTTCCACGCGGGCCGCGTAAGCTTCTGATCTTCAATCTTTATCTCTTCTGATGCGATCGTTTGGTAGTATTTGACGCGGCCCGTAGATGACATCTCAAATGCAGTTTGACACGGACGTTTGGTATATGATGACGCGGCCGCGTGGGTCTCAGTTGTTCACAAAACTTTCTCCCCTTGCACCAATTGACCCCCCGGCTCCGCTCCTTTCACCTCTTTGCGCTAAGATCTCGCCATATGGTCCCTAATCGGCACATATTTCCTACAAAGCACGTGAGGGACCACAAAAGAAAAAGAAGAGACAAAACGGAAAAAACGGAGAGGAATGGTGAATGAAACGATGTAAAACGTGCATGAAAAAGAGGGAAACACTATATACAATAAACACTCATCAGATACCATCTGATAAAAAAATTCAGGGTACCAATTGATACCAACTGATACCAACTTCTGGATAACAACTACATGATACAAAACTTCAGGAAAAAACACACCAAGCAAGATACCAAGTTTAGGAAACCCAAGCATGCATAATACCAATTTTAAGATACCAAATTCCACATTTCCATAATACCAAATTCAAGGTACCAAATTCAGTATGTAGAAAAATCCAGGATATTAAATGATAACAAAAATTTCAGGATAACATCTGATTAAAAAATCCAAGATACCAATTGATACTTATTGATACCAAATTCAAGATAACAACTACAGTGTACCAAACTTCCGGAAACCACACATCAAGCAAGATACCAAGTTCAAGAAACCCGAGCATGCAAAACACCAATTTCAAGATAACAAATTCTACATTTCCATGATACCAAATTTAGGACAACAAAATCAGCATGAAAAAATATCCAAATTCAAAAATACAGGATTAACGACTTGCAAAAAATGCAGGATATACATAAATAAGTAATATACATAAATAAGTAGATTACACATTTAGCTTCTTCCACCTTCTTTTCAAAAAAATGTTCACTCCCTAGCAAATAACCCCATAGTGATACCTTTCCTGTAAGAAGAAGATTGGGATGTGCTGAAAATCAAAGATAGCTCAAATTTAAGAGATGCTTAAATTCTTTTTGTTTAAATCAAAAAATTCATACCTTTCACTCAAAGCTCAATTGTATCTTGTGTGACCCCAATATCTTTGACTATATCCTTGAATTGCTGCACACTAGCGACATACGCTTCCTCCCATCCATTTGCCACAGGGTAATGGTATTGACACCAATTAAGTGCAATTGGTGGTACATGGCATCCATCCACAATGTAAACCTATACAAAGTGATTACCATTCACAAACCCAATCATGAAGTGTCGGCAGGTAGTTAATGGTACGGGCGCTGTTCTTAGTGGCAAAAGGTAAGACACTATACGTTGGATATAAAATGTAGAACACAGTTGTAGAAAGATTCTATGAGATGGCCCATATATGACATTGTTACCTAAAATCCGAACAAGGGGTTGTCCTACATATATGTCAATGCTACGTTATGATGGTCTACCTCTTCTTCACTAATAACTCCTTTGTACTCATCATAGTGTTTAATCATCTATCCGCAGATTAGTCTTACCTTCTCTAATTGTCCTCCCCTTGCCAAGTATAGCAGATATTGCAATATAGACACAGTTGCCATCTGCCTTGACATCATTGAATTGATGTATATATTGTCATATACCCTCTTAAAAGTTCTCAATGAATGGTATACATACTGAAGCCAACCGGGACCTATACATCCTTTCTTTCTCTCACCGCAGGCTGGTATCAATTTTATTTTTGGCCTAGTGCCTGCATTGGGAGTGGTGCAATTATCTTCAGTAGATAATACATTCTCAAAGTGCGAAAGGTAGTGATGGGTGGATGTATCGTTTTTCACCTTCTTTCCCTTTTTTTCTGCCCCTCACATTTACCTCAACATCTGGCTCAAAAAGCAAAGTGGTCTTTGGGATGGAAATCTCCTTTAACTTTATTAACAGCTGCATCTTGATAGACCCATCAAGCTATTCGTATCACTTGTATATGTGATCTAACTCATTCTTTATCAGCTGTCTTCTGCGATCACATACTTTTTGGGTTCAATGCATATCTTCATCCAATGCAGATGTATGGAAGCTAAGTGAATATGTCGATTTTCCCTTTTGAATTCTCCAATCTCACGTGCACATGGTAATCCATAAATGCATCGACCTAGACAATCACATAACTCTGCATCTATCCCAATTGAATCAGAATGTGCTGCTAGATGTAGAATTAACTTCATTACATTCTTGGCCATAATCCTAATCAACTTCCTGAATAAGTGGTTCGTCGTGCCATGATGCATGGTGCTCTTTGATTTTGCCAACGAGATGTTGATTTTACTCTGCTGCAACTCCATCAATATACATTGTAGACCATGATGTGGCAAAACAGCAGGCCGATGAACCCAAATGTTGTTTAAACTTTGCATGTGAACTCTTTGCTATGTTGGTTGTGACATTACCAAAATACAAATTGCTATCAGTCCATACCGAAATGAACTGCCCCTTATACTTGTCCAACCAAGGTGTCTTCACATAATTTACGGCCTCTATGTAAGCCATGAAATGTTTCTCTAATGCATTAAGTTACACATAATCCTCCTTAGTCCGTGCCAGTACCAACAAATTCTAACTTGAAGTGAATGCTTCTCATCTCTCTTTAACTTCAAAATACTTCTTGCATTTTGCCAACACATTTCTAGAAATATGACATCTATATAATTGGTTCTTCGCATAGGGAACTACCTTACTAATGACATTCATAAGACCAAGCTCTCTGTCTGTCAAAATTATACGCTACATCACGTATCCCACTAGCAAAGATCGCAACTGCTCCAATGCCCATATATTGCAATCATCCTTTTCGTCCTTCATGCAACAAAATGTGATTGAGAATGTCATTTCAGTGGAGGTAACTTCTACATTCTCTAACAATGGAAGCATGTATCTGTTTGTCGTATATGTGCAGTTCATGATCAAAATTTCTAGAAATACACGTAATATATCCATGATTTAGGATGTGCCCAAAATAAACTCTCCATGCACGATGTCGTTTCATCAAAAGAACGAAACTCAATCTACTTCTTCTCACTCAAGCTCTTCATGAGTTATTGCATTTGAGTTCTCTTAGCCATCTCCTCAAATTTCATCCTCTATCGTGCATTATATATTGTTTAAATTGTTGTCGCCTTGTACACATTCCTTTGCTTCAGAAATTTCAAATTTTCTCTTGGCCTCATCATGCTATGGGACACGTCTATCACCATTTCCATCTCTAACCCTTGCAATCTCTTGGTATAGAAATGTCATTTGAGGTACTTTATAGGTGGATGGTTATGCATGCCACATATGATTGTAAACTTCCACTCATCTTTATTGCCCACCATAGTAGCCCTCAAGGAGAACAGACATTGACACTTCTTGCTTCCAGTTAAATTATTTGTATTTTTCTCATTGCTCTTGTACTTATGGCCCCGATATTTATCGCTTCTGTCACAAGAAAAGTGAATAGCTGTGAGTCTATTTCCCTCGGTATTCATATTTGATGACATTGTAACAATCACAAGCCCACTCCCGGCGTCCTTTATCCAATTAACAAATCATATTTACTTTGAAATTTGGTCATGTTTGTAAACTCATTTGTAAGATCTATCTGGCTATCTGACCCAACGTTGCTTGATGCATGTCTCCTAAATTTTACATTAAATATATAGCTATTTGACCATGACGCAAATTTATTAAAGTATATTATTAATATCAAATAGTAACTCTTTTGTACCTTGGGATGTTGTTCTTCTTCCATATACCATTCCGTATTGTATAATTTCAGCTCTATTTAAGTAATTTATCTGCATTAATGTATCAACAATTAATTTCGAGCAATAATTTACCAAAATAATCCTCAAAAAATTGCTTACATATACTTACCAATTGTAGGACGAACCAACTCGTTTTACAGTTCATTTGAACAATTTTAGGACACGAAAATCACTAAATCTTTTGATCTTGCAGTACCCCTTCTTTGATCTCTCATAAAATCTTTGATGCTTGTTGGATCACAAGAAATCTTTGAAACTCTTTGGAAGAACTTAGGGCCGTTGACGAACAGAACGTTCGACGAACTACTTGTGAACAAGCTCGGTACATGTTCATTTATGTTCGTTTGGGAAGCTTAATGAACAAGCTTGAACAGATTTTTAGAGCTCGGTTAGTAAACAAACAGAGCTTGAACATAACTGTGTTCGTTCATTTATGTTCATGAACAACTCGTTAACTGTTCGTGAAGGAGCTCATTATGTGTTCATTTAGATTTCGTTTACTAAGAGCTCAAATGTTTGTTTGAAAATCATACAGCCTTTTGGTACGGTCATTATAATACATTGATGGTGGAATTGTTGGAATTTTGGGTTCTTACATTGTATTGCATTTAGACCAATACTATATTTTTTACTATGCTTGGAATGGATGCTTGGAATGGGATTTATGAAGCTATTATGCTGGATTTATTTGTTTTGTCCTGTAAATATTTAATCCTTTTATTTAATTGATTTAGTCATTGGCAATTATAGTTAAATATTATTATTCCAGATTATAAAATTGACGTTCGTTTGTTTGTTTGAAAATCTGTTCATGAACAAGATTAGTTGTGTGTTCACGAACATGTTCCTGAGCATGTTCACGAACAATCTCGATAAGTCTTGATAACGAATAGAACATTCGATGAACTACTCGTAAATAAGCTTGGTAAATGTTCGTTTACGTAGTTTACGTGCAAGCTTAACGAACAAGCTTGAACATGTTTTTAGAGCTCGGTTAGTAAACGAACAGAGCTTGAACATGGATTTTGTTCATGAACAAAACCAAGCTCCATGTTCAAGCTCGTTCGTCCACAGCCTTAGAAGAACTTAAAACCTAGCGGTTTGCTTTCCACGCGTTGCAACTAGGTCAGTTCGCTTTGAGAAAATTTCTAACTGAACTAACGTCTGTTCACGTTGAGCAAAATGGATTGTATTATGCACAATGAATAATTTGGTATGTGTATGTATTAATTTTGTTTTGCCTGTTATGTGCGATAAGTAATTCGGCATGTCCACTGAGTAATTTTTTTGGACCATTGTACACAATAAGTAATTTGGTTTATACGCTGAGTAAATTTTGACAGCGTATTGCGAGATTTTTGAAAATGATAATTTTATTATTTCTCGAAAAATTAGAACGTCTCGTCCGTGAGTAAAACGACCGGTTCGCAAAGTAACCCTTTAAGAAAAATACGAAATAATGGGGGAGTTGATTTGCGCACCCGCCATTTCACTCACGTGCACAAACTGCTTATTTACAAGTTTGCTACTACTCCAGCAAACATACCACTTATTTACAAATTTGCCACTGAAATTACTCACAGCGCATTCTCAGGGCCAAATATTCAAAAAAAAAAGCCCCTAGTGCTCCGTCGGGGTTTCGCTCTCCCTCCCATTGCCCCCTCGGCCGCTCTCCCCATCCCACCGCCCCTCCTTCAACCTCTACCGCACATATCTTGCACCATCGTCTGCCACCATGTGCGGTCGTCAATGTTTCGTTGGAACATCGTGATCCATGACGCGAATGAGACGAGGATGTCGTCGGAGGAGATGATGGAGAGAGACGTGATGGAGGATAGGAACAAGAGGAGGGGACGGGGAATGTGAACAAGCGGAGGTGGCGGGGATGGAGAAGAGAGGGAGTCATTGTCGGGGCGATGGCAAAGTAAAACGGTGTCGTCGTTGGCGGGGCGATGGCAAAGTAAAACGTGGGTATGTACACGTAATGGTTGAGAAAGAAATAAGTGGTACGTATACGCGAGTAAAACGGTGGGTTCGCACATCAATTCCCAATAATGGGGTAGTTCATATAAATTTAGAAAGAGGGGGAGGGGGAAAAGGATAAGAAAGAGAAGAAAGAAACCGGGGAGAGCGAAAGAGGGGAAGAGGATGTCGTCGTCATCGGGGAGAGTGGATCTTGATGGAAATCCGATCAAGGCAATAACGATCTGCATGATCGGAGCGGGTGGTTTCATTGGTTCCCACCTGTGTGAGAAGCTAATGACGGAAACCCCTCACACCGTGTTGGCCCTCGATGTCTACAACGACAAGATCCGTCACCTCTTGGATGCCGACGGCGACGGACCTTCACGGGGATCAAACCGCCACCCTTGGTCGGGTCGGATCCAGTTTCACCGACTCAACATCAAGCACGATTCCAGGCTTGAAGGCATCATCAAGATGTCAGATCTAGTTAGTTCCTCCCTCCTTGCTTCCCTGATGCAATGCAACCCTCTCCATTTTCCCCCTCTTCTCTAGATCTGGATCTTTATTTCTGTTGTTAATCTCCATTGACTGTCTATTTATTTGATTACATATTAGAGAGCTGATATAGTTTTTAAACTGATCACATCTAATAATGTAATGTGCAGACCATCAATTTGGCCGCTATCTGCACGCCGGCAGATTATAATACTCGTCCTCTTGACACCATATATAGCAACTTCATTGATGCGCTTCCTGTGGTAAGTTAACTGAAATAAAAGTATCATATTTATTCAGATCTCAAAGTAATTTCTTCCTTGTTGATGAATGATGAATAAAAGGAATTATTTCCAGATTTATTCATTTGTTAAATTCGCGTTTCTTTCGCTTTTTGCACCCGATCATCTTCTTTCAATCTTTTCTGTTTCCCCTCTACATTGAAGAACTGAATTAAGGTTTGAAACAAACGATGACTATGACTATGGCAAATGCAGGTTAGGTACTGCTCAGAGAACAGCAAGCGTCTCATTCACTTCTCCACTTGTGAAATTTATGGGAAGACCATAGGGAGCTTTTTGCCAAAGGATCACCCTCTTCGGCAGGTGCATGCATGCCTATTCCTATAATTAATTATCCGGCTATTTGTTTTATTCTTAAAAAATACATGGTTAATCTAGTGTAGCTTTGTGTATATGAGAAACTTTTTCATTTCAAAAATAAGCTAGCATGAACATTGATGATAGTTTGGCAACAAAATTTGTGAAACTGGGGTTTCGTTTAAGTTAAAACGACCAAGGTTTGTAACCATTCATTCAAACCTCAGTTTATGAAACTATGGATTCATTTAAGTTGAGTGAGTGTTTGGCAATACATTTTATGTTTGGGAATTGCTATGCAAACATATTAACTTGCTCAGTTCACGTACCACTTAATTTTTTTAACTCAGTGCACTTGCCTTACTGTTTTGAAAACCCAATTTTTGCTCAGGGATTTTCCCAAATATCATTTAATAATTTTTTCCAAAGCATCCCTCGATTCACATCCCTCAGTTCACATGCCACTTAATTTTTGCCGAGTACACATACCTCCTTAATGTTGCATGTTAACTAATTAAAATCAAGAAATAATTGTTCATTACACAGACCTAATTGCTCATTTCACGGACTGTGGATGAGGAGGGTGATGGGGGCTGAGGAGGGGGCAGAGGGGGAGGGGGCAGATGGAACTGAGGAGGGGTAGCAGAGGGAGGGGGAGGCTGAGGCTGAGGCTGGGGGTATGTGTGCAGAGTAGATTAGTTAATTAAGGTATGTGAAATGAGCACAAAGTTATGTGAACTGAGCAATTTTCTCAAGCCTGAGCAATGAGCACAAATGCATGTGCGCGATGATAAAAAAGGCATGTGAACCGAGCAAATTTAAAAAGGATATTTCAGGGTTTTTTCAAAAAGGTATTATTGGTATATTTATAAAAATTGAGTGGTACGTGAACTGAGCAATTTGGTATGTTTGCATAGCAATTCCCTTTATTTCCTCTTATAACTTGTGATAATCCACGCAGTTCGAATATTTCCAAATCTCATTTTGGTGGAGTTTGGGCACATTCAAACGATAGTTTATCTTTATTTTAGGGATCCAAACGAGGTCCAACTTCAAAAACCAAGGTTTGGGTCCCAAACTCTACCCAACCATAGTTTGGTAAACTAAACCGGTTTGCCAACGAGTTGTGGTTAAGGAAATCAAGTTGGGATTACCTTTTCTTGTAATGTAAATAAACAAGCCATCTAGTAAACGTTAAATCTGTTGGATCTTGTGGCACACAAAATACACTAGAGGGGTGAATACTGTATCACGACAAAATTGCAAATTTAGAAGTTATTAAAAATTGCAATATGAAGTGCGGAAGTAAATAATCACAATTCAGAAAAGATACAAATACAAACACCAAGATTTATCATGGTTCAGATCTGTGTGAACTTACGTCCAGTCCCATACTCCCCGTAGAGATTTTAAATCCACTATTACCAATTGCTCCCCGCAAGCAAAAATACAAAGAAGCCAATACTCACCGTGTCGCAAAATTGTACAATCTCTTCAACAAGAGATTCGGCTAATAAAGAGAAAAACTAAGAAATAATATCACATATAGTCCTGATAACATGAGAGTTGAATCACAAGGAAGGTGAAGGTATCTCCAATGATTTTTTTGATGTGAAATGTGGTAGCAACACTCTTGGAGAAGGACTTTCTATTGAGGCAGAATTTCTGCAGAGTAACCCCAATGAAAGTCTGAAATACACCCTCTTTTAGAGTGAGAAAGTGAAGCTTAAGAATTTCGTGTAAAATGACAGAGGGCTTAGGGTATATTTATAGGCTAAAAGAATCCCCAAATAACTGTCTAACAACTGGCCAAAACGGTTCAAAAAACGAAACTGTTGTAAGGGACCCTGGGGGCTACACACGCACTAGAGGGGGGGAGGGGGGCGAATAGTGTAATGGCAAGTAAAGTGCTGAATTAAAGTTACTAAAATTAAAGCACAATAAGCAGTGAAAATTAAACAGAGTGCTCAACAACAATCGTAAACACAAGTATTTTACACTGGTTCCCCAAAAACTTGGGTACGTCCAATCACACCAATATTCAATATGATTCCCACAAAAAGAAATGAATACAATCTCACACAGAGATACTTCACACAGAGAATTTGGATTCTCACACAGAGAAATCCTTACTCTCACACAGAGAGACCTCACACAGAAGATTTGTTCTCTTATACAGAAAGAACCAAACTCCCACAAAGAGAGTATTCCCACAAAGAGAGTAACTATTTCACACAAAGAGAGTATTCCCACAAAGAGAGTAACTAGTTCCCACAAAGAGAATTAGGGGTATCACAAAAGTGAAACGAAATAACACTTGCATATATCTTGATATGATCTTACCAATGTGAAGAAGGCTTGCAAGTGAAACTCAAGTGCTTGAGATGAGGCTTTGATTGCACTTGATGATCTTTCTCTCTTCTAGGAATGAATCCTAACACTTCTCACTTGAGTGTATGAAATGAAGAGAAGAAAGATGTTCTCCAAGAAAAGGAATGAGAATTAGATCCCTTGGAGAATTTCCCTATGAGCTAGCTTCAATGTATGAAGAAGAATGTGCTCATGAGAGGGAAATGGGAGAGATTAGGAGTGGCAATTGATTCTCAAAGATATTCAATATTAACCAAGAGTTCTAAATGAACTAAGCCAACTCCTATAGGAAGCCAAAAAGAGACCATAAAACTAACCAAAAACCCAAAGAGAAGAAATCTGTAACTGCTAGATTTTGGCAGTTTACGGCACAAACAGTCGACTGATGAACAACTGACAGTCGACTGTTCAACGGCTATAAAAATCCCAACAGCTATAATCTGAATCAGGACAGGCGACTGTAGAAGACTACACATGCAACTGTAAATAAAAATGTGACTGTAAATGCTTCATGAGTCGACTGACTCAACAGTCGACTGATGAACAACTGACAGTCGACTATTCAACGGCTATAAAAATCACAACGGCTATAATCTGAGTCAGGACAGACGACTGTAGAAGACTACACAAGCAACTGTAAATAAAAATGTGACTGTAAATGCTTCATCAGTCGACTGACTTGCATATTGGGATGAAGCTCAGAAAATACAAGTTGCGCACAGACGACTGTAGAGCATTTCACAGGCGACTGTAAATAGACAGGCGACTGAATATCCTTCAGCAGGCGACTGTCACTTGGGATGGAAAGGAGCCGAGAAAATGCAACTTTCGCACTTACTCCTTTCAGACGATAGATGACCATTTCACAGGCGATTGTAAATATGCATGCGACTGTAAATACTTCATCAATCGACTGATTTGCAAATTTGGATGAAACAGAAAATGCAAGTTGCGCACAGACGACTGTAGATCAATTCTCAGGCGACTGTAGAAATACAGGCGACTGTAAATTAAACATCAGTCGACTGAGGTGAAAAGCTCAAGAAGAGTCAATAAAAATGTTGACTTGAGTTGTGCATACCAGTCGGCTGTAGAAGGCCGGGCAGGCGCCTGAAAGTCATCCAGTCGCATGTCGTGCCTTCATCATTCGACTGTGGGAGAGCCAAAAACTCCAGTAAGAGTTTAAGGCATGGTGAACATAATGTAATGATATCTATGATAATCCTAAGGCTCACGAAGATGGTTAAATGCATATGCATGAGAGTATGACCATCTATCAAGGCATTACAATAATTCTAGACTCAAAAAGAGAAATGTAAGCAATTGAAATTACATGGATTAGATATTGCATCTTCTAGAGTCTAAGCGTTCAAGCTCATGAAACCTTAATGCTCCCCAACATCATCCAATTTTTGGCACCCCTTTATGAGCTTCCCTTCATCAAGCTCCAAACTTTGGCATTGCTCCTCTAGATTTCCATCCATCATCATGCTCCAAGCTTTGCTTCATTAGATGATCTTCACGACTACATCCAAGCTTGGGCACACCATCACTCTTGGAGGTCTTTAATATATTCATTGCATCATCCTCCAAGCATTATGCTTTGTCTTATCAACATATAATCATTAAGATAAACTGAGACAAACATAAAATTGATTAGCACAATAACATAATGTATTGATCATCATCAAATTAACTGTTAGTCCTGAACCCAAGAACTAACTGTTAGTCCAAAAATTAGTCGACTAGGCAAGCCTTCTAGTCTACTAGGCTTATAAAATTAACCGGGATTTGACCGTTGTAACTGAAATTAATCGACTAGACAACTTCAATTAGTCGACCACAACTGAAAAATTGTCACAATTATAGCCGTTTGAGGAAGTTATAACTGACTCTGGTCAATTAGTTAGTTTGGTCGACTAGAAATGCAACTAACAAATGGTCAAAAATATAATTGTTGGAATAACTACCTCTTAGTCGACTAGGAAAAACTGTTCGCTGACTAGGACCAAAAATATGAAATTTTTATGAGAAAATGTTTCTGTCAATTAAGGAATAAGTCTGACTAAGAATTTTTGTTTTGGAATTTTTAGGAAATGAATTAGTCGACTAGGAGAAAATGTTAGTCGACTAATTTGGTCTATGACTTGGTCGTTTAAGGGAATCCTAAGATGCTAAGATAGAGTATCATCAAGGTTTTCACAATCTAAATATAATCAAGAAGAAAAATAAAGATTACATCATTTATAGCAAGATACAGAGATTCAACTTTGAGTTTCTTCTTGCATGTAATGCTTCTTGTAATATATATGTTGTCTTTATGATTGTTTTATCTGAATGAGAATTTGAACTTTATAATCTGCATAGATAAAGTTAGTATGCACAAATAATAATAATAATAATATATATTTATATATTTATATGTTTGTATCAAAACTTTATGGAGAGAATCAAATGTTATTTTTCAACAGTCTCCCCCTTTTGTTAATGACAAATATCTTATTAAATATGAGAGTAAAAAAATAAAAAGCCATCTAAATATATGCTTCATATTCAAAAAACATATGATATGATGGATTAAGTTGAATGAAGTGAAAGTTATTTACTTTATTTAAAAAATTTAAAATATTGAATGTAGTTATGTTCTCCCCCCTTGTAGCTACTTTAACTATCTTCTCCATTTGAAATTGTTTGATTTTAATTGTTTTTCTCTCCCTTTGAAATCGCCAAAAAGATGGTGACATAATAATGAAATTCGGCAAATTAGTGAGTTAGTCGACTAATGAAAAGTCTAGTCGACTAATAAAATGCAGAAAATCAATCATGTATATGTATTTTATAAATACGTCATCCAAAAAACATACGATAAATGTATATGTCCGAGTCAGCTTATTGTCGATTAGGAGATATTACTGGTTGACTAAAAAATATACGATAATTCAGAAAAATTCATAAAAATATATAATAACAATCATGTTATTTTAGATAGTTTTCTTAATAAAACATTAACATTCAGCTTCACTAATTATTCCTAATTCTATTCTAAGTCTTAAAAAATGTTTCTTCTTTTAAAGGCTTAGTTAATAATATCAGCTATCCAATTTTCTGTTGCTATATATTTTAGTATAATATCTCCTTTCTGAACATGATCATCTATGAATTGATTCATAGATGACGTATATTTATGTGTTAAGTACGTGCATGATGAACTGAATTTTTACATAAGTTAATTACACTAGTGTTATCTCACATAATTGGACATGTGTTATACTTAAAAACATAATCTGATATAGTTTATTTCATCCATAAGATTTGTGCACATGCTAATTCTGTGGCAATATACTCTGCCTCAGTCGTTGATAATGAAACAGAATTTTGCTTATTGCTAAACATTGAAACTAAAACTTGACCAAGAAAGTGATAAGTGCCACTTGTACTTTTACGGTCAGATTTGCAACCAGCAAAATATGTATCATCACTATATGATATTAGATCATATGTGCTTGTTTTGAGATAAAATAAACCAAAATCAGATTTGTGTTTAATATATCTAATTATCGATTTTACTACAGTTAGGTGTGAGACATTAGGATCTCTGATTGATATCTAGCACACAAATATACTGAAAACATAATATGTGATCTACTAGCTGTAAGATAATGTCGTGATCCGATCATTCCTCGATATAAGCGTTGATCAATACTTTTACTATTTATATCTTTGCCAAGAGGATGACGTACTCATTGGAGTACGCTTTTTGCAGAATTCTCTAATCCAATTCATTTGATGAGCTCTTTGATATATTTACTTTAATGAATAAAGATCCCTTCCTTCATTTGTTTAATTTGAAGTCCAATCAAATATGTCAATTCATCCATGTGACTCATCTCTAATTTATTCCGCATAGCCTTAGAAAATTCTATACATAAAGAATCATTAGTAGATCTAAAAATTATATCAACATATATTCGTTTGATTATAACATCAGATTCTATGTATCTGGTAAATAAAGTGGGGTCCACCTTACCGAGTATCTGGATGTCAAAAGAAAACGCTTAAATCTTTCATACCAAGCACGTGGTAGTTGTTTTAGACCATATAAAGCTTTCTTTAACTTGAATACACGATTTTCTAAAATTTCATGGTGAAATCCTGGTGATTGTTTTACTTAGACTTCTTTAATAAAACCATTTTAAAAGGCACTTTAACGTACATTTGATATAATTTAAAATTTTATGGCACACATACGATAATAACATTCTAATAGATTCTAAACGTGTAACTGCTGCATCTGTCTCATCATAATATATTCCTTGTTCCTGAATATATCCTTGTGTGACTAACCTAGCTTTATTTCTAATTACTTGTTCAGATTCATCTAGTTTATTTTTAAATACCAATTTTGTTCCTTTAACTGGATGATCTGATAGTCTTGGAACTAATTCACATACATCATTTCTTTTAAATTGATTTAATTCTTCCTGTATTGCAATAATCTATGAACTATTATTACAAGCTTCATTAATATTCTTAGGTTTAATGGATGATATAAAGGCATAATATGTCATTTGTTCTATTTGTGACCTAGTTCTCACACCATCTGAAATATCTCCAATAACTAATTCATGCGGATGGTTGTGAACTTCTACATATGCCTTGGAAGCTTAATATTTTCTGAAGTTGATTCATTGTTGGAATTTGTTGAAACATCATTTTCTTCTAATTTGATATTTTCAAATGAAATAGATAATGATATTGATTCATCATCTTCTATAGGTGTGCTTGATGTGTAATTTTCATCAAATGTCACATGAAGTGATTCTTCAATACACAAAGTTCTTTTATTATATACTCTATAGGCTTGCTACGAATAGAATAACGTACAAATATTCCTTCATCTGACTTAGAATAAAATTTATCTAGTACATATTTAATGTTTAGAATAAAACACTTACATCCGAAGGCACGAAAATATGATTCACGTGAAATACGATCGAAAAATAATTCTAAACATGTTTTATTTAGTATTGGTCTTGCTAGAACTCTATTTAAAATATAACATGCAGTAGCGACTTCTGCACAAAAATATTTTGGTAGGTTACTATCACATAACATAGTTCTAGCGCTTTCGTGTAAAGTTCTATTTTTCCTTCCAACCACACCATTTTGTGGAGCGGTTCTAGGAAAAGAAAAATTATGAGTTATGCCATTATCATTACAAAATTTAGTAAATGATTCATTTTCAAATTCTCCTCCATGATCATTACGAATAGTCATAATGGTTGAAGATTTTAATTTCTGAAGTGTTTACAAAATGTTGAAAATTCTTCAAATGCATCATTTTTATGTTTCAAAAATAACACATGTAAATCTAGAATAATCATATATGATAACAAATGCATATTTACTTTCATTTAAAGAAGCTATTATAGAAGGACGAAATAAATACAAGTGTAGGAGTTCAAGTGGTCGTTTTGTTGAAATAGCATCTTTTAATTTAAAAGATGATTTGTGCATTTTACCTTGTTGACATGGATCATAAAATTGTGTATGATTAAAAGAGATATTTGGCGTATTTGAAACTAATTTGTGTTTTAAAATACGTGCAATTTGTTTGAAATTAGTGTGTACAAAACGTTTATGCCATAAAAGTGCATTATCTGATGATGCTAATAAACAATGATTATGTGTTGTAATGGACATGCATAGATTATATATATTATTCCTACGATTACCTTTAAATAATATATTAGCCATATTAAAATCATATATGATGCCAGCATTCTTTTCAAAAACGATTTTAAAATCTTTATTGTATAATTCAATAATGGATAGAAGATTATGTTTCATGCCGTCAACGAGTAGCATGTTTTCGATGACTGGAATATCTAGATCACCAACGGTTCCTATTCCAATAGCTTTGCCTTCGTTGTTATCTCCAAAGATAACTGTGTCGCCATCTTTGAATTGTACGTTTGATAGAAGTTTAACATTTACTGTCATATGTTTGGAACATCCACTATCTAGGATCCATTTTTCTTTCATATATACCTGAAAAGTAAATAATAAATACTAGTACCCTTTTAGTTTGGGTCCTTGTGATTAGTCCTTAGAAAGCCATACCTAGGTAGAATGTGGCCTTTTCAAATTATTCACTAAATTATAACATCTTTCATATAATTGGAAACATATAAATTCCTATCATATAAGCATAAATCTTTAGGAATCCAAATTTGATATGTGATAGATTTCCTAGATGTATTGAAATTATTATTATTTGTAACTACATTTTTATTTGCAGTATTACTCTTTTGTTGTATAGAAAACGAGTTCACGTTCTTTGTATAAATAAATGCATGCTTCTTCTTTTGTGGCTTAACAAAGGTTGTTAAAACATTGATTTTGGGAGCATTTTTGTGTGAATAACTCAAACCATGTCTATGATTGGCTGGATGTTGAATTTTAAGCAAATAATCTAGATTAGTTTTACCTTTATTAAATTTATTTATATTAGTATACATTTCATCATATTTTATTTTCAAAGACGTAACATTATTATCTAACTCTGAAATACAAGTAACCATATTATGATTCTCAGATTTGATAATCTCATTTTCTTGTATTAATTTTAAATTTTGAGAAGTTAAAATTTCTTTCTCATTTTTATGATCATCTAATAATATTGATGAAAAGGTTAGTTCTTAATGAGTAAGCACTAATGCTTTATGTTGTGCATCAAGCTTTTTAAATCTAATAAAGACATCATTAAATGCATCTAGTAATTCCTCATTATCTAAATTACTTACCTCATTGTCATCTTGGGCCATAAATCACATGTGAGCATTTTTTATTGCTTTTCATTTTCTTCTTCAGAATATGAAGAATCCCAAGTTGCTACTAGTGCTTTATTCTTCTTCTCAAACTTTCTTTCCTTTTTGAAAGTTCTACTTGAGATTTAAGGAGTGGACAATCCTTTTTGATATGTCCAGGCCTGTCGCAATTAAAATACAAAGAGGCATCAATATTCTTAGATTTCAAATTTTTATACTTACCTCATCGTAAGAACCTTTTAAAGTTTCTGGTGATGAGAGCCACATCTGAGTCATCTGAGTCATTTGTGTCAGATGATTCATTGAAAGCAAGTACTTTCTTCTTTGAGTCTGATTGTTCTTTGCAGTCTTCTAATTGTACTTAATATGCCATCAGGTTGTCAACAAGACTTTCAACTGTGAGGGTTGACAAATCATTGGCTTCTTTTATAGCTGTTTTCTTCTTCTCTCATTCTGATGTTAACGCACAAAGGATCTTCTTGACTTGTTCAGTTTGAATATATACTTTACCAAGAGCAATTAGAGAGTTGGTTATGTCGGTGAATATAGGGACCATCTCTCCAATTGTCTCACTCTCCTTCATCTTAAATAACTCAAACCTGTAAACAAGGACAGAAATTTTAGTTTCATTAACTTTACTGTTCCTTTGTGTGTTACCTCAAGTGTAAGTCAAATTTCATATGCTGATTTGGCATGAGAAACTTGGTTGAATTCATTTTTGTCCATTGCGTAGAAAAGTGCATTCATTGCCTTCGAGTTGTGGGTTGCTGCGGCTTTGTCAATTGCGGTCCATTGAGCGTAGAGAGTAGCAGGTTTCTCATATGGTGTCTCCAACATGTTCTAAAGTTCATAATTAATGGTTTGAAGATAGATCGTCATCCTCTTTTTCCAATATGAGTAGTTGGAACCATTGAATAGTGGAGGCCTTGTAGTAGAGTGCCCATTTGGAAATTGTGATGAAGATGATGAATTGTTCGTCGGATATATGTAGACCATCTTAACCATGCTTTGATATCAATTGTTGAATCTCCTGGCACACCAAATACACTAGAGGGGAATGAATAGTGTATATCACGATGAAATTGCAAAATTAAAAGTTACTTAAAATTGCAATATGAAGTGTGAATGTAAATAATCACAATCCAGAAAAGAAACGCAAACACCAAGATTTATCATGATTCGGATCCTCGTGATCATATGTCCAATCCCCTACTCACCATAGTGATTTTAAATCCACTATTACCACTTGCTCCCTGCAAACAAACTTACAAAGATGCCAACACTCTCCGTGTCGCAAAATTGTATAATCTCTTCAACAAGAGATTCAGCCAATAAAGAGAAAAAGTAAGAAACAATATTACGTAAAGCCTTGATAATGTGAGAGTTGAATCACAAGGAAAGTGGAAGTACCTATCTCCAAGGTTTCTTGATGTGAAATGTGGTAGAAACACTCTTGGAGGACTTTCTATTGCGGCAGAATTTCTACAGAGTAATCCCAATGAAAGCCTGAAAAACACCCTCATTTAGAGAAAGTGAAGTTTAAGAATGTGTGAGAGAGAATAATTTCGTGTAAAATGCCAGAGGGTTTGGGGTCTATTTATAAGCCAACAGAATCACCAAATCACTGTCTAACCGCCCAAAATGGTTCAAAAAACGAAACCGTTAATCCAAAAATTAGTCGATTAGGCAAGCCTATTAGTCAACTATGCTTATAAAATGAACTGGAATTTGACCGTTGTAACTGAAATTAGTCGACTAGACAACTTACATTAGTCGACTACAATTGAAAAACGGTCAGAATTATAGTTGTTTGAGGAAGTTATACCTGACTCCGGTCGATTAGGTAGTTTGTTAGTCGACTAGAAATATAACTAACAAACGGTCAAAAATGTAATTGTTGGAATAACTACCTCTTAGTTGACTAGGACAAAAAATATGAAATTTTTATGAGAAAATGATTCTGTCAACTAAGGAATAAGTCTGACTAAGTATGTTTGTTTTCTGGAATTTTTGGGAAATGAATTAGTCGACTAGGAAAATATGTTTGGCGACTAATTAGGTCTATGACTTGATCGTTTGAGGGAATCCTAAGATGCTAAGATAGATCATCATCAAGGCTTTCACAATTTAAATACAAGCAAGAAGAAAAATAAAGATTATATCATTTACAGCAAGATATATATATAAATATTCAACTTTGAGTTTCGTCTTGCTTGTAATGCTTCTTGCAATGTATGTATGTATGTATGTATGTATGTAGTGATATTCGGGAGCGAAAAAACCCGTGCGAAAACATCTTTTTTATTTTTTTTGAATTTTTTTCAAATTTTATTTGATGTTTAATCCATACAATTATATACCCCAGGGAAAATAATGGGTGAACCCGTTGGGGATTAGAGCACACATCCACCCGTTACAAATTTAACGGTCTCAAAACGTGCGAATTTGATGAAATGCCTTGATCGAAGACCAAATGACATTATTTCTCAACCATTATTTTTTGAGGGGGGTATAACAACATATAATGAGGGTGGAAAAAAGAATTTTTGAAAAAAAAATTCAAAAAAAAAAGATAAAACATTTTTGCACCGTGCGAAATGTTCTCTTTTGAAAATTTTCCTATATATATATGTATATATAGTCTTCATGATTGTCTTATCTGAATGAGAATTTGAAATTTATAATCTACATAGATAAAGTTAGTATGCTCCAATAATAATAATAGATATATATGTTTGTATCATCAAAACTTTATAGAGAGAGGAAATCAAATGTTAAATCAAGCTTCTGGCATTGCAAAACGTTTGGTCAATGTGCGCCGTTTTCCACCTCTTTTTGGTTCTTAAACTCTACCGAGCTGTAGGTTTGGCTGATAGGAATATTTAAAATGATTTTTGAGAGACAATGGGCAAGATAGTTACATGGATCTTGCATTTAAAGACCCAAACCTATCTAACTTTAAACCTTTCTCCTTTCCAAATCTTGAACCAAATTGTTATCTACTCATCTAGCTAACTAGCATAAGAAACGTAGAATATAGAGCTTACATGCAGCCCTATTAAAATGTTTGAATGTTCATATTTTTTAGATGTTGCGCATTCATTGCTGATCTTTTATATTTTCTGGTTTTGATTACAAAAAGCAGTTTGTTAGCACAATAGTTACCTTACTTGTACAGGCCATTGTTCTTAATTATTATATGAGTAAGTGGAAGAGATATGGAGTGGATGGATGAGATATAGAGAGCATTCATAAGTGAACCTTAAATTTTTGTTGGACACAGATAACACACAAGTCCTGATGGCTGCCGAAAATGGAGTGTTAATATTTCTGGCTACAAGTGCTATATTAGCAATGTAACTGTTTTGTATAAAGTCCAAACTGCATATATCATTCAGTTAATAATTCTGCCTACAAGTGCCATAGTAGCACAGTGGTAAAGCCTTAGATGCAGTTTGCAAAAGTTGTGTGACTAAAATCCCACTTGTACCTGGATACAGCCTATTCTCTCTTTTAAAAAGTAACTTAATAATGTTTTCACCTTTTTTTTGAATAAAATTAGTCCACAGAAAAGCTTCTAAAAGCATTCAGACATTTCGATATTATACTAGTTTTAATGAGCAATCTCATGTATGCCAAAACAGGACCCAGAATTTTACATCCTCAAAGAAGATGCCTCACCATGCATTTTTGGCCCGATAGAGAAACAGAGATGGTCCTATGCATGTGCAAAGCAGCTTATTGAAAGGTTAATTTACGGTGAGCATACCTTAGAACGATTACGTCAGGCAATTATTTCATTATTGTGACACATATTTGAACCCCCTCCAGCTGAGGGTGCGGAAAATGGGCTCGAGTTTACCATAGTGAGACCATTCAATTGGATTGGACCTAGGATGGATTTTATTCCTGGCATCGATGGTCCCAGTGAGGGTGTTCCTAGGGTTCTTGCTTGCTTTAGTAATGTAAGTGCTAAATTTTGATTGGAAGTAAAATTTACATTAGCCGCATACAATGGTATAAATGATATGTACTAATGCATTCTGCTTGCAGAATCTCCTGCGTGGTGAGCCTCTAAAGCTCGTTGATGGAGGGCAATCCCAAAGAACTTTCGTGTATATCAAGGATGCTATCGAAGCTGTTCTTTTGATGATTGTCAGTTGCTGTTGCAGTTCTTTGTTCCTTGGCTGATTCTTTATCATTATCATTATTTGGATGATAAAACATGCTAACAGCAATAGGCTTTTTATCTGTCAGGAAAATCCTGCTCGTGCGAATGGCCAAATCTTCAATGTTGGAAATCCTAACAATGAGGTCACAGTAAAGCAACTTGCCGAAATGATGACAGAGGTATTTAATGCAAAATTGCATGTTGGCTCGCTGTCCGGGGCGACTGCCCTTCTTAAAAAACCGCTAAACATGCTAGTTGCAATTACAGGTTTATTGATTTGTGGTTCTTTCACGTATAGGTGTACTCAAAGGTCTCAGGAGGGCCAGCATTGGATGTTCCAACAATAGATGTGAGCTCCAAGGAGTTTTATGGCGAAGGATACGATGACAGTGATAAGAGGATTCCAGACATGACGATAATTAATAAACAACTTGGTACACCAACCCTGATTCAATTATATTGGGATTTCCATGCTTGTTAAGCTCATACATGCACCAAGTGAACCGCGACATCATTGATTGTAGGTTGGAACCCCAAAACTTCCTTATGGGACTTGCTGGAGTCGACACTGACTTATCAGCACAGGACATATGCGGATGCCATCAAGAGGTCTACTTCGAAGGCTATTGCATCTAGTTAGACGGTGAAGACTAGATTGCTCAGGGAGCCATTCGAGCATCACTGCCGTGCAAGTCTGAACAATTTTAAAATAATATCAGGTCGTATATTTAATTTATCGCTTGGTGAATTGAGGACTTGCTGCCATGATATTGTTTGGTTTTTTTTCTCGATAAAATAGATTTCTTCTACTGGATACTAGAGATTGTTTCATGTTATTAAGTATTTCTTCAAAGTTTGTTGTGCGACGAGTTGCCATGTCCGTGTAACATAGACTTCATGTAATGATTCATTTCGTGACATGACATGGACCTTGAAGACATGTATTAATACTATTGTTGATTATGTTTCGTTTTTGTGTTGAGTATATGCTACTGTACTGATTATGCTATTTGAAATCCTTGACTTAGTCCATGTTGCATGACATTGTTCTGAAATGAATGGTGACTATAGTTTCAGATTGGTACGAATTTGAGTTCAGCATATAAATGATTTCCTTAGTTAGAATTTGTTGGAGTTTTATTTTTGTTTGTTTAGTTCAGTTATTAAAATTTAGTCTAACATTTCAATTTTATCGTAATTCTATACACAAATATATAAGATTTTTTTTTCTTTCAAATAAAAACAGCTTTATACACCAAAAAATTAAGTAAATAACCTGTCATTGCTTTCTTTCTCTATACCCCTTTTATCTTTATTGTCATCGCATAAACCCTAACAATAGCCCACCCGAGCAGCAACCAGTTTTAGCCTTTATTATTGGGAGTTCTTTGCTTTCTCTCTTTTTCTTCTTTTTCCCACTTTACTATGTTATTTTAGTTAAATGCCATCATCATATTGATATAAGTTATTGATATAAGTTTTTTTGGGTTCAAATAAGAATTAAAAAAACTGTTTTTTTTTATGACAAGTAAGTAATCAGATTTTGTTGTGAAATAAAGCAAATCTATAGGGTAAGAGAATAAATTATAGCACAAATTGGTTGAAAATTATTTCTTCAAGAACTGTTATTCGAGTCAAGTGGAAGAACGAAGACTCATGTGACTCTTCAATCCTATTAATTATATCATGTGATGTATTTATAATTATACATGCATATAACTATGCGCACATATTGATATTTTATTTGACATATTATAACTATATAAATGTTGTTATAGTTATCATAACTATATAAATGTTTGTTCTACAACTTGTTGGCTACCCTTCCAGCAATTTCAAGTCAATCCAACACTTTTTGAGTCTTCATCCATGCATTTCAAAAACATAGCTCAAGTTCTGAAACTGTCGGCGTAATCTTTTTGAAATGCATGGATGGATGCTAAAAAAGTATTGGATTGACTTGAAAATTGGTAGGGAGGTAGCCAACAACTTGTAAAACACACTGCAAAAAAAATTTAAAAAATGTTTCTTGGGGGTGAAATTAATGACAACACAGGAATACCGAGCCTGTGCTCTCAGCACACCTCCATATTCCCCATATATCCATATTCCTTGTGTGTGTGTGTGCGCGCGCGCGCGCATGCGTGCGCGCTATTGTGAGAAGGTGAGAAGGTGAGAAGGTGAGAAGAGATATGTATATCGTTAGCTAGCCAAATCTGTTTACCAAATTAATAATCGGAACCGTCCATTTTGTTCTATCTATCAAGTGATCTTTATATATATAATTAAAAGAAGTCATGTTTTTTGTTCTTTCTATCAAGTGATTTATATATAAAATTAAAAGAAGTCATGTTTACGTTTACTCTCATGTTTGGCATGTACATGAGTTGGAGTTGCATTTGTATACATATAATTTAAAGAAGTTATGTTTACGTTTACTCTCATGTTTGGCTAGTACATGAGTTGCATTGCTAGTACATGAGTTGCATTTGTACATTGTTAATCACACCATAAGGTTTTGGGAATACACGGGTTCTCTCACACACAAATCTTATATGGATACAATAATCTGTTGGCGACCCTCTTGAGAACGTGGGTGATCTTCGCCAGAGAAGGTGACTGTCGTTGGCCGGTGCTGACGGAGGCGAGCAGCTGCGGAGGAAGATAGAGGAGTTTAAATAACAGCCGTCAGATGATGAAAACGGCATGCGAAGTAGTGGATCTGAGTCGTTTGTTGAGGCTTCGAATGCTGGCCATAGGATGTAAATGGATTCAAGGAGAACCGTTGATGCGGCATCTTTCCTAACAAATTGCTGTTAGAATGGGGCGCCCTAAATAGAGCTGAGTGGAGTGGTTGTCCTTCATCGATGAAATGAAATTGTTCCAGCTCCTTGCTGAACAACACTTTTTCTTTTGATTTCTTAATAATTTTAATTCTTCGTTTTCTCTTCAATTTGTTGAGGAATTGCGTTGCAATTCCCTTGTTTCTCTCATTTTTTGATTCACAGGCAACAGCGTTACGATGGGAAAGAAGAGGACCCAACAATTGGTACCAAAGCCGTCTACGAGCCATGGGGATGATAACCTCGATGAGGAGGTAAATAGCCATGAGGAGCTGCTAGATGCTAGGTTGAAGCGGATCGAAGCGATGATGGAGTTGCAAGCCGCATCCCAAGGGCGTATGACGGAAGATTACATCGGGTTCAAGGCTAGATTCGATCGTGACCAAGCTGAATTCAAGTTACAGTTCGCTCAGGATCAATCGGACTTTAAGGCCCAACTCTCTCGAGAACATACTGAATTCAGAACTCAGTTCGCTCTCATGAATGCCCAATTTCAGTATCTCTCTAAGCCGCTCAGTATGATGCAAGCATCGCAGGAAAATTCAGGTAACCTTTCTCACAATACCTTTGATTCAAACCTAAATAGAGGTGTTGGGGGAAATGGTAATCCAAATGGAGCAGGCGGAAGTAACCAGAGTAGCCGCCTGGGAAATGTGAAGATATTGAAGCCTGATTTCCCAATTTTTAGGGGAACTGAAGATGTTATTCCCTGGCTTAATCAAGTTGTAAAAATTTTTGATTACTACAGTTTGGGAGCAGATGACTGGGTTAAGGTCTATGGTTACTATTTTAAAGATAAGGCCCTTCAGTGGTATGAGTGGGGGGGAGATCAATTTGGAGAACTTCTTCAGCTGGGAGGTGTTTAAGAGAGAACTTTTAGCAAGGTTTGGGCCTACGGAGATTGAAGAACCCTTCACTTCATTTGCTAACTCAAAACAAACGGGTACAGTGAAGGATTATTTGGAGAAGATAGAACAAATAATGGTGTTGCTGGATAAGTTGCCTGAGAAATATATATTGGACAAATTCATTGGTGGGTTAAAAGGTGAGATTAAGTATGAGGTTAAGGCTGCCCGTTCTCAGTCATTCAAAGAAGCCGTGTATTTGGCCAGAAATTTTGAAGAGAAATCCATACAAATGAAGAAGACAGGCAGTAGTCAACCCCAGTTGTGGACATCAGGAAGAGGAGGCTCACATACCACAGGGGGTAGTTCAATTGCAGCAAGCTCAACTAATACTCCCCAGCGTAATTCCCTGAGTCCTAATTTGAACCAAGCCAAGAGGCTCACTCCTGAAGAAATTCAAAAAAGAAGACAAAATAATCTATGTTTTTGGTGCAATGAAAAATGGAACAGGGATCACAAGTGCAGAGAACGAAACTTGTACATACTTGAAGGTGTGTGGAATGGGGAGGAAGATGACCCTGAAGAGGAGTTACCACCTGAAGAGCTGAAAGCTCCAGAGTCCAACAATGAGATGATGGAACCTACCTCAATCTCTCTACAGGCTATGTGTGGCATTCCTGCTGCTCACACTCTCAGAATGGAGGGTAGTATTGGAGGGCATGCTGTTAGTATATTGGTGGATTCAGGATCAACCCATAGCTTTATACATCCAAGATTGGCCAAATTCCTAAATCTGTTGGTGGAGGAGTCCAATTGCTTTGAGGTGTGGGTGGCTAATGGAGAGAAATTATCAGGAACTGGAGTATGTAGAGGGGTTCAGCTGCATTGCCAAGGGGTAGACATTAACCTAGATCTGTTGGTGCTGCCAATGGGTGGTAATCAAATAGTGTTGGGGGCTCAATGGTTGGAGCAACTGGAAGATATAGTACTCAACTTCAGGAAGCTGCAGATGGTGTCCCAATACCAAGGTAAGAATTGTGTTTGGCAAGGAGTTAGGCCTAGCACACAATTTACATATGGGAAGAAAATTTGTAAGGCACTGAGACAACAGGGAGAGGGATACATCCTACACTTGGCATCCTTATCAATGGGGAAGGGAGAATTACAGGGAATGACACAGGAGACATGGAATCTGCAACCAGATATTCAGTCATTGTTGGAGCAATACTCCGACATTTTCCAGGAACCCAAAGGGCTCCCTCCTCAAAGAATATGTGATCATCACATTCCATTGGTGGAAGGAGCAAAACCTGTGTGTACAAGGCCATATAGGCACGCACATTTCCTTAAAAGGAGAGATTGAAAAACAAATTGGTGAGATGTTGGAGTCTGGAGTGGTGCGGCATAGCTCAAGTCCTTATGGGTCACCTGTGGTGATGGTAAAGAAGGCTGATGGGGGCTGGAGGATGTGCGTAGATTACCGAGCACTCAATCAACAAACAATCAAAGATAAATTCTCAATTCCAATCATTGATGAACTTTTGGATGAACTACATGGAGCAGTGGTGTTCTCCAAGCTAGATTTGAGGTCCGACTATCATCCGATAAGGCTCTATCCTCCCGACATCTTCAAGACAGCCTGCAGAACCCATGACGGACACTTTGAGTTTGTAATGATGCAGTTTGGGTTAACTAATGCTCCATCTACTTTTCAATCCCTAATGAATTCTATATTCAAGCCCTTCTTGCGTAAATTTGTTCTTGTTTTATTTGATGACATCCTTGTCTACAGCCCAACTACGGGAGATCATCAAGCTCATCTGGAGGAAGTTTTCAAGGTTTTGAGGAAACATCAATTGTTCGTCAAAAGGTCCAAGTGCCAATTTAGCAAGGAATTTGTTAAGTACTTGGGACATGTGATTTCAGGCAATGGAGTAGCTATAGATCCAAAGAAAATTGAAGATGTGGTCAATTGAGGTACTCCTAAAACTCTGAAGGCATTGAGGGGGTTTCTCTGTCTTGCGGGATATTACCGTAAGTTCATCCAAGGCTTTGGGACCATTGCTTCTCCTCTAACTGATTTATTAAAGAAGGGAGAGTTTGGTTGGAATGATTCAGCTAGGCAAGCATTTGAACGACTGAAGGGTGCTCTCACAACTGCCCCTGTATTAGCTTTGCCTGACTTCAA
Organism: Scilla litardierei; assembly: GCA_030789695.1. Classification (NCBI taxonomy): domain Eukaryota; kingdom Viridiplantae; phylum Streptophyta; class Magnoliopsida; order Asparagales; family Asparagaceae; genus Scilla; species Scilla litardierei. Next base: position 767,853,369 of record CM061142.1, on the reverse strand, counting down.
CCAAGAATTTATAGTAGAGTGTGATGCCTCAGGTAGGGGAGTGGGGGCAGTGCTGATGCAATTGGGCAAGCCAATTTCTTTTTTGAGCGCCAAATTGAAGGGCCGTAACCTGTTATTGTCTACTTATGAGAAAGAATTATTAGCTCTCATCCTAGCAATCTCCAAATGGAACCAATACCTCATGGGCAGGAGATTTGTAATCAGGACAGACCACCAAAGCCTAAAATTTTTACTGGAGCAGAAGTTGCAAACAGGGATACATCATAAATGGCTAATGAAGCTTCAACAATATGATTACAGTGTAGAATATAAGCCAGGTAGGGTGAATCAAGCAGCTGATGGGTTATCAAGGAGGGAGGAGGATGTTGAAGAGATACAAGAGGATTATTATACTAGTTTTTCCATATCCACTGTGCAGAGTGATTGGTTGCAGGAGCTGAAGAAATTGGCAGCAACAGACAGCTACTATAGGGAGGTAGATGACAGGTTGCCAGATAATGTGGAAACTAAGTCACACTATGGTAAAAAGGATGGGCTCTTCTACTATAAAAACAGAATTTTGGTGAGTCCAAATGCAGAAAACATCCTGGATCTCTTAATGAATGAACATCATGGGTCATCCTTGGTGGGCACTCTGATGCTCACCGTACTTTGCACAGATTGAAGCAAACTTTCCATTGGGAGGGCATGAAGGCAAGCGTCAGAAAATTTGTCAGGGAATGCGAAGTTTGTCAACGGAGCAAATCTGAGCACATTGCATCCCCAGGTCTTCTCCAACCCCTGCCTGTGCCCGAGCAAATCTGGGAAGAAATTTCTATGGATTTTATCTCTGGGTTACCTACTTGCAACAATTTAAGTGTGATATATGTGGTAGTGGACCGTTTGTCAAAATATGCACACTTCTTCCCTCTCAAGCATCCATACACAACTAAGGTGGTGGCACAGACATTTTTTGATGGAGTGTACAAGTTACATGGGCTTCCAAAGACTATAGTGAGTGACCGTGATGCTATTTTTACCAGCTTGTTTTGGAAAGAATTGTTTACGCTGCAAGGCTCAACTTTAGCTCTGAGTTCAGCTTATCACCCTCAATCTGATGGCCAAACGGAGATCGTGAACCGAAGTCTTGAGTGCTACTTGCGCTGCTTCTGCAGTCACAAGCCCAAGGAGTGGCCAAAATGGCTGATGTTGGCGGAATATTGGTACAACACCACATGGCGCAGCTCCACGAAGATGACTCCATATGAAGCAGTCTACGGTAGGCACCCTCCTCCTTTAATTTCCTATATCCCTAAAACCTCTAAGTTGCAGGAAGTAGATGAAACCTTGTTTTCGAGAGAAGTAGCAATGAAGTTGCTCAAAGATAACCTCCATAAGGCCCGGGATAGAATGAAGAAGTACGCGGATACTCGCCATACTGAGAGATCCTTTGTGGTGGGTGATTGGGTGTTCCTGAGACTACAACCCTACAGGCAGCTGTCGGTGTCTTCAACAAAGCCCCACAAGCTATCACCAAGATACTACGGGCCTTACCCAATCATTCAGAAGGTGGGAGAAGTGGCTTACAAGTTGGGTTTGCCCGCAGCAGCTAAAATACATCCCGTATTCCATGTTTCTCAACTGAAGGAGAAATTGGGCAAGAAAAGTGTAATCCATGATACTCAACCTTGCTATGTGGAGGAGCTGGTGGATGAGCCAGAAGAGATTCTGGATCGTAGATCAATCCTGGGTAAGAGCTCTATCATCCCTCAAGTGCTGATCAAATGGCGACAGCGGGAGAAGGACGAGGCTACATGGGAAAATTACTGGGACCTAGTTAAAAAATATCCTTCAGTTGACCTTGAGACAAGGTCAAAATTAGGGGATGGGAATGTTGGCGACCCTTGTGAGAACATGGGTGATCTTCGTCGAAGAAGGTGACTGCCGTTGGCCGGTGCTGAGGGAGGCGAGCAACTGCGGAGGAAGATAGAGAAGGAGTTTGAATAACAGCCGTCAGATGATGAAAACGGCATGCGAAGTAGTGGATCTGAGTCATTTGTTGAGGCTTCGAATGCTGGCCATAGGATGTAAGTGGATTCAAGGAGAACCGTTGATGCGGCATCTTTCCTAACAAATTGCTGTTAGAATGGGGCGCCCTAAATAGAGCTGAGTGGAGTGGTTGTCCTTCATCGATGAAATGAAATTGTTCCAGCTCCTCGCTAAACAACACTTTTTCTTTTGATTTCTTAATTCTTTTAATTCTTCGTTTTCTCTTCAATTTGTTGAGGAATTGCGTTGCAATTCCCTTGTTTCTCTCATTTTTTGATTCACGGGCAACAGCGTTACGATGGGAAAGAAGAGGACCCAACATAATCTAGCTTCGAATCAGAACCAAATCCACGTTGAACCTAGAATTTGAGTCCAGAATATGCTTTTATGGCTTATTTCAGAATCAGGTTACCGGGCTTTTAGATATCGTTTACGGTATTGTACATTGTATATTGAAAGCAATTTTCCAATGTCTGTCTTAATCGCAATGGTTAATTACACATTGAATGGACCATTTTCTTTGTCGAGTTTCAGTGTTTTTGGCTCTCTATTAAATAAAAAGTTGGTTCATTTTAAATGCCAAAAATATTTTTGATCATTCATCTTTCACTTTGAACGAATAAACTCAAGATAAGCAAAAAAAAAGGTAATGGCTATTGTTGACGGGTGGATTCCGCCAAACTGAAAGTGGAGCTGACGTGGACTCTTCTGTCGCGGTAGAGCCTCGTCGGCTGGTAAAGTGGTATCCTCGGTTGGAAGAACCGGGGTTAAGGAAGGTTGAGCAGAGAGCGCTGAGCTGAAACTCAATCGATCGCTCGGTCGAGTAAGACGACCGTTCGACCTTGTCTTGGCTTGACTCTCTGTTGGTTGTTGTTATTTTGCTGATGTTTGTTGGTTGTCCTGCCTTTTGTTTGGCAATGTTATGTTTTTGTTGCTTGCTCTTTTGGTTGACATGTTCTATTTTGGTTGCCTTTCTGTTGGCTTGATGTTCTGTTTTGGTAGCCATGTTTTGAGGGCTCTTCGTGCAATTTTGGTAGCCATGTTCTGAGGGCTCCTCATACAGTTTTACTTCATGGCCTATTTGTTGGATGATGTTTGTTTTTATTTCCATCATTACGTGTTCTCATTCTCTTGTGTTGATTTATGTTTTAGTGCTGCTTGATGTTCTTGTTGTCTAGCCATGGTTTTTATTGCTTGGAAACAATTTATGTTGGTTGATGTTTTTCAGTGAATTTTTTTGGTTGCCATTTTATGTGTTAGCCATGTTCTGTTTTTGGCTTGTTGTTTCATACTTGGCTTGACTTTCTTTTGGTTGATGTTATTTCTGATGTTTTATTGGTTGCCCTGTCTCTTTTGGCAATGGTTTGTTTTTGTTGCTTGTTATTTTGATTGTGACTTGGATGCGGGCTTAAAGATGAAGGAAACCTATCATGCTTCTCTATCTAATTTCATAGGTAAGCTCTCTCTAATTTTCCCACCCATAACTCTCGTTTCTATGTAATTTATGATGAGATAATTTTATACTAATTTTATGTTTTTTTCCATTGCAAGGAAGAAAACGAGCTCTGCTAGTAGATCTCGCCATAGAGATAAGAGCTGGGGTGATTTGGAACTCAATAGAGAGGATTTCAAGATTTGCCATTGTGCTATGCATACGCCGAGGAGGACTGTCTGGACCCGAGCAAACCCATGTAGTAGATTTTGGCATTGTAGATCTCGTGATAATATATGCTCATTCTTGTTGAAGAGAAAATGTTTCTTATGTTATTGTTGATTATAACAATATCGATTCATGTTGCATAGAAATTGTGTAAGCCTTCCTGCCTCTTAAAACCCGCCTTCCTGCTTGGCTTGCCTTTCGCTTGGTTCATGTTATTTAGACATGTTTGGTTGCATCCAATTTATTTATTTGGGTGGATGGTTCGCCTTATTTTGCCATGTTTTGTTTGTTTCCTCCAATTCAACTACCAACTACATCCAAACCCCACAAGAAGAAAATGTCGGGGTAAGCATACCTAATTTAAATTTTGGTCACCATATCCCATATCTTATTTTCTTCATACAACTTTTTAAGTCAAAGAAACACAAGTATTGTATGACCGACTCAAAAATCTCAAACCCACTTTCCACACCACTTTCAAGCCCAAAAAACATAAAACTTTATTTTTCTCAATTCAAGATTACACACCTCACCAACTTTCCAAAAATAACTTCCAATCTGCAGAACAGGCCCTAACTTTTTACCGTAGGCACTTACTTTAATACCTTGGGGTAAAATGTTAGAGTGGACATCTTTGTCACAAGTTAACTCCGTCAACAATGTCGGTCAAGACATTAGCTCAGATAGTAAGTTAAAAGTTTTGAAACATTAGCTATTTGAATATAGGGAGTTCCCCCCTAAATATAAAAAATAAGGTATTTCGCATATTCGTCCTTAAAATTTTTGATATTTATCACTTAAATAAGCGCTCTCAAGTCCCTCAACTATTAAACTTTAATCTTAATAGTCCATCCATCCTATATTCTGTTAAAGAGTTAACCGAACTTAGATTAATTAGCGCTTAAATAATTATTATTGTTAATTAATTAAAAATTAAACATTAATTAACAATTAACCAACCCCCAAATCACCCCTCATTCGTTTTGGGCGGCGGCGGCGGCGGCGCCAACTCCTCCACCAGCAAAAACTGATGAGGGCGGCGGCGGCAGCACCGTCTCCTCCACCCGCAAAATCCGACAAGGTCGAAGGAGGCGGCAGCACCGCCTCCTCCCCATCCTCCTCCTCGTTTTTTGGGGGTGGAGAGGAGGCTGCCGCCTCCGCCCTGACCCAAAAAACGACGAGGCGACGGCGACACTGCATCCCCCTCCTCCACGTGAGCCGCCCGAACCGCCAACGAAAAGCCCCTCTATAGGGTGAGGTGGCAGTGCTGCCGCCGCCTCCACCCCAAAAAATGACAAGGCAACGGCGGCGCTGCACCCCCCCCCCCCCCCCCCCCCCCCTGCTTAAGCAAAACTCAGTTGGCATTACGATCGAGAAGCATTTCCACCTATATATTTTCATTTGCATTGCAACAAATGGTAACCTAAAAAGTCTTAAAGGACAATGTTCTGTTTATGCTGAAGCTCCAGGCACTAATAAGGTATGGCTACTGTAGATAAACATGCATGTTTACTTTTCAAGTAAAATTGACAGGTTAATCTGTGCTTCAGGTACCTGTAGCACATGGAGCTACCAATGCTTCTCTTTTCAACCAGTTGTGGATGACTGAAACTTATGGACCTTAGCTTTAAATGAAATGTAACACATGATGAAGAAACCCGGCCCGGAAAAAAAAGCCACAAGCCACACCCCCCAAAACCCCCCCAACGAAAAGCCCCAAGTCATAACGGTCTTCCGTTAGATTTTAACAGAAATTTAGAAAGCGTGACTAATCAGGTCAAAGTTTAAGATTTGAGGGACTTGAAAGAAAATATTTATGAATAAATGTCAAAATACACATTTTTCAAGAGCCGAATATGCGAAAAAACTCTTTAAAAACGATCATTAGACTCATCATGAGAAACCAAGCTCAGTTTGGCAAGACATCCCCAGACTTTTTCATGTCAAGAATAATTTGATACATCTGGCTAGCCATATAATTCAGTTGGACAAGCATAGAGCATGTAAAAAATGAATGACATGGTTACCATTTCGGATGGATTCTTCACGCCCAGCTTTATCTAAATATAGCTTACACATTCAAAACCTACCCCACCTTTTTTTTCCGCAATCAAACAAAATTTAAAATTGAAAAAGAGAATGGAAAAGGGAGGGTGTTGCTCAAATCGTACGATTAAAAAAATACACCAGCTAGTTTTTTTCCCCAAAAACATCAAGTTTGCATCGCAAGCACTTGGCTACTACAGATGAGAGAAAATATAAATACGCGAGTTCAACAAAACGACAATATTACATCACTTACCACAGAAAAGTAAGCATTTGGCTTTCAAAAAAGAGTAGATGGCACAACAATAAGAAAAGAAGAGAAAAACAAAGACTGGAGCCCTGGCTATCCGCAATTCACACGGGAATACTGTTATTGCTAGCAGGCACAAAGCCCCGGTGAAAGTCTGCATGTGAAATTATAGAAATTTGCCACCACGGACCAACTTCTATTGCTAGCAACTACGCGAAATAATAAATTTCATACATGAAATGGGGCTATCCACAGCGACACGGCATCATACGCTGCTTAGTTCCAGACCCAAAACTTAGCACTAATGGACGCACACCTTCATAAAAACATCAATCTTCTAGTTCAATAATCTTGACCACTGAAGCATCCCCAACTTTCTGGCAAACAACTACTCGGTCATGTGACTTTATCACCCCAGAGGCCTTTCCGTGATCAAGAGCAACCTTCAAAACGGACTCATTGGTCGCACTAGTGGATTCAGCCTGAACAATCTCAAAATGGAACACATCAGATGCAAATCAAATAAATGTGGAACCGCATTTTATAAAACTTTATAATACACCCATTTTGGGTCCACGCAATTCATTAACACTTCACAACACTTCAAACAAATGGGGAAGAGCTTTTTTGTTCTTTGAAATCTCACCCATGTTAGGTTCATGCAATCCAGAACACATCAGATATCATAAGCTATTATTGACTGGTCTGTAGGGGGTTGGAAAACTCACCAAAGTATGTACAGTCACAAATGGCAGCCCTTTTCTTTCAGAGGTTCAGGGTACAGTCTCTAGGTCTTTCTTCATTGACGATATTACAATTGCCAGCAAAGTTTGCTGGTGGTCTCCATCAGTGAGACGATGCGTGATATTCATCTATTTGGTCTTCCACTTTCTGTGTAAGTTATACTGCTACTAAAGTAATAATTGTGGCTTACAGCTCAACTTACAGCCATAACATGAGTGTCCCTATAACCAAGTCGAATTTCTTGTTTCCCATTTCTCCTACATCTGCCGCTAGATTTCTATCTTTCTACAACCGAATTTCGGTTGCCATCAGTTGCTAGGTTTAGTGATATTCTAGCAGCCTATCTGCAACATGAAGAGCACACTAATTCTAATTCATAGACTGCAGGCCAGCCTGGGGAGTAAGGTATATGCCTATAGAAACATGACAAATAAAATAGAGGTTTACAAAATCAGTAATTTAATTAAATGTAATCGATAAGAACTTTTCGCTACTAAGTGCCTCTTTTACTGTCCGCCTATAAATTCCTCACGCCCACTAAATGCACCACTGAGTTTAAGAGCGTATGCAGATGCTCCAGTACGTCTTCATGCTTCCCTACCCATATCTCCAATCCCATCTTACAATTGCATAAACTTGAAATGTTAATGGGATCATTTTCCAGTCAGGCTAGATAAAGCGAACAAAAATCTGGCCCAAGTCAATAACTCGGGTGCCATATTTACTGACATTAATCAATTCCCAGAGGAGGAGGCGCAAGACGGATTGTGGGACGAACAATTAGGCCGAGTGCATTTTTGTGAAGTGTTTGGACATTTTTGCAAAGTTTGGGGTTTTAAGGGGGTTAAATGTAATTTGTGTCAAATCTGCCCTTATATGTTTGGGGATAGATTTTATTTGGGTTTCATGCTTAGTTTGAGAGAAAACGCTAGATTAGGGAGTAGAACCATAGTGCAAGCGAGAGTAAGCTTTCTCTCTTAAATTCAAGCTTGGATAGTTGATTTCCTTCCGAAAGAAACCCTATCTTGTATTTCCCTTCTCAATATATATAAAAATCTCATCTTTTGTTCTTCAAAGCCTAGTTTTCTCATCAAATTGGTATCATTGCAAAGATCCATCATGACAACAAGATCCAAGGAGAAGATGGATGCCCTAGAAGAGAAGGTTAGAGAAATTGAAGCCCTAAAGGAGCACCAACAAAAAATGGGTATGGAGATGGAATCCATCAAAGGGAGCTTGTCATCCTTGGAGACCATGTTTAGGGCTTTCATGGAGAATCAAAGCAATCAGCACCGCGAGGAAGAAAGGCTAAAACGACGAGATCCCAAAAAACCCTTCAGATCTAAGGCTAAAGGAGGCACCTTTGAACAAGCAAAAAGGGTAAATGGTGATTATGGAAGGAGATCCACAGGAATCAGAGGAAGAATAACGGGCATGGTAGCAATTTCCCCCTCCGCCAGCATGGGAGGGGGAGTCGGCAATCAGCAGAGAGGACGACCGCCCCCCAAAAACACAAACTAGTGAGCGGCGGGCCCTTCATAGCCTTCATCAAGGCCCAGAGCACTCGTCGGACCCCATCGAGGTTCTGGCAACCCACTGGGGGCATCGCGGGCCCCCAGCGAACCCTTGGGGGCCTCGCAAGGCTCCCACGATTACCTGGGGGCTTGCGAGCCTCTAGTTGGACAGCAGTGGGGCCACGGGCCCCCCGTGCAGCCACAGGGGCCTCGCTGGCCTCCTGCATTACCGTAGGGAGGCGACCCTGTTCCGCAGCAGCAAGACCTACCGGGAGGATGCGGGCCATTTTCCGACGGGTTTTCCGACAGGATTTCGAGCAGTCGGCCTCTGGTGGCTTTAGAGAGGAGGCGGGTCATTTTTGGGGCCCAACGGTTTGGTGAGGCACACTGGGGGCTTTTGGAGCTCGACAACCAACTCGGGGGGGATGATGACCAATTTCGGAGGTACGATGTTGGTGAAGGGACCCTTGGGGCTTGATTGGAGGTATCGGAGAGCCAGATGGGATGACGGAGGGTTGGATGTATCGTGGTGAAGCTGGAGGGGCCGTGGGGAGGGGGAAGACCCTCACAAAATGTATATCAACAGTTCCACTTCGGACAACCGAGGGGAAGAGCAGGACAAGTGATGTCTGGGCTCGAAAACAAGGTGCAGAAGCTGAAAATGCATGTCTTCAAAGGTGAGGACCCCATGGGTGGGTCTATCCAGTGGCGGTAAACAAGATTTTTTCTTACCTTGGGCAGAAATAAAAATGATGCAAAGAATAATATTTAAAAAATAACAAAGCAAAAATAATTAAACGCTAAGAATACTTTCATTATATATTTTTAATGACCACAAAATAGTAACATAAATATATGCAAAATATAACATATATAACAGACCAAAAGATGCTAGCTAAGTCGAGCTCTACGAGTATATCTTGAAGCGAACTCATTTATAATGTCTTCTGTGTTGAGTCTGGAAGTAATTTCTTTCTCAATATAAAATATCATGTTATTAGCAATCAATTCATCTCCAATCTTGTTGCGCAATGGTGTTTTTATAAGTTTCATTGCGTAAAATGCTCCTTATGTGCTTGCAGTCGAAACGGGAAGAGTCAAAACGAGCCGAATCAATCGATCAATAAGAGGGTATTTTTTTGATTTTCACATGCTTGCCAACTTTTGACATAATCTGGAAAGTGTACTAATATTTTGAAAATCCTGTTACACCACATATCATGCTCATAATGTTGCAATTGATGCTTCAGCTGATAATTAATCTCCATTTCACTGAAATCTTCAGGAGGATAGTACTTTTCCGCAATCATGCAAAGGTCGTCAACTTTGAATGATTTGAAACAATCTTTTGGATCCAAAGTAAAACTAAGGCTTAGAAGCTCCACAGCCTTATCAGAGAATCTCACTTAACTCCATCACTTGTGTGTTAACTTCATGTAATATATCAAAGCGATAATGATGTTCAATTGTAATTTCATCACTTTGCTGACAAGAACGACCTATGCCTTTCAAATAACGAGCACTTATATCGGGTATATCAATTTCATGGTTGTGCAAAAAGAGACTACAGTTTAGAGAAACTTGTTCCATTGTAATCATTTTTCACGTCACAGAGAAGACTTTTTGTGATAAAAATACAATCCAGACCAGATAAAATATCTTGATCCTTTCTTTGTAACGATTGACAAAGTACATCTGTTACTCCCATTATTTAAACCATTAAGTGTAAGTTAAATATAAAGTCAAATGAGCCCATTGCAGTAAACTCACTACTAGCTTCCGCACGGATTTTTCTGTTCAACCCATCTGCCTTTATAATACTAAGAACTTTATGGACAGGTATATACAAACCAAGTAAACTACAAGCAAAATAATAATGTGAGCTCCAACGAGTAGAAGCATGTCGTCTCAAAGTAGTATGTTGATTGCCCATTTTGCTTGTTTGTAACTTACCTTTTTCCATCAAAATTTTCAATTTGTTCCCTTTGAGCAGCACGTAGTGGTTGATTTCTCTTAAGAGAAGCACAAACCAAATTAACAATGCAATTCAACATCTGAAAAAATAACTCAATATCATATAATTCACCTGGTGCAGCAACCAATGCAAGTTATAGGCGATGGGCAAAGCAGTGAACATAGTATGCATACAGACATTCTTGTAAAAATAAACTTTGTAACCCACTCCATGCACCTCGCATATTACTAGCCACATCATACCTTGCCCTCTTATATTTTGTACAAGTAATCTGTTACGATCAAGGATAAATGAATACGTCTTTTTAAGAGTTAGTGCAGTAGTATCTTCAACACATGCTGCTACATCAAAGAATCTCTTTTATAAAACCATCATCATCAACAAATCTTAACACGATAGCCATTTGCTCACAATTAGATTCATCACGCGATTCATCAACTAGAATACAAAACTTAAAGTCGACAATTTCTTCACAAATCTTTTTCCTTGCCAAGTCTTACATAATTTCCATAATTTGATTTTGAACCAATGAAGTATAAGAAGCATTTCCAGAAGCATTTTCTTTTCTAAGATAACTTCTGCAACTTGCAAATTTAGAGTTGCACTATACTTAAGCAATTCAATAAAGTTTCCACATTTTGTTGAATCAAGAGATTCATCATGTCCTACAAGAGAACATCCCTATATGCTAGCCAATGAATAGCATTAACTATAGCGATGACATAGAGACGATTTTTCTTTATTTCAGCGTCATCATGTAAGGTCAAATGTTTCTGAATATTTTGAGATGGTTTTTTAAATCATCTAGCATTAACACATTTTTTGAATGTATTGAGCTTGTTTCTCCTTCATGCACTCGAAGATGACTATCTTTTCCTCCAGCTATTTTCCAACTATTAAATCCTTTCGAAATCAAAGCTTCTTGTTTAAGATGTTGAGAGGAATTGCTATCAAAGAAAGAACAAGGAAAACAATATGCACGATCTGTCGATTCAGAATATTTTAACCAATCAAAAGTCTTGAACCAATCACGTCGAAAGCTGTCCTTCATTTCTTAGATATTCTTGAAGTTTTGGTAGAGGATGATGAGGAGGTGGCAGAGGAGCCGAGCGATTAAGGGATGGGGTAGGAGCACTCCCATTTGGATGTAGCGGAGGTGTCACTCAATTCTGCAGTGGGGTTCACTCTGAACCACTATGAAGTTGATCGGAAGGATCTCGGAGCAGGGGGTCGTGGCGTTGATTGATAGCAGAGCCACCCATAATTTTATATGCAGCCGCATGGGTTACAGTTGGTTGATACCGGAAACTTTGGGTGATGATAGGGACGGAATAGGTAGAGCGAAGCAGGGAAATATGCTGAGACGTGATTTTAACTCTCCAGTAGATATAGGTCGTAGAGGATTTTCTGTCACTCAACCTGGGCAACATGGATGTGATTTTAAGCCGGAGATGGCTACAGTCCTTGGGGAGACGACGACCAACTGGAGGCTACTCAGGATGGATTTTCAGCACAGGAGAAGAGTAGTGACACTTCAGGAGAACTCAAATTTGTGTCGATCCAGTGTTTCCTTGAAGACCATGGTGAGGGCATTCCAGTCCAAAGTATGCGGCTTCTTGGTAAAGCTACAGTGGTTGGCGGTTGAGGAGGATGAGCAGGAGAGGGACATCCCATCGGAGTTGAGACAGGTTTTACTGCAATTTGAGGCAGTGTTTTAGACACCTCGCGACTTTCTCCCATGCTGGACCACGAGCATGTCATTGTGCTTCGAGAGTGTGTCTATCCAATCAGTGTATGGCCATACCGCTATCCACAGGTACAGAAGGGGAAGATTGAGAGGATGGTAGTGGGATGATTCAGGCGGGGGTGATGTGAAGGCCCAGTGGGCCATGGCCCACTGTTTTTTCCCCTTCACATTAAATCCCCTCCCACGTGACCCCCCTCTCCCACCTACTCTCTCTCTCCCCTGCTCTTTGTCTCGCACGACTCTCTCTCAAAACAGCAGCAGCGGCGAGAAAAATTCCGCCGCCTTTCTCTCTCTTGTCGTCCTCTATCTCTCTATCTCTCTATCTCTCTCTCGTTCCTTTGACTCGAAGGAAGTCACGATGGCTTCCCCTCCCCTCGCTCCACGTCGTGAAGCACGTGTCCCCCTCGTGAATTTTCCCACGTCCAAAAATTAGGGCTTCGACGCGTAGCCCATGATCTGGCGTCGAACGCCTTCGTGGCGTCCCTCTGGGCTTCCCAGGTTCCCTATTTCTCTCTATTTAAGCTCGATTTGAGCCCTGGGGTTTCGGTTTGTGCAAAAAACAAAATTTTTTAAGCAAAAATCTGGTTTTTCCCTTGGAATCTGATTTCGGTTTTGAGCTCTGTAATTGGATTTTCTCTCTGGATCTTTCATCAGTCCACGATTTGAGGTAAAATCACTCTGATTCTCTAAATTTTGGATTTTAAAATTTGTGGATTTTGTCCCTCTAGTTTCTGCGATGATGTATCTGAGCACCGGGCGTGACGGCGAACCTCGCTACAGCCCATTGTCCCTCGAAAAGATTACTGATTGGCTTTCCCCTTTGGCCGAGACCCATAGGACCCATTTCCCCTTGCATGCGGGCTGTTTAGGTGATTTCACCCTCTTTGCCGACATCTTTGCCGAGATTGTTGGCCTTCATCTTGCTCACTGCGAACTGCAGAACCTTCGTGTGACTGAAAATGGTCACCATGACCAGAAATTTGTTACTGACCCTAGAGATTTTTCCCTTATCATATCTGTTGGGACTTTTAAGAGTCGGATAATAAATTTTGCTACATTTGATGCTTGGTAAAAAGTGCAGGTTTGCTTAGAATTTACCCAATGATTGAATATGAGGGGTTTGGCCTCAAAGGCCGTTGGAAAATACGGGAAATCTTGCCTGAAGGATCTAAGTTTACTGTCCCTGGGTTCATAAAACGCTGCCTGAAGAATCATATAAAACCATTAATAAATGGCTAAGTCCCGAAAACGATCAATGATAAAACCTTATCTGAGATCACCAGATTGTCACTCCCCCCATTTGACCATCTCCCCATAAATTCTAAGAGTATGACAATTGATGATGCCTTTATTTGCAGGTTCGCACTTACTCCTATTTATCATGGTTTGAGGTATTGACCGATACCATTAGGTATCGGCCGTATCTATCGGTATCGGCAGTTGACGATACCGAAACTAAGAGTTAGTTTCGGTATCAACCGATACTGAACGGTATCGGTCAGTTTCGGCCGATACCTGTCGAAACTGACCGATCTGGCCAAAACTGGCCGATTGACCGATACCATTCAGTATCGGTCGAAGACGGAGGAAGAAGAATGTAATTAAATAAAAATTCTATAAAAACCCCAAAAAATTTTGTGAATCAATAGGTTGCATAGAAAGCTTGGTTAAAAGAGAGGAGAAAACCCTAGGGGTTCGGCTTGAAAATGATGAATTAGGCGAAGAGGCAGAATCAATAAAAAATTGCTGAAAAAAGAAGAAAAAAGACAAAAGGAAGATGGAAAAATTGAACGCACCTCATCGCGTCGCCGCATCGCAGAACCTGTCTCATGCCTCGCAGGACCCGCCTCGACCATCTAGCGTGAGAGAGAGAGAGCAAAGAGAGAGGCCCGAGTCGCCTTTTAGCAGATGATGTGTTCTTTAAAAGGGCAAACTTGTAAATAAGTAGTATGTGCGTAAAGTAAAATAGTCGGTGCGCATATCAAGCGGATATTTTGTGGCAACCATGTAAATAAGTGGTATATACGCAAAGCAATGCCCAGCGATTTTTTGTCAAACTTGTAAATACGTGGTATGTGTGCAAGGTAAAATAGTGGGTGCGCGCAAGTCAAGCTTTACGATCTATTCATTTATCTAATATTTAGTATTTAAGTACCAAACTATAGGTATTTATTATTTGATATGATTACGAACTCAAATTTAGTTTATCTATTTAGTATTTAGTATTTGATAGTATATGATTAAAATTTTAGTTTGTTAAGTATTTAATAATATTTGATAGGTTTAGATTTAAGAACCTCCGAAACCATCACTGTGTGTATATAGTATATACATATTTAAAGTATCTCTGAAACCGAAACCGATACCTGAAACAAAACTGTCGAAACTAGCGATACGGACGAAACCGAAACTTGCTTCCGAACCCGCCGAAACGGGCGAAACCGAAACCTAAATTTTGGGAAGAACGATACCCAGATCGAAACCGAGACCTAAAACCTTGCTATTTATATTCAAGTTTCAGTCTATGTAACATATTAGAATATCATGTTATTAATTGTCATATCTATGCTTAGATATCTAATTTCTGCACTTTAAAATCATGTTAAATGTTATGATGTTTCTTCATCATTAATTCCTATGGAGTTAATTAGTGGCTGATGACATTGGACTAGTTGGTATATTAGGTATGCTATGGAATTAATGATTTGAAATTCAGTAGACTGTTTATATGTTTAGAATGAATGAGAATGTGATTGGAACCAGAATGTCATAGCACACTAATATACGAATTGAGTTTAATGTGGCTTTAGAATTTAATTTGCCTTGGAAAATCATACTTAAAACATTGTGTAGAATAACACATGGACTATATCACTGAGGCACTGAGAGATGTACACTATTATATACTTGGCACTTCAGACTCACGGGTTTTGGGGTAAATCATATTAGTGAGAGTGCGGGAGCAACTGGAGCCACGCTCCTATTGACTTGACCGCATCAAGTAGTTTCGACCTGGGTCACATCATTGAATCAGGATCTGACCCTTATTGTACAGTCGGACTTAATTACTGAGTTTCACACTGTTGACTCATGGCCCCTACCGTCCCTGCTTTGGGCCTGGCCCAGGTGAGCGCCCCTGGGTACTGAGGTGGACTCCTTGGTTGTTTCTGTACTCTCCAATATGGTTCACGGCCTAGGTTTGGCATAGAATGATAGAACTAGGATATTATCACTTTTAAATGTTAACTGAGTTGCAGGTTTGTCTTAAATGCCAATGCAATATTAATTAGTTTGTCATTTATTTTGAGTCATCATTTCCTAGCTAACCTTTTCCCATGCTCACGAATTTAAATTCCAAAGTTTTTAGAATCATTATGATTTACCTTGGTGGGCCTTCATTGTTGTTGTACCACCAGGTGTTAATCCAGAGATAGAGGAGACACCAGAGTTTGTGGACCCAGCTGACTTTTGATTAGAGATAGAATATGTATTTTTGTGTTAGCGACAGATGTACTTTTGTTATGCAAGCTTATAGCATGATGTATATCCTTTTGTTAAGCGTGCTTTTGGCATGATGTACATCATTTTGTAAACTCATTCATATATATAAATGAAAGTTTTTGTTAAGTATTTTGATACATCTCTGCTTGTGTCTAGATTGGTTTCACTAGTTAACTGCAGGACTTGCTATCCTTTGCAAAACATGATGCGACGCCGAGTTGCGGGGCGTGACAGGTGATGCAGTCGAATGTGAGCCCTTTCTCTAGCCCAGTGCTATTAGTGAAAAAGAATGATGGGAGCTAGAGATTTTGAGTTGATTACAGGGCATTGAACAAGGAGTCGGTGCCAGACAAATTTCCCTTCCATGTCATCGACGAGTTGCTAGATAAGTAACATGGCGTAGTGGTTTTCTCCCAGATTGACTTGAAATCTGGGTATCACCAGATCCGAATGAGGGATGAGGACGTGGCGAAGACCGCTTTCAGGACACTCGATGGCCACTATGAATTCCTAGTCATGGTGTTCGGTTTGATCAATGCTCTCGCCACCTTTCAAGCGCGGATAAATAAGGTGTTTCGCTCCTATCTGAGGAGGTTCCTGTTGGTGTTCTTTGATGACCTCTTGGTCTATAACCAGTCTATAGAGGCACATGTAGAGCATTTGACGATTGTGCTGCGGGAGCTGTAAGAGCATCAGCTCTATGCGAACCAAAAGAAGTGCATGTTCGGCCAGTAGAGTGGAGTATTTAGGTCATATTGTTTCTGCCGAGGGAGTGTCGGTGGATGGTTCGAAGATAACAGTCATGGTTGATTGGCCACTCCATACCACATTACGGGCATTGCGAGTATTCTTACGGCTGAATATCTACTACAGACTGTTCGTCAAGGGGTATAATACCATCACATGGCCATTAATTGAGCAGCTGAAGAATGACAATTTCCATTGGGGCGAGGAGGCCACCCGGGCTTTTAAGGCCATAAAAGGGCCATGACGAGTGTCACAGTGCTAGCACTTTCAGACTTTAGCCAGCCCTTTGTGGTGGAGACGGACGCGTCAAGGTATGGCTTGGGAGCAGTATTGATGCAGGAGAACAGGCCGATGGCTTATTTCAGCCAGGTGTTGTCGGCGAGGGCTCGGCTCAAGTCAATTTATGAACTCGAGCTGATGGCGATCATTTTGGCGATGCAAAAGTGGCGACATTATCTACTTGGCAGGCGCTTCATAGTGAGAACAGATCAGAGAAGCCTCAAATACCTCATGGAGCATAGGTGGTCACTGAGGAGCATCAAAAGTGGTTGACCAAGTTGTTTGGATACAACATTGAGATCCAATACAGGCCAGGGATCGAGAACAAGGCGGCGGATGCCCAATCACAGAGGGAGGTCGATTCACACTTGTCGGCCAATCGAGTGCCGGTTTTGCGCGATTGGAAGCCCCTGCTGCGAGAGATCGAGGATGAGACTCTAGCGAAGATTCGGGCGGTACTACTATAGGACCCAACAGCACACCCAGGGAATTCGTTGGAGGGGCAACATCTCTTGTACAAGGGACGTCTGGTTTTACCTAGTGGTTCTGTTCATATTCCGGAGCAACGTCTCTTGTACAAGGGATGTCTGGTTTTACCGAGGAGTTCTGTTCATATTCTGAGCGTACTACAGGAGTTTCATAGGAGCGCATTGGGAGGCCACTCCGGGCTCCTGAAGACCTATCAGCGCTTGGCTAAGGAGCTCTTCTGGGTGGGGATGCGGAAGGATGTAACGGCATGGTGGAAAAATGTGACGTATGACAGCGCCACAAGTATCTGTCGACAGCTCCTGGAATATTGATGCAACCTCTCTCTTTGCCCAACCGAGTCTGGAAGGTGACCATGGATTCATCGACGGCCTACCGAAGTCAGAGGGGTATTTTGTCATCATGGTAGTGGCTCTACGACATCCCTACACCGCGATGACAGTGACGACATTCATCAGGGAGATCGTGAGGCTTCATGGGATTTCAGGCTCTATTATGACGGATCGGGATAAGGTCTTCATTAGCTCCTTCTGGAAGGAGTTGTTCAAGACACAGAGGACATTACTGAAGAGTAACACCGCCAATCATCCCCAGACGGATGGCCATACAAAGGTCAACAGGACCCTTGAGACATTCCTATGTTGCTTCGGCTCCGACTCTTCGAAGCAGTGGGTGAAGTGGCTGGCTTGGGTGGAGTATTGGTATAACACGTCTTTCCATACTTCTGCTCAGACCACCCCCTTCAAAGTCTTATATGGACGGGATCCCCCACACTTACTTTACAATGGTCACCGCTCCACGCCAGTTTCCCAAGTGGACTAGTATCTTGAGTAGAGGGTCCATACATTGGAGTTGAGGTGACATTTAACGAAAGCACATCAGCTTATGAAGAGCCGGGCAGATGAGCATAGGTGGGATGTTCATTCGCATTGGGAAACATGGTGTACTAGAAGTTGAGACCTTACAGACATCGCTCTTTGGCACATAGACGGAACGAGAAGCTGTCGCCCCAATACTTTGGGATGTATGAGGTGGAGGCCAAGATTGGCAAGGTGGCGTATAAACGGATATTACCACTAGACACATCCATCCACCGTCTTTCATGTATCGTGCATCCGTCAAGCCATCGAAGACCATGCTTCTTCCTCATCACTCCCCCGACGTCGACGGATGACATTGAGGTGCTTTTGGAGCCGGCCGAGCTAAAGGGGGTTCGACATGGGAGCTCGAGAACGTGAGAGGTATTGATTCAATGGACCGGCCTTCCAAATTATGAGACATCATAGGAACCTTACGATGTTATTGCGTAGCGGTTTTCGGACTTCCACCTTAAGGACAAGGTGGTTCTTTTGGGGGAGTAATGATGAGATCATCACTTACCAGAGGAATCGGCGCAAGACGGATCGTGGGTGAACAATTAAGCCGATGGCATTTTTGTGAAGTTTTTGAGCGTTTTTGCAAAGTTAGGGGTTTTGAGGGGGTTAAATGTAATGTAGGCCAAATATGCCCTTAAATGTTTGGGGAAGGATTTCATTTGGGTTTCTTGCTTATTTTGAGAGGAAACCCCGAGATTAGATAGTAGAACCACTAGTGCAATTGAGAGTAAGCTTTCTCTCTTAGATTCAAGCTTAGAGAGTTGGTTTCCTATCGAAAGAAACCCATATCTTGTATTTCATCTTATATATATATATAGGGTAAAGTGTTCCTAGGGTGACTCCTTAGATTAAATCTAAGGAGTCGCCCCCATTTTCCCTCATATCCGACAATTTTTTCGGATTTTATTTTTCATGGGATTGTTGTTCACCTCATGGATGGTCAACATAACAAAAATCAAGCCATTCCAGTACTTTTAGAGCCCACATCTACCCCTTGCAACTTCAATGGTCTAAAAACGTGCTGAAAAACCATGAAGTTGCACGGGGTAGATGGTGGCTCTAAAAGTATTGGAATGAATTGATTTTTGGTATGTTGACCATCCATGAGGTGAACAACAAACCCATGAAAAAAAATTCCGAAAAAAAATGTGGGATATGGGGAAAATAGGGGCGACTCCATAGATTGAATCTAAGGAGTCGCCCTAGGAACACTTTACCCATATATATATATATATATATATATATATATATATATATATATATATATATATATATATATATATATATATATATATATATATATAAAATCTTTTGTGCTTCAAACCCTAGTTTTTTCATCACAGTCATCTTCTACATCTGCTTACATTCACCAATTTCTAGACCGCAGCTTATCCTGAGCATAAGGTATGATGCATGCAGATTAATGAACTGAAGCTTTAATTAAATCTAAGGTGTATGAGTGAATTAGCATAACTCTCCATCTATGCTCGTCACCCCATTATTTCATTTCCGTAAAGGCTCAGGTGTCATGGATCGCATTGGCATATAAAATTCAGCTGGTAAGCATATATGGCCACAGAACCATTTGGCCCTGCATTTATGTTGGCCACTAATACAAATATATTTGGCCCCTTCATAGGTTTGGATTATCCTTTCAAGTTAATTGGATCATTTTAGATAGCACTAAATAAGTAGAATAAATCGAATCAAATCAATAATATGGTACAAGAAAGCATGGACACGAATACGGGTACATATACGGAAAGGGGACAGAACAAATTGGTAAACTGAAGGGTACGGAGACGGCTATTATAATGTTATATTTTATATTTTATATATTTATACATACAAAACAAATTATATTTATAAGGTGACAGCAACTAATGTAATTTTTGTACATATAGTTTAAAGTTCATCACTACATCTTATAGTTCCTTTTTCTAGTTGCCTTAAGCATACACAAATCATTAATATAACCCATATAATTACATGTATGCTTAGAAGAATAGAAGTATACCCCCCGAAAAATACAAGTAGATAAGTAACCATTTCTGACACGTCCGACAAGTATTAAAAAGTGTTGGACATGAGTCTTATACGTGTTCAAGTGTCATCGTGCAGTAGGGCATACAATTAGGGTACACAGTCCGAGTGTTGGCACATCTGTACGGCTTCATTGTAGAAGAACCCATTTTAAATAAACTTGCTACAATTTGTATAGGCCCAAATTTATCAACATATCGTCAAATACATTCTCTCAAAAGGTTGATCATGATACTGCCATCATTTGAAAGCAGATGAGAGACGAACTGCATTGCAACTTGCAACAACATCTTGAGCTTTGATCTATGCAGAATCAGTTTGCCAAACACATGCCGCGCGCGTGTGTTGCGCGGGGGTGGGGGGATGTTCTTGATTTTGTAAGGAACTATATCCTCCATATAAAATGATAAACATAATACTCTTGATATGATTGGGCAATCATTATGTTAGCAGTGATGAAATGCTAAATGTCACAATCCAGCTGGATCTAATCAAACGCAGAACTGAAAAAAACCACCCTTGCTTTTTTTTTTCTTATTGGGGGATTTTTCTTTTGGTGGGAGGGGTGGTTGGGCTGGTGTGCTTTGGAGGCATAGCCAGGGTAGGTGAACTCACGAGGCACACTTGAATGGATTCATCTAGTACACAGCAATTTCCTCACGTTTTTATTACTTTGTTTTGGAAAGGTCTGATGTGTTATTTTCCCTACATTACCCCAGACCTTGAACACAACTCGAGTTAGATGCACCATATACATTCCACTTAATTACAATGTAAATGTTTAAAGTGTCATTTCACATAACAACCCATTACGTAAATCAGTTTCCACATAAATTAAACCATAGGGTAGTCTGGCTCGTGAGTGTGCTATTTTCTACTGCTTCAATAGAAGTATTCCTTGGCTGATATGATGCCCTTGCTTTCTTTTTGTAGTTCATATGGTCTGGGTCATTATTTCCATTTGTAGCTTGAATAGAAATTGGGCATTCATTCCATTGTTTTTCCCTTATAAGTACACAAAAGTCAAAAATATTCATGTTTAATTCTATTGTTTGAAGTGCACTTATGTTCTCGTTTCCGATGTTTTTCCCTTATAAGTACACAAAAGTCAAAAATATTCATGTTTAATTCTATTATTTGAAATGCACTTCTGTTCTCGTTTCCGTAACTGGTTTTCAACCGTTAATCTAGAGGTCTTATGTTGCAGTTCATCTACCTAGATCAATCTGCATCAGTAGATTATTCAGGAACAAACCACGATGAATTGATTAGCCATCAAAAATATTAACAGCCTTCAGGATGAAAGAGAACTTACAGGATGTCGAGGGTCTGCAAGCATTGGGAAGAGCCCTCTAACAATGAGTGATTGTCTTGCCTGCCCATTTCATCATAAAGAAACATTGAGTTTATGTGAAGTCAATTCAGAGGAATAAATATATGTAAAAAGCTAGATATGTATCTTTTTTAATGTGCTGCAAAAAATATGACTAGCAGAGAGCATAAATATGCAACCTGATATTTAAGATACTACTGCATGAAGTATTAAGCCAATAAATAAACTAGAAAAAACAAATCGTATCATGCATCATTGAGAGTTACAAAAAGCATGGCATCTATTTAATATGATTTCAGTGAAACAGTCCATTACTTCAAAAGCACCAGTAAAGCTCCATCGCAGTTGGTTCGTCTTGAGCCGAGGAATGACCACTGATAGTACAGGCATTGTAGGCCGATACTTTGCAATTAATCTGCATAAAATGAAAACATATCAAGATGCCTAGTGGGTGCTGGAAGTGAAGTCATAATTGCTCCATTGATGAACTACAAAATTGAACTTTATTTTCTGAAAGAAACATGTAAGATTTATCTGCCAGTTGTATCAAATAACAACAGTACCTCGCTGCCCTTCCAGATGAAGTAAAGACAATGATGACAGAAGCTTTAACTTTAATTGCAGCACGTACCTATGCAAACATGATTGTAACAAAACTTAGTAGAGCAACATTTCCACAAAAAATCATCTGTATTGTCTAGAATATTAGAATGGATAATATAAAGATCCGAAATATGAAGAATCTAAAACCAAAAGGCAGGAAAAGGAAAAATACATACAGCAGATGAAGCAATGGACTCCAAGTGGGTCATCGGCTCCCCAACATATTTCACAGTCTTCTTGAAGTACAAATCTTGGTTGAAAACCTTTTCGGCCTGCAAATGTGGTTAAACAAAAATGAAAACCGACCAAATGTAAAAAGAACTTGCTACATGTCATATAAGTGGCTCAAACAGCAATTCTCCAATAAGGTCTTGTGTATGTGGTTGATAACTGTTGAATATTACAAAATGCATTACAGATAGTGTGCTTCCTCCCAAATGTACTATAAATCTTCAAGAAGTTGCATGCACTGCAGCTTTGAGGAGCTCTCGTATGTATTATGAATTTTTATTCATATATAGAGGATAGTATATACATGTTCTTACAATAAATTGATGTGGATCCCTGTAAATTGTAAATACTTAAACATAGATCCTTACTATCTGATGCCAAAAGGTAGCAGGGGACCCACAGGGGAAGAAGGGTGTTTCTCAATTTTGACAGAATTAACATGTCAAGAAACAGTCATACTTGTGTTATCATCAGATGGTATTTCTATTTACTGTGAGGGCATGTCAGGAGCTCTCCATTTCTTTTCATCTGGAAATAACACCACCTAAATTTCTCAGGTATATTTTGGGTTGACCGTAACACTATTTAAACTAGGAAAGGTACAGCAAACTAAGACTTATATATATCATATAATCATAATGGAAAGGATATCAATAAACTTGATAAATAAGAACTATCATAAACATCCTTTCTACATAGTGGCTACGCAAAATTTTCAAAATTTTACTATTTTCATTTCTTAAAGTAGATCCTTCATGTCTAAAATTAGATCCTTCCTGTCTAAAAGTAGAACCTAGACTTTTGTTTTTAACAGAGTGATCTTCTTAATTGCATTACATATTTATCGAAGATATATACTTATCTGACACAAATGAAAAGAAATAATCTATTCTTCAAGCCAAATTTATAATTAGTACAATTTTTAATATTGTAATAAAATTACATGATATGCCCAGATACACAAACATGGGTAAATGAACAGAACTATTTAGGCTTTTTGCGTGCCTCCAATAAGCCCAAGATCCAGGGGGTTAATAACGTAAGCACTATGGAAACAGTCATAAACCAGAGAATTAGCTATTTCACTATCTCCATTGTCAAACCAACTTTTCTAAAAGATCTATTATAACTGCAAAGCATGTCATTTTACCTCTGCACAAAGCAGATGTAGGTAAAGACTCCCTTTAATCATAAAATGTTACCTCTGCACAATGCAGATGTAGGTAAAGACTCCCTTTAATCATAAAATGTTACCTCTGCACAGATTTTACCCACTGTTGAAATGGTTTCAACTGGGTATAACCCTCGTAGAGTTTCAGCTCCTAAAAGAATTGCATCACTTCCTGCATCCAATGAACAGCATAAGGATGTAAATTAAAATAAAAAAGAATAAAATATGCATGCTATTTGCAAATAGTTAAGTCAGCATTGTAAATTAAATAATTAACTTAAAGAGCTCTTGAATATGATTCTGCGTTCATGCTGACAAACTGCAGCATTTCAATAAAGAAATCTTTTAGCATCAGAAAATACCATCAAGTACTGCATTGGCCACATCAGTGGCTTCTGCACGAGTTGGCCTCAGGTTGTCTGTCATACTATCCACAACACGAGTAACCACTGCAGGCTTTCCAGCCATGTTACATTTGTAGACAGCAGCCTTCTGAAATAGGAACACCTGCAAATAACACGAGGAGATGCAAATACAATGTGTTAATTCAGTAATTAAAAAGAACAAGTGGACTATAAAGTTTTTGGTATTAAAAAATGGCAAAGAAAGTAGAATTTAGAAGTTATTTCAATTCCATAAAGATTAAAAATTTAGAAGAAAAATCTATGGTCATTATAAACGTTTACTAATACAAGCACATAAAAGAATCAAGCAACTTCACTCCTATAGACTAGGATTCATATATTCATTGCATATATTGACTTTATAATATTCAGTTCAAGAAGACCAAAGCTTTCACACTTTTGGGAAGTCATTGGCAAAGCCTAACCATGTAATGTTTGCACACTTGGAAAACTGGATATATTAAAACCAACCATCATTCAATATGCTTACTTTCCTGTCAGATTTTACAAATTGCAGTTACATATGCACATAATACCATTACTACAATCAACCTTATTTCATGCTACTGTTACATTACATGAAACAAACTATTTCAACTGCAATCAACAACCTTATTTCATGATCCTGTTACATACTTGGAAAACTGGATATTTAAAACTAATCATCATGAAATATGCCTTCTTCAAGATAAGGTAAAAGGTAGCTACAGAATGCCCTTCAAAGTTATAAAGTTAATATATGTTATTAAAAAAATTTAAAAATTGCGGAATACTATAGAATTCTATAATTTACCCCATGTTGAAGTCAAATTTAGAGAAGAAGCATCTAACTCTCTCTTTCAATAAGAGGCCATTATATTGCATCTTACGAATCCGAAGAAGCATCTAACTCTCTCTTTCAATAAGAGGCCATTATATTGCATCTTACGAATCCCTCACATGCTGAGAGAGTCCTGATATCAGTTTCTAATGTTTTTAAAAATTCCTGAATACTATAGGATTCTAAAACTTACCCTAAGTCTCTCTCTTTCCATAAGTGGATATCTGATAGAGATCAAATTAGATATGAAGTTTTTTATTTTAAATGTAAGGTGGAGATAGAGTTTATTTACAGTCTTCTAGTTATTTTAAGCCTTTTGGTTATTTTAGAGTTTGAGTTCTTTGAGTCTTTTAGTGTTTTGAGTCTTTTATTTATTTTAAGTGTTTTAATTATTCTAGAGTTTTAGTCACATATTAGATTGGATTTGGAAATTTAAGTTGTAAGCTTATTTAAAGGCCACAAAATTATTTATTTTAGGTAGAAATTCAATGAATAGAAATTTTGGTATAAACTTTCAGACTTTCACTATCTCCAAAAAAAATAAATCTTTTAAATTAATGTGTGAGAGTGGACTTGGTTGTCTAGACGATATGTTCCAAAAATCTCCACGTGTAAGGCACGCGAGGGTGCAAGATCTCAATTTCTGAGTTTTCTTCTTATCCAAATTCCCACAACATCCCTTTCCACTTCTGTTTTCCATCAACTTGGTATCAGAGCTAAACCTGATTTGGCTAAACTTGCTTTGTCTGCTTCTTCTCCATCAAAAAAATCTTTTTAGTTAGTGAGGTTTTTAGATCAAAAAATAAAAAAATTAAGAGAAAAAAATCAAAGAGAGAGAGGGATCAAAAAAGGGAAAGAATCAAAATCAAAAGAAAAAATGAATTTAGAAAAAAAATTAAAACATAGAGCAAGAAGAGGGAGAGTAGAGGAATAGAAAAAGAAAAGAAAAAAATTCAAAAGAAAAACCCTAACCATAGCCCTGTCATATTCCCGCCACACCCTCTGCTACCATCAACGCCACCACCATCGTCATTGCCCATTGCACGACCCGCCGCCACCATTCAAGTGCTCCACAGCCAACATCCAAGTCTTCCACCGCCTTTACCACCGTTTTCAATAGGTTTAGTCGACGATGCCGTCGCCTTCCCAACCTCCTTAAAAGGTGTGCCACGTCACGACGAACGCAAATATATAAAGATACCGACGAACGCCGTCAGAATCAGCCGAAAAATTCAACGACGCCAAAGTGCTACAATAACGACTAGGACAAGCCGTTTTCGTGGTCAAGCGACATTGAGAACCATGCTGTCAAGCGCCCCGCCAACTCCTTCGACACTGTTTATTAGCTCAGCTGAGCCAACTCAAGCCAACCAAGCCGACTGAGCCGTTGACCAGTCAATGGCTCGGCCAAGCCGCTGAGCAGCTGAGTCGAGCCGACTGCTACAGCACGACTTCGCATTTTTCGGATTTTCACTGGATTTTTAGCTTTTTAGCTGTACTTTCAACATATTTCGGTGATTACTCAAGTTTTTCGCGCAAAATTTTCGGCCATAATCGTCCGAATTGAATCTCAACAAGTTCTAAATGCCTTGCATAATACTACAGAGCTGATATTCACTTCAGTTAACCTCTAATCTAATCAAATCGTCGATGCTAAATTCTAAATAAATTCCTCAATTTGATTTTCTTCAGATTAATCAATATCATTGGTATTGCATATTTTTCTAGTCTCAATCTGTGTGCCGCATTAGCATATTAAGATTGTATTTTATCATATAAATTTAAACCCTAGGATTTTATATTTTTTCATAATTAGTGCATGTATATAGTTGGTGTTTAGGATTTCGCATTTGCATTTGTGTGATTGGTTCGCATGGCAAGTTATTACTAATGGCAAAATCCTAACATCAGGCATGGATGATAATGCAATTCAAAGACTAGAAAATCAACTTCAAAAGATATATCTAGAACTAAAAACCGACTTAAATTGAACAAGAGATCGCCTAAAAGGACTAAAAATAAGTTGAACAAAGAAAAAAAATTAATGGTTGAAGCACAGAGTACATTTGATGACGAACCTAGGATGTTCAAAAATGAAAATAATCGAAATAATAGGAGACGAGAATTTTAACGATAACTTTAGGCACGATGAATTAGGGTATATGCTCCCAACTTTGATGGAACTTATAACCATCAGATCTTCACAGATTGGTTAGCAGCAATAGAGCATTTGTTTGAATGGTACCAGTTATCAAACGAGTGAAAGATCCAATTTGCTAAGATAAAACCGATGGGGTCTGCCAAAATTTTCTAGACATCCATAGAGAACGAGATGGAGAGGGGGCATCTAATACCTATACAAAATTGGAATGAAATGAAGATCAAGCTCAAAGAAAAAGATTTGTCTACTACCTATAAAGATCGCCTACTAAAAAACTAAACGATATACGTCAATGGAACATTACTATTAAAGAGAAACATGACTAAATTCAATGACATATTTGTTAGAAGTGAACTACAAGCCACACGATATACACTTGCTAGGTTCCGTTTTGAATTAAGAGCAAATATTAGGCGTGAGACGCTTTCCAGCACTATAGATAATAGATAATGTACAATAAGCATTTAACATAGCCTTAATTTTGAAATCCATGAGAGCCCCCATAAACAAAAAGTCTACTTTAAAGCCGAGAAACAATTTAAGCAGCCAAGTGACAATATGACTAAATTAGATGCTAATGGCGCAAAAGAGAGAAATGGAAAGGCTAAGATTAATGTTTCAAATGTCACGACTTTGGTTATTTTGCTAGTTAGTGCCTTAATGAAAATCTAGTTGTTGGAGAGATCGATAATAATAATGAATTAATTGAAGAAGAATATATTCATGATATTACTGATATTCAAAATAAAGATGAATAGGATTCTAGAACCCGATTACAAGTAATTAGGTGTCTAGTTGCTACACCCAGGAGTGAGGTTGATTGGTGAAGAACTAATGTTTTCTTTACCTACATCAAAATTGGGTATAGATCTTTCAAAGTGACGATTGCCGAAGTTAGTTTTACTAATTTAGTCACCAAATCAACTATTAAAAAGATGTGGTTGAACCTCATCCACAGCCTTATAAAATTATAAAATTACATGGGCTGATGATAAATCGCATTCTGTTACTAACATTATTAAGTGCATATCTAGTTTTCAAGCTATTACGATGGCATTGGGTGTGATGGCATACCTATAGATGCTACACATATTTTGCCAGGTAGGCATTGGCTGTATGACTTAGATTTACTCATTTTGATAGATCCAACACATGCACATTTATATTTAGAGGAAAGAAAACTAGTTGACCCCTTGTAGACCCACAAACATAATTGAAAATTAAAAGAATATGTTACTCCTTTAAAAACTACTAACTCAAATAGTTCATCATGTGAATCCTTGTTCCTTAAGAGTTTGGCTTTGACATTAATCCTAATGCATTTCATGACCATTTTGCATATGATTTAAGTGTTGTCATATCGAGACTTATGAAATTTTTGCAATAAATAATTATATTCACAGGTCTGCTGGAAAATCGAATAAAAATTTACAAAAATTTACAGTTACAGATGATGATGTGAAACTAGTTTGCCTAGAGAGGTTCGTACTAGAACCAATGAGGAGGCTTTGCATGCATCATACATGTTCTTGATTAGATTTACAGAGTGATTAAAATCCTGATATGAATGTATCGAGTATTTCACAGAAGTTAAGGAGATTGAGGACATCAAATTTGTTATTCCAGATTCTCTGCATCCCACCAACAAGAAGGTTCCATTGCTTTCACTTCATTTATTATTTAGTAGAATTTTTCAGAAGATATTCGTCTGCAGATCTACATCTTATTATATTTCAAAGTTCATGGACACATCTTCTCCAGCTTCAAGAGTCAACTAATTTTTACTCTGTTATATTATATCGATGTTCACTAGGTGGCGAAGTTCTTAAGCCGGGAATAATGATAGAGATAAAATTTGATATTGAGTCTTTTACTTCACGTGAGATGGAGATAGAGTTTGAGTCTTTAGTCTTTTAGTTATTTTGAGCTTTTCGGTTATTTTATAAAGTTTGAGTTCTTTGAGTTGAGATAGAGTTTGAGTCTATGGAGTCTTCTAATTATTTTAAGTCTTTTGGTTATTTTATAGAGTTCGAGCTCTTTAGCCTTTAAGTTGTTTTGAGTTTTTTTATTTATTTTGAGTTTTTTATTTATTCTAGAGGTCTAGTCCCATATAGGATTGGGTTTTTGAGAGTCAAGTTGTAAGCATATTTAAAGGCCACAAACTTACTTGTTTTTGGTAGAAAAATCAACGAATAGAAATTTTGGAGTAAACTTTCAGTTTCTCTAGAAAATTAAATCTTTTGCATAAGTATGTGAGAGTGGGCTTCGTAACTTAGACAAAATGTCGGAAAAATCATCACATGCGAGGTGATCGAGTTGGTGATGGTAAGATTTTCGAGATATGAGATCTGAAAAGTTATCGATTTCTGAGGTGCGAGATCCAAAAAGTTAACGATTTTGGAGTTTTTTTTAAATTTCCATCAGCTCTTCCCGCTTCCGTTCTACGTCACCATCATTATGCAGCTTACAAGTCCCTTAAATGCTAAGAGATGCATGATAGCAGTTTTGCAATACCGGTTAAGAATAGGTGTTGACCTAATGTTTATAGTACCAATTTGCTAATACCAACAATACCGCAATACCCGGCCATTTCGAACTGGCCATACAACCCGCTTTTTAATAAAAATAATGGTTTATTAAAAAATTAAGCTTTCAAGATAATTAACAACAATTTGACATGTTTTTGATAAAATTGGTATTTTACTCAATGTTCAACGAAAAGTTGTACAACACGGTCGGTTGTATAATAGTAATCTATATGGAGACATGACATTTTAGTTTTAGGAAACATCATTAGAATATAGGTAAATTGCACTCAACCTCCGAAATTTGGGAATATCACTAATACCCCCTAATCAATGATATTAACACTCAGATTCAGTCACTAAACGAAAACTGTTAAAAATAAAAAATATCCAATTTTGCCATTCTTTCTCATTTAGCTGCTACCATTGCTCCAACCAGAGAGAAGAGGAGACAGAAAATGCAAGGATAGAGATGAGAGAGAGGGCATGCGAGAGAGAAAAGAAAGCATGAGACAGAAAGGTAGCATGCAAAAGGGATAGATGAAAGACAGAGAAGAGATACCAATGGTAGCACAGCCAAAGGAGGAAGAAGTGCAAAAATGGGGTGAAAAGATTTTTAATGGTTTCTGTTGAGTGAGGGTGTCTGAGAACTAATATCTAATATAAGAGGTATTAGTCATGTAAAACAGTTTTACATTATATGGTGCAATTTACCCTTAAAATATTATAAAACACATGTAGAGGTAACATTTAAGTTTTAGGATTGATTTATACATAGAGAAGTATAGAAATTCCCATAAATTCACTGAAATTTCATATGTAGACTGATTAATAGCTTAAACAACGAAACTATTTGACATTCACGAGTTGTCAGGGCTGTCAGTATGTGTGACAAGGCAACATGCTGCAATTTATCCCCTTTGTAAAAAATGGGGGGAAACACACGGGTTGAAATCAAAGCTTACATAGAGCTAATTCTTTTAACAAGAATATGACAATGACCGAATTGCATAACAAATTTCAGGTCATTATCCAAGAAATCGATCTAAGTTACGGCTCATCTTCAACGGGGTTAATCTTAAAATACTGCATGAATAGAAAATGAATTAAAAGGTTATCAGAAAGAATGACTTGCCCCACATTATATAACAAGCTTAATCTGCACACGTCTCTTGGACGAATGTTTCATGTTCTGAAGCTTCCGCATCAGAATCAAAACTTTCTAAAGAAGATGACTCTGAGGAGATTCATAAATCAGAACCTAAAACTTCCTCCTCGTCAAGCATTTGCTTCTTCCCCTTCCCCTTCCCGGATGATAATGCGATGGCTTTTCCTTTTTTTTTAGTCTTTAATTTTTTATTAGCTATTGGCGTTGGATCAGCCGACGTTGCTTTTTCAACTTGTCTCCATGTCAACTTTTCTCCAAGACTTCATCTTCATCTTCATCTGAAGCAATAGAAGCATCAAAATGTTTTTTGAGACATCCACTCGGTCATCTTGCCCTTCTTAATAGAACGAGCAGATAGGATATCAGTGATTTTGCTATGAAATCATTCTCTCAACTGGGAGCCCGACGGGCTCTGGGCGCCCCTCCATGTGTTCGACGCAATCGTTGAGCCTCCCTGGGAGCTCGCTGAAATCGTGGCAGCCCCCCGGGGGTCGCCAGGGCTTCGACGGCCAAGGGTAAGGCCGTCGCCTCCGATGGTTACACATCCTCACTCGCCGGCGGCAGATCTGAGCCGATGACGTCTGTATGCTTCAGATCTGGGCCGTTGGCGTATTCTTCCTCCACGGCTTTCCTCCACTCCCGAAAGGGTTGCTTCAGAGACTAATCTAGTGTCAAAATCGTCTTCAGAAGAGCTTCCGACATCCTCGCTGCTTCAACCTGCATGGATTGCATCTTCGCCAACTTGCTAGCAGCATTTCCTCTTGCACCATTAATGAGGATCTGAGCTCTGATACCACTTGATGAGAAAGGTGATGGGGTTGACAGTGAATTTGATTTATAATACGGGGAAATACAAAATACAGGCCTCTATTAGGCCTCTATTCGAGAGGACCACTCTCCCAAGATCTACACTAAAAACTACTCCTAAACTCGTATTTCTAAACTCTACTTTTCTTCTCCATTCTCTTCATCCCTCACACTAACCCCTTCACCCATATATATAGGGTTGGATTGACCTTATTTACAAAATTTCCACTTAGGCACCAAATTACAAAGTTGCCCCTCTGGCCACATAACTACAAAATTGCCACCATAGTGGCTACAACCCTCATTCCCAACAATAGCACAAGTACATAAAATAGAGGGACACCTCAAAACTAACAACTTCGCTGCAGTTATATTGTTCTGTGTCGTCGATCACTATTTGAACGACAGGTTGTTCTTCCAACTTCTCAACTATTGCATTCTCCAAATCATATGTATATGTTATCATGCACATCATTAAGATGTGTTCTCAGAATCATAGAACATCGTTCCAACATAAGCATAAACGACAATATTCATTATGCACTCAGTCCAACAATCTGTTATAAAACTACAACCATGCAATCTACATGTCTCGAGCAAGCTTCCAACTTCTTCTTAGAAGCTACTTCCTATGGAAGATACTTCTCAGCTATCGTATAAGATGTAGAACCTTTCAAATTTGATCTATATTTGCCATGTAATATCTGCCCAAAAGATTAATGATCTACCATAAAGAATGGGAATCTTGTCTTAAATATGCATCGTGCGATCCACTCACACGCATTTTCTCTTTCATTCTTCTTCTTACTATGTTCATTAAGGGTGGTTTACACCCCTTTTCTTTTATCCTTCCCTAGCTGCTCTAACTTCCTCGTTTCTTGAACATGCATATGCATGTCCATCAGCCATTTGAACCTTAGACTTCCAATACCTTGACTGGCTTCATGGAAGTCCACCACTTCAACATCCTCGTCCCCAAAATTATCAACTCATCTTTAAGAGCTTGAAGCTTTCATTCCTTCACTTCTTTCGATGACGGTATGGCTTGTAATGTATCAATGGCCTTCAGCCTAACTTCCTTAGGAACTTTTCTACAAGGAGCGACAGTTTCTCTCTTTCCTGCAAGATGGGTCGTGAAATGGCTAATACCGACGCTCATAACATGCTCACAAAACTTGCACATCCATTTATTAGATGCAAACTTCCCCCTGTAATCCCAAAAATTTGTTCCTCCCATGGCGGACGATGCCTTACTAGATGCTCTAGAGGACATTTTCAAAATCTATTATCAAAGAGCATAAACATGGGAAAATTATTAAATTAAAATTTAAGATAAAAAAATTTTAAAAATTAAAATATATCATAAAAATTAAAACATATCATGATTCAATACTGTAAATAATTGTGGGGATTTATGTGTACATATCTTATATTCAAACATCATGAGACGTCTTTATTTGTATACCAAAGACAATATCATTGCGTCAATCTTTATAGTCAAGAATCGGACCTATAAGGTAATCGGTAAATGACCGTATCCATTATCCAATATTGGATTAAAGCCATGTTATCCAAGTCTACAAGTGCATGCATGAACTCACAAGGGCCCCACAACCAATCCAAGTGTTAATCTCCAATAAGGCAATAGGCTGCCAAGCATGACCCTATACTTGACTAAAAAAATTAAATGGAATCAGTTTCATTTTGTAATCATCTATATACATCCCACAGTTTTCTCAGAACAATATCGTCATCGAAATAAATATTTTACAAGTCACAACCAAACAATATTATTCTCAGAACATTGACAACAATAAATAATGTCATCATCAAAATAATATTTCTCAAATTGACAATTTTTCCTCAGACCATCATCGCCATTGAAAACATATTTCTCAAGCCTCAACCCAACAAGATTATCCAAGAATATTATCCCAAGTCTCAGTATCAGGCATCAACCGAACAACGAAAAAAATCTACGAAGAAGCGATTACAGCTGCATAGAAGAAGAAGAGTCAATAGCCGCGAGGAGAAGAAGAATCGACTGTAACCTGCACTGCGGCGTAAAGAAGGAAGAAGAAGAAGAAGAATATAGCGAAGAAGAAGAAAATCGAAGAATAATAATAATAATAAGTAATGAAAAATTCCCAAAAATGATTTAAAATGTAGAATCAAGATGAAAAAACGGAAACACTTATTTTTTGGATTTACCTAAAATTTAGGTCGGACAAGCGAAAAATCAAAAGCTTCAAAACACAAAACCCCTAACTTCCGTCGAACGAGCACAAGTAGTGGAGAGAGAGATTCTTAGAGTTGATCGCTGAGAGTTTGGGACGATTTGTCGTTAATTTGAGTATTGATTCAAACGGGTATGGATCAAATCGATCCAACCCCGTTTAAAGAAATTTGCAACCCCGTCTTGCACAGTAATGGATATTATCGCCCGATATATCGGCCATATCGGCCTATAAACCCTAATATCGGGTTTTTCCTCCATTTTTCACGGTATCATACTGGCTAGAAGCCAATACCGATTCATCGGCCGATAAATCGACCGTATCGGATGATATTTAAAACGCTAGCTCTGGCAAAACTAAAATAAAACATGTATGAAGACCATAAGTAGGCTAACTAACATAACAAATCCCACTACCAAAATTGATGAGAATAAAATAACATGATTACGTTTAGGGGTGGAAAACCTTAATAGGAACTATGTGGCATAATGGTCATGTCATGGCTTGAAAAATAGATGATACCACGATGTATTGCTCGTATTATATCACATGGAACGCTTCTATCGTAAACTGACTGATACTGTCAACAATAACTAATACATTGGATCTCCAAGTTTGAAGTGCCACGAATTGAAATTTTGGCTTACTTAATATAATGCGTGAAATATAATTTAATAGAAAATCAATGTATGAAAAATCAGCTGGTACTGATCCATATCAGCCTTTTTGCACTTGTAGGGGTGCTATGAAACATAGGCCGTCCCCTCTTGACTGGCACTGCACAAAACTCTTCTTGTTTTACTGTGACACATATGCCATAGAGCCGTTTCGATATAATGAGGTCAACCCATCAGACTCAGAATTGAAAGCGAAAGCAAACTCAAATTGATCTGATTAATTGAGATAATATCTTACATGAAATTGACAAGTTAGAGTCAGCTACCGAAAAAGAGGACAGTGTCCCAAAAAAACAGAGATGGTTTGTGAACAGATGAACTTCTATGTTCAACCAATTTCCAAGTTGGAGATGAGGCAGCCCTACATGGTCCAATACTTTCTAATATATCACCTGCTATCCGATATAACTAATACCATTACTACAAACCATTGACCGATACCAATACTGCAATCAATATTGCAAACCTTGGACAAACATATATAAAATTCAATGGTCAGACCAGAGATCCAATTTAAATAACTTTGCCATACGACTGTTTTTACTAACATGCAAACAAGGGGGTCTGCACAAATTGAGTTCACACAATAATTGGCCATCGTCTTAAAGGCCTGAATTTTATGAAAGCACTGCCATTTAACGAAAATCGCACTACCATTTAACGCAAGACCAGGTAAGGTAATAGTCATGCAAAGATAAGATTTCCACCTTCTCAGGGGGAAGGTCTATTCCTAGATTCCCCCTTGAAAGGATGATGCCATCAGCTTCTTGTAGAATCTCGTCAAAATGGGTTAAGCCCTGCAACAACATGAAGGGTATAGACAAGTCAAAATTTTGAAAAATGTTACGAGTTAAGCCAAGAAATAGGCAATAACTTTAAAACAGTTGAGCAACACTATTATGTATACAAGTCACCTCTATATTTTCGATTTTTGCAAAGATCTGAGTCTGGTGAAGGTCGCCTAACTTTGAGAGAAATTCACGTGCCTATATTTCATGGATAAAAATTCCATTACTCAGCAAAATATTGAACACATCAGAATAGGTTTTAAAAATATCAAAAAAATCATTGGAAATATATCCAGCAAATCTAGCCCCTACATATATCAGCTTAACTACACAACAAGAGATCAACAAACCATGCCCGATACCCTGCTTTTGAAGTTTATCAAAGAAAAATGAATAAGGTCAATGAATATGAATGAATCTTACATGTCGAACATCTTCTGCATGCCTTGTGAAGGATAATGAGAGGATGTCAATGTTATTCTTAACACCCCATTTACTGATTACCTGAAACAATTGATGACATGTCAAACCAGATGGTTGTGGTAAAAAATATGAGTTACAAGTATTATGCAAAATTAGTACTTTCAGAAGACTATACACATTAGCTCCCCTACAGAACAAATAAGGTGAGAGACAAAAAAATGAGGTCATGCAATTGGAAAAATGAAGTATCAAATTCATAAACAAAGAGACACAAGTAGATATTTAGTTGAATCCAAGATAAACTGACTTTAAAAGACAAATGTAGACACCCAACACAACTAGACAATTGTTTGAATCCAACGCTAGAAGAAACACCAAGATGACTTGAGAATCCGAAATTAATTGGCAATAACAAGGGGGAGATAAAGATAATATACCGATAGGACATATGCATTACTCCCTCCATTTCTGTTCCCGTACGCGAATGAGGTATTGGAATTCAATAACCACATCTCATGAGGCATGGATACGGACACAGGATATGGATATAACACGACACAGACACAAGGACACGATATTCTTAATAAGTAGGATGCAATGGCACGGCAAAACAACCATGTATGTGTGTGCATGGCTATAACTATATATAATGAACATCATAAGCCATATTAACTAGTGTGTGTTCTGTTAAAGATGAACAAAAAAATAATATAAATTCTCAATGAGAAAAATCCATAACTTCTAATCAAGTAACAAAATCAAACAAAAAATATGTATAAAAATCTAATCAATGCATATGTCGTTCAAGTAATGTTTAAGCGTTATACACACAATGCATGCTTAATTAAGAAATTCATGTTAATAATTTTATGAGATATGTGGCTCCAAAATGTCAGACACTACCTTTACATTTTATGAATCGTTCACTCAGATACAACTTTTTGGCTTTTTAAAATTGGACACTGATTCAAAGTGTCTAACACGAGTCGAGCAAGTTTCATGTCTGTGTCTGGCACATATCCGACACTGACACTACACCTATTTTGAACTGTTTGTGCTTCACATACCACATCAATTTGATGCAAATTCAGTATGGATTAAGAAAAATAGGAGTTATGCCATTAATTTGAATATTCTTTTACACGAAGGGGTTAAGAATACATAAAGATTATAGCGATCATGTATAATTTGCAGTGCTCAAAACATTAGAGCAGAAGACACATTTGGTCCATGCTGGTGTTCATTCAGATATCTTGGATATTTTTACACTATCATGCCACATATCTTTTAAACCTTTATCAGATACAAGCATCCGCATTCAAAGAAGCAAATATGAAATGGGAAAAGTAGTGGACTTCCATAGATGTTTGACCTCCAGTAATAACAAAGAGTCAAGTAAATAACTAAGTGGGCCAACATAATTATAAGCCATAATAGTCAAAATACTACATAGTTGACAAAAATAACAACAGTCTTAGAAATTCAATCCAACACTTATGTTGTTGTTGTTTAAAAGTCTTCTGACACACAAAATGGTGAAAGCTAGTGCAAGAAAACATGGGAAAAGAGAGATGCATTTTCTTCCTTTTTGTGTGCATGTGTGTATGCATGTGTGTGTTTGCGAAGTCAGGAGAACAGTGTGTGGGGTGTGTTGGTGGGGGGTGCGCATGTGCTGGGTTTTTTGCAGGGGAGTGGGGAGGGGCACCCCTTGCATCTTATTCTCAGTTCTTCATCCATTATATTAGATTGAACACTCAGCCAATAAGATTTGCTTCATGCTAAACATCGTCTGTGGATATTTGCATTATTTTTCTATACAGCAAAGACAACAACTGCAAATCAAATTGTTGTAATTTCAAAAATAGAAAAGTGGATACGCTTTGCAGTTTCGAAATATAAACAACATCGAAAACCAAACTCCATGTTTTTATTTTAATTAAAAGTGGATCGAACAGAAGAAAATCGTCTGCCATCTGCAAAATGAAAAAAATTATAGTGCTTCGAAATTAAAAACAGGAATAGAATGACAACAACCAAATGTTGTGGCAATTGCAAAGTCTGGAACAGTGATACAACAAAAAATAGTCCCGGAGGCACAAGACTTATTTGCTTACATCTTTGTCAGCATCGGTTAGAGTAGGCAAGTCAATGTGTATTTGAGAAATGTGCAAAGTGAACAGAGAACCGGCAAGAGTAGCACTGTTCTTTATCACACAGACAACGTCATCCTCCTTCAGCTCTGCAACCTGCATGATTGAAGAACAAAAGGATGCATAAGAAAGAACATAACAAGAAAAACAATAAAGCAACATCAGAATATGTTATGTCAATGATCTAGGTCTAGAAGTGAGATGATCGAAAGGATGAATCATTTTATTCAAGGTCATGGACTTATAGGTGAGCATAAACAGAATGAGAAATGTATCAGATTTAGCCAGCAACAGCAGTCAATTGCACAGGAAATGAAGTATCATTTCTTTCGGATGCAGTTTTTCAGTAAGGCATAATAGGTTGGGTAAGATTTTGCTAATACTCGCACCTCCAGCCAAACCGAAGTAGTTTCACTTCCAGTGAACAAGTATTGACCAATGAATATCGTGTCACCTGGCTTCACTGCCTGCAAGGAAGAGAGCCATATTATTTACAATAAGATAAGCAGTACTCATTAACTTAAGCTGTCACAATTTAATTGGATGAATCTGTAAATTGGATGAATATGATGAATAAACAATGGTTCCTATTTCTCAATGATATTTGCAGTTGACTGTGCACATTGCATGTCATCTTATATAGCATTTTTCATTTTGGTGCCACACCACTTCAAGGGATGTTCTAGGTCTCAGACTGTTGTGCTAAAATGGCATGACAATAAAGCAAAAAAGAATGATCTAGTCTCGTAACCCAATGCATAAATACATATGAAATAAATGATGCTAAATATGCTGCTAGAATGGGCAAAAAAACTAGGGGTTGTGATGTAAACGAAAGGAAAATTTTGAGGAGGAAGAATTGGGAAAAATTTAAGGAAGAACAATTGGGGGATTATGGTTCCAAATCTTCTCATCATGGAATTTAACTCTCGTCAAATTAGACCTTTCTTAGGTTAATGAATCTAATTCACTTAAAATTCTTCATTCTTCATTAATTAAAATAAAATGTTATCATGCCTATATATAAACTTACAACTTAAAAACAAGCTTTACCACAACTGATGTGGAATTAAACTGAAATAACAAGCTACTAAAATATCAATAAAATCCTAACAAATAAAACCAATTTAAAAATGAAATCCAAATCAAAATTCAAATAAAATTCTAATTTTATCCAACTATATAGAACTTGATCCTCAGCTCACCAGCTTTAAAAAATTCATCGCATGATGCATGGATGATGCATGATGATAAGGAAGCACAAACTAGTAACAGTCTTTTATTATTGGAGAATACACATCCTCGTACTTTGAAATAAACGAAACTAAACATTACAATTGAACATCTTCAGAATAATGTATCAAAATCACGGAAGATAGAAGCTGGCTAATAAGTTGTAACAAGTAAGGAAGGATGAAGCCAATGTGCTTAATCAGATCAAGTGATGACTATATCTACAGCTGTGCCGCATGAGCAACAAATGGCTCAAGCTGGGGGCTCTAACTCTGACTGTGATGATGGATCAAGGTGACACTGAGACTCTAACTCTTGCTTGGGCTCAACCTCATGCTCCAATGTGGGCTGAAGCTCAATCTCTGTTTCAATCTTATGCCCAAGATCTGGCTCGAGCATGTACTCGGTCTCAAACTCTATTTTAAGTCTGGCTTGAGATCGATCGCAGACTTAAGCATGGGTTCGAGCTCTTGCTTTCTCTTTAATTGTTCGAATATTTGAAGAAGTTTATTATTGCTCTCGCGTAACTCTTCAAGTATATCCTTCTTAGGCTTTGGATTTGATAGTTGTTAGGATGACGATAGATCAACGCTTAAGAAGATACCGACATGGAAGATCAAATTTGAACAGTGACCAATAACAAAAAGAAATCTAAAATTTCTTATACCAAGATAGTTCTTCTCCATTTAACATGTGGTAGGCGTAAATATATTATTTTCATTCGAAAAGTCAAGATATGATAGAAAATCTTTCAAATTTATCATCGGGTGGAAGATTTAAGGAGAAAAATTACAAAATCTAGAGTTCTAAATTGGAAAATTTAGGGATACAAAGATGATAATGAATATTGAAAGTTCATCACCTAGGACATCCTCTACCCACTCCAACAAATCAGCATACCAGAGATTTAAAGATCTAAGTCTCTTATCAAGCCTCTTTTGCGTCCAGTCCATCACGTCTCACAAGAATGATTTAAAAGAAAACCCCTTTTTTGAAAGAAATATTTATTCATTCCTTTAGTGATTAACTCCCAAAAGGATGCACCTTATTTATAGCTTAAAATACATGTATGACACATGCTTGCATAAGCAAATCAAATAAAAGCATATAAAATCCTAACAGATAAAATCGAATGAAATTCCCTGAACTAGGTCCTTGTCATTCTTCTCAACTTTGAAAAAATTCATCACCCTATAAATAATGATAAAAGAGCATAGATCTGCACTTAATAAGTTGTTGAAAGTTACACATCCTTGTACCTGGAAATGAACCAAAATAAAACATTGCATACGCATATCTTCAAAAGAATGTACCAAGATCATGAAAGAAGAGAAAAATGTATAAAAGTGGTTGGCCGGCAGGCTGTGAGAGATCAGAAAGCACGAACTCAAGTTAACTCAAGCAGCTCAAGTAATGCCTTTATATGTAGCTCCAACGAATGACTCAAGCTGAAACACCAGCTCATGCAGCGATGCTAGATCAAAATCTCTAGTTCTGACTTGGGCTCAAACTTGAGCTCCAATGCAAGCTTAGACTCAATCTTTGTATCAATGTTATACTAGGGATCTAAAACGAGAGTATGCTCAAACTTAAAATGTCTCATGTTCAAGCTTAGGCTCGGGGTCAATTGTGGACTCAGACTTGAGTTCGAGCTGTTACTTAATCTTTAATTGTTCAAGCATTTGAAGAAGTTTATTATTACTTGCATGTAACTCTTCTATTTGATTTTCTCGAGTTTTGTACTTAATAATTGTTGGGACAACTGATGGATTGGTTGATGTTTAGGATTTAGGAAGATACAAATATCGAAAATCGACTGACATTGAAAAGAAATCTAGATTTACAAATACCAAGATAGCACTTCTCTACTTACCTTACTATAGACGTACATACATTTCTTTATTTGAAAAGTCAAAATGTGAGAAGAGAGCTTTCCAATGATACTCTCATTCATCATATACATACCAGTTGTGGAAGCCATAAAAGATTGAGACGATTATAGACATCGCATTTCCATTTTTTTCTTGGGAAGAAAGAGCCCAAGTAGTACCGGTTACTATAATACCCTATGAAATATAATACCCTATGAAATGTAGCTTCAATTTTGCACACACAAAACGTATGTTGGGAAAGCAAAAAAAGTGGATGTGTTTGATAAGTTTTTATTTGAGACATTGACAAGGGCAAAGAATAGCAATTTGATTTTTTTTAACGAATAAGGCAGAGATGTTGAAAGGAGGACGAAAGAAAAGACGAACAGTAGTTGTAGGAATTGTTTGATTTTTTTTCTTTCAATCAAAATATCCAGAATATTTAATCAAAATTCTAGAAAAATCTAACAAATTCAGAAAAATTCAGCAAATTGTCTGGATCAAGGGAAAATTGATTACTAGATTATTTTGATGGCTGGGGATTATTTCTTTGTAGATCTAAGAAATATAAAATTATCTAAAATTTTCAAAAAATTTGAAAAATTCTAAAAGTTCTGAAAAAATCAAGGGAAAAGTCTTGATATAAAGATATGAGTATATTCACCTCCAATATCAAATTTGATGTAGAACAAAGGAAATTTTAAAATAATTATGGAAGAATTGGGGAAATTTTGAGGAAGAACACTTGGGGGAAAATAGTTCTTAGTTTTTTCACCAAGAAATTTGACTTATTGCCAAATTAGACCTTTCTCGGGGTAAGAAATTTGATTCACTTAAAATTATTCATCTTCATTGACTAAAATAAAAAGTTCACATGCACAACTTAAACCAAGCTTCACCACAACTGATGCAAGACTAAACTGAAATAACAAACTACTAAAGATATCAGATAAAATCAAATAAAATCCTAACAAATAATACAAATTAAAAAAATAAAATTCTAACCAAAATCCTAACTAAATCAAACTAAATAGAACTTGATCCTCGTCAAGTTATGTAGTTGAATGAAAATATAGCTACAATAGCATTTTTGTAGTAGAATTTCTAGCAATGGTTATGCAACATGGTAACTAAGAAAGATGATGGAATTACAAAAATGTAAAGAAAAAAATGCAAAAAAACTGCGTTCAAATTGCCTGCAAATATTTGCAGTAAAATAGATAATTGATACTTCATCAATTCCCAAGTTACCATTAAATCACTCTTCTCACCATAAATGAAATGCGGTGTCATCATAATATTATTCTTAATTTATAATCACCACATACCTACAAATTTTATCTGTTGATAAAAATCACTGTAGCCAGTGCTAGATGCAGCATAACACCAAATGATGGATTTGTAGCTTATTTCTTGTAATAATATTACATGAATCATTTGCTACATTTCGATTGCGGCAACCCAAACTTTCCCTTGGTATCAATGTAGAAGCACCAATTGAACTGATTTCGGAGAAAAAAAATTCGTATAAGATAACATTCATTCAACTGATACATCTTTGTTACCCGTTTGGGAGATCAAAAAATTTAGAACCAAAGAAAATTTCCAAAAAACATTGATCTCAGCTGTCAAAGCTATAAACAGGCTTACTTTATATAAGATAGGCACAACATTTCCTTTTTCCCATTTATTTAAATACGGCAATTAGGAATCAGAAAGTTCTGGGCAAACCGAAAGACTAAGAGACCTGGGATGTGCTCAAAATGTGATTTATACTCTATGGCGGACCTCCTTAAGAAAATTAAGGAAAACAGATATGTTGGCATGTCCTTTCATGTCAGACAGACACTCGCAGTCCACCCAATAATTAAAAGGTGTAAAGATTTACTCGCATCAAATATTTGTATAATACTAAACATGTTTTGCATATGTAACAAGGACACTTCTACAGTCACAGCATATTGAGTAGGATACACAATAACTGGATCCTATGAAATCTGTATAAGATTCCATTCAGTCAACTGATTTAGCTTTGGTACCCATTTAGAAGATTAAAAGTTTTTCCAATTGACTAAAGAAAATTTCAAAAAAGACTGATCTCAGCTGTCAATGCAACAAACATGCCACTTTATCTAAAGTAAGCACAAAATTTCCTTTTTTTCCTTTTATTTGATTATGGAAATTGGGAATCAGACAGCTCTGGAAATGCAGAACGAAAGGAAAAAGATGTGTTGGGGGAAAATTGATGAAAGAAGTACCCTAAAGATTTGATATGATTTTGAGCCCCGTGACCTGAAGATCTAACGATCACCTACTTAAACGTCTCGCACAGAAGATTTTCCAGACCACACACATTGGTAACCAAGCCCATTTTCACACCACTCGTGCTCAAGATTTTTAAATGGCAAACAAAGTATACACAAAATTATATTCATTCAATATATGAAAAAATAAAATAAGATTCCTTTATATATGCTACAACTTAAACAGACTCCTTTCACAACCAATGTAACATTAAACTAGTTATTAAGAATAAACCGAATCAAATTTCTTCTAAAAGGATCCAAACAATTCAAAGACTCAATAACCACAAATTCTACATTAATTCAATTACTATCAAAACTAATACGCATCCAAATTAGATCATTATCATTCTTCCTAGCTTTAAATTATTCAATCCAAATTAGATCCACATCATTCTTCCTAGCTTTAAATAATTCAACATCTACTAAATGGTGATATAAATGTGTAATCCAGTATAAGTCAACCGTCTTATGTAGTTCAAGAATACACGTCATTAAATTTGAAATGAAGTAAAATATGAACATGCAGACGAACATCTTCGTAAAAATAGTTACAAATCATGAAAGACCGTAAGGCATACAAAACTTGCTTGATGGTAAGATGTGAAGGATCTAAGTGATAAACTCGACATGCTTAACTAACTCAAGCCTAACAAGAGGCTCGGTTGGTGGCTTCAGTGTGGACTCCAATTGAGATATTAATTCAGATAATGTCTTTGACTTTACCTCTAACTTTAGCTCCACATCTGGCTTATGATTTGACTTGAGTAGCTCAGGCTCAAACGCTAACTCTAGCTCTGATTCAGACTCTGACACAAGCTCATCATAAGACTCAAGCTATGACTTTAGCTTAGGCTCAAATTCTGTCTCGATTGTGATTGTTGACTCTACCAGTAGGCTTTGCTTGTGTTCTTTTCTAGCCAACTAACCAACTCTACTTCTATT
The DNA here is from genome assembly GCA_030789695.1 of Scilla litardierei. Taxonomy (NCBI): domain Eukaryota; kingdom Viridiplantae; phylum Streptophyta; class Magnoliopsida; order Asparagales; family Asparagaceae; genus Scilla; species Scilla litardierei. The sequence goes on along the minus strand of CM061142.1, from coordinate 767,809,624 downwards.
CCACTCCACCAACTCTACTTCTATTCCACTCCACGTTCAAGTCTTCAATTGGTTTCAGCTCTTGAAGTCGATAGCGGTGGTGGAGGTGAACTGATACTTGGAAAGATATCAATATCACAACTTTTTCATTAAAAACCAACATGTAAACTCGTGGTCATACGTTAACCATCAAGAATGAGTTCACCACTTAGTTTTCGATTAGCATACTAATAACTCTCTTCATCTCTTCATCTGATAAGTTATAATCTGAAAATGATTCTGCTAATAAAATTTATTAACTCTCATAAGTTCATAACCTACACAATCATAGCATCTTTAAAAAGCATTGACAATTAAGAAATAATTGTACTCAATAAACATGGTGACCAAAGTTTGGGTGATACCAATGTCAAAACAATATATTCAACCAAGACCAATTGTAACAAAAATTTCGTATCCACCAAAGAGAGCTTCTCCTTCAATCTATATTGGAAACATAAGAACTTATTCTTATTCGTTAGATCGTAGCAATAGAAATTAGAAAAATAGAATTCTTCCAAGGACTCACTTTTTATAACTTAAATGGCCATGTAATTCCTCAAAAGACACAGGTAAGGCGTGATACTTCCAAAGCTCATTTTTTGTAAATGTGTGGGCATCCAAAAGATGATATGTATGTCAAAATTTCATATTCCATTAAAGCTATTAAAAATCACTAAAATTCCTTCAAAATGTATAGTGGCTCGAACTGGCTTGTAAAGTGCTTAAACAACTCAAAAATCAGGCTGAAAATTGCTTCAAAATCATCAAAATAGTGAACTTGATGCAAAAATCAGCTAAAAATTTTAGAAAAAATAATTGAAAAGTCACAAGCCATGCTATTGACCGGCTCAGCTATGAACTATAGATCGGCTCAGCTCAGTCAACAGCTTGATCAACAAGCAATTAATTGGTTAATGGGTTAGTGATACGATCCGGTGGATCGAATCAATAAAGTTCAGATTTTTAAAGTGGAAAATATAAAAAGAGGAAATTTTGTGGACTTTAGATTGCGAAGAACTAGTAATCGATAGATAAATGAGCCTCTTTCGAGAGAAGACTCGCTCTCCTAGCTTTGAATGTACGGATCAAAGCCTAAGAACCCTCACAAGATGCCTACAATCGTTCTTCACAAAATAAGCATAAGGAAATAAAATGACGGCTAGCCCTAATAAATAGAAAAAGAGGGGATTTACTAATCTAGTCTGAAAAGACTAGAATACCCCTAGATAACTAAATCACCAAAGCCTAAGCATCAAGTGGGACCCGGGTGCGGCTTGCGACAAGCAGGACGGCGGCTAGGGGGCGTCCGCATCAATACCTCCCCTAAAAGAGCCACCTTGTCCTCAAGGTGGAGATCTGGCTTTGAAGGCCCCCGAGGGAAAACAGAGGCTAGGGTCACCTGTCAGAACCACCGTGCGACCCCCCTCCTGAAATTCCATCCTAAGCTGCTTCCAATTCATCTTCACCTCGCCCAACCCCCTCAGCCACTGCACGTCCAAAATCACATCAATATTGTCCAACTCTAGAGGCGAGAAGTCCTCTATGATCTGCACCCCTTGTAAGGTCAGACTCAGCCCCTTGCACATCCCACTGCTCTCCTCCCTCTCCCTGTCCCTGAGAGGACCGTAAACGTCTCCAAGGTGCTCACCTGCAACCTATGACGATCCACCAAATGTCGAGAGATGAAGTTGTGGGTAGCCCCACTGTCTATGAGTACCGTCACCGGCGCGTCGTCCAATCGTCCTGCCAACTTCATGGTATGGTTCGTGGTCACCCCTACCAAGGAGTTCAGGGACACCTCTGCTACATCCAGATGTGCGTGCTCAACCTCGCTCTCTTCCGTCATCACTGGCTCCCCACAATCTGCATACTCCCCCTCGTCCGGTTCTAGCACAATCTGCATCAGCCTGCTCGCACATCGATGACCGGGACTGAACTTCTCATCGCATCCTGCAGCACGCCTCGCCCTCATATCAGCCTCAGTCATCCGTTTACCAGGGATCACTGGTCGGGTTTCCTCTCTCTTCATTTCCGTGTCCACTGGTGCTACTGTAACCCCCGAAAGTGGGGCCGGTGCTGTCTGACTACGCTGGCCCTGGGCTCCCCAAGTCCCCCGAATGCGTCTCTCCTCTACATGCTTCTCCTCCGCCTTGTGGGCCAGGCGAAGGACATCCTCCAGTGTCCCCGGACTCTGCATCCTCAGCTCCGCTCGTATAGAGGGCTTCAGCCCCCTCATGAAATTCCCAATCATCACCTCGTCGGTCACCCCCTTCACCCTACTATTCAGCATCTCGAACCTCTCCATATAATCCCTAACCGTCCCCTCCTACCTCAGAGCAGATAACTGCTCATAGAAATCTCCCCCTGGGGTCTCCTGGAACCGGTCTAGTATCAGCACAGACAGCTCCTCCCAAGTGCGAAAGGGGGTCCGCGCCACCTTCCATCTGTACCAGGCCAACGCCTTGCCCTCGAAATAGATTCCGATGGCCCTCAGAACCTCCTCCTCCGTCAACCGCATCACTTGGAAGTAACGCTCCGCCCGGTAGATCCACCCATCCGGATCCGTATCGTCAAAAATCGGCATCTTCAGCTTCATAAGGCGGCGATCTGCATTGATGTCCCCATGAGGTCCCACATCTCTACCGCGGTCTCCCCACGACCGAACCCTCCGCCGACTGCCTCAACCGGTCCTCCCCCATCAACCCCGTATAACTCCTCCCGCCACGCGGGCCTCTCCCATGCCTCGGGCTGATAGTGGTGCCCTGGAAACTCCGGTGGTCGTGCGAACACGGGCCTCGGCCTCGTCGGAATGGTCTCTGCTCTCCAAAACTGGTCCGCTGGGGCCCAATAGCCGTCCCCGAAGCCCATCCGCCCCCTACTGTCCCAGGGGTTCCCCCATGATGGGGTACGAACCCAGCCACACCCCCAAAAGGTCGAGACGTAGTCGCCGGGCCCCCAGGAGGGGCGGCCCAACCCGCCGGGCCCTCGAAAGGCCCGGCCCAGCTCGTCGGGCCCCCAAATGGGCCCCCAAATCCTCCCGCACCCCCAGATGGGGGTGCCGCACCCCCCGCGGCCCTGGCGGGGGGTGCCGCCTGCACCCAGGGCCCGCCGGGGTCCGCCGGGGGCTCTGGTGGCCCCGGCGGGCTCACCCAGGCCTGGGAGTGCCTGGGAGGGCTCACCGGGGGCGCTGCGACCCCCGGAGGGCCGGGCGGCCTCGCCCAGGACTGGGAAGGCCTGGGTTGGGCCACCGGCCCTTGGGCAGGCCCGATAGGGCCTGCCGTGGCTTGAATTGACCCGCGTGGGTCTAAGGTTAGCCGCGCCGCCCTTTTCGCCTTTTCCGCGCCGTCGCCATGATGTGGAAATTCCACCGTCGTCTGTGTTTGCCCTAGGGAGGCCGATTCTAGGGTAGAATCTCCCCCTTCTTGGATCCACTTGCCTCGATCCCCTCCTTTCGCCACCGCGAGGGCTTGTATCATCTCTTTCAATTCCCGGAGATCCCGTCCTTGTTGCGCGGCGTCCGTCCTCATCCCCCGAAGTTCGATCTGGATGTCTTCTTGCGAGTGGGCGTGGTCCTTGAGTGAATCCCCCACCGTTTTCTTCAATCCTTCGAACCGTTCTTCGATCTCCCGATTGAGATCCTCCCGTAGCCCTTAAATCTTCTCATCGATCAAATCCACCTTCGATCGTGTGCTTGCCGCCATTGGGATCTAGGGCTCTGATACCAATTTGATACGATCCGGTGGATCGAATCAATAAAGTTCAGATTTTTAAAGTGGAAAATATAAAAAGAGGAAATTTTGTGGACTTTAGATTGCGAAGAACTAGTAATCGATAGATAAATGAGCCTCTTTCGAGAGGAGACTCGCTCTCCTAGCTTTGAATGTACGAATCAAAGCCTAAGAACCCTCACAAGATGCCTACAATCGTTCTTCACAAAATAAGCATAAGGAAATAAAATGACGGTTAGCCCTAATAAATAGAAAAAGAGGGGATTTACTAATCTAGTCTGAAAAGACTAGAATACCCCTAGATAACTAAATCACCAAAGCCTAAGCATCAAGTGGGACCCGGGTGCGGCTTGCGGCAAGCGGGACGGCGGCTAGGGGGCGTCCGCATCAGTTAGCAACTTCAGTCAGCTCGGTTAGCCCATGATCGGCTCAATCGGGTTGGGTCAGCTCGAGACAACTTTGTTGGCTCGAGTCAACTTGGGTCGGCTAGAGGTGGCTTAAAATAGAGCCAGCTTGGCAACTTGACTCTTCATAAAAATGGCTTGTCAGAGCAACTAATATAGCAAATCGGAGCTGATCAAAATTCAACAGTTTTCAGGGTCGTTCATCACGAGAGTCATGTGCTATAGACTTGGTGAGCAATGACGAAGCTTCTGGGGACATCAATGTGGCTATCCAAAGACAATGATAACAACAACAAAATTGATTACCGTTGATAGTGATGGTGAAAGGGGCTTTTGACGGTGACGATGATTCAGGAGATGAGAAGATAGCAACATTGATGGATGAAGACGATGGCTGCGGTGGGAGGTGAGGGTTGTGACAACTTAGGAATAGGATTAATGGTAAGGGTTTAGGAGGGGCTAAAGATGAACAGTAATGATTTTCTATTATTTTGCAAGATGAAAAATGGTGATGAAGGGGAAAGAGATGAACAATGCTTCGTGAAATTTTCTAGGGTTTTTTATTTTTGTTATTTCTCTTTCTTTTCTTTCATTTTTTTGAAACTAAAACCTAACCTAATGGAAAAATAAGATGGAGAAGACAAAGGAAATCAATGATCAAGACTTCAACTCTGATAGCAAGTTAATGCAAGAAGGAATGAGAACGATATGGCAGGAAAATTGGGGAAGAAAAGGATTTGATAAAATTTCGGTCTGCGCATCACGCACACACCTCATATGTGAAGATCTTTTTAACCTCACGCGTAGGTAACCAAGCACTCTCACAACTCTCATTCTCAAGATTTTTCGGCGTTAGATAGAGTTACAAAAAAAATATTTATTGAATATAAGAAAAATAAAATAAGTCTTGATGTCTTTATATAAGCTTACAATTTCAACAGACTCATTTCACAACCAATGAGAGACTAAACAAGTTACTAAAAATAAAATGACTCAAAATAAAAAGAACTCAAACTTCTTTTAGAAAGACTTAAACAGATTATGAAAGGCTTAAAAATTACAAATGCTAGACTGACTGGATTACTACTAAAAATAATCTAAATCCAAATTGGATCGCCATCATTTAGACATGCCGAAAGAATATGAGACATCGAGTGAGTTCAAAATATACATTCTATATAGAAGCTTCTTAAGAAAAATTAAGGAAAACAAATGGCATGCCTATTCATGTCAAACAAACACTCCAACCTACCCAACAATTGAAATTTGTAAAGCTTTATTCACATCAAAAATCTGCACAATAATGAATATGTTGTCTATGTAACAATCACACTTCTATCATGATATCATATCATAGATGTATGACACATTTGTCAGGTCCATTTTTTAAACTTGTCATTTATGTGAAGTCAAATTGTGATACATATCGAATATTGGTTGTCTTTCATGGCGTATTCACATATCATACCGCATCATATATCATAAGGTACATTATTCTTATGCGATAATTAAGCACCTAAACTCTCAACTATACATATAATAAAACCATGGACAAATATAATGATAAAACAATGAATAACTAAAGAGATTACTTTTAGCCTGAAAGTCGGGTATAAATAAGTAACTACAAGCATCTTATTTATAAATTCATAATCTTTAATCAGAGAAACTCTTAAGTTGATGCTTATGATATGATTAAGTGTTTTGTTGCTATTACTATTGCTGAACCAACAAAAACCAGGACATGCTAATATCAATTATCAACATATGCTAATACCAATTATGGAACCAGCATCCAATCAAAGCAGCATCTAATCAGGTAAACTAGTGGCATTACACAATAAAAATAGATGTTTAGATAAGAGAGTAATTTTCTTGTTTGCATTAACATTATAAATGAATAGAATTAGATCCGAACAACCAATTAATTAAGCGAACAATATTATACACTATATAGTTTTATAGCTCACTCTAATGCGAAAAAGGAATAATGAGATTGAATCAAAATGAAGAACAACACTAGAGGAACACATTGAAGGAGTTGATGGGAGGACAAGGAACCCTACATCCCCGTAAGATGCTTGACAATGATTTGAAGGGATGTAAAGATCCTTGATAAGACTCATATAATTGGCTAGGCACAATAATGCTTGGTGAAAACTTAGCTAGACTCAAAGATAGTCGGCAAAGCTTCTTGTGGCTACAGCTTATGGAATCAAAGACGAAAATAACGAAGGAGTAAAGGTCAAATCAAGCGATAAAAAGACCTAATTTGCCGAGTTAAATGTTATTCCCATAAGCAAAGAAATTAATGGACTGAAACCCGAATCAACCTCAAAATCCAATTAAAATACATATGGATGATATAAATTCTGTGGCGTAAGATACATATCATTTATCAACGGCAAATAATTAGCATGCCCCCATACAATCATCACATTCATATAATTTTCTGTCATACTGCCGTATCGTATATAATTTTCTGTCATACTGCCGTATCATACAATATGCATCGTACGACTTTGACAACTAGGGTGGCGTGTTCTTGTCCATATTCACATGATCGTATCCGTGCAACAGATGCTTTACCGCATTTTGGCAAACCCAATTATTCTATAATCAAGTTCACCTAAAGGATGCAAACAAAACAAAACTTATAAGGCAGTCGTAAATTTTAATATAGAAAAAACCCAAACTAATATGCATAATTTGCCTATGTCTGAATCATGATAAGTGTTGAGACCAACCTCGTTGTGCCAAAGAACGACACACACGTATATGTCTATAAATCAAAGGAAATGGTGCAGACACTTGAAGAGTAAATGCAAAGTATAAAACTCATGTGCAATTTTGCAGATTAACCTAAGAATAAAAACAGACACGTGAAGATGTAACATCCCCGCAACACAAGCCTTCCCAATGCATAGTTATTGAGGTTTATCTTTTTAGGTATCAAATACTAGCATAGAAACTCATCTCCAACAACATGTTACACTCATAAAGTCTAAAATATAATCGTTTTCATGAGAAATACTATCTCAAATCCCAACACACAAGGAGAGCTGCTGAATCCATAATTAGGCTAAATCCTGCCAGAAAATGATTTGTGGCATGAACCAAGCTCAATCGTATGTGATGCAATCCAAGTTGTAAGTTTGTGATAAATCTACTGAGTTTCTTGACACATTTTGACCACTTTAATTCTATGTCAGCTCCTTTTTTTTCTCATTTTTTTCTCATGTCTAATCCATTACTTTTGGAGGTCACTTAACACCCCAAGTTAGTTGGTCGCTTGATATGTCATGAAAGCATAGATATGTAATTCTAAAAGGTTCCCCTAGATGTATGACATGCCCCCTATGAGAGGCCTCCCTAGAGGATCACCCATCCTGATACTACCCCACATCAAGGCAAGCTTAAGTACAAGATGTGGTAATATGGTTCCTTAATATTCTAGCTGCAATTAAAATTGGAGATTAAAATTGGAGTTTGCTGGAACTATTCGTACTAAATCCTCACATGTTACAGTGGTAGACAGCCTAACGCTCTTTACAATACTCATGCTTCGACATGAGAAAAAATGAAAAAAATGAACCCAATTAGCTTGTAGGAAATTTCCCAGCCCGTTTGTGCATAGAGGGGTAAAACACAAACCGCTTAGAATGACTTTTGACTTGAATGACTTTGGACGATATGAAAGAAAAGGATGAGCTCTCTAATTACATATCTAATGCCACCAAACTTCAATGAGAGAAACAAGCACACGATGATGAGGCAGTGGCGTCAGCATGTGTCACAAAAAACATATGAAAATATAGATAAAAATATACAATTGATTGTGATAAATAATTGATGCAGAAATAAGGACTATTTAGTTTCTATTGCATCTAAAATTGTGACCATGGGCGTAACAATAATATTAAGACGAACAATGAAATTATGATTGCCTTTGATAGGCCGCAAAAGTTTATTGGCAACATCTTCGGGGAGGCTTCCTTCGATTGATCAGGTGTGAGGGTGACGAAAGCATCAGCCTCAAGGGAGATTGCATGTTCACTTTTGTTAACAACCTGCAACTCTGGGCCCACGGTGTCAAGCATAACCTGGACGATAGAAAAGAGATAATCAATTTTTCCCCACTTTAAAAACAAGATGCCATCAGCCCAGTAGAGAAGGCTGTGAGATAACCACATGCAAACACAGCACATAGCTTGGTTGCTTGGTTGCTTGATTGCTTTTTAGAAATGATGAATGATGAGTAAGCAAACAAAACAATGGTGCGGTGATGAGTGAGCGGTGAAGGGAGACTTACAGCACAGAGCTTCTTAGTGCTCTTGACTGCCATCTTGAGGTTTTCGAGAGTTTCCTGGTGATAGTCAACGTCTCCCCATGAGAAGTCAAAGCGCGCCACTGCAAAACAATCAACCACGAGAAAGAAAGAAAGACAAGGGAATTTGTCAGGGGAACAAAAGCGTACTCAGTAAACCGACCAGCAGCAAGAACAGAATGGTGAATATCGTACCAGACATGCCAGCCTTGAGGCAAGAGGAGATCACCTCCACCTTTCGTGACTTTGGCCCCAGAGTCCCCACGATCTTCGTCATCGCAGGGAAGAAGCTCTGCAACAAACAATTAATCAGAATAAAATCAGATCAGAACCCCTAACAACACCATCACCATCAGAATCAGAGAAGACGAGGAAGCGATCTAATATATATTTTTTCGATCTTTTCTTAAATGTTGACTGCAATCAGAGAAGGCTTACTGTTGACTACAAGGAAATAAAGGATCATGAAAACTTGAAAAATGGGAAGGAAAATAAAAGGTAGAAGAACACATACAGATTTTGATGGCTCGAGGATGGAGGCCATCCTGATCGGCTCTTCAAGCAGAAGGTGAGTCGCGTGCATCTTGTGCTGTTTGGTGTTGTCTCGGTTGATCGATCTCGATCTCGATCTCGATCTCGACCTCTTAGTCTCTTCAAGCCGAAGAGGAAAATATATGAAGAGCAGGCAGGAGGTGGAGGTGGAGAATTAGATTCGAGTATAGAGGGCAAAGAAAGGCCGCCTTTTTATTTTCTGCTTTCGTTCGATGCGATCCGCATATGCTTTCCCCTGCTAATTTAGAAACAATTTCTCCAATGCGACTGATTTGGTTAGGGCAACCGTCTCTTTGTTTTTAATATAAAAAAATTAAATAAATAAGCAAACAAATGAATTGCGCTTTTTCTTTCTCCCCCACGGCAGATATTTTCCTTGGGTTCTAGAAGTTCATTGATTCTTTTATCAACCAAGTTGAAAACATACGGACCGCCAGCTTTTGTCGACAAACAAGGGTCGTCTATCTTACTTACAGTTACAGTTACAGTTGCAATTACCTAGGATGATAGAGAAAAAAAATCAAAATATTGAAAATGTTATGAATATGAACTATTGGGCCTATTGGGTATCCATCCACATGAGTACCCATTATGAATACTATATAAAGGAGGCTAGGGGTTTCCTAGCCTCAACCCTTCTCCAAATCTGTTTCTCGTTCATAACACGTTATCAGCACGATCACGCTCGTTGGAGGAGACGGCGGCTCGCGGGAAAGGAGATCCACAAATCGCTCAGAAAAAGAAGATCGTAATCTTCTCAACGGGGAGCGAAAAGGGCATCCTTCACCAACCGTCGCCTAGATTCCTCGTCGAATCTAGAGGTAAAAATCCAAACTTTTTAGATCTAAACTTGCTTTTCTCATTAGATCTGCATGTTTTAGGATCAAAAAGTTTACAAACTCGGTTAAATTCAACATTTTTAATAAGATCTGCATGTTTAAAACAATAAAAACTTGTTTTTTATCGATCAAATTTGTTGAAAAATCCGATTTTTTTTACCTCCCCCGCCTTTTGATCCAAAAATAAAAATCCGCACGCCCGTAGGGCGGTACGGCGGCGCGCCCTTTGCGCCGCCGTCGGAGAACAATCGCCGCGGCCTCAGGCCGCGGCCAGTCGCCGCGGCCTGCAGGCCGCGGCCTCAGTCCGCGGCCCAGCGCCGCGGCCTGACGCCGCGGCGGCCGCGGCCCGCAGCCGCGGCCTGTCGCCGCCACGACGGCCGCGCCCTACACGGCCAGCCGTCGCGGCGACACGCCGCGGGCCCCCCTTAGGGTTTCCAGAAACCCTAACCCTAACGGGCTATTTTTCGGGGGAGGCCCAATATTAACCATAATGGGTTGTTCTCATGGCCCAAAAGGCCAGAAAATTAGCCCATCCACAGAAATTATTTTATTTATTTTTGGCCCTAAAAAGCCCAAAATAGTTAAAAGAAATTTTTAAAAGGGTTGAAAGCGGTAAAATAAAACATTATATTATGGATCAAAAAGGCAAAAAGTTTTTCAAAAAAAAATTGTTTTTTGCACGACACACACAATTTTTAATTACTTTAAATGCCTGTGTGTTTTGATTATCTGCGTGGTTGTATGTCGCAAATATATTATCTGCGTGGATGTGCAAATATTAGGCTATGTTTTTAGGGATCAGCCAGGTTTCCGACACCGTTTTAAATTCCTGCAATTTTTCTTTTTTTGAGAGAAATTTTGTATGTGAGGATGAATATGTAAAAAAGAAGACCGAAGGACACCAAGAAGAAGCTGAAGGCGTTCGCACAACGAATATAGGGGCTTCTCTCTGAAGTTCCCGAGTTGTACTTTATTTTTTCATGCATTCATTTTTGATGTAACTTCGGACTGTACTTCTTTTATTTTTCGGTGTCGGCTGGCTGATCCCCATAGTCCTAAGTCCTTTTCTTTCTGTTTCATTGCTTATGCATTAACTGCGTGGTTGTTAATTAGTTTTAATACCATGTTAATGTTACAATGAAACTGTCAAAAAGCATGCTAAAATCACTTTAAAATAGTTCAACGCCTATTGCTAGACTATATACATGCGATAAGTTTTTTTTAAAAATGCCTGCAGCATATAAATAGCATGTGTACATCATACTTGTTTCAATTCAATTGAACATAATCTTTAGTTTAAAAATCTTTACATTATATGTATGATGGGCTCATGGTGTGACGATATTTATGACAATAAGACAATAATGATTTCAAAAAGTTTAATATCATATCCTCTTTGACAAAATGAACCTGAAGTTTCAAAATCAAATCAAAAGTCAACACTCTCTCTCCCTAATAAAATAAATACGATGGTTTATGCGAAAATTAAAATTGCTATCTTTATAAAAGATGCATACTTTGCGGTAAACAGATATATAAGATCTATGATCTATATAAATATGGACACCAGAAGTTTTCCATAATACCGCTAAACTCTTTAAAAGAGTTCTCTCCTTTATTCTTACAAGGAAAGATTTTTTCTAGCCTTGAATATAAGCATACGCCTGAAGTCGTGGCTTAATGAATAAGTGAGAAATATATTACGCACCCACGTATTTGTTCCCCTCTGAGCATGGTAAACTATCCACATAAAATTTGAACGACTCAAGTAAAAGGCCTGAAGCTATACTCGAGCATTCAAATAGACTTTTTAAAAGTCCCTTATTAAAGTGGAAGTATAAATAATTTGCTCAAACCCCTGCTTATGTCTCCTTAAGCAAGACTAATTTTCATTGTCCTTTATAAATAAGGAATATTGAAATCAGGGGAAGTTCAGGATCAAACATGACCTGAAATAAAAATAAGGAAAACTCAAAACAGGGGAAGTCTTGGATTAAATGGGAAAGTGAAGATACGATATACCTCGACATGGAGTAAGCAATGGCAAGCCAAAATCAGACCGGAAGTTCTGATAAGAGCAATAATGTTTTTGCAAACATGAATGTGCATTAACTTATGCCATATAAAAATACATACATATCTAGTCAAAACGACGAAAGTCTAATTGACCTTATGTATATTTGGCTACTCACCGAGGACAAATAAACTTTGAAATCAAAAATTATCTGTTGTCATAACATAAGTCTTAAATGAGCATAATTATTGTTGTATGTTTTCAAGAGCACACATCACACTATGTCAATTGTTGACTTATCATCGGTATTATTCTCTTGTAGTCTTAATACATTTTATTTTACTACGTATGTTTTGCTATCTTGAATACCCCAAAAATAAAACGAGGATGCCATATACTCTCTGAAATTTACACAGTTTCAAAAAGGATATTCGTCAAAACGAAATCCCTAATGACTCAAGAAATAAATGAAGCCTGAAGCTTTGTCCCAAAATGATCCGCACAATAGTCAAAGTGAAGATGTAATCCTTCACACTTTGAACACAGTTCAACTATTAACGGACAAAAATTAACTTGAGCATTTTAATGGACTTTTCGAAAGTGCCACATAAATTCATAAGAGGAATTATTTTGGAACACCAGAAGTGTCCAGAATCGACCAAATTTTGGATCGATATCACCCTGGATTGATGATGCAAGACATCACCAACCAGACGAACCCGAAGATTCTTCAAAAAGGGTGAAACTTTCATTGTCCTATTCAAAAAGGAAAAATGAAAATGAGATCATCTCCATTCACATGGACCTTGACTCTCCCCACTTACTCAAATGAAGTTAAGATGATATACTATCATCATTAAAGATAATGAAGACCTTTAGGTCTCTTGAGAGTATTTAAGGGATATAAATAGGCTTCGTCCACTCCCTTAACCGGACTGATGATGTACCCTTGGTGTACTCATCAATATATCCTCTAAATAAATGGTCATTATCCGACCACATTCTTTTATAAAATGGTGGTAACTTTGGATAACACTGGGAAATTTAAATATTTTACAACTGGAAAAATAACGAACACCCTGAAGCTTGTGTTCACACCCAAATATGGGTAAGATAAATCATTAAAATGATTTAAATGGATTTCTTATCCATTAAAAATCCAGTTGTAGGTGACCACATGGGAACATGCAAACCATCAAAACGCATACTTAGAACCTATTTATATGAGTCTGATCACCTCATATAAACAGTTTCCGAAAACCCCTGACGGGGGAAGCGTTTAGAGCACATCTTATAGATTGTGCCATGATGAGTAGACACCCCCATATCACCAATATAGACCATCAAAATACAGAACTATTTATCGGAAGTAAATATCCCAGATAAATAGAGTCTGAGCACTCTGAACAGGGGAAGCATTTAAATTCACTTCTCCTAAGACGTGCATTGATGATCCTATTTTAAAGCTTTGATGAGATCCTGAAGATCCCTCACAACTTTAATGTCCCAGAATCAGTTTCAACAGAAATACTACAATCATCCATGAGCCTAAAGCTCAAATGACCATTTAAATCATTAATACCTATGATCTGGTTATCATGAATTGTGATGAGATCCTGAAGATCCACACTTATGAAACTGTTAAAACAGTTATCAGACATAGTTACTGACAATATAGATATTGTCAAAACTTTCACATCCCTGCTACTAAAAATCCAGCTAGGATTGACATACCGAATATATTGGATGCAATCCACCAGTAGCAGAAGTGGATATCCTCAATGGATGAGAGGACATACCACTAGGCTCCAAAAAGAGAGATCTACTCCTGGAGACCGAAAAAACAATACCACCACAGGAAAGTGAGCTCAAATCCAGAACCTTATTGCAACTTGGTTGCTAAGGACCAATTCTGGATCTGTCCATATTCTTTACCCGTCCCAGAACCTTCACTTCTTTAACGCGTCGTGAAGGAGACACCTCTGGGAGAAATCAAATGATTATAGTACGTACGGGGTGAGTTTTGGACAAGAAAGAACACCTTTTGTCGACAAATTCTCTCATATTTCATTTTGCCAGTTAAATATAAAATATCGTTTCCACAACTCTGCTTTGCCTAGAGCAAAGATAGAGATTTGGCCAAATCATAATAATGTGGAATGAGGCAATAATAAGGTGAGCTGGACTCACTTATGAAATATGAGGTGTTGGACCTGAAGTCCTGGTATCAAAAATGATATCAAATCCTGTGGGATAACTGAGTATTGAAGGAGAATTAAAATAAAATCGTTAGCTATAAGCATTTTAATTTGCTATAGTTTTAGAGGTATAAATCGCTCAAACCAGGAAGTAATCAAGTAAGATGAGCTGCACTCACTTACAAGATGAATCTGATGCATCGACTGGTTTATGTCAAGGCGTAACCCAACGAATGGCAAAAGAGGGAATTTTTGGTTGATGTTGCTATTGGATGTGACAACATCACCGATATAAAAATTTCTTCAACTGCATGTACGAATTTCTTTACTTTCCTTTCTTTTTGGGACACATATTAATAATATGATTAAAGGAAAGACAACCTAGACAAAGATCCTTAAAGGACTCATACTAAAAGGTTGTTGTTTGCACCTCTTAAAAACAGTATTGTTCTTAAGAGAGCAAATTAAAAGATTAGAGATTATTTTAAATAACTCAAAATATTATCGGATCTCCTGAAGAGAAATTACCGAAATATCTGTTAAAGCCTATCTATCAGATATGATATGATATGAAAGCCCTAGCTAGGCATAAATTCTAGGCTTACAGAACTTTAATCATCCTGAAGATGAACCATCATCCTGAAGATGAACTATTATCCTGGAAATGAACTATCATCCTGAAGATGACGTTAATAAATCATCCCGAAGATGTAAACTTCATACAATGATGATTGATGACGAAACATTAATTTCATTCTCCACCAAATACACCTATTTGGTTATATGGATATACATTAAAAGACCCCCTTTCCGTTAGCTGGAAGAGGGGAAGAATATATATGGTCCGGAAGTACCTTAAGTGTCTTTGAAACACTCTTTTACCTGGCCAACTGCATGCGTCTCTTTTGAGCGTTAGCAGTATAACTATTAGCCAGGTACAGTGCAGTGCCCCCAGCGCACCACTGGACCAGAGATATGTAGCTTCTGCGCTATCTCCAAGGGTCGAGGAAAAATCCTCTATGTTAAATGTATTTGCATATGCAGGTTACAGATCATCGCGATGAATGGCATAAAAGGGACGTCCACCTCCTGAAGATCTACACAGAATCCTTCCAAGTCTACATCCTTCCACCATCCCGAGAAGCTCATCACCCAAGGAGCAGCCCAAGAACATACAATGCCAGGTCCTGAAGTACCTCGCAGACAATGACGATTGAGACGTGGAGCTGTCTACCAAGTTTGCTAGCACTCCTTTAGTTTCTGCTAATGCCTTATATGAGTGAAACTTGTATAGATGAGTGATGCTTGTACTTTACTTTTGCTTTCGGAATGTTGCTGATGAGATGGATGTATAGACACATAGGAGATAAATGTATAGATATATAGGAGATCTGCAAGCCTGAAGCTTGATCAGATTAGGGGGAGTCAACTGTAGAGTTGTACTCTTTTTCCTTGGCTAGTGGTTTTTCCCACAGGGTTTTCCATAGTCAAGGTTTTAATGAGGCAACCATATTGACTCTGGATCCAGAAGTATCCACCCCTCGACACATCCCCAAATCAGGGGAAGTTATGGAGTGCTGTACTCTTTTCCCTTCGCTATTGGTTTTTCCCACAGGGTTTTCCATAGCTAAGGGTTTTTAACGAGGCATTTACCCTTAACTTGGATCCAGAAGTATCCACCCCTTAAGATACTCAGTAGTACTAATGAATCATTCAGTATTCATAAAGTCGAGTATACCACGTTGGTTGGATAAGGGGAAGTGTTATGAATAGGACCCATTGGGCCTATTGGGTATCCACCCACATGAGTACCCATTATGAATACTATATAAAGGAGGCTAGGGGTTTCCTAGCCTCAACCCTTCTCCAAATCTGTTTCTCGTTCATAACAGAAAAAACCAAAAAATGGGAGAGGATCAGGGGTGTGCGGGTCCGGGTACCTTGTTTTTTTATGTTACCCGGACCCTACCCGGTAAGAGACCGGTTCCTAAAATTTGGACCCAGAATCTACTCAGTTGGACCATATACCCGGACCCTATGGTTCTGGGTAGGTTCCCGGTACCCTGTAAAAAAAAATCTAATTTGTAATGCATTACGAACAATGATTTCCAAATGATCTGTGCATGACAATTACCTCAAGTACACATGAATAAAGATCAATCTGGAAGTAAAATATTGTCTCTAGTCTCTTTCTTCAGTAATAAATGTATGCTGATCAGTCATTTCTACTAGATAAAGCTAGACATATGGAAGAATGATTCACGTTTACCTCTGCTGCTCTTTTGAACTCATAAGAGAACTATATGATCTCTGATTCAAATGCATTGTTTAATGAACTTACGCGTTGCTCAGAACTCCAGGATGCAAGTTGTACTCCCTAATATTACAAGTTCAAATTAGATACATCCAGGGTGGATCACTCTTATATATTTTGATCATTAATATTGTAATATTGAAAAAATTAAATATATAAATATCGGTTCCTGTTCCGGATACCTGTTCCTTATAAACGGGAACCAGAACCGAACCCGATACCCGTCGGTTCCTAATTTTTCTACCCGGAACCTACCCAGAACCGATAACTATCTACCCAGAACATACCCGTTTGGGTAGGGTCCGATCGGGTATCTGGGTACCCTGTACCCATGCACACCCCTAGAGAGGATGGGGCTTGGCGCTTTGATTATTCTCTAAATTGAAATTACCCAGGGTGGAAAATACACACACAAAGATGCAACCGACGAAAGAGTGGAAGGATTGTTGTATGTAGCGTCGGGGGTAAAAGGGGGTGCAATTGGGCCAGAGAAAAAAATCCAGAGGGGAGGGAGGACGGGGGGCAAAGTGCAAAGAGGAATGTGTCAAGCATGTAAATAGTAAAGAGAGGAATGGGTTTCTTTGGGTTCGTGAAAAAGAAATTGCAAGCATGCAATTAAGGGATAAACAGGGGGGCTTTTGTTTGGGCACCACAAAAAAACCTCACCCCAAAGTGCGCACATACCCTCACATCCCATGTGGGATGATAACGTGGCACACCGCTCCACACGCCACATAGGACAAACCCTGCCAACTCGGTTTGTCCTAGTGGGACAATGTCACACCCGTAAATCTCTCTTTTATATAATAGACTAGAAATAACACGTGTACATACTGCGTGGTAACCCAAGAAATAACTCACACACAGGATGCGGTGCACACATGAAACCGACTAAAGAGAGAGAGAGAAGAGAGAGAGAGAGAGAGAGAGAGAGAGAGAGAGAGAGAGAGTAGAAGGAGGCACCCAGCGCAACCGAAAAGGAGAGGAAAGTGTGAGCGCGTGTGTCTATCGTCGAGTGGGAACATGGGTTAAATTGCAAAAAAAAAACCCCTTCGGAGGCAAACTGCATAAAAGGAGGAAAAACAGTCGTTAAAGTGCAAAAAATGCAGCAGGCCAAAGTAAAAAAAAGAACGATGGCAAACCTGTAAATATGTGTAAAATTGTCATGGCCTGATTAGCCCTATACAATGAATGATACGGTAATCCCCTATACACGAGTAGAGGTAGTATGAGGAGTTGGTAAGAGGTGATATGGCGTGTATATGGCTAGTGGCAGTCGTGTAATTCCGTGAAAAGTGTAGGGGCATTTTGGTCATTTGGCAATATGGGTGAAAGTGTGTGTAGAGTAAAGGTGGGTGTGTAAAGTAATGTCATACTTGTAAATTTTGAAAGAGTGGGTTAGTGTGTGAGGGGCCAGTGTGAAAATGGATGGGTTTAGTGGACACCCGTAAAATTTTAGAAAGGCTCTGGGCAAAATGGTCATTTGGGCTAAAGCTGCTGTGCATACATACTAAAGTTGTGTATGCATAAAGTAATGGCAAACTTGTAAATACTTGAAACTTAGGGGGTAATTTTGGTCATTTTAGCGTGATCATGCTTATCTTAAAGAGGATTATAGAGCTAGAGAGCTTCCACCTCTTTCTTTAAACGTCTTTCTTCTTCTTTCCTTTTCTTTTCTTTTCATTTTCTATGTTTCCTCTCCCCTCCCTTAGCCTTGGCCGAACCCTTCTCCCCCAAATTTCATCTCCATCAAGCCACAAAAACCCTAACTTTTACTTCCAAAAAATTGAAGAAGCCCTAGCTCACCTTAAAGAGAAAGAAAGGAGGAAGGTGGAGAAAGAGAAGAGAGAAAGAAAGAGACTTGCTTGAGGTAGGATTCCAACCTAGGTTTGGGAATTTTTATTTAGGGCTATGGAAATGTTATGCTGTTATTTATATTGTTCATGTTCTTGATTTCATGTATTATGTCTGCAATAGCCCAAAAGATTCAATTTTTCCTTGTTTTTCCTAGCAAATCAACCTTCCCTAAAATACAAAAATTCTGTATGTATGTTTCTACCTCAATTCTGATCTCTGTAGTTTGATTTACTTTCTGGAAAAAATATGTAGTTATAGATCTTGAAGTTCTACCCCAAATTCATATAAAATTTGACATATATTGAGTTCAATAAGTAGGAGTAAAAATTCAATGTTTGCAACATCTCTGAAAATATGTCAAACTGGACACAGTTTAGAAAAATGAAGCCTATCATCTGCACACTCTATGGAATTTTCTGATCTTGGTCTTGTTGAAAAGTTAATAAGTTTACCTACAATTCATCACAGTGCTCATATTTCGAATTTCTGGCTGCAACATGCCTAAAATTGACTTTTAATACAGACCAGAATTCTGTCTGAAAAACAGTCTGGACATGCTGCACCAAATAAATCACCATAAATTGCTTAGTGCGCATTTCTGCATGCAATTTTATGGGTGAATCCAGGACTATTATATCTCCAACTTTCATTCAGTGAGTTTTGTCAAATTCAGAAGATAAATTGAATAAATGTGTTGTATTTTAATCTGTTCCTGCAAATTTCAGCAAGCTGAACTGTTTTGGGTGTAGTTGTATTGGTGATGTTGTTAAATTTTCCATTTTACATGCTTGAATGTTGTTGATACTTCTAAGAAAGTTTAATTATGGGATTTGTTACAAAAATTGATGGTGTGACACCTTACATTTACATGGCGACTGCCATATGTTTGTTAAAATGCATAAATGTATTTGAAATGGACGAAACTTGGAAAATGGCATTTATAACTTGTGTGCCATGTATTACATTTGAGAAATTATGCATGTTAATTGAAGACCATGAGACATAACATGTCAAATGGGATGTCTCGATCTGCTCTAAGGCAGGTGAACATCCCAGCATGGGGATGGGGAAATTTGGGTATAACTTAACCATAAGGGGCTGGACTGAGAAGTTGGGGAAAGAGATATGTGATATGTCATATTTATTCCCACTCGCCTTTACTGGGAGTAGAGGGGACATACGGAGGTTGTGTTATTATGTGGAGATCCTCACTCCTGACAGGGACGGGGGAGCTGAGAGGCCCGGCGTACAGTGCCCGTGTCCACTGCGTCGTGTGCTATATTCACCTCAAATTTAGGTGAGGTCCAGGCCCTTATCTTTAGGTGATACATAGGCTTCCAAAGAGTCATTAACATCTGCTAACTAATAAACTTTATATGTGTTGTTGCACATTTGTGTGTTGTACTTTTCACCTTGGTTACTTGTACTCCTATTGCCTTTACACTCCTAATCCCCTAAATGATTTTTCCTACCCTAGTTAGTTTCCTACTGGGCACGTTTGACGTGCTCATTTTACTTTTCAGGTCTTGAGCAGGTGACACCAGAGCAGAGTCTCCCTTAGGAGATTCCGTAGACGTGAGTTGACTTGGGGACGCCACTCTTTTGGGGCTGTGTCTGGTAGTGTGAGTTGGGTCGAGTGGTGACCGAGTTGTCTTTGTAGCTGTGATATATGTTGGTGACTTGTAGCACTTCTCATGTATGTATTTGAGTCAGTTCACTTTATACTTGATGCTGGTGTGTAGTACGCTCTTTGGTTATGTAGTTCTGTGGATATGTACTTTCTGTGATGGCATTATGTGTTGCTTCTTTCTTTTATATATATATGTGATGTATGATCCCAGCATTTGCAGTGACCTGCTTATTGTGTTTCTCTATTCACGCTTGGTGTAATACCGCTGCTTGTCAACCTCCATCCTCCCTTCCCATGTTTGCGTTGCCTTACAAAGTATTTGTGGGAATGGGGCGTGACAGGTTTAGTGGTGGCCCATGCAGGTCTCGAACCTACGATATGTGAAAGGATGATACATCAAACACACTTTAATGCCATCACATATGGTACTGATTTTTCTTGTGCTGCCCTTTCTCTGCAGAATGGATAGTTGAAACGGGATATCTTTGTCAGAGATGGAGCATGCTGAGCCCTCTTTGATGGAGAAGATTTTGCTGGGTTTCCAGGCGAGTCTGGGTCAGCAGGCTGAGATGCTCGCCAAGATGCAGGGTCAAAAGACCCCAGGCTTCAAGCAGTTTAGGGCAATGAAGCCGAGGACTTTTTCTGGCAAAGAGACTGCATTGGAGGTCGATGAGTGGTTACGACGCACAGAGGATGACCTCACAGCTGTTGGATTTCCAGTGGAGGGTTGGGTTGATGCAGCAAAGATGCAATTGACTCATCAGGCCAGAGATTGGTGGGATGCCCAGGAGCGGCATCTGACAGGTCCTATCTCTTGGAAGACTTTTAAGAAGAGTTTTGAGTCCAAGTTCCTTCTGGAGACTGCAAAGGATGAGCTCAGACAGCGTTTTGAGCAGTTGACTCAGGGTCGTCGGAGTGTAGATGAGTATGACACCCAGTTTTCCTTGCTGAGCAAGTTTGCCCCAGGGCTCATTGTGACTGATGCCACCCGAGCTCGACGCTTCCGTATGGGATTGGATCCGGACTATAGAGGGGCTATGTCTACACAGAAACTGGCCACACAGGAGGATGTGCTCGAGACGGCAAGATTATATGAGATCCATTTGCGGAGCATAGGGAAAATGCCTACAGGTGACAGACGGCCATCATGATCACAGAAGGCATTATCTCGCCCAGTACAGATGGCCCAATTCAAGAGGCCAGGAGCCCCCGCAGTGACACAGATACGTCTGACATGCCAATTCTGTGGCAAGACTGGTTATGAGCAGAAGGAGTGTAGGGCTTGGGCTAGACAGTGATTCGCTTGTGGTGGCCAAGGACACATTAGCAGGTTTTGCCGGTAGCAGGGTGCCTACCCGGCCCCCGTTGCACTGTGACTTCTAGACCGATGCAGCAGCGAGCTCTTCCACCTGGTCCCAGCGGCCTTCCCTTCCAGTGCCAGCTAGACCAGGCACACCAGCCCTTAGAGGACCTTCCTTGCCTCCTCAGTGGCAGGCATACAAGAAGACTAACTCTGCTCCAAAGCCCCAGGCTTTCACGATGACAGCAGTAGAGGCAGAAAACTCAGGCCAGGTTATCACTGCCCTCTCTTTACTTTACATTATATCATTTGTTGCTTAGTTATGATAGACGTTGGTTTGATTTCCTTGTTGGCTTTTAGGTATGGTTAAAGTAGCATCTTTTCCTGCCTTAGCACTTTTTGATTCTGGGGCTTCACACTGTTTTCTGTCCTGACAATTTGTGGACAAAAATGCAATACCAGTTGACTCCTTCACTGTTAGTTGGAATATTCACACAGGAAATGGTGTGATCAGGAGTACTTCAGGACTCTGTTGTTGTCCAGTGGAAATTTGTGGTCGGGAGTTATATGCTGACTTCCTCGTGATTGAGATGCCCACATTTGAAGCGGTGTTTGGGATGGACTGGTTAGCGATGTTTTGTGCCACTATTGACTGCAAATTAAGGAGGGTAGTCTTCCAGATTCCCGATCACCCAGAATTCGAATTCAGGAGCGGTAGTTGTACATTGGAACCTGAAAGATTTAGAGCGACACCATTGGAAGCAGAAGTGTTGGCGATGGCCATGTAGGCATAGCCAGTTTTACCCAGGGTTGTGCGAGACTTTCCTGATGTCTTTCCTGACGACATTTATGGACTTCCTCCTGATCGATCATTGGAGTTCACCATTGATTTGGTACCAGGCACGCAACCCATTGTGAAGGCTCTTTATCGGATGGCATCACCTGAGCTGGCTGAGCTTCGTAATCAGTTAAAGGACATGTCAAAGCGAGGGTTGATACAGCCAAGCGTGTCACCTTGGGGAGCACCAGTACTTTGGTAAATAAGAAAGATGGATCCCGAAGGATGTGTATTGACTATAGGGAATTGAACAAGGTGACAATAAAGGACAAGTACCCACTTCCTCGCATCGATGATCTCTTTGATCAGCTTGGTGGATCCCGAGTCTACTCAAAGTTGGACTTACGGAGCGGTTATCACCAGATTAAGGTTCGGGGGTCTGATGTTTCGAAGACAACTTTTCAAACCCGTTATGGACATTATGAGTTCCTGGTGATGCCATTCGGTGTGACTAATGCTCCAGCTACCTTCATGAGATTAATGAATCCGGTATTCTTTGACTATTTGGACAAGTTCGTGGTAGTCTTTATTGATGATATCTTGATATATTCCAAGGATGAGGAAGAGCATGCGGAACACCTGAGGATTGTTCTAGATACTTTGAGGCAGCATCAGTTATATGCCAAATATAGCAAGTGCCAGTTTTGGCGGTCTAAAGTGGTATTTTTGGGGCACATAGTTTCAGGAGAAGACATATCAGTTGATCCAGAAAAGGTGGATGCAGTTGAGAAATGGCATGTTCCCAGGACGGTTTCAGAGATTCGGAGTTTCTTGGGATTGGCTGACTATTACAGGAAGTTCATCAAGGATTTCTCCAAGTTTGCTGCACTACTTACTCATCTGACTAAGAAGGATGTTGCTTATGTCTGATCTGAGGAGTATCAGCATGTATTTGAGGAGTTGAATAGAAGGTTGACTAATGCGCCAGTTCTGACAATTCCAGATTGTTTTGGGGGATTTGAGATCTTCTGTGATGCTTCTGGTAAATGGCTTGGATGTGTCTTACATCAGCATGGACGTGTTGTAGCTTATGCCTCTAGACTTCTGAAGGTGCATAAGCTAAACTACCCTACACACGATTTGGAGTTAGCAGTAGTGATTTTTGCCCTAAAGGTGTGGAGACACTTTCTGCTAGGGGAGCATGTCAAGGTGTACACCGACCACAAGAGTTTGAAGTATGTGTTCACCCAGAAGGAGCTCAACATGAGACAACATCGGTGGCTTGAGCTGGTGGCAGAATATGATCTCGATCTCCAGTATCACCCTGGAAAGGTGAACGTGGTCCCTGATGCACTTAGTAGATATCCTACTGTGATGATGTTGACCTCTCAGCCTCAGCTCCAGTGGGCCCTGCGACAGATGTAGATAAAGGTCGTTCTTCCAGGTATCAGAGCAGCCATGTTGAACTTGCAGGTCCAGTCTGATCTAGTGGACCGGATCAAAGCTGCACAGGCAGGAGATGAAAAGTTGAGGAGAATCCGAGACCAGGTAGAGGCCGGACTTCGGACTGACTTCCACATTCACGAAGATGGCTCTATTAGATTTGGAACTCGTCTATGCGTGCTAGCTGGTGCTATTCGAGAGGAATTGCTTAAAGAGGCCCATAGCTCCCCCTATTCAATTCATCCAGGAGGGACAAAGATGTACCGTGATGTGTCATTATATTCCACATTTTATCTAAATGATTACATGTCAAAATGATTGCTCATTTACATATTTCATACGATTTTACACTATTATTTGGAATAATATGACTTTCGAAGCGTTTAGGTCCATTTCAGGGATTTGGGCCGATATTGGAGCAATCTGGAGTCAATAAGACGATCGGCGACATGAAAGCACCAATAAGACTCATGATGACATGCTCGAGGTGTCAAAGAAGACTACTGGAGCAAGGAAGGGGCAAGAGAGAAGGTCTCTCGATCGAGCTATGATGTGGCGAAGGAATCGAGCGACCCGAAGTGTTGGAAACAGGACAGCCGTGCACTATTTCGAAATCTGCTATCACCTGGGATTTTTCACTATTTTTGATATTTTTCCAGATAGTAGACTTCAAGACAGTTCCAACGCCATCAAGAACGCGCCAATCGGAGGTCAGATGCGCCCTGGGGAATTTTTGCAAGATGATGCTACAGTGCTGAAATTCTGCTGAAATCTGTTTGACACCTACTCGACCGAGCAGAGCACCCTGCTCGACCGAGCAGGGTGAAAAATCATGCCGAAACGCTTCGAGCAGACAGAG
This sequence comes from Scilla litardierei, assembly GCA_030789695.1. Lineage (NCBI taxonomy): Eukaryota > Viridiplantae > Streptophyta > Magnoliopsida > Asparagales > Asparagaceae > Scilla > Scilla litardierei. Next base: position 767,785,360 of record CM061142.1, on the reverse strand, counting down.
CAACTTTTTAGGTGATGGATCCAGACTTCTTACGTACTCGACCGAGCAGCATTGTACTCAACCGAGTTGTCATGGGCCCAAAGCTGCGTCCAGATCAGGATTTTGAGAGGGTTTCGATGGGGTGATATATTCGGCTGGCGGCCATCATTTTGAGGAGAGTTTTTTATACACACTTTTGGAGAGTTTTTAGGGGGTTCTTATGGAGTTGTAGAGACGATCTTTTTGGGGAGTTTGGCTATGCCCTAGGCCCCTCCCTTATATCAAGATAAGTACTTTTGCCGTTTTAATTCTATTATTGTTTCTTTGTGATTTCTTATTGTTTATCCCTTTTTGATGCATGCAATGAAATCTTTGTGCGTTCTATTATCTATTGCTATTGCTATGCTTGAGTAGTCTTTTCTAGGGATAAGGGATTAGCCAATGGATCTTAGGATTTAGACACAAAGTTGGGATTTTTATGGTTCGTTGGATATAAAAGGGGTTGTATTTTGGTTGATCTGGCAAAATCCCTAGGAGAACTCGTACTGATATCGTGCCCACGTTCGGTGGAATCGATTATCTTAAGGAGTATCCTACGGATATAACTAGGGAGATAGTGAATTCAACCGAGATACGTGACCATGCCCGGCTCGTGCCTTGAGGGGATTCACCGACGAACTATATCACTAATTGACGGCTACCGCCATTGTCTCAATAAGAGCCACCAAAATACCTCGAAGCTCTAACCCACGAGAGTGGTACGAGTTGAGAGCGTTCGAACCACGAGAGTGGTGAGAACTTTGTAGATCCTTAATGCACGTATCGTATGCGCCCATCGCGTAAGCGGGGTTAATGCGATACGTTAGATTCATGATGCTCAGACACATGAATTCACTTCCCAGATGCTACAATCCCTGATAAAACCAATGCAACGTAAGAGTCCTAGCCTAGTGTCGACGACCGACGGTCGTAGCGGCGATTCCTAGAGCCCTAATCTTTTTATATTTTATTCTTTTATATTGTGCAAAATCACTTGTTTGCGATATCGAGTGACACGACCTTCGCATCCATCACCATTACAACACTCCATACTCCACATCCATCAATAAACCCGCAATTCTAACTCAACCTAGGCGTAAATAGGTAGTATAGCACCGCTTCTCCATGTTCGATACCTGCTTGCCACTATACCATGCTCTTGCGGTAAACGACATCGTTTCGGAGTTGATTCCGACTCGATCAAGTTTATGACACCGTTGCTGGGGATTTATCTCCGTGTAATTTGCGCCATTACTAGGTCGCTCTAGGGTTACATTCCGGACGCATCATACCGCGACCTGCGACAACATTACTGGTGGCATGTGATGAAGCGAAGTATAGCCAGAAGTGTAGCCTCGTGCTTGATATGTCAACAGGTGAAGGCCGAACACCAAATAATTGCAGGTCTGTTATAGCCTCTCCCCATACCTGAATGGAAATGGCAACACGTGACGATGGATTTTGTGACTGTGCTACCCCGCACACCCAAGGGAAATGACGCAATTTGGGTAGTCGTTGATCGCTTGACCAAATTTGCACATTTCATTCCCTTTCGAGTTGGACAGTCTACCGAGCATTTGGCTTGAAGATACATAGAGGAGATCGTGAGGCTTCATGGAGTTCTTGTTTGTATAATCTCTGATCGGGACACCAGATTCACCTCGCATTTTTGGAGAAGTTTGCAGTCTAGTTTGGGGACTCATCTCAAGTTTAGTACCGCATATCATCCCCAGATGGATGGGCAGTCCGAGCGAGTTATTCAGATCCTCGAGGACATGTTGAGAGCTTGCATGTCAGACTTTAAGGGATCTTGGGAAGATCATTTGCACTTGGTGGAGTTTGCTTACAACAATACTTATCAAGCAAGCATTTGAATGGCACCGTTTGTTGCTCTATATGGAAGGATGTGCAGATCACCTCTAAGCTGGGACGATGTTGGGGACGGTGAACTCTTAGGACCTGATTTGGTGATGGAAGCGATCGATATGGTTCTGACAGTCAAGGAGAATCTTCGTATCGCTCAGGACCGCTATAAGCATTGGGCAGATACAAAGAGGCGTCCATTGGAGTTTCAGCTAGGTGATTACGGGTTCTTGAAGATCTCCCCGACGTGTGGCACGATTCGATTTGGTAGATGAGGGAAGTTGAGCCCGAGGTTCATTGGTCCATTCGAGATCTTGGCTCCTGTTGGTGAGGTTGCCTATCGCCTTGCCTTGCCACCCTTACTTGAAGGCATCCATGATGTGTTCCACGTATCTCAGCTTCGGAAATATGTGGGAGACCCTAGTCACCTCGTGGACTTCTCAGAGATTGAAGTGCGCCTAGACCTGACTTATGAACAACAACCAGTGGCCATCCTGGATCGGAGACAGAAGATACTGAAGAAGAAGGCCATTAATTTAGTAAGGGTCATGTGGCAGCAAGAATCTCCTGGTGAATCCACCTGGGAGCGCGAGGACGAGATGAGAGATAAATACCCTCACCTGTTTATGTAAGTATCTTATCCCGGTATCAATGTCACTTTTGTTAATCTTGAGTGCAAAATTTTGTGGGGACAGTGGTGTAGGGTAATATATAGAGAGGTCCCTGGGAATTAGAAGTATTTTCTTCTTAGACTAGAACCCTTGGACTTCGAAAGTTCGAGGACGAACTTTAGTTTAAGGAGGGTAGGATGTCATGGCATGTTTAGCCCTATGACGTGCGTTTATATTTCATATATTCACGCACGTTTTCTTTTGTGTTTCCCCGTGTTTTTCGCCGTCTTTTATTCGTTTTCTTGTATTTTCTCGTTTTCTTTCACTTTTTCTTTGTTTATCCATGTTTGCAGGAGGTTGACCACGTAGGGGACGTTTAACGATGATATCCCAAGTCCCCGGAGCAACGGGAGGAGTCACGCGTGATCCAGGGGGTCATACGCCAAAGAATACATCTTTCAGCCCCTCACCCGATCGGTTGGTCATCTCCAACCGATCGGGTGATGCACGCGTGCACCACCCGGTCTCAGCCGGAGCTCACATGGAAGTCACCCGACCGGTTCGCAGACCGGTTCAGCGGGGGCATGTTCTCTGTTTTCTCGAGCAAAATGCCAACCGATCGGGTGACTCTCACCCGATCGGTTAATCTGTAGCTGAAGATGAGGAGCTGAAGACACGGGCACCAAACCGATCGCTTCACTCGATGGATCCAAGATCCAACCGGTCACTCAAGAACTCACCCGACCGGTTCATGTGATCGGGTGAAAGCTCGCCGTTTTCTGTTATTATTTTGTAACGGATCAACCGATCGGTTGACTTGTCAACCGATCGGTTGATGCGAGAGTCTATAAATAGAACCCCTAGGGTTCCAGAAACGGGGGGCTGTGAGTTTTTTTACTGTTTTCTCACTTTGTGACGGCTGTAATTTCTGTTCCTTTGTAAGTTTTTAGATCTTCCTCAAATTTTAGTATTGTCTTAATTACTCTATTACTTCTGCATTACAATCGTCCGATTATGATTCCAACGGTTAATTTTTATTTAGATCGCTTTTTCATGGATTTTTATGAGTAGTTCCCAAATCTGGGATTTTGGTGGAAACCCCTTCGGGGGCCCTTCCCGATGCGTCCATAGGGTTAGGAAATCGATAGGGATTAGGAATCTAACGGTTACACGGGGTGTTTCATTGTCATCGGCGGGAAAAAGACCGCCTTTGACCGTTGGGCCAATGGGGAATAAACTTGGCGGTTGACTCCCTAGCCATAGCTCACACCCATAGCGTAGACGTCGAATCCTAGCACACGGGAGCGGCAGGATGAGACGTTGGGAGTTATCATTGCGGGCTTAGTGCTCCCGGGATCGATCAGTGTTAATGGACACGGGAGTGCCCACTGATCGAATCTGGGAAGTCCGGTGTATCATCCTGGGCACCGACCGGAATATCGGGCCCATGGGATGCCGGTACCACTTTCAGAGGCAACGTCTCACCATTAGACCCTAATTCCGATCGCTATCCATACCCATAGGCCGTATCGGCGAGAGTCTCTCGTCGGGTTGGAAACCAAAGTCTCGGGTTTTCTTTCTTATTGTTCATACCCTTTATTTTCTTTCCGTGACAACCATTTACCGATTCGGGCTAGCTCGCCCCCCGGGGTGATTTTGGTCCTACCTGACCCAAGCACAACCTCGCCTCCCTGAGTTCGATAAACCCGCACCCTACACTAACCGTGCACTTGCGGTAAACGACACCGCGCCCATACCGTAAACTCGGGGGTGCCGGTCAAGTTTATGGCGCCGTTGCCGGGGAGGCAACGTGATTGTTATTTTAGGATCTCTTGAACCCTCATGTCTAGCTCTCATCCCTACCTCGCGATAATTTTCGCCTTCTCCTTTTTCTTTTTTATTTTTCTTATTTTTATTTCTTATTTTATATGTTTCTTTCCCACTTGTCGCTTCACGGGTGTTTGTTGTTTTTCATGCGCAGGAGTTCGAGGAGTCTTGACGACTTGATTCCCCTCGATCCAGAGATTAACGCCACCCTTAGGCGTTTGGCCGCCGAGAAGCGAAGAAGAGAGGATCCCGAATCCATGGAGGAGAACACCCCGCCTCACAAGTCCATGTTGGAGTACTCGATGCCATCCATCGAGTCGACTTCCGCCATCCGTTCTCCAGCTATTGCGGCCCAAAGCTTCGAGCTGAAGCCGTCTTTAGTGACATGGATCCAGCAGGACCAGTTTGCGGGTGCACCCATGGAGAGCCCGATCGAGCACCTAGACTCCTTCTTTGAGAAATGTGACACCTTCCAGATTAATGGTGTCACGACAGAGGCTATCCGTCTGAAGCTGTTCCCCTTCTCTTTGCGAGACAAAGCCAAGCAATGGCTTAGGGGGAAGGACCCCAACACTTTCAACACCTGGGAGAAGCTCTCCAACGCTTTTCTGATGAAGGTCTTTCCTCCGGGGAAGACCATGAAGTTGAGGAGTGAGATCTCCTCCTTCTCCCAGGCCAGCCACGAGTCCTTGCATGAAGCTCGGACGAGATATAAGGAAATGCAAAGAAGATGCCCTCACCATGAGCTTCCGAAGTGGCAGATTATTAATCTGTTCTACAATGGGTTGAGGGATGACCTGAAATCTTCTATGGACGCCGCGGCTGGGGGTTCCTTCATGTCTAGGAGCGAGGAAGATGCCGGACATATTCTGGAAAATATGGCATCCAACAATGAGCGGTGGTGTGACGAGAGAGCCACACCAAGATCCGGGGGTATACACAGAGTCGAGGACGTCGACAAACTTTCAAGCAAGTTCGACTTGCTTTCGACCCAGATCTCCGCACTAATAGTAGGAGCCGGTGGGGCCGGTACACAGCAAATTTCAGCGGTAGAATCCGAATTCTTTGGGGAATTCGACGGTGGTGACATCTCACCACCGTTGGATCAGGCGAGTGCACTATTTTACAACCCCACGGGAAATGCGCCGTATCCGCCAAGGACCAATTCCAACCCGGCCTACTCTCCAAACAACCGGAACCACCCAAACTTCAGTTACCGGCCACCATTTCAGCCCTCGCCGCCTCAGCAGCCGCAGCAACAAACTTATCAGCCGGCTAGGCCATAGCAGAGTCAGGTTCAGCAGCAACCGTTTCAGCAGCAACCATTTCAGCAGCAACCTCAGCAACAATTTTACGCCCCAAGGAATCAGCAGCCATTCCAGCAGCAGCAGCAGTATGGCCAACAGAGGGCCGTCTCTCCGGTTGAGTCTCTCTTGACTCAATATATTACCAACCAGGAGAAGATCAATCAAAAGCTGGAAATGGGTCAGCGGACCCTCACGGACCAAGTAACCCAGCCGGGGTTACAAGTGGCGAACCTTTCAAGGTCACAAAACCAATTACCGTCACAACCGGAGGTGAACCCGAGGGGAGCAACCCAAACATCGGCACTCGTGCACGAGCACGCAAATGTGTCCGCTATCGTTCTGAGAAGCGGGACACAAATTCCTACTAGAGTGCCCCCTAGCAAACCAGAAGCACCATTGGTCGTTGAGAGACCGATCGAAAAATCAAACGACGCCGGTGCTTCGTCATCAAATCCTATGACTCCGGAGGGAGTCTCTGAAGAAGGGAAGAAGAAGAAGGAGGAAGGGAGCCCGAAAGTGTTCAAACCCGTTGTGCCATTTCCACAACGGTTAGCTCAGGCCAAAATTGATGAGAAATATGGCAAGTTCTTCGCCATGGTCAAGGACCTAAGCCTGTAAATCCCCTTCCTAGAAGCAATCGAAACAATCCCCTCCTATGCAAAATTCCTGAAAGATTTGGTAACGAGAGGGTCTAGAAAGGAGAAAGTAGTGTTGACGGCGGAATGTAGCGCTCTTATCCAGAGGGCAAATCCGCCGAAACTCAAGGACCCAGGGAGCTTCTCAATTCCTTGCACGATCGGAGCAGTAAAGATTCATCGTGCACTCGTCGATCTCGGAGCGAGTGTTAGTTTGATGCCCTTGTCGATGTATAGAAGGATAGGAATGGGTGATTTGGAGCCCACCGGTATGACCCTACAACTAGCTGACCGGTCGGTCAAATATCCGGTGGGAATTGTGGATGACCTCCCCGTTAATGTAAGAGGGGTGCATGTACCAGTGGACTTCGTAGTCATGGACATGCCTGAAGACGCACACACCCCGATCATCCTGGGACGGCCTTTCATGGCCACTGCTGGCATTTTGATAGATGTGAAGAACGGAAAACTTTCTCTAAACGTCAGCGGAGAAAAAGTTGAATTTGATCTGGGGTTGTCCATGAAGTACCCCGATCCCCCTGATGACCCTCGGTGTAATTTGCTTGAGGTAGAAGAAGAGAAGGCCGCTGAAGAGAGCTCCTGGGAGATTCTCTTAAGAAACCCCCCGATGACTTGGGGAATTTAGAAGACCAAGACGGCCCCGAGAACAAAGAAGCTGCTGGAAAAGCGAGTGCAGTAAGAACGACCCCTCCCGGGTTCCCCAAGGCTCCTCCTGCGAGGAGGACGGGGAAAGAGCCCATGGACCTCACTAAAGACGAGGTCCGGATCCTAAAGAAGATGGCGGGAAGCGCCAACACGAAAGAGAAGCCCCCGGATCCCAAGAACAAGGAGAGGGTAGTCGAGCAAGTATTTCTCCAGCCGCCGACTACTCCAAAGGCCTTCAGCTCCAATGAAGAAGAGATGCCGAACTTCGGGCATCACCCGTATCAACCACCGTGAACATCTCTTGCGGGCGTCGAGCCAACGACGTTAAACAAGTGCGCTTCATGGGAGGCAACCCATGTTCTAAACTTTTTCCCCACTTTTTAGTGTTATTTTTTATTTTATTTTATCTATTTTTATAAATAAAATCAGCCGCGAGAACATCCGTTCAGGGACTTAGACAATCTGTTGGCTTTTGCAGGAAACAAAGCCCCAACCGATCGGTTGATAACTCACCCGATCGGTTGGGATGTATCAGATACATGCCGAGATCTGTCCCCAAATGACCCGATCGGTTGAGGAATGAAGAGACCGGGTGACAGACCGGGGGAGCTGGGGAGAACTCTCGGAAATTTTTGGGGAATATCAACCGATCGGTTGAGTTCGAGCGCGATCGGTTGATGCGACCGGGTGAGCAGCCCTCAGTTCTCGGGAAAATGAGTGGAGCGGCCAACCGATCGGTTGACAAGTCAACCGACCGGTTCGCCTGTAGCAATTCTTCGACAAGAAATTTCGACCTAACCGTCAACCGATCGGGTGACAAGTCACCCGATCGGTTCGACTTAAAACCCTATAAATATCCCCGACTGCCCATTCGATCCACACTCGGCATTTTTGAATCCGGAGCCGCCGTTTATACTCCTCTCATGCGCCTGACTTCCTTCTTCCCCAAAACCAACCTCGATCGTCTTTCCCCGCCATCTCCCTACCCGTCCACCATCGATTTCCCTCCATTCTCCTCAATCCCTCACACACACAAAACCCTAACTTTCACCCATTCTCCCCAACATCGAAACTTGTTGAAGAAATCGCCGCGGCTCCACAGCGTGCTCCTATCGCGTAGCATCGGGGCGTCTACGAGCAGCGATCTTCATCTCATTTGGGTAAACTCGCTCCTTTGCTCAATGTTTATTTTTACCCCAGATATTCCATTTGCTCGTTGGCCGTATTTCGTGTTTGTGTTGATTCATTGTACTTTTACATACTCGCACACACACAAGACACCCGCACAATGCCTCCCCGCCGTGTTTAACCCACCGACGCCAGCTCTTCGAACCCTAGGCCCACCCGTCGCGCTCGTCGCGCACAGCCCCCCGCTCAGCCCACCACCTCCAACCCATCTACCCTCGATCAAGACCAAGCCGATCGATTCACGGCCATGATCCTCCTAGCTGGGCAGGGTGGTCGGATAACCGAGGAGTCCGTCGACCGAGACCTCCCCTTTCTTCAAAGCTTCATTCGCCACATCCGTGAAGACCCACCCGACGTCTCCGAGCTCCACATTCCACCCCCCACGACCCCTGGTCCACAGCGCAGGCCCCTGTCACCACCTCCAGAGGGTGGTGCCCCTGCTTGATCTTCATTTCCCTCTTTTGCCCCCCCATATTTGTGCCCATCTGTCTTTTCGGGGCCCTGCTTTGTCTCTGTCGGAGGGGGGGCATTCGCGTGTCGCTTTCTGATTTCACCTTATTTGTTTTTGACTACCCCTTGCATATCTCTGCATTTCATTGATCATATCATTTCGCTAGCACGGTCATGTTTAGCTTGGTGGACGTCTATTTTGGTGTGCTGTCGTGTTTTGTTTGTTTTTCTCATTTTTGTGTGTGTGCTTGTTTTTCATTTTTTGAGTGTCGTGTCGTGTGGTTTTATTTTTATTTTCGTGGTGTTTGATTTTGATTTTGATCTTTCTTTCTTTTTCAGTTTCATCTATGTGTTTTCCTCGTTGCCATTTCTTTTTGTGTCAGTGCGTATCCCCCCCCCATTTTCATTGCCCTCCCGTACTCACTCATATTGCATTGAGGGCAATGCAAACTTCAGCTTGGGGGAGTCGCACTGTGTGCGTCGTTTGAGTCCTTCTTTTTCGTTTTTTTGTGTCGTTTTCATCGTGTTTTTATTTTTTCTTTTCTTCTTTTTAGCTCTTTCTCCTAGAGATGAATCCTATGATGAATCGCCACAAAGTCACACACACCTAGCATTGCATCGATAATCACACTCACTAACCCTAGGATTTCGAGTCCTCTTGCATTCCACGCATTGTGGGTCCACTTAGCTTTCTTGTGAGTCGTGCGTCGTGCCTATCTATTTGGTGTGCTTCTGCTTTGTGATTTTACTTTATATACCTGTCCAGGAATGACCCCTAGATTATCATGCTTCGATTTGAATATGTGGTATTTGTTTCTACTATATGCATGCTATATTTATATCGTATATTTCAATTCGCATGCGTCGGGATTCCACAACTAAGGACTAGGATAACCCATTTAGCCTATGCTCTATTTAGCGAGAATAGTTTCCTTTGCCCGAGTGTTTAGATTTCGACTTCTTTTTTGTTTTACTTGGTGCAAATCCCCTCGTCGTGTACCGTTCTCCCACTTGGGAGAGTGCACATGTGTATAGCCAAAAACCCAAAAATCCAAAAGAAAAATAGAAAAAAGGAAAAGAAAAACCCAAAAAGAGAAGAAAAGAAAAATTTTGTATAGCCGAAAAGCCAAAAAAATATACAAATGCACAAAACCCAAAAAAAATTCCCGTGTGAATATTTTTTCCTACTTGCCGAGAATAAAGGGAAGGCGAGAATTTGCACCGAGTGTTCTACTCCACATCATCTCAACCCCCATCGTTTTCGAAAACACTTGGCTTAGGAACTTTTTTTAGCTAGTATCTAGGCTATAGTGGCGTGATTTCCTTAACCCTAGTTGTGGAGTCCCTGACGCATGATATGTTTCGATTCTCTCTATTCTCATGCATGCTTGAACTATATATTCGCCGCTTAATTCAATTCGAATCGATATTTGGGTCGTATCTTTTATTTGCGTATATCGAGCCTCATAGCACATTGTAGAAAGCGACACCATTTGCTAGCACACGACCGCACTCACTCGCGCTTCACCGCGTGGGCCCACGACACTTATTTGGACTCGTTTTCCTAGGTTTAGTGGTGTGATTTGGCGTTTGCTTGCTTGGTGTGTCGTTTTTGATTTTGTTGGCTCTGACGGATGATCTAGGACATAGAGTTTTCTTTTTCTTTCTTCCTCTCTATTTTTCCCTTCCGAGCTCATATTCTCACTCGTCTTCCTCGAGGACGAGGAAGAGTTCAGCTTGGGGGATTTTGACGTGCGTTTATATTTCATATATTCACGCATGTTTTCTTTTGTGTTTCCCCGTGTTTTTCGCCGTCTTTTATTCGTTTTCTTGTATTTTCTCGTTTTCTTTCACTTTTTCTTTGTTTATCCATGTTTGCAGGAGGTTGACCACGTAGGGGACGTTTAACGATGATATCCCAAGTCCTCAGAGCAACGGGAGGAGTCACGCGTGATCCAGGGGGTCATACGCCAAAGAATACATCTTTCAGCCCCTCACCCGGTCGGTTGGTCATCTCCAACTGATCGGGTGATGCACGCGTGCACCACCCGGTCTCAGCCGGAGCTCACATGGAAGTCACCCAACCGGTTCGCAGACCGGTTCAGCGGGGGCCTGTTTTCTGTTTTCTCGAGCAAAATGCCAACCGATCGGGTGACTCTCACCTAATCGGTTCATCTGTAGCTGAAGATGAGGAGCTGAAGACACGGGCACCAAACCGATCGCTTCACCCGACGGCTCCAAGATCTAACCAGTCACTCAAGAACTCACCCGACCGGTTCATGTGATCGGGTGAAAGCTCGCCGTTTTCTGTTATTATTTTGTAACGGATCAACCGATCGGTTGACTTGTCAACCGATCGTTTGATGCGAGAGTCTATAAATAGAACCCCTAGGGTTCCAGAAACGGGGGGCTGCGAGTTTTTTTACTGTTTTCTCACTTTGTGACGGCTGTAATTTCTGTTCCTTTGTAAGTTTTCAGATCTTCCTCAAATTTTAGTATTGTCTTAATTACTCTATTACTTCTGCATTACAATCGTCCGATTATGATTCCAACGGTTAATTTTTATTTAGATCGCTTTTTCATGGATTTTTGTGAGTAGTTCCCAAATCTGGGATTTTGGTGGAAACCGCTTCGGGGGCCCTTCCCGATGCGTCCATAGGGTTAGGAAATCGATAGGGATTAGGAATCTAACGGTTACGTGGGGTGTTTCATTGTCATCGGCGGGAAAAAGACCGCCTTTGACCGTTGGGCCAAGGGGGAATAAACTTGGCGGTTGACTCCCTAGCCATAGCTCACACCCATAGCGTAGACGTCGAATCCTAGCACGCGGGAGCGGCAGGATGAGACATTGGGAGTTATCGTTGCGGGCTTAGTGCTCCCGGGATCGATCAGTGTTAATGGACACGGGAGTGCCCACTGATCGAATCCGGGAAGTCCGGTGTATCATCCTGGGTACCGACCGGAATATCGGGCCCATGGGATGCCGGTAACACTTTCAGAGGCAACGTCTCACCATTAGACCCTAATTCCGATCGCTATCCATACCCGTAGGCCGTATCGGCGAGAGTCTCTCGTCGGGTTGGAAACAAAAGTCCCGGGTTTTCTTTCTTATTGTTCATACCCTTTATTTCTTTCCGTGACAACCATTTACCGATTCGGGCTAGCTCGCCCCCCGGGGTGATTTTGGTCCTACCTGACCCAAGCACAACCTCGCCTCCCTGAGTTTGATAAACCCGCACCCTACACTAACTGTGCACTTGCGGTAAACGACACCGCGCCCATACCGTAAACCCGGGGGTGCCGGTCACCCTATACGGCGACTGATACGGTAGTCCCCTATACACGAGTAGAGGGAGTATGAGGGTTTTGGTAAAAGGTGATATGTCGTGTATATGGCTAGTGGCAGTCGTGTAATTCCGTGAAAAGTGTAGGGGCATTTTGGTCATTTGGCAATATAAGTGGAAGTGTGTGTAGAGTAAAGGTGGGTGTGTAAAGTAATGTCATACTAGTAAATTTTGAAAGAGTGGGTTAGTGTGTGAGGGGCCAGTGTGAAAATGGATGGGTTTAGTGGCACACCCATAAAATTTTAGACAGGCTAGGGGCAAAATGGTCATTTGGCCTAAAACTGCTGTGCGTACATACTAAAGTTGTGTGTGCATAAAGTAATGGCAAACTTGTAAATACTTGAAACTTGGGAGGTAATTTTGGAGGGGTATTAAAGTCATTTTAGCATGATCATGCTTTTCTTAAAGAGGATTCTAGAGCTAGAGACCTTCCACCTCTTTCTTTAAACTTCTTTCTTCTTCTTTTCTTTTCATTTTCTATTTTTCCTCTCCCCTCCCTTAGCCTTGGCCGAACCCTTCTCCCCCAAATTTCATCTCCATCAAGCCACAAAAACCCTAATTTTTACTTCCAAAAAATTGAAGAAACCCTAGCTCACCTTAAGGAGAAAGAAAGGAGGCAGGAGGAGAAAGAGAAGAGAGAAAGAAAGAGACTTGCTTGAGGTAGGATTCTAACCTAGGTTTGGGAATTTTTATTTAGGGCTATGGAAATGTTATGATGTTATTTGTATTGTTCATGTTCTTGATTTCATGTATTATGTTTGCAATAGCCCAAAAGATTCAATTTTTCCTTGTTTTCCTAGCACACAACCTCCCCTAAAATACAGAAATTCTGTATGTATGTTTCTACCTCAATTCTGATCTCTGTAGTTTGATTTACTTTCTTAAAAAAATATATAGTTATAGATCTTGAAGTTCTACCCCAAATTCATATAAAATTTGACATATGTTGAGTTCAATAAGTAGGAGTAAAAATTCAATGTTTGCAACATGTCTGAAAATATGTTAAACTGGACACAGTTTAGAAAAATGAAGCCTATCACTTGCACACTCTATGGAATTTTCCGATCTTGTCTTGTTGAAAAGTTAATAAGTTTACCTACAAATTCATCACAGTGCTCATATTTCGAATTTCTGTCTGCAACATGCCTAAAATTGACTTTTAATACAGACCCAGAATTCTGTCTGAAAAACAGTCTGGACATGCTGCACCAAATAAATCACCATAAATTGACGAGTCCACATTTCTGCATGCAATTTTATGGGTGAATCCATGACTATTATATATCCAACTTTCATTCAGTGAGTTTTTTCAAATTCATAAGAGAAATTGAATAAATGTGATGTCTTTTAAGCTGTTCCTGCAAATTTCAGCAAGCTGAACTGTTTTGGGTGAAGTTGAATTGGTGATGTTGTTAAAATTTCCATTTTACATGCTTGAATGTTGTTGATACTTTTAAGAAAGTTTAATTATGGGATTTGTTACAAAAATTGATGGTGTGACACCTTACATTTACATGACGACTGCCATATGTTTGTTAAAATGCCTAAATGAATTTGAAATGGACGAAACTTGGAAAATGGCATTTATAACTTGTGTGCCATGTATTAAATTTGAGAAATTATGCATGTTCATTGAAGATCTTGAGACATGACATGTCAAATGGGATGTCTCGATCTGCTCTAAGGCGGGTGAACATCCCAGCATGGGGGAAGGGGGAAGTTTGGGTATAACTTAACCATAAGGGGATGGACTGAGAAGTTGGGAAAAGAGATATGTGATATGCGATATTTATTCCCACTCGCCTTTACCAGGAGTGGAGGGGACATACAGAGGTTGTGTTATTATGTGGAGAGCCTCACTCCTGCCAGGGACAGGGGAGCTGAGAGGCCTGGCGTACAGTGCCCGTGTCCACTGCGTCGTGTGCTATATCCACCCCAAATTTGGGGTGAGATCCAGGCCCTTATCTTTAGGTGATACCTAGGATTCCAAAGAGTCATTAACACCTGCTAACTAATAAACTTTATATGTGTTGTTGTTGCACATTTGTGTGTTGTACTTTTCACCTTGGTTGCTTGTACTCATATTGCCTTTACACTCCTAATCCCCTAAATGATTTTCCTACCCTAGTTAGTTTCCTACTGGGCACGTTTGACGTGCTTATTTTACTTTTCAGGTCTTGAGCAGGTGACACCAGAGCAGAATCTCCCTCAAGAGATTTCGTAGACGTGAGTTGACTTGGGGACGCCACTCTTTTGGGGCTGTGTCTGGTAGTGTGAGTTGGGTCGAGTGGTGAGCGAGTTGTCTTTGTAGATGTGATATATGTTGGAGGCTTATAGCACTTCTCATGTATGTACTTGAGTCAGTTCACTTTGTACTTGATGCTGGTGTGTAGTACGCTCTTTGGTTATGTAGTTCTGTGGATATGTACTTTCTGTGATGGCATTATGTGTTGCTTCTTTCTTATATATATATATATATATATATATATATATATATCTATTCTATAAAACATGAAGAATTTGAATTTTGTCCCACGTGTCCACCTTTGTCCTACGTGGCCATCTTTTATCCTACATGGACAAACAAGTTGGTGACTAGGACATCATTTGGATCAACGTTTGAGGGGAAAAAGTTTGAAAACTTAGGGCGGGGGAAGCTGCTGGGAAATGAAACTTGGGGGGGAAAAGTCCCGCTAGAAATTTTTTTGCTGGCATAATGAAGCCAACAATTTGGTTTAAAAAAACTCAGCCGCCCAAGGTTCTCTCATATCTAAAGTGGTTGCTGCTCCTCTCTTTTATTCTTGCACTCTCGAGAATATTTGGTGCTTGATCTCGATCTCTGATCAACAGCATCGATCTCGATCTCTGATCTATCCGATGCCGAGTCCGCTGACATGAGCTCCTTTGTCGGCACACATCTCTCCACATCGAGTCCGATCACATGAGCTCCATTACCGGCAACCTCAACCAGCCTTCCCGCCACGATGTTGTCTCCTTAATCCTCAAATATTTGTGCTGTCTTTTTGATTTTTTGTTGTATTTGTCGGTTATTAATTCTTAGCTTTTGAATCGGAGTTTTGGTGAGATTTGATCGAAGTACTCGCGAGTCTCTCCAATATCCTCGCCGCTTACTCGAGTGGGCGTCGCTGCTATCCGGCATCATAGAGTTTGAATTCTCTCTCTCGGACTCTTTTCAAAATTTGAGGAATTGAGAAACGAGAGGGAAAGAAAGATTATGATGCAGACCAACTCAGTATCCTTTTGTTTGAAAAAAATTTCATTTGGTACTTTCATTTGGGTTTTGTCATGAATTTTTTTTTGTTTCTTGAAAAAAAAATTGAGTTCCTTCACTCGGATTCTTGGACCCATTGATCGTGATATATCTTTGGTTCATCTGCTACAATGGATCCAAGTTCACAAAGTTTCAGTACTAATTCTCTCTCCCTCTTCTTTTAACTATACATCCACCAAATTTTCAGTTTTTATATATAATTGTTGCACTGATTTTTTAGCATGCTTAGTCACAGAGCATCACCGACACCTCCAAGGCTGGCACCATCGAGAAGCTCAAGGTGAGCTATCAGAACTCCGAATTTCTTTTGTATTTGTAACAACAAAGTCACAAAGCATGTTCATCAAAATGCTCCAAAAATTCTATTCTGTGAGAAATTGTGTTTGGTTTAAACTGTGCCAATAATTCACAAATATGATCAAAAAAACACAATCTCCCCATTTTGTGTCCTATCTAAATTTATTATTTTATCTTTGATTTATACTTTTTAGTGCAATCTCTAAAATTTTTTAGCCTTTTGTGTTTTACATAAAGTACTTCTTCTAATGTTTTGTGACTTTGTTTTTCCCCCGAGATCATTGGATTTGATGCAGCTTGGATTCTTCAGCATTATTTTTGTAATTTGATTTTTTCCACTAAGATTTTTGCTCAAAAAACTACTCCAGGTTTGTTTCATACAATTTTCAGGGTGGTTCCTCCAATGTCTTCTTTTTCGAGTTTCCAGCAATCCCAAAAGCCTAAAATTTGAAGTATGTTGATGCTACGCACACACACATTAAAGGTTTGCCCATAATTATTTTAGTTGTTCTTACTTTTAGATTACATTAATTATGTTTTCTTTGTTGAATAAGGATTTGGGGATCTCAATGAATTTGGAGGTTGCAAAAAGCAAGTCCAAGTTACTGGTAAGATAACAATTGTTCTGACACTTCTAAAGGATTTTCGGTCATAGATGTAATTATATTAAAAATGATTCATCTTTGGTATTTGAAATTAAAAAAGAATTATAGTTTTGATTATTGGGAAAAAATGCTGTAGATAATACAATATCTCTTGCCTTTTGGAACAAAATTTCCTAATGATTTATTTTTTCATGTCAATTGTAGTAATGGTCTTTCCAATGCTATTGAATAGAAGTTTGTAGAATTACAATAGGAATAGGAGCCCATAATTGCTGGATAAATCCATATTTGCTTGATACCATATATGATGGATAAATCCATATATACTGGATACCATATATGCTGGATAAATTAAAAAAATCAGCATGCTCAAATGTTGGATTATGCTGGATTTATTATGTCTAAATGTATTTTTGTTATGCTGGATTTATTTAGTATACCATTTATGCTGGATACATGGATTGTTTAAGCATCGTATTCCATAAGAGAAATATGCTGAATTTGGTCTAGGATTGTTTAAGCATTTTATTCCATTTAGACATCTTTATCACAAATAAAAAAATAAAAATTCAAATGCTGGATTTATCCAGCATGCTTAAACATTTAGACATCTTTAGTATTTTTTTATCTAGCATGCTCCAATGATAAATAGAATATATGGTATCTAGCATGCTCCAATGATAAAAATTTCATTTGGTACTTTCATTTGGGTTTTGTCATGAATTTTTTTTGTTTCTTGAAAAAAATTGAGTTCCTTCACTCGGATTCTTGGACACATTGATCGTGATATATCTATGGTTCATCTGCTACAATGGGTCCAAGTTCACAAAGTTTCAGTACTAATTCTCTCTCCCTCTTCTATTAACTATACATCCACCAAATTTTTAGTTTTTATATCTAATTGTTGCACTAATTTTTCAGCATGCTTAGTCACAAAGCATCACCGGCACCTCCAAGGCTGGCACCATCGAGAAGCTCACGGTGAGCTATCAGAACTACGAATATCTTTTGTATTTGTAAAAACAAAGTCACAAAGCATGTTCATCAAAATGCTCCAAAAATTCCCAGAACATGCTCCAAAAATTCTGTTCTGTGAGAAATTGTGTTTGGTTTAAACTGTGCCAATAATTCACAAAACATGATCAAAAAACACAATCTCCCCAATTTGTGTCCTATCTAAATTTATCATTTTATCTTTGATTTAGACTTTTTAGTGCAATCTCTAAATTTTTTTAGCCTTTTGTGTTTTACATAAAGTACTTCTTCTAATGTTTTGTGACTTTGTTTTTCCCCCGAGATCATTGGATTTGATGCAGCTTGGATTCTTTAGCATTATTTTTGTAATTTGATTTTTTCCACTAAGATTTTTGCTCAAAAAACTACTCCAGGTTTATTTCATACAATTTTCAGGTTGGTTCCTCCAATGTCTTCATTTTCGAGTTTCCAGCAATCCCAAAAGCCTAAAATTTGAAGTATGTTGATGCTACGCACACACACATTAAAGGTTTGCCCATAATTATTTTAGTTGTTCTTACTTTTAGATTACATTAATTGTGTTTTCTTTGTTGAATAAGGATTTGGGGATCTCAATGAATTTGGAGGTTGCAAAAAGCAAGTCCAAGTTACAGGTAAGATAACAATTGTTCTAACACTTCCAAAGGATTTTCGGTCATAGATGTAATTATATTAAAAATGATTCATCTTTGGTATTTGAAATTAAAAAAGAATTATGGTTTTGATTATTGGGAAAAAATGCTGTAGATAATACAATATCTCTTGCCTTTTGGAACAAAATTTCCTAATGATTTATTTTTTCATGTCAATTGTAGTAATGAGCTTGCCAATGCTATTGAATAGAAGTTTGTAGAATTACAATAGGAATAGGATCCCATAATTGCTGGATAAATCCATATTTGCATGATACCATATATGATGGATAAATCCATATATACTGGATACCATATATGCTGGATAAATAAAATAAATCAGCATGCTCAAATGTTGGATTATGCTGGATTTATTATGTCTAAATGTATTTTTGTTATGCTGGATTTATTTAGTATACCATTTATGCTGGATACATGGATTGTTTAAGCATCGTATTCCATAAGAGAAATATGCTGAATTTGGTCTAGGATTGTTTAAGCATTTTATTCCATTTAGACATCTTTATCACAAATAAAAAAATAAAAATTCAAATGCTGGATTTATCCAGCATGCTTAAACATTTAGACATCTTTGGTATTTTTTTATCTAGCATGCTCCAATGATAAATAGAATATATGGTATCTAGCATGCTCCAATGATAAAAATTTCATTTGGTACTTTCATTTGGGTTTTGTCATGAATTTTTTTTGTTTCTTGAAAAAAATTGAGTTCCTTCACTCGGATTCTTGGACACATTGATCGTGATATATCTTTGGTTCATCTGCTACAATGGGTCCAAGTTCACAAAGTTTCAGTACTAATTCTCTCTCCCTCTTCTATTAACTATACATCCACCAAATTTTTAGTTTTTATATCTAATTGTTGCACTAATTTTTCAGCATGCTTAGTCACAAAGCATCACCGGCACCTCCAAGGCTGGCACCATCGAGAAGCTCACGGTGAGCTATCAGAACTACGAATATCTTTTGTATTTGTAAAAACAAAGTCACAAAGCATGTTCATCAAAATGCTCCAAAAATTCCCAGAACATGCTCCAAAAATTCTGTTCTGTGAGAAATTGTGTTTGGTTTAAACTGTGCCAATAATTCACAAAACATGATCAAAAAACACAATCTCCCCAATTTGTGTCCTATCTAAATTTATTATTTTATCTTTGATTTAGACTTTTTAGTGCAATCTCTAAATTTTTTTAGCCTTTTGTGTTTTACATAAAGTACTTCTTCTAATGTTTCGTGACTTTGTTTTTCCCCCGAGATCATTGGATTTGATGCAGCTTGGATTCTTTAGCATTATTTTTGTAATTTGATTTTTTCCACTAAGATTTTTGCTCAAAAAACTACTCCAGGTTTATTTCATACAATTTTCAGGTTGGTTCCTCCAATGTCTTCATTTTCGAGTTTCCAGCAATCCCAAAAGCCTAAAATTTGAAGTATGTTGATGCTACGCACACACACATTAAAGGTTTG
This sequence comes from Scilla litardierei, assembly GCA_030789695.1. NCBI lineage: Eukaryota > Viridiplantae > Streptophyta > Magnoliopsida > Asparagales > Asparagaceae > Scilla > Scilla litardierei. The sequence goes on along the minus strand of CM061142.1, from coordinate 767,766,123 downwards.
CCCATAATTATTTTAGTTGTTCTTACTTTTAGATTACATTAATTGTGTTTTCTTTGTTGAATAAGGATTTGGGGATCTCAATGAATTTGGAGGTTGCAAAAAGCAAGTCCAAGTTACAGGTAAGATAACAATTGTTCTAACACTTCCAAAGGATTTTCGGTCATAGATGTAATTATATTAAAAATGATTCATCTTTGGTATTTGAAATTAAAAAAGAATTATGGTTTTGATTATTGGGAAAAAATGCTGTAGATAATACAATATCTCTTGCCTTTTGGAACAAAATTTCCTAATGATTTATTTTTTCATGTCAATTGTAGTAATGAGCTTGCCAATGCTATTGAATAGAAGTTTGTAGAATTACAATAGGAATAGGATCCCATAATTGCTGGATAAATCCATATTTGCTTGATACCATATATGATGGATAAATCCATATATACTGGATACCATATATGCTGGATAAATAAAATAAATCAGCATGCTCAAATGTTGGATTATGCTGGATTTATTATGTCTAAATGTATTTTTGTTATGCTGGATTTATTTAGTATACCATTTATGCTGGATACATGGATTATTTAAGCATAGTATTCCATAATAGAAATATGCTGAATTTGGTCTAGGATTGTTTAAGCATTTTATTCCATTTAGACATCTTTATCACAAATAAAAAAAATAAAAATTCAAATGCTGGATTTATCCAGCATGCTTAAACATTTAGACATCTTTAATATTTTTTATCTAGCATGCTCCAATGATAAATAGAATATATGGTATCTAGCATGCTCCAATGATAAAAATTTCATTTGGTACTTTCATTTCGGTTTTGTCATGAATTTTTTTTGTTTCTTGAAAAAATTGAGTTCCTTCACTCGGATTCTTAGACACATTGATCGTGATATATCTTTGGTTCATCTGCTACAATGGGTCCAAGTTCACAAAGTTTCAGTACTAATTCTCTCTCCCTATTCTTTTAACTATACATCCACCAAATTTTCAGTTTTTATATCTAATTGTTGCACTGATTTTTCAGCATGCTTAGTCACGAGCATCACCGGCACCTCCAAGGCTGGAACCATCGAGAAGCTCAAGGTGAGTTATTAGAACTCCGAATTTCTTTTGTATTTGTAAAAACAAAGTCACAAAGCATGTTCATCAAAATGCTCCAAAAATTTCCAGAACATGCTCCAAAAATTCTGTTCTGTGAGAAATTGTGTTTGGTTTAAACTGTGCCAATAATTCACACAACATGATCAAAAAACACAATCTCCCCATTTTGTGCCCTATCTAAATTTATTATTTTATCTTTGATTTAGACTTTTTAGTTCAATCTCTAAATTTTTTTAGCCTTTTGTGTTTTACATAAAGTACTTCTTCTAATGTTTTGTGACTTTGTTTTCCCCCGAGATCATTGGAGTTGATGCAGCTTGGATTTTTCAGCATTATTTTTGTAATTTAATTTTTTTCACTAAGATTTTTGCTCAAAAAACTACTCCAGGTTTGTTTCATACGATTTTCAGGGTGGTTCCTCCAATGTCTTCATTTTCGAGTTTCCAGCAATCCCAAAAGCCTAAATTTTGAAGTATGTTGATGCTACGCGCACACACACATTAAATGTTTGCCCATAATTATTTTAGTTGTTCTTACTTTTAGATTACATTAATTGTATTTTCTTTGTTGAATAAGGATTTGGGGATCTCAATGAATTTGGAGGTTGCAAAAAGCAAGTCCAAGTTATTGGTAAGATAACAATTGTTCTGACACCTCTAAAGGATTTTCCGTCATAGATGTAATTATATTAAAAATGATTCATCTTTGGCATTTGAAATTAAAAAAGAATTATAGTTTTGATTATTGGGAAAAAATGATGTAGATAATACAATATCTCTTGCCTTTTGGAACAAAATTTCCTAATGATTTAATTTTTCATGTCAATTGTAGTAATGAGCTTGCCAATGCTATTGAATAGAAGTTTGTAGAATTACAATAGGAACAGGAGCCCATAATTGCTGGATAAATCCATATTTGCTTGATACCATATATGATGGATAAATCCATATATACTGGATACCATATATGCTGGATAAATAAAAAAATCAGCATGCTTAAATGTTGGATTATGCTGGATTTATTATGTCTAAATGTATTTTTGTTATGCTGGATTTATTTAGTATACCATTTATGCTGGATACATGAATTGTTTAAGCATCGTATTCCATAAGAGAAATATGCTGAATTTGGTCTAGGATTGTTTAAGCATTTTATTCCATTTAGACATCTTTATCACAAATAAAAAAAATAAAAATTCAAATGCTGGATTTATCCAGCATGCTTAAACATTTAGACATCTTTAGTATATTTTTATCTAGCATGCTCCATTGATAAATAGAATATATGGTATCCAGCATATATGCAGAAATGAGATTATGGTATACTATATATATGGTATCCAGCATATATGGATTTATGATGTCTAAATGTTTTTTTATTATGCTGGATTTATCCAACATGCTGATTTTTTTATTTGGATAATTGTGATAAATCCAGCATGCTTAAACATTTAGATATATTTAATTATTCAAAGGAACTAATATTAACTTGATTGAATTATTCCATTTTAAGATTCATCTATGGTTCCTTTTCTTAATTTTGAAAGACCCGATTCTTATTTCGGTTCAAATCCTCCAACTGAAGAGGAAAAAATGAATCTTTAGCCTTTTGAGGGCTTTTCGTTGAGGAAAATCTTTAGCCCTTTTAAGGGGCTATTTTTTGAAGAAAAATTGAATCTTTATCCCATCTGATGCTCCAACTTCATTCGAGGCCATGCGACAACTTCATCCTACAATATTCTCTAAAAGAGTTCTAGAGATGATGGGTTTGCAGGGAGTTGATGATGAGGCCAAATGAGCTGTTTTGATGGGTCTTGGCGGAAGGTTATGATGCAAGAGGCAGAAATTGTTTTAGAGGCAGAAATAATCGTGAATAATTTTTAAGCTGGTAAAGAAGAAGACATTGGTAAAGAGGAAGAAAAAGGAAAAAACACAACAAAACGGCAAAACTTTAAACAAAAATCTTAATCTTATCTAATCAATTTGAACTTATCTTATTGTAAATTTTGAATTCTTTTGGTAAACTGAGGATATAAATTTCTTTGGTGTGGATATAAATATATTATTTTTGTTGGTACTCTTTTTGCTCTATTTGTAAGAGATTGGGGATGCGAGAGTCTTTTTGTACATGAAATGTGATTTGGTTGAAGGGGAAATGGTTGGTGTGTATGCCAAAAAGAAGCACTTCTATTTGAAAGTTGAATTATCAACGTTATGGTTGATCTTATGAAGTGTTAATTCAATTTTAGACATGTAATATTGTTAGTCAGTTCTCTTGGCATTTATACTGTTTGTTATTTCTTAATTTTGATGATTGTAGTTAACTTGAAGGCTTTAGTACTGCCCCGGGATCTGAGAATGGATGCTACAAGTGTGGATCTGAGAATGTGTTTAAATGAGTCATATACCCATGGCATATTAGGTGCTATCAAATGTCTCAGTTTTTAATAGAATATTTATCTGGTAAATATGCACATCACCAAAAACATGCACATCAGCTAAAAATATGAGTCAAACGTTTCGGTTTGTTGCTTCCTAACTTGAATATACATTATTATGGTTATAATAATGAGCATATTGTAAGATGTGCTGAGGTCATTGTATGGAAAGTTGGATCTCAAATCAATACAATCAAAATATAAGAAAACCAAATAATCTGACACCCTTGGTGTCACCACACAACAAGGAAAAAAATGAGAAGATACATACATCACATACCCATGGCATCACTAGAGATGCAGTGCTTTTTCACCCAGAAGTGGTTCAACACAAGATAAAAAAGATTTAATAAATCTGGATTTTTTAGAAGTTATGCAAATTAACAAAACTGTCATTGGACCAGTTAAAGATAAAATTGAAGTTAAATGAAGCTCCTTCATGAGGAGTTCATGGATTTGCATTGAGAGGATGCCTGGCATCCATGTTAGATAAGCACTAACGATAAGAACTTGAGCTAAATGATAAGAACATCACACTTAAGGACATCCATTGGCATTGTAAACAGTCTCATAATTTAGTAGTTTCCACACTCTGCACCACACTCTGCGTAGACACATGCATGTCTTCTACATAACTAAATCCTTAAGCTATTTGCAGGTTTGACCCGATACATAAACAAGTCTGATTCCTTTGTTTGCGCAGTATCATGTGGCCATGGCCAATATCATGCAAGACTTATAAAGATAAAGAGAGAAGATTGTTCTTATTCCCAACAAAAAAATATTTTCCCTTTTCTTTCTCTGTGAAGGTGTGTGTATTTCTGATGTATGAGTGTCTTTGTATAGTTTTTATCTTCTTTTAGTTGAATGAAAAAGAAGAATTCTTCCTACAAAAATGTCTCTTAATTTAGATACTCGATTTGAGTTATTTGTATCCTCTTTGAGGTTCAATAGCATGAAATTTTAAACCTATAAATTGAAATAATAATATCTTTCTGGGTTTGCTTGGTTTTTGAGCGAGAAAGTTGAGAGCTTTTCTTTCTAACGAGGGAAGGTGTGAAGTAGCATGATATTTTCTATATTTGTTTCTTTATACCTTCTGCATTGTGAGATTTGGATTCCTATGGATCAGCACTGTTTGAAAGCAATGAATCGACCACCATAGCTTGGATTATGATAGTGGAGTGAATTTTGATTCTGGTACTTGGGTATTTTGTAGGTATCAATAATAAGATTGTAAGTGATGAACCCTGATATGGTCATTGCACTAATTGTTTTGTTTTCTGATTGTACTTGGTGTAAGTTTAAATTGTTTAAATTCTTTTGTTTTTATAAGTCATATTTACGCAAAATGGCCTTTGTGGTTGCCTCAATTCAACCTCTAACTCTGTCATGGTGCCTTGACGCAAAATGGCCTTGGTGGTTGCCATTTTGGGCAGGTCTGGCTGCCAGTTTTTATGCCATGTTGCTGTTATGTTGGTATTTGATGGCGCTCTGGCCTTATAGTTTAAAAGAGTTTGGCCAAGTCATGGTCACAAGATTGCCATGGATGATTACTGATATATGTTGTGTGCTATATTATTATGTAATTCTAGCATATACTTATCCTTTATCACAAAACGTATTTAAGTAATCTATTATACAATTTATGTATGTTTTTGAATGGGATTGTTGACTAGGACAAAGAGGAATGTAGAAATTTGGCAAGATTTAATCTTAAAGAATCAATATGTAGGATGAGAGTTTGTAAAAATTTCAAAGCAAACTAAATCTGGAGAAAACTACAATTTTTAGGGGAAACTAGGATTTCTAACGGATCTACATTTTGAAGGGTATTAAAATTTTTGGGATGAATTAAGTAAACAATGGGGGAACAAAATTTTGGCGGGCAAATAAAATTTTAACTTTTGGGGAAACTAAATTATCCAGTGGTCTAATTTTTGGGAGGGCTAAAATTTTTAAATTTTTAAATTTTTGGGTGAAATTAATTTTTTGGAGAACAAAATTTTGGGGGTACTAAAATTTTTCGGTGGAACTAAATAAAAATTAATTTGCTTTATTTTTTTGTTATTTGTTTAAAATAGGGGATCCATGATTTTGAAGTGGTAATACTTTAAATGAACCGTGCCCTTAGGGCACGGGTTATGACTAGTATATATATATATATATATATATATATATATATATATATATATATATATATATATATATATATATATATATATATATATATATATATATATATATATGTGATGTATGATCCCAGCATTCACAATGACCTGCTTATCGTGTTTCTCTATTCACGTTTGGTGTAATACCGCGGCTTATCAAGCTCCATCCTCCCTTCCCATGTTTGTGTTGCCTTACAAAATATTTGTGGGAATGGGGCGTTACAAAAATGGATTGGCATTGGTCTTTATGAAAAAGCAATGTCAAGCTTGCAATTAATGGGAATATGGGGGGCTTTGTTTTGGATCTACAAACCCACACTTCAAATTGCACACACCCACTCACCCCATGTGGGGGTATGAGGTGACATACACATCTCCTTGCTGCCGGGACAAACCCTGCCAACTGGGTTTGTACCGGTCAGCAAAAACCTCCCTCATTTGTATGATAGACTATAAATAACCCGTGCACACAGTGCATGACATCAAAAAAACCACACATAAAGGATGTGGTGTACGCGCGAAACCGAGAAGCAGAAGTGTGTGTGGTCATCATCGGGGGGGGGAGGGGGTGGTGAAAGGAAAACATCAGGGGCTAAAATGCAAAAAAAAACCTTGGGATGGCAAAGTGCAACATTTCCAATGACAACCCCGTAAATACGTGGAAGGAGATGGGCTTTTGGTGTTGATGAAGAAGTAATAGCAAGCTTGCAAATAAGGGGTATTGGTGGAGCAATTAACCCTACGCCCCAAAGCAAGCCCAAAATACATCCCACCCCCAAGTGGCCCCCACCATGATGATGTGGCAAAGCCTATGCCAATCCATTGTCGTATTGGGTTTGTCCTTGTAGGACAGAGGTCCTCATTTGTATAATAGATGTATTGTCAGAAAATTATACGTGCATTTTTTATTATTTAAAATTTCATAATTTCAGGGTGATTCAAAAATTAAACGAACCCAACTTTGTTGACTTACAACCATATTTTTATAAAAAGTTATATCATTTTAAATCGTTAAATTTGTAATAATACTGAATAGTTTAAGGGAGTTACTTTACGAACCGACCATTTTGCTCAGTGCACATATTGCTTAAATTTTTACTCCACTCACGTACCACTTAAATTACAATTAGTTAAGTTTTTGCTCAACGCACAACCATGAATACCGAAAATGCACATAAGCTAAAATACATTCACATTATTTCATCTTCTTTAGGAGATTTACGCAGTGCACACACCACGCACGAGGAGGAGCTCGTTGAAAGGGGAGCTCGTTGAAGGAAGGGGGAGACTAGTGCCCTTGACGGATGTCGTTGAAGGGGGAGTTCTTTGTAGGATCGAAGAGTTGTTGTTGATTTGATTTGAGGTGGAAAAGGATATGTGCGGTTATTTGAGGTTGGAGGTATTTCGCTGAAAGGATAGTTCGTGAAATTGCTCAAGTATATTTGTTCTTGATGTGATGAAATTTAGAGGGGTTTGGGGTGCAATTTGATTTAGGTGTTTTTGATTGAAAATGTGGGGGAAAAATTTATTTTTGTGATTTAGGGCGTGTTAGGGGTGAAAAATTTTATGTCATCAATTTTTGTTGATTTGATGAATTTGTTTCGTTTTTCAGGGATATTTAGAGAGAAAAATTCGATTATATGCTGATGTTGTTATTCTGAAAATAAATTTAATGGTTATTAATTAAATGTAATGTATAATATTTATCTGAGGTATTTTGAAAATAAATTTGATGATTGTAGTTCGCCATAATTGGAATTTTTGATGTATAATATGGTAATTTCTATGTGATGGAATTTGGTGTAGCAGCTTAGTGAATATGAAAATAGTAATGAAATATGGAGGAAACAACACAGTTGCTTATGTGGACCGAAAGCGCCAATGAGGACTGCAACGACAAGGAAAAATATTGGGAGAAGGTTTTATGGGTGTATCAATTACAACAAGAGCAACGGATGTTATTTTTTTGTTTAGGTGGATGAGAGGAAATTGTGTCCGCGTGGAAAGGAATATGTAAAAGAGTTGCTACAAGAAATAACTGTTGGAATCATGTGGATGACAAATAGACACTAGAGTGTGGTTGATTAGCGTATAAAAATTCATTTATGTAATCTACCTAAGTTTACAATTAAAGTTAATCAATTTAAACTTAATAGGCATTAGGACATGCAATTTTCTTTTATCATTTGCATAGTTTCGTTTTTTTATTTTCATTTATTTACCACCCTCCCACCCTAGCCTCATTTTCCCTACTAGCCAGCGTGTTCTCAGCAGTGAGGACACTGCCGTGTTTAGCTTGGGGATGAGCGCTATCACTTTTATTTTCATTATTTTTTCCATTTTCTTTCATTTTACACCCTTTTTATTTTTATTTTCCACCACTTTTTCACCGTTTCATTTTTTTATCATATTTTCCATGTTTGGTTTGCTTGCATGCTTGCTTTTATTTTACTTTCTCTGCCTTTCTTTTCCCTTTTGCTAGATAAATTCCATATGATGATATCTCTCTTAGCCTTGGTAACTATCACGATGCTTATTACTTTTGCCATGCTACTCAGAGTATTTCAGCTCTTACTATCCATATGCTTGCATATATGTTCTGTTGACAACCTCTCTTTATGAATGCATGAAATGAATTGAAGCTGAATGTATGCATTAGTATTTAGTATGCTCATGTTGGATATGCACCGAGATTCACGCATCATTAGAATGTTTGAAGCATCTGCTTTGTTATCTTTTTCACCTTCTGCTGCATGCCTGCTATTATTGTATGCCTTACTGCATGACTTCATTATTCGTTGAAATGAATGAAAATATCTGTGCTTGCTTATGAGTTTAGTTGGAGTATTATCTTATTGAACCATTGTGCACATCTTATGACTGAACCGAGTGATTATGTTATCTCCTTCTCCACATATCTTATTATTCTCCACATGTCACTTGGGCTTACCCCCTTTGCAGCTACATATACCGCATCCTATTCCTAAAAATCCCAAAAGAAAAAGATAGCTTCAAAAAGACCAAAAAGTGAAAAAGGAACCAAAATAATTGTACATCCTATTGCTCCTCCAAAAAGAAAAAAAGAGAGAGAAGAAGAAGAAAATACTTCCTATACCTTATTATTTGAAGCTACACAAATACTTGGGGAAAAGCCACAAAATTCCTTTATTATTCCTTAGATGTGATGCCTCAAGCTAAGCTTGGGAGGAGGGAATCCATTTGATTATACGAGTGAGTACGCCATTAGAGTGGAGTTGTGCACATTTGGGGATATTTGATAATGCTCAGACTTTACGAAATATATTAGCTACGGAGATTTTTCATGACTTGAGATGAATTTATGAATGTCATGATCTTTATTCTATTCTCTATCGCATGCTTGGTGTGACTCTTATATGCTTCAATTATTTCTATTGATTGAAAAGTGCGTCGCCAACATGTTTATACTAAACTATATGAATTGCATGATGTGGATATGAATTGATCGCATGAATGTAGAGAGCCCCTTCCTTTGTTCTTAAATGCTTGCAGACGATATGTTTAGCTAAGATATGAAATTCTTATTAGCATATGATCTATTTTCGAAGCATTGTGATATGTCGCTATGGCTTGAGATCTAACCGAATACTCTAGCACTCCCCTCCATCTTCCATTCATTTTTCTATTTTTTGCTTTTATCGCCCGGTGAGCCTCTTATTCGTTTTCCTCGAGGACGAGTAAGAGGTAAGCTTGGGGGATTTTGATGTGTCTATATTTTACATATTTTTACTACAGAATTTCATGTCATATTCGCCTCCAAAATCCATATTTTCATATATTATCGCGCTTCTAACCCCATATTTGAGTTTTGTATAGATTTTTTGATTTTCAGGAGGTTTGGAGCAAATTGGAGCTATTTTGGGACATGGACACATCTGGCACGTCTGAGACGTCATTGGCAAAGCTCCATGAGAGTTCACCGTGGAATGGAAGGAGATTAGAGGGGAGAAGGAGAAGAGAACGAGAAAATGGCAATGTTGAGATCGGTTTCCCAGGTGACTCGATCGAGTAGCATCAGCTACTCGGTTGAGCTGACACGCTGAAACTGCACAGGAAACGGCTCTGACCTACTGGACTGAGCAGACATCCGACTCAACCTGAGTCGTACCAAACAGACGAAGATTTCGAGCTTCTCTCCAAGGCATCCCACCTCGACCGAGCAGCAAAGCAACTCGACCGAGCAGCTCACCTGCTCGACCCGAGTCGAAAAGAAACAGAGCGACGTTTTGGAGGAATTTCGGATCTACTGCAGCTCGACCGAGTAGGGGGCTACTCGATCGAGTAGCCCATATCCGCCAGATGCAAAAGAAACTACAAGGGGAGCTTGTAGCTGACTTGACCGAGCAGGCTCATTTACTCGACCGAGTAGCCGACGCGACCAGCCTAGTTTGTGCGCCCAAGTGCCCAGATTTTCTGAGATTTTTTGGGATCTTCTCCCAATGTATTTAAGGACGTTTTTAGCTTTATTTTCAGAGAGGAACTTTAGAGAAACTCTTAGTTTAGTTTTAATTAGGTTTTTAAGAACTTGTGCCATCGCTATTTTGTATGAAGCAAAGCTTAGGTTTTTATTATTGTTTTCCGCAAGGAATCTTGTCTTCTTAATTCTCTTTGGATTGCTATTGCTTCTCAACGCGTTGGTATCAATTCTCTACACTTTTTATTGCTTTTTGATGTTTTCCATTACCATGATGAATTCTATCGCATCAATTGAATCTCTTGTTGTTATTTTTATGATGCGTGAGTAGTTCTATCTAGGGCTAACAGATTAGCCCATGGATTTTAGGATTGAGATGCAAAGTTAGGATTTTTAGGTTACGTTGGAATAAAAGGAAAGTATTTTGGTTGATCTTGCAAAGTTTGAAGTAGAACCCGTACTGACATCGTGCCCACGGTCGGTGGAATTGATTGGCTTAAAGAGTATCTAAAGGCTTAATTAGGGTGTTAGTGGATTCAATTGGGACACGTGACCATGCCCGGCTCGTGACTTAATGGGATCCACCGATGAACTATATTACTAATTGACGGTTACCGCCATTGCGTCAGTAAGAGCCACCAAAATACATCGAAGCTCTAACCAACGAGAGCGGCGTGAGTTGAGATCATTCCGTCCACGAGAGTGGTGTGAATATTGTCGATTCTTAATACACGTGTCGTGTGCACCTACGGGTTAATGCGATATGTTAGAATCATGGTGCTTAGAACCATGAATTCCATATCTTGGATGCAACAATCCTTATTAAACCAATGCAACGTAAGAGTCTTAACTAAGCATCAACGTCTGACGATCCTAGTGGTGAGTCCTAAAGCCCTAATCTTTAATAATTGTTCAGAATCCAAAATAACCAATCTTTCAAAACCGAATGCTACCTACATTCTGAGATTTAAAGATAACCCAAGGAAGTAATATTCATACCTTCCCTGTAGGATCGATATCTTTTATACTATTACTTGACACCGTACGTTTGTGTAAAGTGCCGGGGATTCGTATTTGGGATACATTTAGCACTTGGTGTTCGTGCCATTGTTAGGTGAATTCTAGGTGTTAGTCACGGTCGGTCAAGTTTTTGGCGCCGTTGCCGGGGAGGGTAACAGTGTTACTTGGATTATTTTTCTATTGAAGAATTTTTTAGCGAATCTTATCATCGCTTACCTTTTCGTACTTGTTATTCTTTTTACTCTTTTGATACTAATGCTACTCTCCAGCCAATATTCTTCATAAGAAATCATGCATAATGGAGATACAAGTGCACTGGAGCAGTGATTCTGATAGTGACTCAGAAGGGTTTAGCTTCTCTCCATACCAAGCATATGGCCTTCAAGACTTATGCATGTATGAGGCAATGGTCGAGTGTGCAGTGAGAGAGCTACTAGATGAAGTCTGATTCATCGGATCCGGAACCTATGCGGCAGGTAATGAGAACCAACAGATGGTTATGAATCATATACTAAACAATGTTTTCGATGCAGGTAACATTGAGGATGACATCCATATTAGCTTTGAAGGAGACGTGATGCATCTCTGCACTATTGAAACTCTACCAGTCAACACACATTGGGGAGCGACTCGTCAAACTGAACCGTTAGACGAGCCGCAGCTCTTAAGTATACTGGATAACATAGTAAATGATGTATGGACCAACGGGCCGGTAGAATTCCCTGCAGAGGACCCAATTGTTCAAGCACTCTTGGTCTTCATTGCGAGCACCTTTCGGGATGCAAAGTCATTGGACGGCGTCCCCATCTCTGACGGAGTCTCTGTACAGTACGAGGGAGATACTTTACGCTTTTATGGCAACAACATCCTCCAGACTAAGACCTACAAAAATCATGACCATGGGGAACACGTTGACCCCGAACCGCTCCAAGGCGATGTCAATCAGGGAAGCCTTCTTGACTTTACACCTGACAATGTGTGCGCATCTGATTACTCTATTCCTATTGACAGGTGCACTACGGAACCGGATCCCATGGAGATGGACACTGTAGACGTCTACCACGATGCGCCATCATCGCCTTGCTCATCTTATGAATCCACCGACGAAGAATTCCCCGCATCTGAACCAGCAGTTGAGGACGCATCCTTTTCACAGGCGAACGAAGATGGGGGGGTACAACACCCCCTCAGGTAGAACTAAAACCCATTCCTGCGAATTTAAAATTGCATTCTTATGGGAGAACTCCACTTACCCCGTCATCGTTGGTGCCTCCTTGACCGAGACACAATTAGAAAGCCTTCTTAAAACCCTCAGAGCTCATAGGGAGGTGATAAGGTATAGCATTGCCGACCTGAAAGGCATTAGCAACACCATATGCACCCATAGAATCCACCTCGAGGACAAAGACGCCGCTTCCATTAAGCCTCAAAGGCGACTGAATCCTAATATGAAAGAAGTCGTAAAAAGGATGTGCTAAAATTGCTAGAAGCCGATATCATCTACCCCATTTCTGACAATAGATGGGTTATCCCCGTTCAGGTTGTGCCCAAGAAAGGGGGCATGACCGTTGTGAGGGACGATAAAAATGAATTGATATCTACTAGGACTGTTACAGGTTGGCGCATGTGCATTGATTATAAAAAACTCAATAAAGCCACCAGAAAAGACCACTTCCCGCTCCCATTCATTGACCAAATGCTTGAGCGACTTGCTAAGAATAAATATTTTTGTTACCTTGATGGCTATTCTGGATTCTTCCAAATCTCATTGCATCGTGAAAACTAAGAAAAAACGATGTTTACATGTCCCTACGACACCTTCGTATACCGAAGAATGCCGTTTGGATTATGTAATGCATCCGCGACATTCCAAAGGTGCATGACGTCCATTTTCTCGGATTTCATCGAAAATATAATGAAAGTTTTTATGGATGACTTTTTCGTTTATGGCATCGAATTTGATGCTTGTTTAGCCAATTTGTCTAAAATATTAGAACGATGCCAAGATAATAATTTGACTTTAAATTGGGAAAAGTGTCATTTCATGGTAACGGAGGGAGTAGTTCTTGGTCATATCATCTCTTCTAAGGGGATCGAAGTCGACAAGGCCAAAGTTGAGGTCATCAAAGACTTGCCGCCCCCATTAATCTTAAGGGTATCCGTGGTTTTCTAGGCCATGCGGGATTCTACCGTTGCTTTATAAAGGATTTCTCTAGCATTGTTTGCCCTCTTACGGAGCTCCTTGGGAAGGATGCCCCTTTTGTGTTTTCTGACTCTTGTTATCTAGCTTTTAACAGGTTCAAAGAAGCTCTCATTTCTGCACCTATCATACAACCGCCGGATTGGAACCTTCCTTTTGATTTGATGTGTGTTGCTAGTGATCAGTTAGTGGGAGTTGTTCTAGGCCAAACGAAAGAGGGAAAGCTTCACGCAATATACTATGCTAGTAAGACCTTGGATGATGCTCAGAAGAACTACAACACCACAGAGAAGGAATTACTAGCCGTGGTGTACTCCATTGAAAAGTTTAGATCTTACCATCTGGGATTCAAGGTAATAATCTATACAGATCATGCAGCGCTGAAATACTTGTTAAGCAATAAAGATGCAAAGCCGCGCTTAATACGATGGATTCTTCTCCTCCAAGAGTTTGACATAGAGATCAAGGACAAAAAAGGGGCCGAGAATGCAGTGGCAGACCATCTATCACGGCTAATTCATAGGCATGGATACGACAACATGTCGATTGATGACTCTTTCACAGGTGAACAATTATTCGCAGCATCCTCCTCTGAAGCACCTTGGTATGCCGATATAGTCAACTATTTGGTGAGTGGCATAATCCCTCATGGGATGGCAACCCATTAGAGGAGGAAGTTCTTACACGATGCCAGAAACTACTTTTGGTATGATCTGTACTTATTCAAAACATGCGCCGATGGGATCATCAGACGATGCATTCCGAAAGAGGAGGCCACTTCCCTTATGTCACACTGCCATGACCAACCTTGCGGGGGACATGCATCAGTCACTAAAACCACTGCAAAAATCCTTCAAAGTGGCTTCTATTGCCCACCATCTTCAGAGACGCAAACGAATACATTAGAGCATGCGACATGTGCCAAAGAACGAGAAATATCACAAAGAAAAATGAGATGCCCCTACAAGGCATTTTGGAGATAGAATTGTTCGACTGTTGGGGTGTTGATTTCATGGGACCCTTTCCGACAAGTAACGGCAACAAGTACATCCTAGTCACAGTTGATTACGGCTCGAAGTGGGTGGAAGCCATAGCCACCCCAACAAATGACGCAATAGTGGTGGCCAAGTTCTTCAAGCATATGATTTTTCTCCGCTTTGGAGTCCCGAGAATGGTTATAAGCGACGGAGGGAGTTACTTCATCGAAAAGAAGTTAGAGACAATGCTTAAGAAATACAGAGTGCACCATAAGGTCGGTCTTGCATATCATCCACAAACGAGTGGCCAAGTTGAAATTTCCAATAGAGTGATCAAAAACATCCTAGAAAAGATGGTAAGCGCATCGAGAAAGGATTGGTCCCAAAAGTTGGATGGCACTCTTTGGGCGTACCGCACCGCTTTCAAGACCCGTATCAGAACAACCCCTTACAGGCTAGTATATGGAAAAGCATGCCACCTACAGGTGGAATTGGAACATAGAGCATATTTGGCGATAAAGAAGGTTAACTTTGATTACAAGAGCGCCGCCACGCGACAATTCTTGAGTGTCAACGAGCATGCCGAAATCCAGCGACTTGCCTATGAGAACGCAAGGATATACAAGGAAAAGACCAAGGTCTATCATGATAAAAATATCACGATGAGGCGCTATGAAGTAGGTGACCAAGTACTCCTCTACAACTCAAGACTAGGACTCTTCCTTGGGAAGCTAAAGTCAAGGTGGTCCGGTCCCTTAAGATAATAAGTATGTCACCGGGAGGTGCCGTAGAGCTTGAGGGAAAGAACAACAGATTCAAGGTGAATGGTCAAAGAATAAAGCCATTCGTAGCGGGAGAACCGATTGGACAAGAAGAAATCTACTTTCCCGAGGAATGCACCACACCCGATTTAGTTGGCATCGCGAAGAATTTATCTCCAATGCTGTTGAATTTGACAGCAAACAAGAGTACACAACCGTATGGCCCTTTCCACATGACCGTATGGTGGTCAGTAGCTTCACAAGAACATAAGATTACATAACTTTGGCACCACACGGCCGTATGGCCAACACCATTCGGCCGTGTCACACTTTGAAGGATACAACGCATGTTGCACTTTAGAAATCTATGCATTTTACACTTTAGAATCCACATGGTTGTATGGATTTCACCATACGATCGTGTGGCCTGTAGATCATACGACCGTATGCATTCTTTCAACCAACTAAATCCACACAGCCATATGGATTTCGCCACACGCCAGTGTGGATCTTTAAACCTCCCTTATTAAATCCACTCGGCCGTATGGAAATTTCTGTACGGCCGTGTGACCCTGTCTTTTTTCATTTCTTACAGAACTGCATCTTCATTATTTTTGTTGATTCATATGCTTTAATAATGCAATGTTTTGGATATATTCATGCAGTAATTATGCCTCAGTTCATAGTTTTAGAAATCCATGATGATGTTACCATTATGCATATTGAATCTACATATCAAGTGATTATTGGAATTTACTTATTGGAATTTACTTATTAATCCAGGCACTCGTTTACATGCTGTCAAAAATATGAAATGAAGTATCACTTGAATGCCAGTATATATCCATGTTAGTTTGTGAAAGAGAATCATGTGTTAATCTTTTCAATTTTTCAAGTATGGTGTGCAAGTTTCCTAAGAAAGTGAAAGATGGTAAGTGAATGAATAATGGAATGATGACGAATACGAGAATGATGCACCAAAGTGAAAGAAATATGAAATGATGAAAGAAGTGTGAGATGCGAATAAGAATCTAGAGTCTTCTCTCCACTCCAAAAATGGGTGAAGCTCTAGATGTGGGTTTTGGGGGGGAGACACGTGTAAAGAATATGTCTTAAGGAGCGGACACAGCTGAGACTCTCACTAGCACTCCTGAGTGAAGGAGTTGGCTAAGTGTGGACATAGCTTGATTCTCACTCGCACTCCCCTGAGTAGGCAGGGGGAGTAGGCAGAGTTAGAGAGGTCGATGGTGTACTCGTGATGCACCATGACGATAAATGATGGTTTGCTCCATTTTCCACTGAAAAAATCGAGATTTCTCACTCCCATCCAAGGAGTTACGAGAGGCCCCTCCAGTGCTCGTGTCGCTGGTTGCGGTACCGCTTTTCACCCACACTGGGTGAAGTCCAGCTCCTTAAGTGTACTATTATTTACACGGGTTCCCAAACATGTGAATTGATAACTTAAAGTAATTGTCGTTTAATTCATAAATGCTGCTACCACATGTTAACTGGTTCTTCTGAGATGTAAATGCTGTTATCTCCTGTTTACTTGTTCCTCTGATTACTTAAATGATGTTACATCATGCTGACCTGCACTTCTGTTTACTGTAATGCTACTACCCCATGTTAACATGTTCCTAAGTTTACTTTCAGCACTTGCATGTCATAATGTAGTTTCTTATGCACATTTGCTAAGTTTCCCTTTAATACCTGCATGTGATGTCGTGGATACTTTTATAAGCATTGTGACCTTGTTAGACCACCCTTCTTAGATAGGTAGTCTGGTTCTAAACTGGGTCCTACCTAGCTTAGTTAGGAATCCTACTGGGTCACACATTGACGTGACCCATTTACTTTTCCAGGTCTAGAAGTAGAGCAATCGGAACAGAGCTAGACTCGGGAGTTTACTCAAAGATGGAACTGCAGACGACAGTCTTGTGCTAAGGATTCCCAGGGGTAGTTAGGAAGTGAGTTGTACCTTGTGCAGAGTGTGAGTGTATACCTTTTGGGTTCTTTGGGGAATTTTCTTGTTTACTTCTTTTGTACTCAGTTTAGAGATAGTGTATGTAAGGAGATGTATCAATGTATTAATAAAATGAAATGTTGTACTTTTGTTTAGTTCTTTGTGTTATTTCTGTGATGGAGATTTAATTGTACTTCCCAGCACATGCACAATGACCTGCAGATTTCTTTTTACTCTCTTCCTTCATCTCTTTCTACGTAACATTCGTTGATCTGGGAATACCTGGGATGGATTCGTACTTCTTGGGTATCCTGGAGAGTGGGTTGTTACAATGTCTGACTGGTCGCCCGACTGATCGCTGTTGGCTAGAGCCTCTGCCCCTTCGGCATCAACAGGGAGGGAAGCCTCTCCTTCATCGTCGGAGACCACCAAAAAACGGGAGAAGTCAACATCCATGTTGGGGTAAAGTTTCTCCAAACCCTTCCCGACTCTCTTAAGGACAGCCTCCAGGTCCTCATTGAAGCCCTCGGCCCTCATCGTCGTCAGAGTGGGGATGAACTCTTAGAGCTGATACCAACGGACGTCCTCCATTTTGATCGCCTCCAGGTCGATCTTCTCCAGCTCCGCCACTCACCGCTCAAGGTCGACGGTTCTCTTCGCGTCGGCCTCCCTCTCCTGGGCTAGGACGTTCTCAGTAGCGACCCTCTGGGCCGCCTCGTCCCTGGCCTTCTGCTCTACCTCCTCCCTGATTTTCTCCAGCTCGGTGATTGTCACCTTCTAGGTTGCATAGTATCTCTGGAGCCTCGTGTAGGATCCTGTCAAAACAACGACGTTAGGATCGAATAATAAAGTAGAGACTTAGGTTTGCGTACGCGGCACCGTAATCTCTGAACTTTTCCCTCGGATTCGCCACAACGGTCGATACTTCGTCACGGAGGATCGAAGCAGAGTTTTACCGTCTAAATCTCTATTTAGAAGAGGATTTTAATGGAAGGGAGAAGAAGAACATAAGATGCCTTTTGCAAACTTATGGCATGGAAAGTTTGGTATGAATGCCTTACCCTTGGGTCCTATTTATAGGCTTTAGGGGTAGTTATTGTAGGAAATAACTAAATATAAGCTTATTAGCCTATATTAGCACATTCATTTATACTCTTCTTCATTCAATTATCAAGTGCCTTTATGCACTTATAAAGTGACTTTTTCCACTTATCGAGTGACTTTTTCCACTTATCGAGTGGTCCTTTTCACACATGAAAAGGTTCCCTCCGCGCACGCTTTCGTGCACGCGAGATCTGAGGTCCGTATATCCTCATACATCCCCTCATGTGTGTATTCATGTCGTCCATATCCAACATCTCCCACTCACACTTGAGGGGATTGTAAGGAAACATCTTTTCCTTTAACTCTTCTGTTTATCATACCGAGAAATAGACCGTTTGACCGTCATGCACATAGAGTCCGCTGTTGTGCACTTGTTAGAGATACACAACACTCCTCGAGGTGCAAAGTTGAGTAGATCAACGCATGCTTTACCCTAGATTATTTCTTCACATTTCTTATACTTTATATTCAACAATTGAATCCCATCTGGATTACAATTGGCTGGCCAGCTTTGAATCTCTAAAGTCCAAATGTGAATATGAAATTAATCTTCCTCTTCTTGCGATCCTTTTGATCTTGACTTGACTTGCTTTTCTAACATGCCCCGCCGGACCGAATTGACCATAGTCCATAAGCAACATGCTAAGATAGCAATCACCCAGTCAAATCTAAAGGAACCAATTAGAGTCCATAAGGGTAATGAGTTAAGACCCATGTGGTCTTTGGGTCTCACATAATAGTAAAGACAATTACTATTCTAACCCAATGGTCAAAATGCATACGTAGTATGAATACGTATTACAACATCACTCCTTTCCCAGGGAGCGTATGTCTTAATGATGTTGTAAGGATGATAACCAGACACCACAATGTCTGACTTTGAGTCCCTTTTTACTACTCAAATAATCTTCTGGACCCACATCCTGCATAAGACATATAGGATTTCAAAATCCTCTTAGATCTTTTGAAAGCATCCAGATGATGCAGATCTTTCATACGACCATTTTGTTTAAGTCATGACTCTAAATCGTCCGTCTGACGATTTTGACTTTAAACAGGTCTCATCTTTATTTTATCCGTCTGATAGAATAAAGGCGGTTGCTCATGTGAGAGAGCCAACCTTAATCTGTCCGACATACTAGAAAGTATAGCTGAGATTTCAAAAATGTACACAAACATTTCTTAAAAAATTCATATGCAATGTTAAAAAGAACTTATTCTTTTATTAAATTTGATCATTTACAGACATGGGAATTTACATTGGTACAACTCAGCTCTTACGCAATCCTTGGGATGATAAGTGTTTGTAAAACACATCTCTGGGGTTCGTCTTCGTAAGCGGATCCGCTATCATCTCATGCGTAGATATGTACCTTATGTCTACCTTCTTGGTCTTATCATAGTCTTTTGCAAATTTGTAGCGGATATCTATGTGTTTGGTCTTACAATGGAATTTAGGATCTTTGACATAGGCTATAGATGCTTGACTGTCGTTGTGTATAGGTACAGCACCTGAGTCACTTGCATCAATTAGTCTGTCTAAGAACTTCCTAAGCCAAATAGCCTCTTGGACTGCCATGCTAAATGCTACAAACTCAGCTTCCATAGTTGAAAGTGCGATGCGGGATTGTTTCTTGCTACTCCAGGATATTGCACCAGATCCGAGTAGAAAAACATATCCTGAGGTCGATCGTCGCTCATCGAGATCACCCGCCCAATCAGCATCAGCGTAGCCTTCGAGCCTCAAGGCATCTCCTTGATAGCATAAATCATAGTCTGCAGTTCCTTTAAGATACCACATTATCCTCTTAACCGCTTTCCAGTGTACTTGCCCTGGGTTGGATTGGTAACGACTTACCATTCCAACGGCAAAACAGATGTCCGGTCTTGTGCACATCATAGCGTACATAAGACTACAAACTGCACTGGAATATGGAACTTTTTCCATAATTTCCTTCTCTTTTTGGTTCTTTGGACACGATTTCAGACATAAATTATCGCATTTGCTTATAGGAGCATCAATGGACTTGCAGTCCTGCATATTAAAACGTTCGAAAACCTTCTTTATATAAGTCTCTTGTGAAAGAGAAAGAAGTTTCTTCCAACGATTCCTTGAAATCTTAACTCCAAGGATATATGCGGCGTCTCCCATGTCTTTCATCTCAAAAACTGATGAAAGCCAAGCCTTGATATCCATCACAGAGCCCTTGTCATTTTCGGCTATTAAAATGTCATCTACATATAGAGACATAATAACGTACTTGCTCTTAATCCTCTTGATATATACACAGTTATCTTCATCAAGCATGGAAAAACCATTTGATAAGACAACTTCTTGAAATCGTATATACCATTGCCTCGAGGATTGTTTAAGACCATATATGGACTTACGAAGTTTACAAACCTTATGTTCGTTTCCTTCTTTTACAAACCCTGTTGGTTGTTCCATATAGATCTCCTCGTCCAATTCTCCATTGAGAAAGGCAGTCTTTACATCCATCTGATGTAATTCGAGGTCTAAGCAAGCTACCATAGCCAGAATCAGGCGAATCGAGGTAAAACGGACAACAGGTGAGAAGGTCTCTTCGTAGTCTATCCCTTCCTGTTGCGTAAAACCTTTCGCGACAAGGCGAGCTTTATATCTGTCTATAGAGCCATCAGCCTTATGCTTGATCTTGAGAACCCATTTGTTCCCAATAGCTCTACGTCCTCTGGGTAAGTCAACTAAGTCCCAGACTTGGTTAACTTTCATGGATTCCAACTCCTCCTTCATCGCTTCCATCCATCTGTCTTTTGCAGGGCATGATACGGCCTGTTTGAAAGTGGCAGGCTCGTCATCATCTTGTAGTAAAGTCATAAAGGTTTGCAGAGATTCATCCTCAAATCTTAGAGGAGCCAACCTTGTACGACTACTACGTCGTATTTGAGATTCTTCAAGTCCTTGTTGACTCGAATTTAGATCAATTCTAATATCACTCCCACTTGGAATGTCGTTAGAAATGCTCCCACTTGGATCATTATTCCCGTATGGAATAAGATTAGCGTCATTCGTATCATCCATTGGTGAAGTTTGAAACGTATTTTTGTCTTCACCAAGAATTCTCCCACTCGAATGATGTAATCCATCTTGATCATTAATCTCAAATAGAGATAAGTCCTGCCTTATCTCGCCCTGTCTTGGAAACTCTTTTTCCAGGAAAGTGACATCCCTCGACTCAAATTCAATTAGACCTCCATTGTCTTCCTGACCAATGAAAACATAACCTTTGGAGTTTTCTGCGTATCGTATAAAGATACATTTCCTTCCCCGTGGCCCAAGTTTGCCATACTTATGGGAGGAAATATGTGCGTAGGATGCACACCCCCAAGGTTTCAAAATGTTTAAGTCAGGAGACCTTTAGTTCCACAACTCGTAAGGAGTGGAGCTAACTGATTTCGAGGGTACGCAGTTCAAGATGAAAGCGGCCGTCAATAATGCATCACCCCAAAAGGTGATCGGCAAGTTAGCTTGCGCCATCATTGAACGGACCATTTCCATTAAAGTCCTATTCCTCCTTTCTGCAACACCATTTTGTTGCGGAGTATAAGGCATAGTTACCTGATGTACTATGCCCTTTTCATCACAAAGTTCCTTAAAACTTGTTGATTGATATTCACTGCCCCTATCGATTCGCAAGACCTTAATCTTGCGATCTAATTGATTTTCCACTAAACTCATATAGTTTTTAAAGCAGGTTAATGCTTCACTTTTGTGGGATATCAAATAGATATGTCCGAATCGGGTGAAGTCATCAATAAAAGTGATGAAATAGGACTTCCCGCGTCTTGTCTTGACATTCATCGGACCATATATGTCCGAATGGATGAGCTGTAATGGAACCTCTGCCCTTGTGCCGGTTCCAAACGGCTTGCGACAAGATTTCCCTACAAGGCAATGTTCGCAAGTCGACATTTCGACCTTTGAAACATTGGATAGAAGGCCACGTTTGGCAAGTCTATCCATACGCGTTGGTCCAATGTGACCAAGCTTTGCGTGCCAATAAATTACATCTGACTCATAAGTCGCAGAATTTGTAACAAGGAAATTTTCATTACAAAATGAAGAGTCATACATTGTATTTAATACAATAAATCCTTTGAATACATACCCAGTACCAATTAAGGAATTATTACAAAACAAGTCCACTTTACAATCATGAAAAAACCAGTTATAACCAAGACCCATTAACACGACCACAGATATAATATTCCTTCGAATATCTGGAGCGAAGAGGACATCATGTAGTAAGATAGTGCGGTCGTTGTCCAAGACTAGCTTGCAAGTCCCAACGCCTTTCACTTCAACACGTGTGTTGTTTCCTACATAAATCCACTTTGTTCCTTGGGGTATCCGGTGATACTCCACGAAGGACCGTCTGTCCCTTGCTATGTGGTCGATGTCACCTGAATCAATTATCCAAAATGAATTAGATTCCACAAGAAATATTGAACTAGAAACACATATGTAACTAGTATTACAAGTTACCTTGTCACCTCCATCCGTACAAGAACGTGCATAGTGACCTAACTTGTTGCACTTGAAGTACTTGATCCTCTTCAAGTCTTTCTTCTTGTGCCATTTCTTGTGCACATCCTTATGTTTGGGTTTCTTGGTAGACTCAGGTTGCTTATTACGTTCATTAGTGAACTTCGAACGATCTTTCCGTTTCTTTCCCCCGTGTGTGGAACTAGCAACCATGTGCACTTCTGCACTTGGTTTGGCAGCCGCAAGCTGCTCTTCCTCTAACTCGAGGTGCTTAGAAACATCGCTGAAGGTCTTGATGCTCTCATTATGAGTGAGATGCATCTTCATTTGGTCCCACCCATTTGGTAGGGAACGTATGACTGCTTGGATTTGTTGCTCATCTGTGAGTACATGACCTGCATCCTTTAACTCTGAGATTAGATTCGCCATATGTCGCAGATGTTTCCCCATGTAATGATCTGGACGTTTCTTGTATGAATCAAATCTTATAGTTAAAGAACGAAGTTTGGACACCGATGTGCCACCAAACTTTTCCTCAAGCTTGGACCATATGTCCATGGCTAAGTCATGCTCTCGGAAGATGCGCATTATGTCATCGGCCATACTGCTCAATAACGTAATGCGAGCTATCTTGTTCTTCCGAGACCAAGCATCAAAAGCTTCCTTGTCTCGTCTGTGTTGGGCCGTAGTGCCCAACTCGGGTTCAATCATTACGTTCTTTAGAGTTTCGAGCACTTCTTGCTCCTCTAGAACGTATTGTATCTTGATGGACTATAGTTTGTAATTATCGCCGTTGAGTTTTTCACCTCTGTTTAACTCAGCGACGATATTCTTTGAAGCGGAAGACATTTTACTTTTAAAATGCTGCAAAAGACACAAAACCGAAGGTTTGATCAAAAACATTGCATTAAAAATTCTTAAAATATAATTCCCACTTGAAATGATAATAGAATATCCCATTTGGATAGTTCTAATTTCAACTCCCACTTGGAATGATATTTATAATTTGATAAGTTACTTTCGAAAAATGTTGAAGATGTTACTCTAGAATCGGAAAGGTCACTACGTTTCCAATCACCATCTAGAGTAACTTTCAATATTTCCACATCACTTTAACAAATAAAAGTACTCTTATAGTACTTTGCAGCGGAAAAGCATTTTGAAAACGTATTTTTCAAAAAAGATATATTTCAACTTAGTACCCTTATGATACTAGCGAAATATCTAGTACCCTTATGATACTAGCGAAATACTCGGTAATCCCTTGCCATTGCCGGGATGAGTCGTAGCCGTGCCAAGGCCGGATCCCCCAAAGTAAGGGGTTTTTTGCCGTATGCAATTCCCGTTGGTCCCGTATGGACCGGCCATGTAGGTGGCCGGGGCCAAAAAACCGCCGGCACCATAGTCCCGTATGAACCGCATGGCCATGTCCCCTTGGTTGGCCGAGGCCGGAAAATACCGGCCAAAAGTACTTCACTGGTCGGCCAGGGCCTCTGCCCTGGCCGGCCAGGGGCCCTGGCCCCCCCGGCCAGGGCCGGCCAGTGCCTGGCCCTGGCCTCTGCCAGGGCCGGCCATGGCCCTGGCAAAGGCCAGGGCGCCGGCCTTGGCCTCTGCCAGGGCCGGCTTGGCCCTGGCCTGGCCGCAGCCAGGGCCCCCTGGCCCTGGCCGAGGCCGGCCTGGGCCCTCTGGCCCTGGCCTGGCCACGGCCAGGGCCCCCTGGCACTGGCCGAGGCCGGCCTGGCTAGGGCCTCCAGGCCCTTGCCGGCCAGGCCCTGGCCGGGGCCGGCCAGGGCCGGCCATGGCCCATATGGCCATGGCCGGCCACCCCCTTGTATGGGGTTGCCGCACACACTCCCCCCCGACGGGGTGGTTTTCGTTGTCATTTGGCCGTAGCCAACCCCCTCCGCATGGGGAGGGGGGATGCATAGCCTCCATGGCCCATATGGCCATGGTGATCATGCACCAAAGGTCATCTTCTCCGATGGGAATAACCACTATCTTCTTCTCCGATGAGACACCTGTTCGTCGAGAAAGTAGTTATTATCTAATGGCCGTGTGCCAAAATGAAAAAATAACATACTCTAAAGTTCGCAAACTACACGCTCCACATGAAGAGAGCACCCATTCTCAATTGAATGGAGACTCAGCATCCATGAAGAGTGCGAGCTTGGCGATATGAACGGTCGGTTCTTCCCGTCACGGAGAGTTCCTGCCATATCCGTAATGACAGAAGACCCGAACGTGAAAAGAACAACCGCTGCGTTCTCTCCGTCACGAAGCGTTCCTACCATATCCATAATGGTAAGATACACATTCGTGAAAAAGATAACGCCTCGTTCATCGGTTCGACTGGGCGACGGTTTGATCGGGGCGAACCTGTATGGCTCCGATACCAATGTAGGATCCTGTCAAAACAACGACGTTAGGATCGAATAATAAAGTAGAGACTTATGTTTGCGTACGCGGCACCGTAATCTCTGAACTTTGCCCTCGGATTCGCCACAACGGTCGATACTTCGTCACGGAGGATCGAAGCAGAGTTTCACCGTCTAAATCTCTATTTAGAAGAGGATTTTAATGGAAGGGAGAAGAAGAACATAAGATGCCTTTTGCAAACTTATGGCATGGAAAGTTTGGTATGAATGCCTTACCCTTGTGTCCTATTTATAGGCTTTAGGGGTAGTTATTGTAGGAAATAACTAAATATAAGCTTATTAGCCTATATTAGCACATTCATTTATCCTCTTCTTCATTCACTTATCAAGTGCCTTTATGCACTTATAAAGTGACTTTTTCCACTTATCGAGTGGTCCTTTTCACACATGAAAAGGTTCCCTCCGCGCACGCTTTCGTGCACGCGACATCTGAGGTCCGTATACCCTCATACATCCCCTCATGGGTGTATTCATGTCGTCCATATCCAACACCTCGTCCACTTGTCATCGATGACCTTCAGCTTCTCTTCGGCTTCCTTCTTCACGGCCTTGAGCTCGGCCGCCTTCCTTCCAAGAGCCACCTGGCTTTGTTCGCCACTGACGTGTGACATTGGAGGGACACCAACGCTGCGACCGTCTACAGAAGGAACCAAAGGCATAAGCGTATCTAAAAAGAAAGAAGACCGATATTTTGAATAAATAAAGCGACAAACCTGCATGTTGTGCCAGACGGCTGTATCGCAGAGACGCTGGGCATCGACATTTGCTAAGGACTCTCGGTCCCTTGGCAGTGTGCTATTCTCTGCTAGGCCGGCCACTATCCCAGCCTCATCAAAGACTGACTCCTAGGCACCCACCAGATAAAGTGGCGTGACGATCTTTCCTGGCGAGAGGGCGAGGATCTCATCCTTCTTCGAGTTGAAGGTGGCGAGCGCCGCCTCGCAGCTTGGGTGACTCGGCTTTCCCAGCCCAGACGGCGGGCACCCGAAGGGCCAGCATGCAACAGTCACAGCCTGGTTGGTCTGGGCTGACACAGTCAGAGATTTCGGAGGGGCGACCGAACGGATGGGGATCGTGGCGATCACGTTGACCGGCAGACCCTGGGACACAATGACTATAAGGTCGGCCGTCGGCTCGAGGTCAATGGGGTCGCCCAGTGCCGCCTCACTCGTACGGGAGATTGGAGCGGTAGGCGCAGGCTCCTTCCTCGTCGTATTACTCTGCTCCTCCCTCCCGGCCTGGGCGGTGGTCGCCCCCTCCTTGCTCTGCTTCTGCCCGACCTTCGTCGAGCCCTTGGGCACCTGCTCCTTGCCCTTGGCCGCTTGCTTCTTCGTCACCGCCTCCCTGGCCATCTTCATCCTCTCCTCCCTTGAGAGAATCATGGCCGCACCTGCAAAAAGACAACAGATCAGGGTGAGCAAATCAGGAGTTGATCACTAAGCTTGAAGTACCTTCGAGCCAGACGTGCTGGGCGATCTGCCCATCTGTGACCAAGTCCTGGAAGTTCCTGCGTTCGTTAGGGATCTCCTTCAGGATCATGGCATTTTCCAGGTCGACCCCCTCAAGGACCACTTCATTGTCCAATGAGGGATTCAACGTCCCCCAGTTCGACCTCAGAGCCAAGTCCGCTGGCATTGAGACGAAGACGATCCTCTCCTTCTAGTCTCTAATCTTGCTTGGCAGATTGAGAATGAGAGGCCACCCCTCCTTGCACAGACGTAGTGGTACGCCCCCTTCTGCTTCGCCTCGAAGAAATACTGGAACAGCGGTAATGTCGGACTTATGCTGCTGCTGAAGCAAAGAACGAGGAAGCTGACCATTGAGCTAACGGAGTTCGGCATTAGTTGGAATAGCAAGAGTTCGAGGAAGTGAAGGACGAGGAGGAGGAAGGAATGGAGTGGGAATCGGAGCCCAAGGGCGAAGGTCGGGTAGTAGACGCCGACCTCTTATCCCTTGGGGAGAAAATCCGCTCATTGTTTTCGGGAAAGCAAACAGTGTAAGGCAGCCGGATATACTTGGAGCGAACTTGGGGGATGTATGAGGTCGGCATTTGGGACATTATGGCCAGAATTTTCGCGGGGACCGCAGTCGTAACTTCGTCGCCCCCCGGAACCCTGATGACTGACCTAGGCCATTTTCCTTTCTTTGGGTCCCTTTTGACCGCTGACGTCGAGGCAACAACAAGCTCGATGACAGGGTTTTCCTCTAACTCCTCCGGCTAAGACACCACGGGCTCCTCTGATTCTACAACACTGCCACCCTCAAACTCGTCGAACCACCCCTCGACGTAGAAATTGGAAGCAAAAGAAGGATAAGAAGCTAGGTGATGGATCGAAAGAATACCTAGAAAGCGAAAGGATGAACAGAGCTCCGATGGCGACGAGGTAGCGACGGCGTGATGACGACAGCAAGAGCTCTCAGCAACGACGGAGGGAAGCGAAATTTTGAAAATGAGTGCAGAAAACTCCCCCTCGCTGCCCTCCATCTCTATTTATAGGGAGGATTGGTCGATCTTAGCCATCGGAGGCAGGCCACGAGGCAAGATCTGGACGAGTCCGGTGCCTCAACTTCCCCCCATGATCACATCAACCATGCTTCACACCCCAAACGGTCGGACGCCACGAATGCTCCCCGTGTCGCCGAATCGCCATAATGACCTAAGAGATTTGGCAGTCAATTCGAATTGAATGCCGTCGACCAGCCCTCATCCAATGGGAGTACGACATGTCATCCGAGCTGAGCCGGGCTTGCCATTTCGAACTCGAATGACGAGGGCAATTGTTACGGCCTTAAGGCCGGCCCAAAAAATAAATGCCCATATATTTGAAGCCAAAGCGAACAGCTCACCGACCATCCCAAATGAGAACACGCCCAAACGGAAGCTTGCACCGATAATGGGAAGCTCACCTCGCTGAGCGACAAGCTCACCGACAAAGTCAAGAGGAGATCTCATCAGTTGATCGAGCGAGAGGCTCGATATCCTAGCAAAGAAGAAGCTTGCCTACTCTCCAAACACGAAGCACGGCCAGAGAAGGACGCGAAACGCCAAGCTTGGACACCAAGCTTGGCTCACTTTGAGGACAGTCTACTAGGCACAAATATCTCTGACATAATGACGTAGGGATACCTACGCCTTCAATTAATGCCAGAGGTTAAAGAACGAGAACTGATGATCGTCCGTCACGTCTCCAATTAATACACAAATATCTCTGACACGCTCTGACACCTATTTAATGATAGGTTGAGGCGGTTCGATAAATATCGCTAACACCCTCACCGACCTATCGCGTCCCCATTAATGCTCATGCTAAGCAGAAGCGACAGCTAACTAGACGGCGATCAACCGACTCTCGACACTATAAATACCACCCTCCAGCCACCAAGGAGGGGGTTGGTTAGTTGAAATCGTAAACTTGCATTCAATACTACAAGGTCGGATATCGTCCATATATCTGCGCCTTCTACTTAAGCTCGCCACACAAAGCCGATCTACTTTAAGATCATCCAGCGTGCCCGACCCACTCCTAAAAGAGTCATTCACTGACTAAACCATCGGAGAGGCTACGGGTTGATAGCCAACCCAGCCTTTCTGACGAGCTGTTCTTCTCACAGGTAGCTCGGCTCACCTACTAGGCGGTCGACGACCAATCGACGATCAACCGGTGACCTTAGATCTTTCGCCCACAAAGCGCGTTCCAAGACGTATTAGCCTCATCGACACCTCCATTACTTGTAATCATTGTACATGTGATTCCCCTTAAATAAATTCTATTGTTGGGCGGACTTGACCCGCAACAGATGTAAATGGCTATTAACGTCCATAATTCTTAGTCACCAACCAACTAGAGTAGACTAACCAGTCAGTTGAGACATTGATTGACAGTGTAATTAATGCAGTTAAACGGCTAGTTTCAGATGACTGAAGAAGGCTTCCTAGACGTTTGGGGTACTGTGTAAACGTCTAGGTCCATGGCTTCAAATGCCTGGTCAGACTGGGTTCAGAATATATGTTACTGGAAATGCTAGGCAATACTGGACAGACGTCTGGAGTTCATCATCCAGTCGTCTGTGCCACATGCAGACTTTAGATGTAAAGATTCAGACGTTTGATTAGTCAGCATGTAAAACTATCAAAGTTACTGGAACTTTGGTCGGCAAGCGTCAGATGTCTGGAGTTCATCTCCCAATCATCCAACATACCATGCAGACGTCTGGGATGATGTCACACCCCGCTTCCCTAAAATGGAGGCGAGACGTGAGAAGGTCCACACGAGAGTGGAGCTGTGAAGCCCCAAACCCGATAAGCGTCAATAAAACATAAGCAGGTCCCTGTAACCACAAACGGAACAACAATAATAACACAAGGAGAGACAGAAATAAAATCTCATATCTCATAATTTGTCCAACATGAAAATTAAGTTCCACATCCAGAAAAGCCACCAGGCTAAAAGAAAGAGTCTAAAGGCCCAGAACAAGGCCAACAAAAGGAACAACGTAACAAAGTATAGGTGCTACGCACCGAAAACAAAATAGCAGTCTAAAACAAAAGGGAAAAACTCAACGAAGACACTAGGACTGGTCCCCAGTGTCCACGTACTCCTCGCCAAACACAGGCTTGGGCTCGGCGTCAGCAAACACCTCGTCCTCAACAATGTACTCAGGCTCATGATCTAACATGTGTCACCCAAAAGAGTAAAGGGGCACATGTCAGCAAGTCTAAAAGACTTGGGCAAGGAAACTGAAGGTAAGGCAAACTAACAACCTAGCAGTTATAGTATGCATGACATGACAGTTATGGTATGAGTGCACAAGTAAGACATGGAGAAATAATAAGTACAAGAGAACAATTATCAGGACAAGTCAAGACTAGCCAAGCTACTAACAATCTCAATCTTTCACTAGTCACGTTTCACGTTGTTTGTAGATGTTTACGCCTTACAGCTGAATGGTTTGGCATTCACGCTGATTGGCCGCTTAACACTACCCCAGAACCCAGAGTTTACGCCTTACCACTACAGTTACTGATCAGGCAGACTCCCAGTTGATTGGCCGCTTAACTCTTACCCCAATACCCACCTGTAAACGAGCCAAGGTCCCTGTACACGAGCTCAGTAAATGAGCCAGGGTTGCCCCGCACAAGAGCTCGTTTACTGGATCACAACCCATGAGCGTATTTCATTTGGCATAGGGGTGCACCTAGCCTCAATCATTCACAAGGTGTAGCGGAGCTACGCAATCACGGGAACACTTAAAGAATGCAATGGCATGACAATTAATTCGCGTACCGTTAATGGAAATTAAACATGACATGATAGTTATGCAACATGGAAAATGACGGTTCTAGCTTCGTTGTCAAGCTAGTTCCTAAAATTGTGCCTAGGCGAGTATCATTTCGTCGCCTAGTCTCTTTTACGCCTACAACAAGCAAATGGCCTAAGACATGGCCCAAAACCCTAAGTGGCAAGTTTCACTTGCCTAGCACCGAGGATGACGATCAACGAGGGTTCATCCCACGGACGCTAATCTACGGGGAAGTCGCTGTTATGGAGAAACAATCATCAAAACAACATTCATTTCATTAGGGTTTCACAAAAACACAAATGGGTTATGAGGATATTAAGAGATCGAGTTATTACCGTATCGGAAGCGGAGGAACGATGCCGAGCAAGCACGGCAACGGAAGAAACGCTCCGGGGAACCTAGGGTTCAGATCTGGAAAGGATGGGGAAAATCTGGAGAAATGGGGTTTTGGGGGATTTTGGGGGTTGGAGATGACCTAGGGCATGGTGGTCGGTCAAAATGGAGAGGGGGAGAAGCTCTTGATGAAGGAGGAAGGCTAGAGGAAGGTTGGGGAAGATCAGAGGTCAAGGGGGAAGGAAAGAAGCCAGGAGAAGAGAAAGAAAGAAAAGAAACGAAGTGGGGTATTTATAGAAAACGACTTGGCGGCTGCCCAGAAATTAGGGTTTCGACACTGATTAGTCGGTCAAAGAAGGTTGGCTGACTGACTAGTTTAGCAACTAGTCGGTCGGTCGATTAACTGTGACCGACTAACACCAAGCAGCGAAAGTAGAGAAAAACCTGGGTAATGAATTAGTCGGTCTGTGAAGGCCCGTCGACCGACTAGTTTGCAACCTAGTCGGTCGGTGAGTGTTCATGTACCGACTAACGATAAACAGTAACTTAGGTGAAATCTACTGACAGAAACTAGTCGGTCTGAGAGCAAGTTCTGACCGACTAGTTGAGCATCTAGTCGGTCGGTGGTTGTTCTTAGACCGACTAAAAGTAAACAGTAACTCCTGAGAAATTAACAAAGCCCACTAGTCGGTCCATGTAGGTTTGCCGACCGACTAAATCGTCATCTAGTCGGTCGGTTCCCCTTCTTGTACCGGCTAACGTGCACAAAAAGTTCCGAAATGGAGCGCGAAGCTCTGAGATCGATTCCTAAGACTCCTAGGCTTGATCTAACAATAAGATATGACCGATATGAAGCCCGTCACGAATGACTTACTCCAAAATCGACGATTCTAAGGAAGAAGCTAGAAAATCACGACGAAACAATCGAAAATGAAAGCTACGGAGACGAAAACCACACACGAGGAGAAAATCCACCAAAACATATATATATATATATATATATATATATATATATATATATATATATATATAATAATCCAGATACATGAAAACCAGTCGTTACATCCTCCCCAACTTAAGAAAAATTCCGTCTTCGAAATTTCCCAACACTCACGTGTCCGGAAACAAAAGTGGGTAGCGCTCTCGCATCTCATCCTCATTCTCCCAAGTAGACTCTCCAGGCGAGCCGTGTCGCCACATCACCCTCACAAGATTGACAACCTTGTTCCGAAGTGACTTCTGACGCCTGTCCAGAATCTGCACTGGCTGCTGGTCATACGTCATATCAGGGCAAACGGTAATCTCCGAGAAATCTACAGCATGAGATGGATCGCCAATGTATTGACGAAGCTGCGACACATGGAAAACATTGTGAACTCCTTCCAAAGATGGCGGCAAGGCTAAGCGATAAGCTACCTCGCCAACTTTCTCCAGAATGTCAAACGGTCCAATGTATTGCGGGCTCAACTTCCCTCGCTTCCCAAAGCGAATCACACCACGATTCGGGGAAATCTTCAAGAACACATGGTCGCCCGGCTGAAACTCCAAAGGACGACGTTTAACATCCGCCCAATGCTTAAAACGGTCCTGAGCAATCATCAACCTCTCCCGAATGTTCCTGACGATATCCACGGCCTCCACAATCATCTCAGGTCCCAACAGCTCACGATCACCAACGTCATCCCAACTCAATGGCGATCGACATTTCCTCCCATAAAGAGCGACGAAAGGCGCCATGCCAATACTCGCCTGGAAGCTGTTGTTGTAGGAAAACTCTACCAGATGTAGATGGTCCTCCCACGAACCCTTGAAATCCAACATGCACGCCCTCAGCATGTCCTCCAAGATCTGAATCGTCCTCTCGGACTGGCCATCCGTCTGCGGATGGTACGCCGTGCTGAAACTCAGACGCGTACCCAAACTCTTCTGCAAACTCTGCCAGAACTGAGATGTGAACTTCGTGTCTCTGTCCGACATGATATTCACGGGGACTCCGTGAAGTCGTACGACCTCCTGCACGATTCATGTTACATCACTATCTAAACTAGGAAAAGGAAATAAAAACGGAGAGTAAAAGAATTTACCTCCATATATCTCCTCGCTAGCGCCTCAGTGGACTGTCCCACTCGGAATGGAATAAAGTGCGCGGATTTGGTCAATCGATCTACGATCACCCAAATCGCGTCATTCTGCTTCGGACTCCGAGGTAGTCCAGTCACGAAATCCATAGTGATGTGTTGCCATTTCCACTCCTGAATCGGAAGCGGTTGTAGCAACCCTGCCGTACGCTGATGCTCCGCCTTCACTTGCTGGCAAACCAAACACTTGGCTACACTCCGAGCCACACTCCTCTTCATACAATGCCACCAATAGTTCAGACGAAGATCCTTGTACATCTTGGTCCCACCAGGATGCACAGAATACGGCAAACTGTGTGCCTCCACCATCAACTCCTCTCTGATATCCCCAGCCGGCACACACAACCTGGCTCCAAACCTCAGCGAGCCATCCTCATGAATCAAAAAGTCAGTCCGCAGACCGGCTTCCACCTGCTCCCGAATCTTCACCAGCTTCGGATCCTCAGCCTGGCCAGCCTTGATCCGATCCATAATCGTCGACTGTATCTGCATACACATCAACGAAGAAGCCTCCCCAGGAAGAACAATCTCCACACCAGACTCGCAAAAATCCCGCTGCAATCTCCACTGCGAGGTCAAAATCATCACCGCTGGAAGCCTACTCAGCGCATCAGGAACCACATTCACCTTGCCAGGGTGAAACTGCAAATCAATCTCATAATCCGCCATGAGCTCCAACCATCGACGCTGTCGCATGTTGAGCTCCTTCTGAGAAAAAATATACTTCAAGCTTTTGTGATCGGTGAAGATCTTCACTTTCTCACTCAGCAGGAAGTGCCTCCAAATCTTGAGCGCAAACACAACAGCAGCCAACTCCAAATCATGCGTCGGGTAATTCTTCTCATGAACCTTGAGCTGACGAGACGCATAAGCCACTACATGCCCGTGCTGATGCAAAACACAACCAAGACCTTTGCCAGAAGCATCGCAAAAGATCTCAAATCCACAGCTGCGATCATGCACAACAAGAATAGGGGCAGTCTTCAATCTCTCTCTCAGAACACCAAAAGCACTCTCACAATCACCCGACCAAACAAAAGGTACATCCTTCCGCGTCAATCTGGTCATCGGCTCAGCAATACGGGAAAAGTCCTTAATGAAGCGCCGATAGTAACCAGCAAGCCCAAGGAAACTCCGGATCTCAGACGCTGACTGCGGAACAGGCCACTCTCTGATGGCCCTGATCTTCTCGGGATCCACTGAAATACCATCTCCAGTCACCACATGCCCGAGAAAAGCAACTCTGTCCAACCAAAACTCACACTTCGAAAACTTAGCATACAGCCGATGCTTCCTCAAAATCTCCAATACTGTCCTCAAGTGCGATGCATTCTCCTCCTCCGACTTTGAATAGATCAGAATGTCGTCAATAAAGATAACGACAAACTTATGTAAAAAGTCATAGAAAATCAGGTTCATCAGATACATGAAAACTGCGGGTGCATTGGTTACACCGAAAGGCATAACCACAAACTCGTAGTGTCCATACTTCGTCCTGAACGCTGTCTTCGGAACATCTCCCTTCTTCACCTTCAACTGATGGTAACCACTCCTCAGATCCAACTTCGAAAACACCCTCGAACCTCCAAGCTGATCAAAAATATCATCGATGCGAGGCAACATGTATTTATTCTTGATGGTCACCGCATTCAACTCCCGATAGTCCACGCACATGCGACGCGAACCATCCTTCTTCTTCACCAGCAGCACCGGTGCTCCCCACGGAGACACACTAGGATTGATATAACCCTTCTGCAAAAGTTCATCCAGTTTCTTCCGCAACTCCTCTAGCTCAGCGGGTGCCATACGATAAGGCGCCTTCGAAATCGGTTGCGCTCCCGGAACAAGATCAATAGAAAATTCTAGAGCTCGATCAGGTGGCAATCCAGACATCTCCTCGGGGAAGACGTCATCAAAGTCCCGCACCACAGCTGGCCTCTCCAACTCCATCTGCATAGCCACAACCTCCACTGGTCTGGCCCGAAATCTGACAGGACCAAGCGAACTGCTACCACGGCTGAACTCAAATACTGGATGTCCGGGAATCTCGAACACCACCTTCTTCCTCCGACAGTCGATCGTAGCATAGAAGCTCGTAAGCCAATCCATCCCAAGGACCGCATCATAGTTGATGATGTCGTGGACAATGAAATCAGCGTAAAGCTCATGTCCACAGACTACCAACGAGCAAGAATTGCAACCAAGATGCACCGAGACCACGCCATTCCCTGTAACGATATTCCAACTCTTGGAAAGAGGGGACGTCGACAAGGAATGCTTCTCCACGAAGCTCCGAGAAATAATGCACATCGATGCACCAGAGTCAAAGAGAACTCGTGCAGGAAATGTGCACACCAAAATCACACCTACAAACAGTCTAACAATCAAGCCCTAGTCTAGCAAACAATCATGTTCAAGCAAACAACATAATCTAACAATCAAAACTAGCTAGGAAAGTAACAGCTAGATTGAGGATCACCTGCGATAACCTCATCCACAGCCTCGCTCTCCACAGCGGTCATCAGAAAAGCCTGCCTCCTCGGCGGAATATCCTGCTGAAAAGCCTGCCTCTGTGGAACAAGAGCTGCTCCACGTCCAGCAGGAACAGACGCTCTCTGCTGCAACGGCTGTGCTGCAACAGGTGCCCTCCGCAGCTGATTCGCATGCCGACAATCCTTCGCGACATGAGAAGCATCACCACAAACCAAACACTGGCCCAGAAACTTCCTACACTGATCCTTGATGTGGCCAGGCTTGCCGCAGAAATGGCAAGTCTTCTGAATAGGCCCTCCTGGCCTCTTAAACTGAGCTTGCTGATTAGGCTTGAAACCAGGCCTAACCACCGATCTGGCCTGCTCCATAGGCCTCTTCCGAGCACCAGAAACATGTCCCCTCCTCTTACTCAGGTTCAGCTCCTGCCTCCTTGCAGCGACCAGAACCTTCTGATAAGAGTCCAGATCAGAGGAAGACACAAAACTCTGAAGCTCCAAAGCAAGTCCCTGCAGGAACCTCTGAGCCCTCTCATCAGCATCCTGCACCATCTTCGGTGCGAACCGACTCAGCCTAGTGAACTCTTGGTGGTACATGTCCACCGTCAAGCTCCCTTGCTTCAGATCAATAAAGGCTGCAGTATCTCCTTCCTAACAGCCTTCGGGAAGAACTCCTCATCAAACCTGGACTTAAAGGTAGTCCAAGCTATCGGCTCCACCAGCATCTTTTCTTCCGCATCCCACCAGTTCTGAGCATTATCCTTGAGTTGCCTCTTCGCCAAATCAACCCATCCAGCCGGGGTGATCTTGGCCATCTTCAAGTTATCCTCAATGTTCCGAATCCATTCATCGGCAGCTAGAGGACCCTCAGACCCATCAAAATATGCGGGACCCAGCTCCCGAAATTGCTTCGCTCCCGGCTCGGAGCGAGGGGCATCCTGGATTACCCGACCAGCTCGAACAACTGGAGCATTCTGGACTTGCAAGAGCACGCCCTGCTGCACTTGCATCATCTGAAGCATCATCCGCATCATCTCACCATTGGTGGGTTCCCGCTCAGGCTCCTCATCATGAGGGGGTGCACCACTACCTCCACCACGGGTGAATCACCTTCCTGCCATCTAATGACACAGAAAACGAAGCAGATTAGACTCATAGCTTATGACTCGGATGTCGAACTTAGTTTATTGGACATTCTAATATTATTATCGTCATTCCGATAATCACAGTTACAAAAGAGGACCTGCATGGGCCACCAACAAAACCTGTCACGCCCCGCTTCACTAAAATGGAGGCGAGACGTGAGAAGCTCCGCACGAGAGTGGAGCTGTGAAGCCCCAAACCCGATAAGCGTCAATAAAACAAAAGCAGGTCCCTGTAACCACAAACGGAACAACAATAATAACACAAGGAGAGACAGAAATAAAATCTCATATCTCATAAATTGTCCAACATGAAAATTAAGTTCCACATCCAGAAAAGCCACCAGGCTAAAAGAAAGAGTCTAAAGGCCCAGAACAAGGCCAACAAAAGGAACAACGTAACAAAGTATAGGTGCTACGCACCGACAACAAAATAGCAGTCTAAAACAAAAGGGAAAAACTCAACGAAGACACTAGGACTGGTCCCCAGTGTCCACGTACTCCTCGTCAAACACAGGCTCGGGCTCGGCGTCAGCAAACACCTCGTCCTCAATAATGTACTCAGGCTCAGGATCTAACATGTGTCACCCAAAAGAGTAAAGGGGCACATGTCAGTAAGTCTAAAAGACTTGGGCAAGGAAACTGAAGGTAAGGCAAACTAACAACCTAGCAGTTATAGTATGCATGACATGGCAGTTATGGTATGAGTGCACAAGTAAGACATGGAGAAATAATAAGTACAAGAGAACAATTATCAGGACAAGTCAAGAGTAGCCAAGCTACTAACAATCTCAATCTTTCACTAGTCACGTTTCACGTTGTTTGTAGATGTTTACGCCTTACAGCTGAACGGTTTGGCATTCACGCTGATTGGCCGCTTAACACTACCCCAGAACCCAGAGTTTACGCCTTACCACTGCAGTTACTGATCGGGCAGACTCCCAGTTGATTGGCCGTTTAACTCTTACCCCAATACCCACCTGTAAACGAGCCAAGGTCCCTGTACACGAGCTCAGTAAATGAGCCAGGGTTGCCCCGCACAAGAGCTCGTTTCCTGGATCACAACCCAGGAGCGTATTTCATTTGGCATAGGGGTACATCTAGCCTCAATCATTCACAAGGTGTAGCGGAGCTACGCAATCACGGGAACACTTAAAGAATGCAATGGCATGACAATTAATTCGCGTACCGTTAATGGAAATTAAACATGACATGATAGTTATGCAACATGGAAAATGACGGTTCTAGCTTCGTTGTCAAGCTAGTTCCTAAAATTGCGCCTAGGCGAGTATCATTTCGTCGCCTAGTCTCTTTTACGCCTACAACAAGCAAATGGCCTAAGACATGGCCCAAAACCCTAAGTGGCAAGTTTCACTTGCCTAGCACCGAGGATGACGATCAACGAGGGTTCGTCCCACGGACGCTAATCTACGGGGAAGTCGCTGTTATGGAGAAACAATCATCAAAACAACATTCATTTCATTAGGGTTTCACAAAAACACAAATGGATTATGAGGATATTAAGAGATCGAGTTATTACCGTATCGGAAGCGGAGGAACGATGCCGAGCAAGCACGGCAACGGAAGAAACGCTCCGGGGAACCTAGGGTTCAGATCTGGAAAGGATGGGGAAAATCTGGAGAAATGGGGTTTTGGGGGGATTTTGGGGGTTGGAGATGACCTAGGGCATGGTGGTCGGTCAAAATGGAGAGGGGGAGAAGCTCTTGATGAAGGAGGAAGGCTAGGGGAAGGTTGGGGAAGATCAGAGGTCAAGGGGGAAGGAAAGAAGCCAGGAGAAGAGAAAGAAAGAAAAGAAACGAAGTGGGGTATTTATAGAAAACAACTTGGCGGCTGCCCAGAAATTAGGGTTTCGACACTGATTAGTCGGTCAAAGAAGGTTGGCTGACTGACTAGTTTAGCAACTAGTCGGTCGGTCGATTAACTGTGACCGACTAACACCAAGCAGCGAAAGTAGGGAAAAACCTGGGTAATGAATTAGTCGGTCTGTGAAGGCCCGTCGACTGACTAGTTTGTAACCTAGTCGGTCGGTGAGTGTTCATGTACCGACTAACGATAAACAGTAACTTAGGTGAAATCTACTGACAGAAACTAGTCGGTCTGAGAGCAAGTTCTGACCGAATAGTTGAGCATCTAGTCGGTCGGTGGTTGTTCTTAGACCGACTAAAAGTAAACAGTAACTCCTGAGAAATTAACAAAGCCCACTAGTCGGTCCATGTAGGTTTGCCGACCGACTAAATCGTCATCTAGTCGGTCGGTTCCCCTTCTTGTACCGGCTAACGTGCACAAAAAGTTCCGAAATGGAGCGCGAAACTCCGGGATCGATTCCTAAGACTCCTAGGCTTGATCTAACAATAAGATATGACCGATATGAAGCCCGTCACGAATGACTTACTCCAAAATCGACGATTCTAAGGAAGAAGCTAGAAAATCACGACGAAACGATCGAAAATAAAAGCTACGGAGACGAAAACCACACACGAGGAGAAAATCCACCAAAACATATATATATAATATAATAATCCAGATACATGAAAACCAGTCGTTACAGATGATAACTCAGATGTTTGATCAGTCAAACTGTAAAAACATAGCTCCTAGACTTTAGGAGCCAGACGACTGGAGTTCATTACCCAGGCATCTGTCTCATTGTGCAGACGTCTGGGATGCGAACATCAGACGTCTAGTCAGTATGACTAGAGGAAACATAGCTACTGAAGTAATTTAGCTCGAGAGTGGCCAGACGTTTGGAGTTTATCACCCAGTGGTCTGACTCACTGTGCATATGGCTGGTATGAGAACATCAGACGTCTGGTCTGGATTAGGTTTCAGTTATTGAAGTATGCATGCACGCCAGACGTCTGGGGTTCAAGTACCAGTCGTCTGAGGAGGCTTAAAAACTCTACTTCAAGCTTTTGTGAGTTCTAACCCTAATCAAATGATGAATGGACTCTAATGTTGTGAGTGTTATGGAAATGATTCTATCAAGTCTATTCAAGGCTTAACATTCTATTTAAATAAGAAGGTGAAGAAATAAAACAATTGCATATTAATCCCCTTCCCTTCCTATTGAATGCCTTGAAGACTTCCACCTGATTTCCTTA
Source organism: Scilla litardierei (assembly GCA_030789695.1). NCBI lineage: Eukaryota > Viridiplantae > Streptophyta > Magnoliopsida > Asparagales > Asparagaceae > Scilla > Scilla litardierei. Next base: position 767,726,439 of record CM061142.1, on the reverse strand, counting down.
AGTTCATCATTTGATTTTCTTGCATCATTGACTTTGGCAATCATCGCATTTTGATATCCTTGAGTTAAATTGAAGATGCTTTCATTAGCTAGAAAACATGGGATTAGTCACAAATAATTATGTTTGCTCATCATCAAAACCAAATTGGGGGATCCAATACTCAATATCATGTTTCTCCCTCGTATGTATTTGGCATTTCTCTTTTGTATTGTAATTTGGATGATGCTTTTGTATAAGAATTTCATCGTCTTCATTATGATTGAATAGTGCTTAACCGTGTGGGTTATGATTCATGATGATTGGTTATTAATCATAATTTTAATTGTCTTTTGCAAATTCTCTAGATTTTGTGGGATGAATCATTACGGCACCTTTTAATTGGTTAAGCACTGAGATGGCATACTTCGAGAAGAGCCCATGTTCCTATTTTGCTTAGTGTCCGATGATGCATCAACTACTCATTACAAATTATTCGTGTTCATAAATGCTAAATTTCCCGATTGAGCATGTCCTAGCCGGATGATCGATTAAGTTATATTTGAGACATTAGAGCTTTGATGGACACCAAGCTAGTGAACACACAACCAATGCACTCATCATAGCTAGCCTAATCCCATATTTGGTTCTCTAACACTAGTTGTCATATGATAGGGTGATAGTTTCACCAGCCATTTTACACTACCATTTCATTAGTGCGGTGGCTGTATCATCACCATTACCTTCCTTTATCGATCGGACTTGCAAGCGTAGAACGATTTGTCCCTATGATTCGACACTGGACTCACCAAGATTTACTACTTAACGACCTCCTATACATGGGAGTGAGTGTGCAATATTCTGTGCCCATTAAGTATCGACATAAGTATACAAAAAAAATATTTTTACAAAACAACTTTACCAATTACATGATACCAAGTTCAGGATACCCATGTATGCATAACATCAAATTTAGGATACAAACTTCAAATTTCCGGTATAACAAATTTAGTATGCAAAAAATTCAGGATAATATATGAAATGATAAGATCAAAATAGTAGTGTACATGTTATACTGAAGCTCAGACTTGCCCTATCCTCATCCACGTCAATACACATGGCTGCAACGGTTGCCAGCGATGGTTTGCTTACCCTCAAGTTGCATTGCCCTCATATAGTACATCAATTACCAAAATACTGGTAATTAGGGCCATCGTCATCGCCACTTGAGTATATGCATCTTGGAAGTTGCGTCATATATAATACTTGTTTCCTGAATGTGGTTTCTTGGATTTTGCATCCTTAGTTTGGTAGCATGTAAGTTTGGAAGTTGGTATACTGAATTTAGGGTCACTACCGTCTGCATGTAGTTATACACCACATGTCCAAAATTTCTCAGCACACATATTATATGTATAAAGCTAAGTAAACATACCAAGTTACTCAGCACACATGCCTCTTAACAAATTACCCAGTGCACATACCATACAACTACCAGTTGCCAAATAGAGCATATATTGGCATGTAACCACAATTTCCATTCGTGACTGCATTATCATGGACATCATGGATGCACGCCTCAATTTTTTGGAAACTTGACAATCAAAATGTAACATGTAGGCACACATGATACACACATGATAAATGCTATTTGCTGACAAAAACCGTGGGTTGGATACCTGGTGACCATGATAATGTGAAATTTTTCATGAGACATTGCGGCATGAAGTAATTTACTTGAGACAAGAAGTAATTTATATGTATGCATTTACCAAAAATTAATATTGAGTAATAATTTCCCAAAATATTTCCTCCAAAAAATTTTCCTCCATAATTCCTTCTCTGAAAAAATGGTTAGTTCCTTAAAAATTTCATACACTTACTTACCAACCACATGATTATCCAAATTGCATTCATTTGAAAAATTTTATGGCACGAAAAGCACTAAATCTTTTGATCTCGCCGATCCGCGGTACAACTTCGTTGGATCTCTCAAGAAATCTTCGGATCTCTATTAGATCTCAAGAAATCTTTTCTTTGGAAAAACTCAAATCCTAGTGGGTTGCTTTTACGCGTTGCAACTACGATGCGCGCGGTCAAAAAATTTCTAACTGATCACACGTATGTTCGTGTTGATTAAAATGGGATGAGACGTGTACGTTGAGTAATTTGGTATGTGTACCAAGTAATTTAGGGGGGCGAGATGCGTGCAGTGAATAATTTGGCATGTGCACGGTGTAATTTTTCTTTGTCAGATATACGTGTTGAGTAATTGGTATATGCGCTTTACAGTGGTATATTGGGATTGTTGAAAATGACAGTTTCCTTGTTTGTCAAAAATTTTCAAGAGGCCCATGAGCTGCTGAACAAAATTGTCGGTTCGCAAAGTAACCACCATAGTTTAAAGCGTGGGCTTTCTTCCATACGGGCCTCAGCATATATTGGCTCTTTTAGGTTGCTCTCTCTTATCCCATATCATTTCTTTCTATCCTTCCTTTGTTGTGCGCTCAAAACCAAAGCCGGTCCCGGTGGCTATGACGTCGCCGGCGGAGTTCGTTGAAGCGGGAGAAGAGGACGACGGAAAGTACTACGCCAATTCTACTCCTGCTTCTATTGTGACTTTTCCTCGCCGAAATCAGGACTTGATCCTTCACCAGCACGAACAATCTCTAAAGCTCGAAATCAATAACGAAGAGTTTGCCGAAAACAACATGAACCCTATTAACATGTGGCAGGTACATCTCGTCCCCCTTCCCATTTTCTCTTACCGACTTCACATCGTTTCCTGTTCAAAGAGACTCCATTTTCAATTCCCCCAATTTTCTGTTCAGTAGCATGCCTGTATATTATTATTCTTACAGTAAGGCTGAGGTATACATTCCCTTTATTATTGGTTACGACTTACGTGGTCTAGTTATTTGAATTTATACGTGCTAATCAAGAGATCACCTTTCATAAGGGTTGATGCCCTATTTTGGAACTTGCGTTAGATACCTGGAGGTATCCTTTAAGTGGAGGTAAGGGGTTTGCAACCTCTCTTTTGCAACCATTTACCTCCAAAAAATGGAGGTAAGAGGTTAGGTTTGATTTTCATTATCTACACTTTTAAGCCAAAATTTTGAAGGTATTGAACTTCCAAAAATGGTTTCCAAACATTACTGCCTCTAAAAATCTAACCCGACGCGAGTGATCTCTAAAATTGGGATGTGTGGTGACTAACCTATGTTCCCAAAGGGCCTGGCTTTATCCAAGATATTAACTTGTAGGATTACATGGATGCATCTCAATCTTTGATATATCTGAATGTATATGCATGTGTCTCTCATTTTGAAAAGTGATTGCCTTTGCAAATCAAGTCCCACTTATTGATCAGTCATATATATGATTTCTCATCTCCACTAGGCTACCGTCTAGTGGATAATTCCAAAAGAAAAGTCTTTGACAAGATCGAGTGAGATTTGGTTTCTTCGTTGGAGCAAGGGCAATCCATATATAGGCATGAGAAGAACTGGAGATGGTGTGTGAGTGAAATAGAGATAGTGTGTGAGTGAAATTATTTAAACGGAACTATATCATCAGAAACGGGTCATGGGTTCTTCCACAAGCCTAGGCTCTTCGACATGTCGTTCTATTTCTGATGGCTTTTGTGTTGTATGGTACGATCGCTTTTGGGCAATTGGATCAGGTGGGCTGGCTAAGATTGTTAGCAATCCTAGGGTATGTAATATCTCTTTAGATGGATGTTTGTCTTAAGTTCTTGACGACGCCGACGATTTAGTATCCTTATTTATTTCTGAAGGATTTCAAGGATAGGATGAACACATCACATTCAATTGCAACGGAATAAGATGAAGGAGGAATTACAACGCTTTAGATCAGATTTGGAATCACAAGGGAGCCAAACGCAATATCACCACCAAGATTACCATTCTGTTTTTTCTTCTGTTTATTTGGGAGAGAAAGACCGTAAACTTTCTGAATATCTGAGAACGTAGACTCCCAGGGGTATAAATTGGAATATGAGAAGTTAGTTCATTTCTGTTGGAATTGTCAACGTTGTAAAAACGATGAATATTCCAACGGTAGGATTACTAATATACATTAGGAACTCTCAACTTCTCTTAATTTTAATCATCTACAAATGTTAATTGAAATTTGCACTTAGGCTCCTCAATAATTCAATATTTACGTTTTACCCCTGGGTCAAACCCGTCATGGGTATGCTCAAATCCAAAATCTCACACTTGCACATGATGGGATTGTTCCACATGATGGGATTGTTGTTATAGAAACGACACGTGAAGGCTTTTTCATACTTGGTATGTTGGTCGTGCGACCCATAATCGAACACATGCAATCTTGTTGTGCACTGCTTAGAGATACACAACTGCCTTCTATGTATTCTAATCTTCTAAAGATATCTGCCACTTATAATACAACACGTCTAGTTTGTTGTATCAGTTTACGTATTCCTGATCACTCTTTGTAATTATTTTACTCTTGAGGACATACTTAAACATTTCCATATTAATGTCTCTTAATCACACAAATTGACCGACCTGTGAGATCATCAAACTTGATATCAACAAACTTAGATATTCATTTGCACTCAATATCCTAAGTCTCAATTAAGTCGCTTTACTATACATAACCTTTTAGACCGAATCACTCTTAGACATAAGAAATATGCTAAAGTAGCTATCAAAGATTGAGACTTTGAATACCAGTCAATAAGTCAAAGGGTATTGTGAGTAAACCAGTCCTCTAGGGACTCACATAGTGGAGATGCAATGATCCGCTACATCACTTCTCATTATGGTTGACTCCATCACACGTGGTATGAATTACATGCAATGGTGTATTTTGTATGTCGTAGAAGTAATTTAAATCAACACAGTTTAAACTCCAGTAAAATGTACCCATACAGTTAACATTAAATTTTACAGCAATTCATTGCTCTAAAAATTTGTGTCTAGCTTATGAATAAGCTCAGATGAACCTTGGAGAATTAGTTCATCTCGGTCATTATTTGTATATATATAAAGTAACCTCATCTTGAAACTTATTCAAGGCGACTTTCATAAGAGGGTCTCATCCCTGCCTGTTCACCTAGAACGTCAGAGGCGATTGTCTTTGTAAGAAGGCCAATCTCCCATGCCTATTCGACATACTTTTCTTATGTTCTTTTCATATTCATGTGTTACCAAATAACACTATTGGACAAACATATATCATTCAACACAATGAATGACATAGATAACAATATTGAACAACATCAATGTTTTTTAAGAATACAATCATAAGTATATTTCAAATTCTATGCAATCTCAGAGCTTTTACATATTTCAAAATTGCATCTCTAGTAATAGGCTTAGTAAGAGGATTAGTAATTATTTTGTGTGTAGATATATACTTGATAAAAACTATCTTCTCAGCCACAATGTCACTCACAAAATGATATTGTATGTCGATAGTTTGGTACGACTATGATATCTTGGGTCCTCGGTGTAAGCTATCGCAGCTTAATTGTCATAATATACAACCACTAACCACTGGCTCTTGCTTTACACCCATATTAATAGGAACCATCGTAACCAAATAGCCTCCTGGACTTCTAGTTAAGTAGTAGCAAATTCTGCTTCATCTCATGATCCTTCACACACCATTCCAATGCTCAGGTCCTTGATTTGATTGATATCAACGCACCAATCCTATCACGTGACACATGTTTGACCTTGTACACAACATACTGTACATTAAGCTACACACTTCACTTACATATGACATTCTTGCCATCTTTTTTGTCTGTCGTACAAGGGCAACCATCTAGACTGAGATAATCACGTTTTGTTGTTGGAGTTTCAACTGGATTACATCTAGACATGTTGAATCGTTTTAAAATTTTATTGATATATGTTTCTTGCGACAATACAAGAAATCTTTTAGAACGATCCCTTCAGATTTTTAATACTAAGCATACAATCCGCTTCTCCCATGTCTTTAATTTCAAAGTTTGATGACAACCATTCTGTTATGGTCATCAGAAACTCCATGTCATTACTAGTTTACAATATGTCATCTCCATACAATGTGAAGATGACAAATTTGTCCTTATGTTGCTAATATATGGTGAACAGAGGCAAATTTGACCACTGGTGTAAAAGTTTCTTCGTAATTTATATTGTCCTTTTGGGTATATCATTTTTCCACCAGATGAGTTTTATATCGTTTAATGGATCCATCTGCATCTCTCTTTATCTTGAGAATCCACTTGTTTCCAATTGCTTTTCGATTAGGCAGCAAGTCAATCAGTTTCCAAACTTGGTTGACTTTCCTGGAATCCATTTCTTCATCCATAGCTTTCTTCCAATATTCTCGATCATGACGAGATAAATCTACTTCTACACTCTTAAGACTCTTTATCATATTGAGGTACAACAATAGGGCTTCCTCTTTGATTTCAAATCTACGTCGGAAAACCTTAACTCTTTTTGCCTCTATCAACTGACTCATCAAGTTGAGAATTTTGAATGCCTTCTCTATTGAACACATCACTCCCATTAACTTCAGGAACGTGAGAAGTATTCTCTTGTACCTCAAATGACTTAACACTTATGAAGTCTGGATCGGACTTCGCTTTGTTTAGGGAACATATCCTCGAAAAACATGGCATCTCTTGATTCCTATTCTGTAACAACGCCGTCTTCTTGCTCACCCAAGAAAATATAACCCTATGAGTGTTTAGAGTTTGTAATGAATATATGTTTCTTTCATCTAGATCCTAACTTTTCATGATTATGAGAAGGATCATGTACATAAGCTGCACAGCCACATGGTTTCAAGTAACTCAAATTTGGACTTCTCACAGTTCAATATTCATATGGGGTTTTATGAATTGATTTGGAGGACGCTTGGTTTAAAAACATGTATTGCTGTCAACAATGCAACTCTCCAATACTTAATTGGTAAATTTGCTTGCGATACAACCTTCTCTAAGAGGGCTTTATTCCTTCTCTCAGTCACATCATTTTGTTGAGATGTATAAGAAATATTAAGTTGTCTTAGAATTTTTTTCATTACATAGATCCTTAAATTGATCTGATAGATATTTCTCCCTCAGTCTGTCCTTAAGGTTTTAACCTTTCTATTCAATCTCAATTTCATTGAGAAATAATTTGAAGTAATCCAATGCCTCGGATTTATAGGATATAAGGTATATCTTTCCAAACCGAGAGTAGTTATCTATGAATGCAATGAAATATGGGGCACCATGTCCGGTCTTCACACTCATGAGCACATATATGTTAGAGTGTATAAGTTGCAATGGAGTGGTAGCTCGTTTTGTCTTTTCAAATGGTTTCCTAGTAGTTTTGTCTGCTAGACATGGTTTACATACTGGAATATCTATTTTGGTTAGAGACCCAAAAGTCTCTCTTTAGCCAAGCAGTCCATCCTGGATTTTCCTGTGACCTAGTCTAGCATGCCATAATAATGCATCACTATTATATGTTTTAGACAAAGACTTGGTTAACATATAACCAGAACAATTATCAATATTAAGAAGTGCCAAACCATTAAAATAAGTACCAAATCCATAAAATTAATTGCACAAACTCATTTTCAAACTATGCTGTCCAAACAACAAATCAAATCTAAACTTAGTTAAAGATACAACAGAGACTAAGTTCCCTCTTATATCAGGAGTGTATACCACATCATGCAACAATAAAATCCGTCCTTAGCACGACGTTAATTTGCACGTACCGACTCCCATTTACTTCTAAGTTGTTGTTGCTCATATACACCCACATGGTTCCACTAGGAACATGGCGGTACTCTACAAAGTAGTCTCTGTCTCTGGCTATGTGGTTAGTTGCTCTTGAATCAACAATTTATTAAGGATGAGGTTTTATGAGCATAACAGAATTAGACACATGCACTATGACAAGGAATAGAAGAAGAATCAGTAGTTACCTTCTTCAGCTCAGGACAATCCTGAGCGAAGTGACCCTTCTGATGACAGTCGAAACACATTAGCTTATTAACATTCATAAGCTACACCCTTGTTTTTCTTCTTCTTCCAGAAACTCTTGTTCTTGAAGTTTCATCTTCTCGAATTGACTCAATCACGTAGGAATGGGATTGTGGTTTTAGGGAAGATAAACTTTTATTTTCCAATTCCACGTGATGTGCCACATCATCAAATGTCTTAACACGTTCATTATGAGTCAAGTTGACTTTCAAATGTTCTCAGGAGCCATGCAAAGAACGAATTACAACTTGAACTTGTTGATTTTAGTGAGGTTATAGCCAACAACAGCTATCTCTTTAATCATTCTAGACATATTCCGGAGATATTACTTGATTGTTTGATTGGAGCTCATTTTATAAGTATCAAACTTAATTGTCTGTTGCCTCAACTTCGACACAGAAGTTCCTCCCAGCCTATCATTCAAAACTTCCACAGGTCACTACTAGCAGTACGATAATACTTATACTAACAAGCCAAGTCATCTTTCATTGAGCTTATAAGAATACCACGTACAGTGGCATCCTTTTCTTCCATTCATTGTAAGTCTTAACTGCACATCTGTGCTGGGTAGTGTTTCTCTCACCAGGATCTTCTATCTTATGGTTAGTGATTTCAATGACATCTTGTTTATCCAAGACTTACTTGATACAGAAACTCCAGACATTGAAGTGGTCTGCATTGAGACGATCTCCTTTGTTAAGGTTAGCAATTATGTTTTTGGTAGCAACCATTATGTATGATGATTTAAGTTATAACTGAAATATATAAACATTAAGAAGATAAATAATTTGTCATATATATATATGCCAATAGCTTAGTCTTTAATTATAACAATTAGTTAATAGTATGGAGTCAAAAGTTCATTAAATCTCCAATCATCGTCCATGACTAAATACTTCATCATTATTTTAAAAACACTCGCAAAAATATATCTATACCTATATTTAGTTCACTTCGAATAAATATTAGTCCTTACATTTTATTAAAATACCATATTACTCCCACTGAATTTATGTATTTACATAGATCATAAATGCCAAATTCAGATAGAAACATATTCTTCTTTTCAATAAAACAATAATACTTACATAAAATATTATTATGACACTATTTACATAAAATTAACAAGTGGGATGGTACTAGATAATTAAAATTTTAGCAAAATAAAATTAATGTTAACATATAACATTAACTGTCTGCTAGAAATTTAAACATATAACTCATGCAAATACGTACAATAAATATATATGCATGAAAATTGATAAGCAACATGTATTAAATTTTATGGACATAAATGACATTCAATAGTCATAAGTTCCATTAACAATTATCTTAAGCAACTAAATATATCATTCTCTGCATATGCATTAACAAACTCTAGCATATAATCTTTAGGAACTAAACATATATATGAATAATATACCAAACATATACGCACACAAACCCTTATATATATTACAATTGAGGGGGGTTGATGCGACTTTGTCCAATGTGGCAATGTCACATTAACCGCCCCAAAACCCCAAAAACACTCACAAATAAAAACCCACCCAAAAACCTAAAAAAGACCCAAAATAAAAAACCCAAAAGCTCAACCCCAATCAAAAAAACCTAAAACCCCAAAACAATACCCACAATCACACCAACTCTTCCCGTTTCACCCGGTTTTGCACCCACTAAAACACCCGTGTGGGTCCTGTGTGTAGGTTGGTTTTTTTGGGTGCGGTGCACTTTGTGCATGGGTCATTTCTAATATATATATATATATATATATATATATATATATATATATATATATATATAAATAATTCATGGTATTGGCAGCATCGTAATATGTCTCCATGCTTAGTAATCAAAGAAACAGAGGGCCAAATTAATCAATTTGCTTCATTTCCTCTGCTACAATTCAATTTTGTCTTACTGAATTATATTAATGTCCTTCACTAGAATCAAATGAAAGACATAATAGCATCATATATTAATTTAATTTATTCAATATAAGAAGAAATATGCCATGCTCCTACTTATGCATAAGTGAGGCAAGGATATATACATATGTGCCACTAGTCCACTAAGTGAATTACATGAAATTAACCCAAGCACTTGATTTAATAAAACAATTGCTAATTTTCTTGTAGCTTTATAATCACCTATGCAGAATAGGGCACAATTTCACGGCAGCCCCAGGGAGGAGGCACAGTTCTAGTGGCCAAAAGCGACGGAAGGAACCACACATCTCACCCATCAACGACAGGAGGGGGGCGCTGCCCCACGGCCGAGCGCCAGCAGCATGGGAAGTCTTTCCAGGGCCGAGTCCCTCAGGTTGAGCAACGAGGAAGGGAACAAACCTTATACCCTGATCGATACCGAACGAATCCCACGGTAGGGTGAGTGGCCGCTCCTCATACCAACGAACGGCGGGCATCAGGGGGACCCTCCACGGTTGACGAACGATGGCATCGGTTGAACCCCCAAGGCCAAGTGGCGGCAAGAGCGAAGCCCTGTAATTGATCGGACCGACAAACGACGATCGGGCTGTCCTTGTTGCTTGGTCCGCGAAGCCCTATCCTCTGCTCATGCCCCCTGTACTTTCAGTGATACCGCGAAGCCCCCTCATCGGTCCATTTTTTTCGGTGGTTCGTTTCTTGGTCCGTGGCCCGGTGCCCATTGCAGCCCCACCGTAAAGCCAAGGAGCATCGACAAGGGGGGACACAGCCTCATTTCCGAGCAGCAAAAAGAATTACATCATCGATCCCCATGTTTAGTCCCCCTCGAGTCGATCAAACCTCAACCGAAAATCAATACTCCTTCAAGAAATGTGATACGAACCGCTTGCCGTTTGGATCAAATCAGCGATTAATTGATCAAAACAGCGATTTAAAGGTGGAAAAAATGAAAAATAGAGGAAGAACAATTAGAAATTGAGAACTTGATAAAGATTCTTCGAGACGAATCAATCTCCTAGCTTTTATTGAACGCCTAAAAGCCTAAACAGCATCAAATTGATAACTAGATTGTTCGAAGACAAATCAAGCATACCCTCCTAATGACGGCTAGCCCTAATTTATAAAGGGAAATGGGGATTTACTAATTTGGTCTGACTAGACCAAAATACCCCTGAAATGACTAACGCTAATTCCGGCCCCCACGCCTCCTCCTGCGCACGTAAACAATCGTGGGCTCCCTCCCCGTGTGTGCTCGGCTCCGGCGTGTCCGCATCAATACTCCCCCCTAAAAGAGCCACCTTGTCCTCAAGGTGGAGATATGGCTTTGAAGGCCCCCGAGGGAAAACAGAGGCTAGGGTCACCCGTCAGAACCACCGTGCGACCCCCCTCCTGGAATTCCATCCTAAGCTGCTTCCAATTCATCTTCACCTCGCCCAACCCCCTCAGCCACTGCACGCCCAAAATCACATCGATATTGTCCAACTCTAGGGGCAAGAAGTCCTCTCTGATCTGCACCCCTTGTAAGGTCAGACTCAGCCCCTTGCACATCCCACTGCTCTCCTCCCTCCTCCCTGTCCCTGAGAGGACCGTAAACGTCTCCAAGGTGCTCACCTGCAACCTATGACGATCAACCAGAGGTCGAGAGATGAAGTTGTGGGTAGCCCCACTGTCTATGAGTACCGTCACCGGCGCGTCGTCCAATCGTCCTGACAACTTCATGGTATGGTTCGTGGTTACCCCTACCAATGAGTTCAGGGACACCTCCGCGGCATCCAGATGTGCGTTCACCTCCTCTTCCACCACCTTCTCTGGCTCCAGTACCTCCTCCTCATCCTCCTCGTCGGGTACGATCACGATCTGCAGCAACTTGCTCGCACATCGGTGACCGGGGCTGAACTTCTCGTCGCAACGGAAGCACAACCCTGCTGCACGCCTGGCCCGCATGTCCGCCTCCGTCAGTCGCCTGCCTGGTACCACCCCTGGCCTGACCTCTCCCCTAGGCTCCACTGGGGCTCCTGCCGCTGGCCGTGGAGGAACTGGTGCTGCCGTACTGCGGTGGCCCTGGGCTTCCCAGGCCCCTCTGATGCGCCTCTCCTCCGTGTGCTTTTCCTCCTCCATGTGGGCTAGACGGAGGACATCCTCCAAGTCATTGGGCCTCTGCATCCGAAGCTCTGCCCGTATCGAGGGTTTCAACCCCCTCATGAAACTCCCGATCAACACCTGGTCAGACACCCCCCGCAACCTGCTAGCCAACATCTCGAACTTCTCCACGAAGTCTCGAACTGTCCCCTCCTGTCGCAGTGCCGATAACTGCTCATAGAAGTCCCCTCCGGATTTCTCCTGGAACCGGTCGAGAAGGTAAGAAGAGAGCTCCTCCCAGGAACGAAAAGGAGAGCGGGCTGTCTTCCACCGGTACCAGGCTAGGGCCTTGTCCTCGAAATAGATCCCTATCGCACGCAGGACCTCCTCCTCTGTCAGCTGCATCACCTGGAAGTAACGCTCGGCTCGGTAAACCCAGCCGTCCGGATCGGTGCCATCAAACGTCGGCATCTTCAGCTTCTTCAGCCTTCGATCCGCGTTTATGTCACCGTACTGTGCTCCAACCCCCTAGGGATGCCCCCCTGTACCATCACGCCCCCTTGCCCCCCTCCGGGGCCTCCGTCGCCGCCCTCGTACAGCTCAACAGGCCATTGAGGTCGCTCCCTATCCCCCGCAGGGATGTAGTTCCCCAAACAATCCGGTAGTCGGGGAGGTGGTGCAAAAATGGGCCCTCTAGCGCCTCCGTGCTGCTGAACGGGAGCTGTCCGGCCCTCCAGATGGCCCCATGGGCCCCAAAATTGGGCCGCAGGAGCCCCAATCGTCATCCCGGGAACCACTCTTCCTCCGTCGGGTCTCGCCGTCGCCCCTGGGGGTTGAACAAACCCCGCCACGCCCCCAAAAGGCCTCAGTGGTCTCGCCGGGCCTCCAAAACACGTTGCCGTACCCCCAAAAGGGATTTCCCAGCCTTCCGCGCCCCCCAGCAGAAGCGCACCGCCTCCAGCGCCCCCGCTGGGGGCGCTCCGCCACCGGCGCCCCCCTGCGGGGGCGTTCCGCCACCTGCGCCCCCGAATGGGGGCGCCCAGCCACCCGCGCCCCCGGAAGGGGGCGCCCCGCCACCTGCGCCCCCGCCTGGGGGCGCCCAGCCTCCCGCGCCCCCGGAAGGGGGCGCTCCGCCTCCCGCGCCCCCGGATGGGGGCGCTCCGCCACCCGCGCCCCCGCCTGGGGGCGCCCAGCCTCCCGCGCCCCCGGAAGGGGGCGCTCCGCCACCCGCGCCCCCCGCCTGGGGGCGCCCAGCCTCCCGCGCCCCCGGATGGGGGTGCCCAGCCTTCCGCGCCCCCGGATGGGGGCGCGCTGCTGTCGGCAGGCCCTATTGGGCCTGTCGAACTTACGGCAGGCCCAGTGGGGCCCGCCGTGCTTGCCGTCTGGTCTGGGTGGGTCCCGCTTCCTTCCCCCGCAAACCCTAGAAGGTTTGGGCAGCCGCCGCCTTGATTTGGAAAATTTGTAGCCGCCGCTTCGACAAAAAACCCTTCCGGCCTCTTGCCTTGATCTCCTCCTACGGCCGCCGAGATGGTTTGGAGCATCGCCATCATCGTTGGGATTTGAGCAATCTCCCTTGCCGTCTTCGCCGCTTCGATCCTCATGTGTTTGAGTTCGGTTTGGATGTCCTCTTGAGTATGGGCGTGATCCTTGTTGGAGATCTCCATGGCCGTCCTCAATGACTTAATATCATCACCCATGGCTTTCTTTAATTCCTCCATCTCGCGGTTGATTTCTTCACGAAACCCTTGAAGCCGTTCCTCTGTCGCGTCGCTTCTTGTTCCTCCCGCCATTAGATCTCACCGCTCTGATACCAATTTGATACGAACCGCTTGCCGTTTGGATCAAATCAGCGATTAATTGATCAAAACAGCGATTTAAAGGTGGAAAAAATGAAAAATAGAGGAAGAACAATTAGAAATTGAGAACTTGATAAAGATTCTTCGAGACGAATCAATCTCCTAGCTTTTATTGAACGCCTAAAAGCCTAAACAGCATCAAATTGATAACTAGATTGTTCGAAGACAAATCAAGCATACCCTGCTAATGACGGCTAGCCCTAATTTATAAAGGGAAATGGAGATTTACTAATTTGGTCTGACTAGACCAAAATACCCCTGAAATGACTAACGCTAATTCCGGCCCCCACGCCTCCTCCTGCGCACGTAAACAATCGTGGGCTCCCTCCCCGTGTGTGCTCGGCTCCGGCGTGTCCGCATCAAAATGCTCTGACACCAATGAAGGATTTCAAGGATATGATGAACACATCACATTCGATTGCAGCAGAATACGATCGAGCAGGAATTACAACGCTTTGAATCGGATTTGGAATCACAAGTAAATCAAACGCAATATTACCCACCAAGATTACCATTTTGTTTATTCTTCTATTTATTTTGTTTATTTGGGAGATAACACAAACTTTCTATATATCTGAGAACATAGACTCCCAGGGGTATAAATAAGAATATGGAGGAGAAATTAGTTTATTTCCGTTGGAATTGTTAACGTTGTAAAAACAACGCATCTTCCAACGATATGATTATTAATTTACATTAGTAACCCATAACTTCTCTTAATTTCAATTATACACAAAGGTTAATTGAAATTTAGACATAGGTCCCTCAATAATTCAATATTCATATACCACTGGGTCAAACCCGTCATGTACGTACCCAAATCCAACAATTTCCACACATACAATTTGGGATGTGGGTAACTTGGCAACTTCTCTAGTTATCGATGAAGGGATAGTCAAAACTAATGCTTATACCTTCGCATGTCTCATTAACTAATACTTTATCATTTCCAAACACCATGCACTATAGAGTGAATATTCTTGTGAGTTCATCCACCATTAATACAAAGAGATAGGAGTTTGTGTTGATCCTTGACATCAGCTTATGTATATTAAAGTGGTTTAGTTTCTTTTTCTATGCATCAAGGTGGCAAGATGAAAGGCTAATACTAGGATTTGTTTTAGGAGGTTTGAAGGATGATAAGATAGGATAGAAACCTCGTTTCTATTCATCAATTTATGTGAGCCGATAGGGTGGTGGTTTGTGGCAAAGTTGGGTTTTACATTGCAAAGGTTTGGCATAGGTGCAAGTTTGGCATGTGTGTTGATGATCTTCTGTTAGGATTGGGGGTGCAGCGGCTAACCAGTGACAGATCTGTAATTTCTGGGCATCATGGGGCAAATCTGTAATTTTAGGGGTCATAAGCAGATAAGCAGATCTGTAATTTTATGAAATCTGAGCATTACATGTATATGGGGGGTTGGGTTCATTAGAGGATAAGCTGAATATTGAGAAGAGAATTAATAAGAAGAGAGGAGTACAAATCTAGATTTAGTGGGAGAGTGTCTTCCTTTCGAATTGAAGGCTTTGGGAGAGGGTCATCCTCTCGAAAGAGGCCAATTATCATTGTATCCCCTTCCATTATCAATAAAAATATTAATGTTTTCCTCAAATTCGCTCCTTTTAGCCCAAAAATCCTACCTTTACCCTAAAACTCCATCTTTTCTCCAAAATCCACCAAAAATCCTATTTTTATCTCTACAAGCATAAATCTTGATGGAGATAAGGAAGATGTAAGCATTTAAGAGAAATTAGAAAACGAAAATAGAGAGTTCAAGAGAACGATGGAGGAACGTCATCCTTATGGCGGAACAACAACAAGCCATGGAGGAGCAAAATCGATCAACAGAGGATATGCTTTCATCGATAGAGATCTTGATGAAGCAGACCTGGGAGAAGATACATAGCCCTCTACCTGAGAAAGAGTCAACGAAGCCAGATCTGAACGAAGATGCGGTTAACGGCACGGATTCGGAAAAGAAGGCACTGCCTTTAGATAAGTGCATGGAAAAAATTATCTCTTTTGAGGAGGAGATCCATCTGAAGGGCGGCCCGACATCAGATCTGATCGACAATGACGTAGATTTAGGGCAAAATGCGTCATCTTTGAACATGAGAAGGTGAAAAGTCATCAACTTTGAGAAGGATTTGTATCCGGATGACTGATCACATACGTGTGTCTTAATTTTTCCCCAAAATCATGGTGAAAGGCAGACAAAGCATAATGAAAATCCTTGTGGCCCCCCAAGAGAGAAGCGAGCCCTATGCGGGCTGATAGGAGGCCTCTGGCCTCGTGGTGGGGCCCGCCCATGCTAAGGCGGCCCTAGGCCATGGCCACTGGCTGGTGGGCTGCCTAGGGGCCCACAACACATAGGCAGGCCGTTCCGGGCCCAGCGACCCCTGGACGGCCTTCCAAGGGCCTGCGTGACCTAGTTTGCAGAAGGGGGCCCTCCTTGGCCTCGGCGACGGCGCCTTGGGTGCGTCAGACCTTCAGACAGGATGGGCAAAACACTGTGGCTTCTATCTGGGCTTCGAGAAACGTGCTGGAGATCTTCGACGGCCCGATGATAGCAGAGGAGGTCTGCAAGGTTTCAACTAGGCTATATGAGGCCCACAAGTGGGCGACAGCGGCTAATGAGACATGGGAGGGGGCCTGAGGGAGGCCGTTGACAACCCACATGAGATGGCTATCCTATCAGGGCCCGGCGACACTTTGGAACTCGATGAATACACTGGGGGCTTCGACTGCTGTGGAGACGACTACTAGGGCTTCGAAGATGGTGGAGGACACCCAGGTGGGTGGGATAACGTCGTAGCTGTAGGATCCCAGAGTGGAGGTTTTGGAGGCCCGAAAGATTAGCAGGACACCTATCAACAATTCCATTATGGGTAGCCCAACCAGAGAGCATGATAGGTGGTCTTCAGCACTTAAAGCAGGATTCGAAAGATGGAGATGATAATTTTAAGGGGAGGATCCTTATGCCCGGGCATAGAGATATTACACGATGAATCTATTGACGAAGGATGAGACATTGTTGGCCGTAGTTATATGTTTAGAGGGAGAGCGTTGTCCTGGCACCAGTGGAGGGAGCACGTATAGCCTATGCGCTCATGTGAGGAGTTTAAGGATTGCCTCTTCGATCAGTTTCGCGATAGTCAAGGAGAAGACCTATATGAGTAGCTCATGGCACTCAAGTAAGAGGGAACCATTAGAGAATACACGAAGAGGTTTGAGATGCTCTCGGATCAAGTGATGGGGATATCTGAGGCGACGTTGGAGGGGAATTTTATGAAGGAGCTTAAAGCCAACATCAGAGTAGATCTTCATATATTGAGGCCGAGGGGGTTGGGAGAGGCGATTGAGCTGGCCCAAATGGTGGAGGACAAAAACACTGTAGAACGGGCTGTCAAGGGAGCGATGAGCGGGGTCACATCCCACACTCAGGCAACAATAGAGATACATCAGTCCCAACCTGTAAGGATTCGGATTACTTAGGAGAAAAACGAGTCTCAAATCGATTACAAATTCAAGCGACTCACAGAACCAGACCTCCAGTATAAGCACAAACAAGGACTATACTTTCAATGTGACAAGAAGTTTACAACATGACATCATTACCGAGATCGTGCTCTCCAAGTTTTGATGGTTAAAGATGATGGAAGCACAACAGCTGAGGAGGCAGAGTCAGGAGGGACCGAGCACTCTCATTTGGAGTAGTGTGGCACACTGACTTCATGGCATTACCTAGAGGACAATGTGGTTCTTTGAGGGCGGAGTAATGTTAGGATTTGGGGTGCATCAGCCAACTAGTGGTATATCTGTAATTTCTGGGCATCCAGAGCAAATCTGTTATTTTAGGGTCTCCAGGTACACATCTTTAATTTTCAGAAATCTGAGCATTATATGTATGGGGACTAGGTTCATTAGAGGATATGTTGAATATTGATAATAGAATTGAGAAGAAGAGAGATTAGGAAGAATATAGATCTAGTGGAAGGGTGCGGCCTTCCTCTCGAATTGAAGGCTGGGAAGAGTGGTTCTCTTTTCGAAATAGGCCAACTATTGTTATGTCCTCTTCTACTATCAATACAAATATCACCTTTTCCCTTAAAACCACTTCTTTTAGCCCTAAAAATCTCATCTTTGCCTTAAAGATCCCATCTTTTCTGTGAAATCTACCAAAAATTCTATTTTTATCCCTAAGGTCCTATCCGGGCCATATCATCTTCAAAGGTGATGCCACCTTGCCTTTAATGCGGATTTAAACATTTTGATTTTTGGGCATATCATTGGACTTGTTTATAACGATAATCCACGCAACACAGTGCATGTGGACCCAAGGAAAAACCCACACGGGATGCATAGACCGCGCATAATATCAAAGGAGAGATAAGTGTGGTTGTTGTGGGTATCATCGGAGGGTAAAAAGAGGAAAAACGGGGGCTAAAACACAAAAAACACTCTGGACAAAGTGGAAAATAACCAATGACAAACACGTAAAATAGGGAAGAGGGGGGGGGGGGGGGTTTGGAAATGGCAAGCATGCAAATAAGGGAAATGTGTGGGCCTTTCCCTTGGGGGTTCCACAACAACACCAACACCATGATGAGATAGCCAAACCATGGCACCACTACTCTATTCACTTTTTTGTCATATTAGGACAAACATTACCTCATCATCCCTCATTTGTATAAAGGACATAGTAGGACATTTAGATGATGACCATTTGGAATCCAATTAGCGAATACCGGCGTTGGTTACTTTTTTTGGGAATGAGGGAGGCTTTTGTTTGGGATTTGCACATCACCCAACAACACAACCAACACCCCACCCATCCCCAAGTGTGTCCCACCATGAACATATGGCACACCTCTCCTCTTGACACGTGAGATAAAGGTGCCATGTGATATGCTCATATTTTACATTTTATTTCTGCATTTTTACATGCCATTTCGATTGCTCATATCGCGATTCTTTACGATTATACGACGATTTCGCAATACTTTTTACTATTTCTGGGTTTCGTCTGATTTCAGGAGATATGGAGCAATCGGGAGCGATTTGGAGCCATGAGCACATACACACGTCCTGGAGCGTCATTGATGACGATATCGGAGAGATAACGGCGCTGGAGGATGAGTAGAAAAGGAAGAGAGGCAAAGAAATCAACGAGGAAGCAAGGAGTTTTGAGAAGATAAACAGGCTACTCGGCCGAGTGACGCGGCTCACTCGACCAAGTGAAGCTGATACGACGAATCAAGCCTGACTTAGCGCTGAAATGTACTCGGCCGAGTGGAAATTT